>CM061548.1:101299899-101899899 GCA_030864215.1 Capsicum pubescens
GCGTCCGACAATGGGGCTTCCTCGGTCTGCCAGTGAGCCAATATTGAAGGTTCCAGATAGTCAGTATTATGCCCCGGAGCCTACTTTGAGAATGAATGAACCGTATGGGTACACTCAGCCACCTGCATTTTCATTTGATACGGAGAAACCTATCGCAACAGAGGAACAAGAACTCATAGAGCGGAAGTTGAAAAGTTTAGAACAGTCCATGAGGAATTTGCAGGGAATCGGAGGTTATAAGAGTGTTTCCTATAAAGATCTTTGCATGTTCCCAGACATCAACCTTCCCCTCGGCTTTAAAATGCCTAAGTTCGAGAAGTATGCAGGGAACGGTGATCCCGTGGTGCACTTGAGACATTATTGCAACCAATTGAGGGCTGCAGGAGGAAGGGATGAGCTGCTCATGGCTTTCTTTGGCGAGAGTCTTTCTGATCTGGCTTCAGAATGGTTTATCGATCAAGATATCGACAAGTGGAACAACTGGGATGACTTAGCTTTTGAATTTGTGCAACATTTTCAATATAACATCGACCTGATTCTGGATGAAAAATCCTTGGTCAATATGAAGAAGAATAGCACTGAAGGTTTTAGGGAATACGCGATAAGGTGGCGTGAACAGGCCGCCAGGGTAAAGCCTCCAATGAAAGAAAGTAAGTTGGTAGAGGTTTTCATTCAGGCACAGGATGAGACCTATTTTCAACATTTACTTCTGGCAATGGGAAAGTCTTTTATTGAAGTCCTCAAAATGGGGGAGATGATAAAGGACGAAATCAAGACTGGCCAAATAGTGAGTTTTGCCGCATTGAAAGCCACCACACAAGCGATTCATGGTGGATCTGGCGCATTCGGAGGTAATAAGAAGAAAGAGGACGTGGCAATTGTCGTAGCTGGAACCCATTCCTATCCCAAAAGACCACCTCGCCCCTATCCCCAATCCCAAGCCCAAGTCTATGCCCAAGCTCCATATATTCCTCCCCACCATTACTACCCTCCACAAAACCCTTTATATTCTATTTCACCACCCCCGTACCCAGTATATAGTGCACAAACATATGCTCAAACCCCTTCTTACCCGTAATGGCGCGTGCAAGCTCCACAAAATCGCCCATCCGCTCCACTGAATTACCAAAACCCCACCAGACCCGGTTTTCAACCTAGGCCTCAGAATAAGAAAGAGAAGGCGGTCAAAAATCAATTCACACCTCTTGGGGAGTAATATGCTAGCTTGTTTGATAGGTTGAGAAAGTTGAAGGTCTTAAGCCCAATTCAAGGAAGGCTTTTAAATCCACCGCCGAGGAATCTCGATTATTCTTTAAGGTGTGCGTACTATTCTGACATGCCAGGCCATGATATCGAGAAATGCTGGAATTTAAAGAGAGTTGTCCAAGATTTAATTGACACAAATTAGATGCTGGTCCAGGCCCCGTAGGGTCCAAATATTAACCAGAATCCGCTGCCAACCCATGCTGAAACCAATATGTTAGAATTGATATATGATGGGAAAGAGTTTTCAAGGTGTTATAAGCCTATTGTCAAGATACAGACCATTGAGGAGAAATCGATGAATGTAGCAGATTCCTTAAAAGCAATGTCATTAAGCCAGGAAGGAATGAGAGAAGATAAAGACCAAGAAAGCACAAAGAAACCCCTGATCACAGTACAAGGTGCCAAAAGGTATGTTGATTTAAATCAAGATAAACCTAAGTTGACAGTGGTAGGAGCTCTGAGTCATCCCATCTTGACGGTGAAAGGAGCACTGGCAGCGCCTATTGTCCTTAAACCGGTGACCCAACCTTCGATAGTTGATACGAAAAGGGTTTCCTAGAATTGTGGGCGGACTGTGATGACCTATCATGGGAAGGAAGTAGTGGAAGATGTAGATGAGGTAGGGGGTGTGACTCGGTCAGTAAGATGATTCGTTCCTAAAAGCTTAAGAAAGTCCAAGCCAATGGTGAGTGGACCGTCATTTATCAAAAAGCCTATCACCGAAGAAGAAGCCGAAGAATTTTTGAAAAAGATAAAATTGCCAGAGTATTCAATAATAGACCAGTTGAAGAAAACTCCTGCTCAAATTTCCCTCTTATCTTTGTTGTTGCACTCCAAGGAGCATCGCGATATTTTACTGAAGGTATTAAATGAAGCATATATTCCTAGGGAGATTACAGTGAATCAGCTTGAGAAAATGGTTGGAAAAATCTTTGAGGTCAATCGGATCAGCTTTTATGATGATGAATTGCCTGTTGAAGGTACAGGGCATAACCAGGGCCTTTACATTACAGTGAAGTGCGAAGAGTTCTACGTCACTTATGTTATGATTAATGGAGGTTCAGGTGCAAATATCTGCCCTATTTCTACTTTGCAAAAGTTGAATATTGGTGCTGAGAGGATCAGACCCAGCAATGTATGTGTTAGGGCTTTCGATGGTGCAAAATCAAACTCCATTAGCGAAATAGAACTAATGTTGATCATAGGGCCTGTTAAGTTTGCCATAGAGTTTCAAGTATTGAATATAGACTCCTCTTACAATCTATTGTTGGGAAGGCCGTGGATCCACAAGGCCAAGGCGGTCGCATCTACACTGCACCAAATGATTAAGTTTGAGCATGACAGGCAAGAAGTGGTTATTCACAGTGAAGGAGATTTGTCTGCCTGCGAAGATTCTCCTTTGTCTCTTATTGAAGCAAATAACGTAGAGGAGACATTCGTCTATCAAATTTTTGATACAGTGCCAGTGAATTGTATCCTTGAATGGCAAGTTATACCGGGACCGCAATTGTCTTCTACTTCTATCATGATGGTGAGTGAACTTTGGAAATATGGATTTGAGCCAGGAAAGGGTTTGGGAGCATCTCTGTACGGTATAGTTCATCCTATATGTCCGAGTGAGAACGTGGACACGTTTGGTCTGGGATTTGAGCCTACGACTGAAGATCTGAAGAAAGCAAAGGGAAAGAAAAAGGAAACATGGTCACTCCCTCGCCCAATTCCACTACTCAGGGAATCATTTTTTAAGAGCGGTGTCACAAAGCATGTGGGATTTGAAGTTGAATTGGTTGATGACTGCCAAAACCTTTTTATTGAAGTTGATATGGTCGAAGAAGGAGAAGGTACCAGTATGGATGACGTGCAATTCATAGGTCCAGCTGTCTGGCTCAATAATTGGGAAGTCACTCCTCTCCCCGTCAGGAGGGAGTTTTGGTAGTTTATTTTGTTTTTCTTTCTGTTTATCCAAGTTATTTCAGGGTTGTAATTCGGATTTTAGTTTGTTTATGTTATGTTGGCATCTATGTTTAAACCCTTCTATCTTTTTATTTAATGAAATGTAATGTCCCTTTTGTTTCGTGTCTAATATATTTTTGTTTTTCTTTTTTTATACAGCTCTCTTTATGCTGATTCTAATGACATGCATGCGGAATTTTCATCCTGATCTTAAAATCCAAACTAATCAAGATGTAATGAAGCAGGATGGGGAATATGATGAAGAAGAAGCACTAAAAGAAATAAGCAAAGAGTTGGAACAGTTCGAAGACAAATCGAATCCTAATTTGAATGAGACCGAGCCAATAAATCTAGGGAATCAAGAAGATGTTAGGGAAACTAAAATCAGTGCACATGCTCTTCCACATCTAAAAGATGGAATGATTCAAGCATTAATTGATTATAAGGATATTTTTGCATGGTCTTATGATGATATGTCCGGTTTAAGCACTGAATTAGTGGCTCACAAATTGCCAACTGATCCCGTATTCCCTCCTGTCAAACAGAAGTTGAGGAAGTTTAAAACTGATGTAAGTATTAAAATCAAAGAGGAAATCATTAAACAACTTGAAGCCAAAGTAATTCGAGTGGCTCGTTATCCCATGTGGTTATCCAATGTTGTTCCCGTACCAAAGAAAGATGGCAAAATTCGAGTGTGTGTTGATTACCATGATTTGAACAAAGCAAGTTTGAAAGATGATTTTCCACTGCCCAACATCCATATTTTGTTAGACAACTGTGCTTAACACGAGGTTGCCTCTTTTGTGGATTGCTATGCCGAATATCACCAGATCATTATGGATGATGAAGACGCAGAAAAGACGTCTTTTATCACACCATGGGGAACCTATTATTATCGAGTGATGTTGTTCGGTTTAAAGAATGCTGGAGCAACATACATGAGAGCCATGACCACTATGTTTCATGATATGATGCATAAGGAGATTGAGGTATACGTGGATGATGTGATTATTAAGTCAAAAAGTCAGGCTGACCATGTTAAAGATTTAAGAAAGTTCTTTGAAAGGCTTCGCAGGTATAATCTCAAGCTCAACCTGGCAAAATATATATTTGGAGTTCCGTCTGGAAAGCTGTTGGGGTTTGTGGTCAGCCGTCGGGGGATTGAATTGGATCCCTCGAAAATCAAAGCCATTCAGGATTTGCCCCCGCCAAAGAATAGGACGGAGGTGATGAGTTTGCTTGGAAGACTGAACTACGTTAGCAGGTTTATTGCTCAACTCACAACCACTTGTGAGCCCATATTCAAGTTGCTGAAAAAGAGTGCTGCGGTAAAATGGACTGAAGAATGTCAGGAAGCGTTGGACAGAATCAAAAGATATTTGTCAAATCCGCCCGTGTTGGTACCACCAGAGCTTTGTAGGCCTTTGATCTTATATTTATCAGTCATGGACAATTCTTTTGGTTGTGTCCTGGTTCAACATGATGTCACAAGAAAAAAGGAGCAGGCTATTTATTATCTTAGCAAGAAGTTCACCGTATATGAGGCCAGGTATACTTTTCTTGAAAAGACGTGTTGTGCCCTAACTTGGGTAGCACAGAAGTTGAAGCATTATCTCTCATCCTATACTACTTATCTCATCTCCCGCATGGATCCTTTGAAGTATATCTTTCAGAAGCCTATGCCGACAGGTCGATTGGCAAAGTGGCAAATATTGCTTACCGAGTTCGACATTGTATATGTGACTCAAATCGCCATGAAATCCCAAGCCTTGGCAGATCATCTTGCTGAGAATCCAGTCGATGAAGAGTACGAGCCATTAAAGACATATTTTCCTGACGAAGAAGTGTCGTGTGTCGATGAAGTCGTTATAGATACTGATCCAGGTTGGAAGTTGTTCTTCGATGGAGCTGTCAATATGAAAAAAGTCAGAATAGGTGCAGTTCTTATCTCTGAATCGGGACAACATTTCCCGGTAACAGCGCAACTTCGATTCTACTATACTAACAATATGGTAGAGTATGAAGCCTACATTCTTGGTTTGAGGTTAGCTGTTGCTATGGGAGTCCAGGAATTATTGGTGTTGGGGGATTCATATTTGCTCGTCCATCAAATTCAAGGCGATTGGGAGACACAAGATTTGAAGCTCATCCCATATCGACAATGCTTGCATGAGCTATGTCAATGGTTTATGTTAGTAAAATTTAGGCATATTCCAAGGATTCATAATGATCAGCATGCTTACTGTAATGCTCTGTCTTCAATGCTCCAACATCCTGATAAAGCCTACATCGATCCAGTGCATATACAGAGTCGTGATCAGCATGCTTACTGTAATGCGGTTGAAGAAGATCTTGATGGAGAACCCTGGTTCTTGGATATCAAACGATACATTCAGTCAGGAGAATACCCAACATATGCCACCAACGATCAAAAGAGGACTATTAGGCGTTTGGCTAGTGGATTTTTCTTAAGTGGGGGAATCTTATATAAGAGAACCCCATATCTGGGACTTTTGAGGTGTGTAGATGCAAGAGAAGCCTCAACAATCATGGTTGAAATACACTCTGGAGTATGCGGGTCGCATATGAACGGTCATGTCTTGTCAAAGAAGATTCTTCGAGCAGGTTATTACTGGTTTACTATGGAGAGAGATTCTATTCAGTTTGTTCAAAAGTGTCATCAATGTCAGGTACACGGTGATCTGATACGTTCTCCTCCTGTTGAGTTGCATGCAATGGCCGCTCCATGGCCGTTCGTGGCTTGGGGAATGGATGTGATTGGACCGATTGAGCCGAAGGCATCAAATAGACATAGATTCATTTTGGTAGCCATTGACTACTTCACAAAGTGGGTAGAAGCAGTAACTTTCAAGTCAGTGACAAAGAAGGTTGTGGTAGATTTTGTTCATGCCAATATCATTTATAGGTTTGGAATTCCTAAGATGATCATTATAGACAATGCTGCCAATCTCAATAGTTGTTTGATGCAAAAAGTATGTCAACAGTTTAAGATCGCACATCGAAATTCTACTCCATATCGCCCAAAGGCCAATGGTGTTGTAGAAGCTGCCAATAAGAATATAAAAAAGATACTGCAAAAAATGGTACAAGGGTCTAGACAGTGGAATGAAAAGTTGCCATTTACATTGCTATGTTATCGCACCACTGTTCGCACTTCAACAGGGGAAACTCCATATTTATTGGTGTATGGGACAGAAGCAGTCATCCCTGCAGAAGTTGAAATTCCCTCTCTTCGAGTCATTATAGAAGCAGAGATTGATGATGACGAATGGGTCAAAACTCAACTGGAACATTTGAGTTTGATTGAGAAAAAAAGGCTAACGTCTGTATGTCATGACCAGTTGTATCAGAGGAGGATGGCTCGAGCATATAACAAAAAGGTCCATCCCAGGAATTTTGAAGTTGGTCAGTTGGTATTGAGACGTATCCTTCCTCACCAAGTTGAAGCGAAAAGCAAGTTCTCCTCTAACTGGCAAGGACCCTTCGTTGTGAAGAAAGTGTTGCCCAATGGAGCCTTATATTTGACAGATATTGAAGGCAAAATGGAAGAAATGGCTATCAATGCTGATGCGATCAAAAGATATTATGTATGATATTTGATCCTTTGTTGATTTTATTGCATGTTTAGTACTTGCATTTCTGAAAATTGATATGATGAAGGCATTTTATTTTTCTATCCAAACATTGTGTCATCCTTTGTTTATCTGTTTGAGCTTCGTTTTATTTTTTCTTTCATATCCCTCTTTTGGAATCAAAATAAAGTCAAAGATAAATGTCAAGAAAATAAGAATAAAAGAAAGAATTTGAAAAAAAAAATCAAATCAAAACAAAGAACAAGCTTATGGAACTACGTGCGACTTGATTCTCCTCTCTCGGGAGTGAGATACGTAGGCTTCCCTATTTCGGACTCGGTCCAAACAAATAAAGATTTTAGAGTCACTCAGTCAACAAAAACTGGGGCCTGAGTTAATGTGTTGTTTGAGTCGATTCCACAAGTTGTAAGTCCCACCCCCACTTCAAGTGTCGTTTGAACCTCTTGCCATCCTTTTCTAACTTTATCCGAAAGCTAAGTTACAACCAAAGAAAGTCCTTCAGATCAATTTTTGATAATTTTAAGGCTAAGCACGCAATGGATATGATGATACATTGTGAGGTACCACGTGTCTCCCTCAGCATAAGAAATTAGGAAAGAAATACAAAATGAGAGAGTCTTATTGGTGAAAACCCCCGTGGGCATCATAAGTCGATGGTGAGTTGAGAGAAATGAAAATGAGAGAGTCTTATTGGTGAAAACCCTCGCAGGCACCATAAGGCGATGGTGAGTGGAGAGAAATAAAATGAGAGAGTATTATAGGTGAAAACCTTCACGGGCACCATAAGGCGATAGCGGGTTCAAGAGAAAAGTAAAAAGTGAAAAGAAAGAGATTTGTTGGCGAAAGTCTTTTAAGATGTCGTCAATTGAATATGATGTATGAATCCAATGGATTTGAAGAAGCGGCTCAACGGCAAAAGCACGAACTCAACAACAAATGGGGAGTTTGGATAGGAAGATCAGGCAACTTAATCCAAAATGCATGTCATATTCATTGGAGTTGGTTGCCGTATACAGATAAGTTTTCTTTTTGAATATGGGACATTGCCCTTTTCTTTCATTTACATATTCATGCTTGTCTTTTTATTTCATTTATCAAAATAAAATTCACCATCATTTGTTTACATTTTAAGTCAAGTCTGTGTCAAAACAAGCGAGAAAGGATTTCAAAATTTACTACCAGTCTTTCCAATTATATGAGGAAAAGCCAAGGACCAGCACATGAAAGAAATATGATCGTAATTCAACACGAAGCAAAGGAAGTCTATCAACCCACAGGCTGTTGGATTCATGGAAGCATTCAGGTTTGGGAAAAGGGTGCACCTTAGAGGCATGGTAAAATGGAAACCCATTGTTCGATTCAGAACTCATTCCCCTAAATTTGGGATCTGGGTCAATGATGCGGCAAGATAGGGAAAGTGTCAGCGATTTGGAACAAAGATGAAAGGAACGAGTGCTGGGGCAGATACCTGAGAAGCCAAGAGTTGCAAGCCACCACTAAGTTTTTAACTGACAAATTTTCTTTGTTGAAATAGGGGCAAATTCGCTTTACTTAATTCAGCTACCATTGGAAATGCACATCCGTGAGAATTTACTTTATGTTCAGGAACCTCCTGAAAAATGGGAATTTACTTTCTGTTTAGGACCCTCCTGAAAAATGGGACTGTACTTTCTGTTTAGGACTCTTCTGAAAAATGGGATTTTACTTTCTGTTCAGGAACCTCCTGAAAAATGGGATTTTACTTTCTGATCAGGACCCTCCTGAAGAATGGGATTTTACTTTCTGTTCAGGACCCTCCTGAAAAATGGGATTTTACTTTATGTTCAGGACCTTCCTGGAAAATGTGAATTTACTTTATGTTCAGGACCCTCCTGAAAAATGGGATGTTACTTTATGTTCAGGACCCTCTTGAAAAATGGGATTTTACTTTATGTTCAGGACCCTCCTGAAAAATGGGAGTTTACTTTATGTTCAGGACCCACCTGAAAAATAGGATTTTACTTTCTGATCAGGACCCTCCTGAAGAATGGGATTTTACCTTCTGTTCAGGACCCTCCTGAAAAATGGGATTTTACCTTCTGTTCAGGACCCTCCTGAAAAATGGGATTTTACTGTTTGTTCAGGACCCTCCTAAAAAATGGGATCTTACTTTCTTTTCAGGACCCTCCTGGAAAATGGGATTTTACCTTCTGTTCAGGACCCTTCTGAAAAATGAGATTTCACTCTATGTTCAGGATTCTCCTGAAAAATGAGAATTTACTTTATGTTCAGGACCCTCCTAAAAATGGAAATTTACTTTATGTTCAGGACCCTCCTGAAAAATGGGATTTTACTTTCTATTCAGGACTCTCTTGAAAAATGAGAATTTACTTTATGTTCAGGACCCTCCTAAAAAATGGAAATTTACTTTATGTTCAGGACCCTCCTGAAAAATGGAAATTTACTTTATGTTCAGGACCCTTCTGGAAAATGGGAATTTACTTTCAATTCAGGACCCTCCTGGAAAATGAGAATTTACTTTATGTTCAGGACCCTCATGGAAAATGGGAATTTACTTTCAGTTCAGGACCCTCCTGGAAAATGGGACTTTATTTTCAGAAACATGGAATCTTTCTTTATCATAATATTTGTTTAGAATAATTTTGTTCTAGTTTGGACTTTGATATCAGGAGCCCGCCTGAAGAACAGGGCAATGGAATGGAAAGTCAGGAGCCCACCTGAAGAACAGGGTGATGAAATTGAAAGCCAGGAGCCTGCCTGAAGAACAGGGTGATGAAATTGAAAGTCAAGCAGCAAAGTGAAATTGAAAGTAAAGCAACAAAGTGAAGAAATTGAAAGCCGAAGCACAGGGCGTATAAATGGAAAATTAAGCAACAATGTGAAACAATTGAAAACCAAGCAACAAGTGATGAAATTGCAAGTCAGGAGACCGCCTGTAGATTAGGGTGATGAAACTTAAGTCAGGAGCTCAACAGAAGCTGTATAGATAGGATTTTGTAATTTCATTTATGTTTTAACTTATAATTTTCATTTTTTGATGTAATGACAGAGTCGCGGACCGAAATCTCGATGGAACCTCACTCGACTCTCCAACTTGGTATAGTCCACCTCCTTTCAATCTTGTAAGATACTGGTCACTTGATTCCCTCATAAATTGGGTAGGTAGAATGTCCGCCAAGACTCGGTTGTCCTTCTTTCTTCAGTTTCTTTCTTCGAATAATGATCGGGACAAAATTCTATCTCGTTGTCTACTTCTTTGTATGAAAACACTAGGCATTTACATTCAAAGGGGGCATGATGTAGACACATAATTTTGTCCCGTCGATGATATTTTTATTTCCGATATCACATAATTTAAGCTCATTTTTTATAATTTTTCCCCAAGAAAATAAATATCCACCTCACCTTTACTTATTTATGCATTTACTTTTTGTTTGTTTTTATCCAAATAACAAGCTATAACAAACTTTGTCTTATCCTAATATTCTAACAACCCACCCAACTAAAAATTGATAACACATCCTAACCCCTACCCCTCCAACCCACACCCCTTTGGCCCTACCCCACTAGAAATACATATATACACACATAGGGAACAAAAAGGGGGCTTCTTCTTGAATAAAGGGAGATAGACACGACATTCACAGTAAAAAAAAGGAAAAAATTTTCTTCTTCTTCAAGAATGTACACACACCAATAGAGAACGAAAGTTTTTCCACTCAATTTCACGCACAGACGCATAGCTCCAATGCACTAAATACGCACTCATAGGGGTCTTCACCACCAATTAATACACGCACATATTCACACACACAGTGATCAGAAAATGGACCCTCTTCCATCGGAAAACCATATCCACACACTAAATCGTACTCACACATCGAAAAGGCTTAGATCGAGGGAAAGAACGCAGATTTCACAGGTGGGTTACTGTTCCGGTGACAGACTCGCCGGAAACGCGTCAAAGTCGGCGCAAATCTGGTCGAATCCATCAGAATATATCACATCTGGTATTTATTTATCGTCTTTGGTCATCGCTGAAGTTGATCGGAGTCGCGATGACATAAAACAGTCCGGCGAACCTTGATTTGTCTTCAATTTTGTCCGAACCCATCAAAATTTGGTTCAAAATTCTCAATATTTTTTCCATTTCCCACTGATTGCTAGCTGAATCCAGCTTGAAATAGTGAGGTCGTTTGAGGCTTCAGTTCATATTGTTGTTTCTCTATCAAGCTGAATTTTTGTCCTTGTTGAGGCTCAAGTCGAGGTTCTCGAAAGTGGATTTTCTTATAATATTCTTCAAAAAGTTCTGAATCAGGTCCATTTCTAACCTCGACCATCTTATTTCTTTGTTTACGATATCCGATATTATGGATGGAATGCTTTGGTTGATGATATGATTTTTATTGTGTTGTTGAGCAAGTTCGATTGTTTGGGTGATTCTATGTTGAAGTTGGTTAACTAATCAGGAATGATTTATTGTTTAAGCATGTTCGAACCTTTGTTATGGGTTAGTTGATGTTGGATTTTGAATGTGAAAACTTAGATTGATAGTTGAAGAATTGATTAATTTCTTTAAAAAGGAAGATGAGAGAGGGAATTAAAAACTGATGAAAAGGTTAGATTCGGGTTAATTTTGATTCATTGTAATGTTGAACATAATGTCATCGAACTGGATAGGCAAAGAATGTTTAGGTTCGGGTTGGCAAAATTTACGAGTGATTTGTTATTAAATGCGTTGAATGTTTGAATGTGTGTTAACGCTTAGTTTATCGTGTTTAATTCAAATGTATTCATTTTGCCGGGGAATGCCCCGAAGGGATTGTATTTATTTACCGAGGAATACCCCGAAGTATCATGTATATGAAGACGGCGCATGGTCAAGGCCCAGAACGTAAGGCGGAGTTCATCTCAGGAGTAGTTTAGGATTAGTTTAGAATAAAATAGGTTTATATTTTTGCATTTTTCATTTTTCGGGACTGTATAATTGGACTGGACACTAAATTTTGGGATTGTTTTGTCTTGTTTGCTTGATTGATTGTTTTTACGTGTTTCGTGTGGTTTGTACACTCGTAGTGTCACAATTAGCCGATACGCTCCACCAAGCGACCGTGGTCAAACCATGGGACCGAGGGGTGCCTAACACCTTCCCCTCGGTCAACAGAATTCCTTAGTCGAAATCTCTGTTCGCGGATCGGTTTTACAGAGTCAAAATCATTTTGAAAAGGGTTTTCCAAAGGTGACTTGGCAAACCGGATTATGCCAAGTGGCGAATCTGAGTTTTGAATAAAATGAATACTTTTCGAAACAAATTTTCATCTTTTATCACTTAATAAATAAAAACCCTTTCAAACTTAAAAATAAATCTTTTTAAACGTGAAAAAGGGGGTGACAGTGTTGTGGGCCGAAAATTGACCGGGGCATGCCAGGGACGTTGGGGATCATCCCAGTGTGGTCCATTTAATTTTTTGTGGCTATTTGGGTAGACAAACGGGTGAAACAATGCGAACGGGGCATTTTTGAGCTAAATCGGTATGCATAGTCCACGATTTTGGGGGTGAGCCCGAGGTACGATCGTGCTGTGGGCCAAAAATCGACCGAGGTTTGCCAGAGAAGTTGATGATCATCCCCCTATTGTCCGTTTAATTTTTTGTGGTTATTTGGGCAGACAAACGAGCAAAAGGGCATGAACGGGGGCATTTTTGGGCTAAATTGGTGTACTATAGCCCACGGTTTTGGGGATGGGCCCGGGGTCCGAGATTGTTGTGGGCTGAAAATTGACTGGGGTATGCCAGGGAGGTTAGGATCATCCCAGTGTAGTCCGTTTAATTTTTCATGGACATTTGGGTGGACAAACGGGCAAAACGGCGCGAACGGGGCATTTTCGGGCCAAATCGGTGTGCTATTGCTCATGGTTTTGGGGGTGGGCCCATGGTCCGGGTGCGTTGTGGGCGAAAAATCAACTGGGGCATGCCATGGTGGTTGGGGATCATCCCAGTGTGGTCCGTTTAATTTTTCGTGGACATTTGGGTGGACAAACGGGAAAAACGACATAAATGGGGAATTTTCGGGCCAAATTGGTATGCTATAGTCTACAGTTATGGGGCTGGACTTGGGGTCCGGGAGTGCTGTGGACCAAAAATCGACCGGGGCATGCCAGGGAGATTGGGGATCATCTCAGTGTGGTCCGTTTAGTTTTTCGTGGCTATTTGGGCGGACAAATGGACGAAACGATGCGAACAGGGCATTATAGGGCCAAATCGAAGTGCTATAGCCCATAGTTTCGGGGGTGGGCTCGGGGTACGGGAGTGTTGTGGTCCGAAAATCGACCGGGGCATGCCGGGGATGTGGAGGATCATCCCAGTGTGGTCTATTTAATTTTTTTTGTCCATTTGGGTGGACAAACGGGTGAAACAGTACGAATGGGGCATTTTCGAGCTAAATTGATGTGCTATAGTCTACGGTTTCGGAGGTGGGCCCGATGTTTGGGCGTGTTGTGGGCCAAAAATCAATCGAGATATGCCAGGGAGGTTAGGATCATCCCAGTGTGGTCCGTTTAATTCTTTGTGGCCAATTGGGTGGACAAACGGGTGAAACAACGCAAACGGGGCATTTTCGGGCCAAATCGGTGTGCTATAGCCTACGGTTTTGGGGGTGGGCCCGAGGTTTGGGCATGTTGTAGGCCAAAAATCAACTGCGGCATGCCAGGGAGGTTGCGTATCATCCCAATGCGGTGCATTTAATTTTTGGGGTCCATTTGGGTGGACAAACGGACAAAACAACATATTTTTGGGTCAAATCGGTGTGCTATAACCCACATTTTCGGGGGTGGACTCGGGGTCTGGGTGTGATGTGGGCTAAAAATCAACCGAGGAATGCCAGGGAGGTTGTAGATCATCCCAGTGTGGTCCTTTTAATTTTTCATGGCCATTTGGGTGGACAAATGGGCGAAATGGCGCGAACGGAGAGTTTTCAGACCAAATCGGTGTGCTATAGCCCACAGTTTTTGAGGTGGGATAAAAATCGATCGGAGTGTGTCAGGGAGGTTGGGGATTTTCCCAGTGTGGCCCTTTTAATTTTTCGTAGCCATTTGGGTGGACAAATGGGAGAAACGGAGCGAATGGGGCATTTTTGAGCCAAATCGGTGTGCTATAACCCACGATTTTGGGGGTGGGCTCGGTTTCCCTGCGTGCTGGGGGACGAAAAATAACCGGGGCGTGCCAGGGAGGTTGGGAATCATCCCAGTGTGGTCCGTTTAATTTTTTATCGCCATTTGCGTGGACAAACGGGTGAAACAACGCGAACGGGGCATTTTCGAGCCAAATCAGTGTGCTATAGCCTAAGGTTTTGGGGGTGGGCCCAGGGTTCGGGTATGCTGTGGGTCAAAAATTGATCGAGGCATGCTAGGGAGGTTGGGGATCGTACTAGTGTGGTCCGTATAATTTTTCATGGCCATTTGGGTGGACAACGGGCGAAACGACGCTAACGGAGCTTTTTCGGGCCAAATTGGTGTGTTATAGCCCACAATTTTGGGGTGGGCCCAGGATCCGAGCATGCTGTGGGTCAAAAATCAACCGGGGCATGCTAGAGAGGTTGGAGATTGTCCCAGTGTGGTCCATTTAATTTTTTGTGGCCATTTGGGTCGACAAACGGGTGAAACAACGCGAACAGGGCATTTTTGGGCCACATCAGTGTGCTATAGCCCACGGTTTTGAGGGTGGGCCAGGGGTCCGAGCATGCTGTAGGACGAAAATCAACCAGGGCATGACAGGGAGGTTGGGGATCATCCTAGTATGGGCCGTTTAATTTTTTATGGCTATTTGGGTGGACAAACGGGCGAAACGGCGTGAATGGGGCATTTCCGGGCCAAATCAATGTGCTATAGCCCACGATTTTGGGGGTGGGCCGGGGTTTAGGCGTGCTGTGGGTCGAAAATTGATCGAGGCGTGCCAGGGAGGTTGGGGATCATCCCAGTGTGGTCCGTTTAATTTTTTGTGGCCATTTGGGGAACAAACAGGTAAAAAGGTGCGAACGAGGCATTTTCGAGCCAAATCGATGTGTTATAGCCTACGGTTTCAGGGGTGGGCCCGAGGTTCGGGCGTGCTATAGACCAAAAATCGACCGTGGCATGACAGAGAGGTTTAGGATCATCCCAGTGTGGTCCGTTTAATTTTTCATGGCTATTTGGGCGGACAAACGGATGAAACGACCCAAATAGGGTATTTTTGGGCCAAATCAGTGTGCTATAACCCACGGTTTTGGGGGTGGCCTCGGGGTCCGGGCGTTCTGTGGGCCAAAACTCATTCGAAGCATGCCTGGGAGATTGAGGATCATCCCAGTATGGTCCGTATAATTTTTTGTACCATTTGGGTGGATAAACAGGTAAAACGACGCGAATGGGGCTTTTCGGGCCAAATCGGTGTGCTAAGCCCATGATTTTGGGGGTGGGCCAGGGGTTCGGGCATACTATAGGACAAAAATCGATTGAGGCATTCCAGGGAGGTTGGAGATTATCCCAGTATGGTCCGTTTATTTTTTTGTGGCCATTTGGGTGGACAAACAGGTGAAATGGCGTGAACGAGGCATTTTCGGGCCAAATTATTGTGCTATAGCCCACGGTTTTGGGGGTGGGCCCAGGGTCCGGGCGTGTTGTGTGCTAAAAATTGACCGAGCCATGTTAGGGAGGTTAGAGATCGTCCTAGTATGGTCCGTTTAATTTTTCGTGGCCATTTGGTTGGACAGACGGGCGAAACGGAGTGAATGGGGCATTTTCGGGCCAAATTAGTGTGTTATTGCCCATGGTTTAGGGGTGGGCCCAGGGTCAGAGCGTGCTATGGACCAAAAATTGACTGAGGCATGCCAGGGAGGTTGGATATCATCCCAGTATGGTCCGTTTAATTTTTTGTTGCTATTTAGGTGGACAAACGGGCAAAACGGCGTGAACGGGGCATTTTTTAGCCAAATCGGTGTGGTATAGCCCACGGTTTTGGGGGTGAGCCTGGGGTCCGGGCATGCTGTGGGCCAAAAATAGACTGGGGCATGCCAGGAAGGTTGGTAATCTTTCTAGTATGGTCCGTTTAAGTTTTCGTGGCCATTTCGGTTGACAGAAGGGAGAAATGGCTCAAACGGGGGCATTTTCGGGCTAAATCGGTGTACTATAGCCCACAGTTTTGGGGGTGGGCTCGGGGTCCGGGCATGCAGGGGAAAAAAATTGATTGGGGTATGTCAGGGAGGTTTGGGATCGTCCCAGTATGGTCCGTTTATTTTTTCGTGGCCATTTTGGTGGATAGACGGACGAAACGGTGCGTACGGGGCATTTTCAGGCCAAATCGGTGTGCTATAGCCCACAATTTTGGTGTTGGGCCCATGGTTCGGGCGTGCTGCGGGCCAAAACTCGACCAGGGTATGCCAGGAAGGTTGGGGATCATCTCAGTGTGGTTCGTTTAATTTTTTGTTGCCATTTGGGTGGATTAACGGGCAAAACGGTGCAAACAGGGTATTTTTATGCCAAATTGGTGTGCTATAGCCCACAGTTTCGGGGGTGCACCCGAGGTCCGGGCTTGCTGTGGGCGAAAAATTGATCGAGGCATGCCAGGGAAGTTGGGAATCATCCCTGTGTGGTTCGTTTAATTTTTTGTGGACATTTGGGTGGACAAACGGGCGAAACGGAGCAAACAGGGCATTTTCGAGCCAAATCAGTGTGCTATAGCCCATGGTTTTGGGGGTGGACCCGGGGTCCGGGCATGGTGTGGGTCAAAAATCGACCGGGGCATGTCAGAGAGGTGGAAGATCGTCCCAGTGTGGTCCGTTTAATTTTTTGTGGCCATTTGGGTGGACAAACAGGCGAAATGGTGCAAACGGGGCATTTTTGGGCTAAATCGATGTGCTATAGCCCATGGTTTTGGGGGTGGGCCTGGGGTTCGGGCCTGCTGTAGGCCAAAAATTGATCAGGGTGTGCCAGGGATGTTGGCGATCATCCCAGTGTGATCCTTTTAATTTTTCGTGGCCACTTGGGTGGACAAACGGGTAAAACGGTGCGAACGGGGCATTTTCGGGCTGAATCAGTGCACTATAGCCCACAGTTTCGGGGGTGGGCCCGAGGTCCTGGCGTGCTGTGGGCTAAAAATCGACCGAGGTTTCCCAGGGAGGTTGAGGATCGTCCGTGTATGGTCCGTTTAATTTTTTGTATCCATTTGGGTTGATAAACGGTCGAAATGGAGAGAACAAGGCTTTTTTGGGCCAAATCGGTGGGCTATAGCCCACGATTTTGGGGGTGAGCCCGGGGTTCGGGAGTGATGTGGGACAAAAATTGACCGGGGCGTGCCAGGGAGGTTGGGGATCATCCTAGTATGGTTCATTTAATTTTTCGTGACCATTTGGGTGGACAAACAGGCGAAACGGCGTGAATAGGGCATTTTTGGGCTAAATTGGTGTGTTATAACCCACGGTTTTGGGGGTGGTCCTAGGGTCAGAGCGTGCTATGGGCCAAACATTAATCGAGGCATGCCAAGGAGGTTGGAGATCATCCCAGTAAGGTCCGTTTAAATTTTTGTTGCCATTTGGGTGGACAAATGGGCCAAATGGAATGAACGGGGCATTTTTTAGCCAAATCGGTGTGGTATAGCCCACAGTTTCGGGGGTAAGCCCGGGGTCTAGGCGTGTTGTAGGCGAAAAATCGACCGGGGCATGCTAGGAAGGTTGGAGATCATTCCACTATAGTTCGTTTAATTTTTTGTGGCCATTTGGGAGGACAAAAGGGCAAAATGGTGCGAACGGGGGCATTTTCGGGCCAAATCAGTGTGCTATTGTCCACGATTTTGGGGGTGGTCCTATAGTTTAGGCGTGCTATAGGCCAAAACTCAACTGAGGCGTGCTAGGGAGGTTGGGGATCATCCCAGTGTGATTTGTTTAATTTTTTGTGGCCATTTGGGTGGACTAACGGGAAAAGCGGCACAAATGGGGCATTTTTATGCCAAATTGGTGTGCTATAGCCCATGGTTTTGGGGGTGGGCTCGGGGTCCGGGTATGCTGTGAGCCAAAAATCAACTTGCGCATACCAGGGAGTTTAGGGATCGTCCCAGTGTGGTCCGTTTAATTTTTTGTGTCCATTTGGGTGGACAAAGGGCCGAAACGGCGCGAACAGGGCATTATCAGGTCTAATCAGTGTGCTATAGCCCATGATTTTGGGGGTGGGCTCGGGTTTAGGCATATTATGGGTCGAAAATTGACCAGGGAATGCCAGGAGGTGGGGGATCATCTTTGTGTGGTTTGTTTAATTTTTCGTGGCCATTTGGGTGGACAAACGGGCGAAACGGTGCGAACGGGGCATTTTTAGGACAAATTGATGTGTTATAGCCCACGGTTTCGGGGGTGAGCCAGGGGTCCAGGCGTTCTGTAGGCCAAAAATTAACCGGGGCGTGCTAGGGAGGTTGGGGATCGTCCCAGTGTGGTCCGTTTAATTTTTCGTGGCCATTTGGGTGGACAAACGGACAAAATGACGCGAACGGGGCATTTTCGGGCCAAATTGGTGCGCTATTGCTCACAGTTTTGGGGGTGGGGTCGAGGCCGGGCTTGCTGTGGGCCAAAAATCGACCGAGGCATACCAGGAGGTTGGGGATCATCCGAGTGTGGTCCATTTAATTTTTTGTGGCTATTTTGGGTGACAAACTGTTGAAACGGAGCGAACGGGGCTTTTTCGGGCTCAATCTGTGGGCTATAGCCCACGGTTTTGGGGGTGAGCCCGGGGTCCGGGCGTGTTGTGGGCCGAAAATCAATCAGAGTGTTCCAGGGAGGTTAGGGATCGTCCAGTGTGGCCTGTTTAATTTTTCGTGGCCATTTGGGTGGACAAAGGGGCAAAACGATGCAAACCTGGCATTTTCAAGCTAAATAGGTGTGCTATAACCCACGGTTTCAGTGGTGGGCCCAGGATTCAGGCGTGTTGTGGACTAAAAATTGAACGATGCCTGCCAGAGAGGTTAGGGATCATCCAAGTGTTGTCTGTTTAATTTTTTATTGCCATTTGGGTGGAAAAACGAGAGAAACGACGCGAACGAGGAATTTTCAGGCCAAATCAGTGTGCTATAGCCCACGATTTTAGGGGTGAGACTAGGGTCTGGGCGTGCTGTGGGCCTAAAATCGATCGAGCCATTTCAGGGAGGTTGGGGATCATCCCAGTATTTCGTTTAATTTTTCATGGCTATTTGGGTGGACAAATGGGCGAAACGGCGCGAATGAGGCATTTTCGGACCAAATCGGTGTGCTATAGCCCACGGTTTTAGGGGGTGATACAAGTGAGACTATGAAGATCAACGTGTGTACAAGTGCAAAAAATTATCATCCTGGGAAGTTCAATGTTGAGACGTGAGATGGACCAAAGACATACCCAAAGCCGCTAATTTTCTTATTTGCTACACTAGAGGGGTGACCTTTGAAGGATTTTCATTAAAGGGGCACTTTTGTCATTTTAAGTCTAAATTGTTATGTAATATAAATAGAAAAAGATAGGTCTGTTGAGGCTTAGTTGATTATTGTTGTAAGTCTTGACATTTGAAACACCAAAGTCCTCTCTCTACTTGAGGCAAACCGAAACTTGTAACTAGGATAACAATGCAAGGGTGGAATCTCTTGTAATTGTTTATTTTTGAGAAACCTTAGCGCTTGAGTGGTGGAATCCTCTCTTGTGTCATCGTAAGAGTTAGGTTATCGTGTGTGGAGGTGTTAGGGGTCTTAGAGTTTTATATACTCTTTGATTACTAGGATTTACACCACCTTTGTCTAACTATCTATCCTTTTGTTTGTTTTCATCTTGTAGTAGTTTGTATCTTGTGTTGTAAGCCGTGTGGTGTTTTCTTGTTATAAAATTGTCATTATTATTTGTTTTTCATTATATTGTGTTGTAACTTATATTGGTTTGCTTATTTTGGTGTCACCAACACCTTGTTAACTTGTGAAACTCGTATTCTTGTTCTTGGCCGAAACTAGCTCTCAAAGGGTCCTCGGTTTGTGCCTTGTTGAGTGGACTGTTTTGGTGTCATTTCTTGAGTTCCTAGTCTCTCTCATATCATTTGGTATCAGATCTAAGGCTGGTTGTGTTCCTACACTACCAATCTTGGGCTCTCTAAGTCGGAAAAAAAAAAGAGGTGTTGAAAAGTTGAAAATTCCAAAAAGAAGCAAATCTGTCCATTCTTGTTGTCTTGGCCGAAATTGTGTCTTGTTGTTGTTTTGGACGAGATTTGTGCCTAGTTTTCTTGTGATTTTTTTGTGTTTTGTGTGTTCTAGTGTTAGATCTTTGTTTCCTAACACTAGAAGAGGTGTCTAAGTTCGAAAATCTCACAAAAAGAGTTGTGTTCTTGAGTTTGGTGTTCTTGGCCGAGTGTTCTTGTTGTTGTTGTTGTGTTTGGCCTAGATTTGTGTATATATTTGAGTGTATTTTGTTGTCTTAGTTTGTTTCTAGTGCTGGTTGTCTTTCTCCTCAACACTTATTGAGTCTACCACCCAAGTTCTTGAGCAATATTCCGATTGTGTTGTGGTGTTAAGTGGACGGTTTCTTGTTGTTGTTGTTGGTGTTCATTTTGTGTTCTTGTGTTGTGTTGAAGAAGTTTTCGTTTGATCTTGAAGATAGAAAATAAGTATAAGACTTTGTGTTTATCTTGAAAACAATTACAAGACAACACCAAAGTAGTAAAAGAAAAAGAGACATTCAAAAAGCATACTCCCAAATTGCTTCATTTTGGCTCGCCTTGAAGCTATGTCCCGAGACATGGCTAGGATGACCGCGGGTATTGAAAAACTAGACTCGGATGTGGTATCAATGAAGGGTGAAGTGTCAATAATGGGTGGGAGATTGGAGAGAGTGTAAAGCCAAAGAAGCCGACCTTCTCCCCCTTGACATATTTCACCAACTAGTACTCCCGAGGCCATGCACCAAATGTTATATCCACCTATTGCGACAAATCAAACCAACCCTTACTCCCAAATCCGAGATCTTGAAAGAAAAATCCACCCTCCACTTCACCAAGTCCAACAAGAAGGACTTGGAACCCAAATACCACCACCAAACCCAAGCCCTCCCATCTAAAATTCACTTAACCAAAGACCTCACTATCCAAATCCAATCCCGGCGCTATAAGCTCCACTTAACCCAAATATACCCGTCCATGTTTAGGGTTATGGTAGAGGAGAACAACATGATGGTTATGTACCATATAATGATGTTTACATAAGAAGGGAGGAGATGAGGGGTAGGCAAGGTGATCCAAGGGAATTTCACGGCCGAGAAGGAAAATTGGTCTTTGGAACCAACAAGGGAACCAAAACCCTGATGTAGTCTAAATACCATCAAGGTTGGGTTTCCAACATCCAAAGGTGAGAGTGATCTGGAAGAATTTCTAGCTTGGGAGTCCACTTGTGAGAGAATCTTCCAAGTTAATGACCTTACCGAGGAGAAAAAAAGTTGTTATGTGATTGCACATTTTAAGGGTTATGCTACTACGTGGTGGGAGTATGTGAAGCGATTTGGCAATGTTTTGATTGAGGGTAATCCCCCTCCTTGGTTTAGTTTAAGGTACCTCATGAGACAAAGGTACTTACCCGAGAGTTACCATCAAGATCTCCTTGCTAAGTTGTATAACTTGAGGAAAGGGAACAAACGCATCGTGGCTTACTATGATGAATTCCAACAACTCATTTTGAAACTTGATCACCGAGGGGAGCAAGTAAGCCATGACATCATTCGATTCAAGGTGAAGTTGAATAGGTACATTGCCTCACGATTGACACTTCACAAGTTTGACACCATTGATGCCATCTTCTAAGCTGCCTTGGAAGTTGAGAAGGAATTACGGGAGAAACCGAGTGTCAAGCTCAAAGGGCAATCTCCCTTGAGTTGGAACAAGGACCAAAATGACCCATCCAATGTAGATAAAACCGAGGAAAAGGCTTCACAAGCTGAAAAAAAGGCTCATCAAAGGTACCCACCGAGAAATGAAGGTAAACCGCATTCCTCTTCAAGTTCTAAGGGCTTTCAATGTTTTAAATGCCAAGGTTGGGGACACAAGGCTAACGAGTTTCCAAATAGGAGAAATGTGATCCTAAGGGAAGGAAAATTGTACTTTCTTGGGGAGGAGGTGGGACTTGAACCAAAGGAGATTGATGATCAATCTCAAGATGGAGAGAAGGTAGAACCCGAGGAGCCAAAGGAGGGAGATGAGGAAGATGTTTGTCCGTGTGAAGGTGATATTGTAGTGCCTATGTATATGGCAAGGAAAGTCATGCTTAGTGAGGGTATGAAAGAAGAATCCGAGAGTAAGGGGGATGAAGAAGGAGCAAAACCGAGAGTTGGATTGTAGGATTTGCCCACAAGGACTCTTTGTTGATTACTAACCGAGATACTAGCACTTTTCCTAGTATCAAATCCTCTTATGTGCAGGTTGTAGAACATATTAATCAAAGGAGCATGCTTGATTATATCATAGGACCCTTGGCTGAATATCCCAACCTTAGGAAGAGCAATGAAGAGATGATGAAAAGAGAAGAGCTTGTCGGTGATGATTTCTTGAATTTGAGGGCAAATTCCTCTCAAGATGGAGAGGATGATACAGTTGTGACTATGAAGATCAATGTGTGTACAAGTGCAGAAAATTATCATCATAGGAAGTTCAATTTTGATACGTGATATGGACCAAAGACACACCTAAAGCCGCCCATTTTCTTATTAGCTACACTAGAGGGGTGGCCTTTGAAGGCTTTTCATTAAAGGGGCACTTTTGTCATTAAGTCTAAATTGTTATGTAATATAAATAGAACAATATAGGTCTTTTGAGGCTTAGTTGATTATTGTTGTAAGTCTTGACAATTTAAACACCAAAGTCCTCTCTCTACTTGAGGCAAACCGAAACTTGTAACTAGGATAGCAATTCAAGGGTGGAATCTCTTGTAATTGTTTGTTTTTTAGAAACCTTGGAGCTTGAGTGGTGGAATCCTCTCTTGTGTCATCGTAAGAGTTAGGTGATCATGTGTAGAGGTGTTAGGGGTCTTAGAGTTTTATGTACTCTTTGGTTACTAGGATTTACACCACCTTTGTCTAACTATCTATCCTTTTGTTTGTTTTCATCTTGTTGTAGTTTGTATCTTGTGTTGTAAGCCATGTGGTATTGTCTTGGTATAACATTGTCGTTGATTTTCATTGTTCATTATATTGTGTTGTAACTTAGATTGGTTGGATGATTTTGATGTCACCAACACCTTGTTAACTTGTGAAACTCGTATTCTTGTTCTTGGCCGAAACTAGCTCTCAAAGGGTCCTTGGTTTGTGCCTTGTTGAGTGGACTATTTTGGTGTCATTTCATGAGTTCCTAGTCTCTCTTGTATCAGGAGGCCCGGGGTCCAGTCATGTTGTGGGTTGAAAATCTACCAGAGCGTGCTAGAGAGGCTGGGGATCGTCCCAGTGTGGTCCGTTTAATTTTGCGTGGCCATTTGGGTGGACAAACGGGCGAAACGATGCGAACGGGGCATTTTTGGGCCAAATCGATGTGCTATAGCCCACGATTTTAGGGGTGGGCCAGGGGTCCGGGCGAGCTGCGGGCCAAAAATCGATCGGGGCATGCCAGGGAGGTTGGGATCAACCCAGTATGGTCCGTATAATTTTTTGTGGCCATTTGGGTGGACAAACGGGAGAAAAAGCGCGAACGAGGCCTTTTCGGGCTAAATTGGTGTGCTATAGCCCACGGTTTTGGGGGTAGGCCAGGGGTTCGGACGTATTGTGGGTCAAGAATTGACCGAGGAAGGCTAGAGAGGTTAAGAATCATCCTAGTATGGTCTATTTAATTTTTCGTAGCCATTTGGGTGGACAATCGAGAGAAACGATGCGAATGAGGCATTTTCGGTCTAAATCGGTGTGCTATAGCCCACAGTTTTGGGGGTAGGCCCAGGGCTCGGGCATGTTGTGGGAAAAAAATCGACTGAGGCATGCCAGAGAGGTCGGGGATCATCCCAGTGTGGACCGTTTAATTTTTCGTGGACATTTGGGTGAACAAACGGTAGAAAAGGTGCGAACTGGGCATTTTTGGGCCAAATCTGTGTGGCATAGCCCACGGTTTCGGGGGTGAGCCCGGTGTTCGGGCGTTTTGTGGGCCAAAAATTGATTGGGGCATGCCAGGGAGGTTGGGGGATCATCCCAGTATAATCCGTTTAATTTTTCATGGCCATTTGGGTGGACAAACGGGAAAAACGGGACAAACAGGGGAATTTTCGGGCCAAATCGGTGTTCTATAACCCATGATTTTAGGGGTGGGCCTGGGGTCTAGGCTTGCTGTGTGTGAAAAATCGACTAGGGCATGCCAGGGAGGTTGGGGATCGTCCAAGTGTGGTCCGTTTAATTTTTCATGGTCATTTGGGTGGACAAACGGGAGAAACGGTGCGAATGGGGCCTTTTCAGGCAAAATTGATGTGCTATAGCCCACGGTTTCGGAGGTAGGCCTGGGCGTGTTATAGGTCAAAAATATACCGGGACATGCCAGGGAGGTTGAGGATTGTCCTTGTGTGGTCTTTTTAATTCTTCGTGGCCGTTTGGGTGGACAAACGGGCGAAACGGCACAAACGGGACATTTACAGGCCAAATCGGTGTGCTATAGCCCACGGTTTTAGGGGTGGGCCCCGAGTTTGAGTGTGTTGTGGGCCAAAAATTGATCGGGGCATGCCACGAAGCTTGGGGATCATCCCAGTGTGGTCCATTTAATTTTTCATGGCTATTTGGGTGGAAAAATGGGCGAAACGGTGCGAACGAGGCATTTTTTGGCCTAATCGATGTGCTATTGCCTACGGTTTTGGGGGTAGGCCTGGGATCCGGGCGTGCTGTGGGATAAAAATTGACCGAGCCGTGCTAGGGAAGTTGGGGATAGTTCCAGTGTGGTCCGTTTAATTTTTTATGGCCATTTGGGTGGACAAATGGGCAAAACAGCGTGAACGGGGTATTTTCGGGCCAAATAGGTGTGCTATAGCCCACTATTTCGAGGGTGGGCCAGGGGTTCGGGCGTACTGTGGGCCGAATATTGACCGGGGCATGCCAAGGTGGTTGGGGATAGTCCCAGTGTGGTCCATTTAATTTTTTGTGTCCATTTAGGTGGACAAATAGGCGAAACGACGCAAACGAGACATTTTCGGGCCAAATTGATGTGCTATAGCCCACGGTTTTGGGGGGTGGGATCGGGGTCCAGGCATGCTGTGGGCCAAAAATTGACCGGGGCGTGCCAGAGAGGTTGGGGATCATCAAGTTGTGTTCGTTTAATTTTTCATGGCCATTTGTCTTTACAAACGGGAGAAACGGCGCAAACGAAACATTTTCTTGCAAAATCAGTGTGCTATAACCCACGATTGCGGGGGTGGGCCCGTGGTCCGGGCGTGCTGTAGGCCAAAAAATGATTGAGGCATGCCATAGAGGTTAGGGATAGTCCCTGTATGGTCCGTTTAATTTTTTGTGGCCATTTTGGTGGACAAATGGGAAAAACGGCATGAACGGGGCATTTTCTGACCAAATTGGTGTGCTATAGCCCACAATTTCGGGGGTGGGCCCGGAGTCCGAGCGTGCTGTGGGATGAAAATCGACTAGGGCATGCCAGGGAGGTTAGGGATTATCCCAGTGTGGTCCGTTTAATTTTTCGTATCCGTTTGGATGGACAAACGGGCGACATGGGGTGAATGGGGCATTTTTTGGCTAAATCGGTGTGCTATAGCCCACGGTTTTGGGGGTGGGCCTAGGGTTTGAGCGTGCTGTGGGCCAAAAATCAACCGAGTCTTGCGAAGGAGGTTGGGGACCATCCCAACGTGGTTCGTTTAATTTTCCATGTCCATTTGGGTGGAAAAATGGGCAAAACGGTGCAAACGAGGAATTTTCGGGCCAAATTGGTGAGCTATAGCCCACGGTTTCGAGGGTGGGCCAGGGGTCCGTACGTACTGTGGGCCAAACATTGATCGGGGCATGCCAGGAAGGTTGGGAGTCATCCTAGTGTGGTTCGTATAATTTTTGTCGCTATTTGGGTGGACAAATGGGTGAAACGGCGCAGACTGGGCATTTTTGGGCCAAATCAGTGTGCTATAGCCCACAGTTTTGGGGGTGGGCCCCGGGTCTGGGCGTGCTGTGGGCCGAAAATCGATCGAGGCGTGCCAGTGAAGTTGGGGATCATCCTAGTGTGGTCCGTTTAATTTTTTGTGGCCATTTGGGTGGACAAATGGACGAAACGGCGCGAATGGGGCATTTTCGAGCCAAATCGGTGTGCTATAGTAGCCCACAGTTTCAGGGGTGGGACCGGTCTAGCTGTGGGCCAAAAATCAATCGGGGTGTGCCAGGGAGGTTTGGAATCATCTCAGTAAGGTCTATTTAATTTTTCTTTTCCATTTGGGTTGACAAACGGGGGAAACGGCGCGAACGGAGCATATTCGAGCTAAATTGGTGTGCTATAGTCCACGGTTTTGAGGGTGGGCTCGTTTTCTGGGCGTGCTGTTGGCCAAAAATTGACTAGAGCGTGCCAGAGAGGTTGGGGATCATCCCAGTTAGGTCCGTATAATTTTTATGGCCATTTAGGTGGACAAGCGTACAAAACGGTGTGAACGGGACATTTTTGGTCCAAATCGGTGTGCTATAGCCTACGATTTCGGGGGTAGGCCAGGGGTTCAGGCGTATTGTGGACCAAAAATTGACCGGGACATGCCAGGGAGGTTGGGAATCATCCCAGTGTGGTCCGTTTAATTTTTCGTGGCAATTTGGGTGGAAAAACGGGTGAAACAACGCGAGCGAGGCATTTTTGGGGCAAATCGGTGTGCTATAGGCCACAGTTTTGGGGCAAATCGGTGTGCCAGGAATATTGGAGATCATCCCAGTAAGGTCCGTTTAAATTTTTGTTGCCATTTGGGTGGACAAACGGGTGAAACGATGCAAATGGGGTATTTTTTCGCCAAATCGGTGTGGTATAGCCCACGGTTTCGGGAGTAAGCCCGGGGTCTGGGCGTGCTGTAGGCCAAAAATTGACTGGGGCATGCCAGGTAGGTTGGTGATCATTCCACTATGCTCTGTTTAATTTTTCGTGGCCATTTGGGTGGACAAAAGGGCGAAATGGTGCAAACGGGGGCATTTCTGGGCTAAATTGGTGTGCTATAGCCCACGGTTTTGTGTGTAGGCTTGGGGTTCGGGCGTCCAGTGTGTCAAAAATCGATCGGGGTATGCCAGGGAGGTTGGGGATCATCCTCGTGTGGTCCATTTATTTTTTTGTGGCTATTTGGGTGGACAAATGGGTGAAACGGTGCAAATGGGGCATTTTCGATCCAAATCGATGTGCTATAGCCCACGGTTTTGGTGGTGGTCCCATAGTTCAGGCGTTCTGCGGGCCAAAACTCGATTGGGGCGTGCCAGAGAGGTTGGGGATCATCCCAGTATGGTTCGTTTAATTTTTTGTGGCCATTTGGGTTGGCTAACGGGCAAAATGGTGCGAACGGAGCATTTTTGTGCCAAATTGGTGTGCTATAGCCCACGGTTTTGGGGGTGGGCTCGGGGTCTGGGCGTGCTGTGTGCCAAAAATCGATTAGGGCGTGCTAGGGAGGTTGGGTATCATCCCAGAGTGGTTCGTTTAATTTTTTGTCGCCATTTGGGTGGACAAAGGGGCGAAACGATGCGAACAGGGCATTCTCGGGTCTAATCAGTGTGCTATAGCCCATGGTTTCGAGGGTGGGCTCGAGGTCCGGGCATGTTATTGGTCGAAAATCAACCGGAGCATGTCAGAGATGTGAGGGATCATTCCAGTGTAGTCTGTTTAATTTTTCGTGGCCATTTGGGTGGACAAACGGGCGAAATGGTGCGAACGGGGCATTTTTGGGTGAAATCGATATGTTATAGCCCACGGTTTGGGGGGTGGGCCAGGGGTCCGGGCGTGCTGTAGATCAAAAATCAACCGAGGCGTGCCAAGGAGGTTGGGGATCGTCTCAGTGTGGTCCGGTTATTTTTTCATGGCTATTTGGTTGGACAAACGGATGAAACGGCGCGAACGGGGCATTTTTGGGTCAAATCGGTGCACTATAGCCCACGGTTTTGGGGGTGGGCCCGGGGTTCGGGGTTGTTGTGGGCCGAAAATCAACCGAGGTGTACCAGGGAGGTTGGGGATCATCCGAGTGTGGTCCGTTTAATTTTTCATGGCTATTTGGTTGGGAAAACGATTGAAACGGTGCGAACGGGGCTTTTTTGGGCTAAATCGGTGGGCTATAGCCCACGGTTTTTGGGGTGAGCCCGGGCTCCGGGCGTGCTGTGGGCCGAAAATCGATCTGAGCGTGCCAGCAAGGTTGTGGATCATCCCAGTGTGACCTGTTTAATTTTTTGTGGCCGTTTGGGTGGACAAAGGGGCGAAACGGGCATTTTTGAGCCAAATTGGTGTGCTATATCCCATGGTTTCAGTGGTGGGCCCATGATTTGGGCGTGTTGTGGGCTGTAAATTGACCAGGGTGTGCCACGGAGGTTGGGTATCATCCCGGTGTGGTCCGTTTAATTTTTATTGCCATTTGGGTGTAAAAACGAGCGAAACGGCGTGAACGAGGCATTTTTGGGCCAAATCGGTGTGCTATAGCTCACAGTTGTGGGGGTGAGACCAGGGTCCGGGCGTGCTGTGGGACAAAAATCAACCTAGTTGTGCCAGGGAGGTTAATCATCCCAGTATGGTTCATTTAATTTTTTGTGGATATTTGGAAGGACAAATGGGCGAAACAACGCAAACGGGTTATTTTTGGGCCAAATCGGTGTGCTATAGCCCACGGTTTTTGGGGGCCCGGGGTCCGATCATGTTGTGGGCTGAAAATTGACTGGGGCGTGCTAGAGAGGTTGGGTATCATCCCAGTGTGGTCCGTTTAATTTTTCGTGGCCATTTGGGTGGACAAACGGGCGAAACGACGTAAACGGGTCATTTTTTGGCCAAATCGATGTGCTATAGCCCACAGTTTTGGGGGTGGGCCAGGGGTCCGGGCGAGCTGTGGGCCAAAAATTTATCGAGGCATTCTTGGGAGGCTGGGGATCAACCCAGTATAGTCTGTTCAATTTTTTGTGGCCATTTGGCTGGACAAACGGGCGAAACGGCGCAAATGGGGCCTTTTCAGGCCAAATTTCTGTACTATAGCCCACAGTTTTGGGGGTGGGCCAGGGGTTCGGGCGAACTGTGGGTCAAAAATCGACCGAGGTAGGCCAGGGAGGTTGGGGATCATCCCAGTATGGTCCGTTTAATTTTTTATAGCCATTTGGGTGGACAATCGGGCGAAATAGCGGAAACGAGGCATTTTTAGGATTAAATAGCTTGCTATAACCCACGGTTTTGGAGGTGGGCCGATGGTTCGGGTGTGCTGTGGGCAAAAAATAGACCGGGGCATGTCAGGGAGGTCGGGGATCGTCTCAGTGTAGAACTTTTAATTTTTTATGTCCATTTGGGTGAACAAACAGGGGAAAAGGTACGAACGACGCATTTTTCGTGCCAAATTGGTGTGGCATAGCCCACGGTTTTGGGGGTGAGCCCGGTGTTCGGGCGTGTTGTGGGACGAAAATTAACTGAGGCATACCTGGAAGGTTGGGGATCGTCTCAATGTGGTCCGTTTAATTTTTCGTGGCCATTTGGGTGGACAAACGGGCAAAACGGCGCAAACGGGGGCATTTTGGGGAAAAATCGGTGTACTATAGCCCACGGTTTTAAGGGTGGGACCGGTGTCCGGGCTTACTGTACGACAAAAATTAACTGAGGCATGCCAGGGAGGTTGGGGATCATCCAAGTGTGGTCCGTTTAATTTTTCGTGGTCATTTGGGTGGACAAACGGGCGAAACGATGCGAATGGGGTATTTTTGGGCCAAATTGATGTGCTATAGCCCACAGTATCGGGGGTGGGCCCTGGGTCCAAGCGTGCTGTAGGTCGAAAATCGACCGAGGCGTGCCAGGTAGGTTGGGGATCATCCAAGTGTGGTCCATTTAATTTTTCGTGGCCGTTTGGGTGGACAAACGGGAGAAACGGCACGAACGGGGCATTTACGGGCCAAATCGGTGTTCTATAGCCCACGGTTTAGGGGGTGGGCCCCGGGTTCGAGCGTGTTATGGATTGAAAATAGACTGGGGCATGCCAGAAAGTTACGGATCATTCCAGTGTAGTCCGTTTAATTTTTCATGGCTATTTGGGTGGAAAAACGGGCGAAACGACGCGAACGAGGCCTTTTCGGGCCTAATCGGTGTGTTGTAGCCCACGGTTTTGGGGGTTGGCCCGGGGTCCGAGCGTGCTGTGGAACGAAAATTGACCGAGGCGTGCCAGGGAAGTTGGCGATTGTCCCAGTTTGGTCCGTTTAATTTTTCTGGCTATTTGGGTGGACAAATGGGCGAAACGGCGCAAACGGGGTATTTTTGGGCCAAATCGGTGTGCTATAGCCCATGGTTTTGCGGGTGGGCCAGGGTTTCGGGCGTACTGTGGGGTAAAAATTGACCAGGGAGTTCCAGGAAGGTTGGGGATCGTCCCAGTGTAGTCCTTTTAATTTTTCGTGGCCATTTGGGTGGACAAATGGGTAAAACGATGCGAAAGAGGCATTTTTGGGCCAAATCGACGTGATATAGTCCACGGTTTTGGGGGTGTGCCTGGGTTTCGGGCGTTCTGTGGGCCAAAAATTGACCGGGGTATGCCAGGGAGGTTGGGGATCATCTAAGTGTGGTTCATTTAATTTTTCTTGGCCATTTGGTTTTACAAACGGAAAAATGGCGCGAACGGGGCATTTTCTGGCCAAATCAGTGTGCTATAGCCCACAGTTGTGGGGGTGGGCCTGTGGTTCGAGCATGCTGTAGGCCAAAAATTGACTGAGGCATGCTATGAAGGTTGGTGTTCGTCCCAGTATGGTCCGTTTAATTTTTCGTGGCCATTTTGGTGGACAAATGGGCAAAATGGCGTGAACGGGGCATTTTTGGGCAAAATTGGTGTGCTATAGCCCACAATTTTGGGGGTGGGCTCGGAGTTTGAGCATACTGTGGGCCTAAAATTGACCGAGGCCTGCCAGGGAGGTTAGGGATCGTCCCAGTGTAGTCCGTTTAATTTTTCGTGTCCGTTTAATTTTTCGTGTCCGTTTGGGTGGACAAACAGGCGACACCGCACGAATGGGGCATTTTCGGGCCAAATCTGTGTGCTATAGCCCACAGTTTTGGGGGTGGGCCTGGGGTTTGGGTGTGTTGTGGGCCAAATATTGATCGGGATGTGCCAAAGTGGTTGGGGATCCTCCCAGTGTGGTACGTTTAATTTTTCATGTCCATTTGGGTGGAAAAATGGGCGAAACGGCATGAACAAGGCATTTTCGAGCCAAATTGGTGAGCTATAGCCCAGGGATTCGGGGGTGGGCCCGGGGTTCGGGCGTGATGTGGGCCAAAAATCGATCGGGGCATGCCAGAGAGGTTGGGGATCATCCCAGTGTGGTCCGTTTAATTTTACGCGGCTATTTGGGTGGATAAAAGTGCAAAACGGCACGAATGGGGCATTTTTCAAGCTAAATCGGTGTGCTATAGCCCACGGTTTTGGGGTGGCCAGGGGTCCGAGCGTGCTGTGGGTCAAATATTGATCGAGGCATGCTAGGGAGATTGGAATTCATCCTAGTGTGGTTCGTATAAATTTTGTGGCCATTTGGGTGGACAAACGGGCGAAACGACACGAACGGGGTATTTTTTGGCCAAATCAGTGTGCTATAGCCCACGGTTTTGGGGGTGGGCCCAGGGTCCAGGCGTGTTGTGGCTCAAAAATCGACCGAGGCATGCCAGTGAAGTCTGGGATCGTCCTAGTGTGGTCCATTTAATATTTTGTGGTCATTTGGGTAGACAAATGGTCCAAACGATGCGAATGGGGCTTTTTAAAGCCAAATCGGTATGCTATAGCCCACGGTTTCATGGGTGGGCCCGGGGTCCGGGCGTGTTGTGGACCAAAAATTGATCGAGGCATGCTAGGGAGGTTGAGAATCATCCCAGTATGGTCCATTTAATTTTCCTTGTCCGTTTTGGTGGACAAACGGGCGAAATGGCACGAACGGAGCATTTTTGAGCTAAATCGGTGTGATATAGTCCACGGTTTTGGGGGTGGGCCCAAGGTATAGGCGTGCTATAGACCAAAAATTGTCTGGGGCATGCCATAGAGGTTGGGTATCGTCCCAGTGTGGTCCGTATAATTTTTGTGCCCATTTGGGTGGACAAACAGGCAAAATGGTGCGAACGGAACATTTTCGGGCCAAATCGGTGTACTATAGCCCACGATTTCAGGGGTGGGCTAGGGGTTCGGGCGTATTGTGGACCAAAAATTGATCGAGGCATGCCAGGGCAGTTGGGGATCATCCCAGTGTGGTCCGTTTAATTTTTTGTGGCCATTTGGGTGGAAAAACGGGCGAAACAATGCGAATGAGGCATTTTTTAGGCAAATCGGTGTGCTATAGCCCACGGTTTTGGGGATGAGCCCGGGGTTCGGGCGTGCTGTGGGTCAAAAATGGACCGGCGCGTGCCAGGTTGGTTGGGGATCGTCCCAATATGGTCCGTTTAATTTTTCGTGGCCATTTGGTTGGACAAATGGGAGAAACGACGCGGATGGGGCATTTTCTAGCCAAATCAGTGAGCTATAGCCCACGGTTTCAGGGGTGGACCCGGGGTCCGGGCATTCTGTGGCCCAAAAATTGATCGGGGCATGGTAGGGAGGTTGGGGATCGTCCCAGTGTGGTCCATTTAATTTTTTATCGCCATTTGCGTGGACAAACGGGTGAAACGGCGCGAACGGGGCATTTTTGGGCGAAATCGGTGTGCTATAGCCCACGGTTTTGAGGGTGGGCCCGGGGTTCAGGTGTGTTGTGGGTTGAAAATTGACCGAGGCGTGCTAGGGATGTTGGGGATCGTCTTAGTATGGTCCGTTTAATTTTTCATGCCCATTTGGGTGGACAATAAGCGAAACGACGCTAACAAAGCTTTTTTGGGCCAAATCGATGTGCTATAGCCCACGGTTTTGGGGTGGGCCCGGGGTTCGAGTATGTTGTGGGTCGAAAATCAACCGGGGCATGCTAGGGAGGTTGGATATTGTCCCAGTGTGGTCCATTTAATTTTTTGTGGCCATGTGGGTGGACAAACGGGTGAAACGACGTGAACGGGGCATTTTCGGGCCACATTAGTGTGCTATAGCCCACGGTTTTGAGGGTGGGCCCGGGGTTCGAGCATGCTGTGGGCCAAAAATCAACCAGGGCATGCCAGGGAGGTTGGGGATCATCCCAGTGTGGTCCTTTTAATTATTTATGGCTATTTGGGTGGATAGACGGGCGAAACGGTGCAAACGGGGTATTTTCAGGCCAAATCGATGTGCTATAGCCCACGGTTTTAGGAGTGGGCCTAGGGTCCGAGCGTGCAGTGGGGAAAAAATCTCTTAGAGCGTGCCTGGGAGGTTGGGGATCATTCTAGTTTTATCCGTTTAATTTATCATGGCCATTTGGGTAGACAAACGGGTGAAACGACGCGAACGGGGAATTTTTGGGAGGAATCGGTGTGCTATAGCCCACGGTTTAGGGGTGGGCCCAAGGTTCATACATGCTGTGGGCCGAAATTCGATCGAGGTGTGCCAGGGAGGTAGGGGATCATCCTAGTGTAGTCCGTTTAATTTTTTTGTGGCCATTTGGGTGGACAAACGGACGAAATGGTGCGAACGGAGTTTTTTTTAGCCAAATCGTTGTGCTATAGCCCACGGTTTTGGGGGTGGGCCCAGGGTTAGGGGGTTGGGGATCGTCCCAGTGTGGTTCGTTTAAATTTTTGTGGCCATTTGGGTGGAATTACAGGTAAAATGACGCGAATGGGGCATTTTTGGGCTAAATCGGTGTGCAATAGCCCACGGTTTTGGTAGTGGGCCCGAGGTCCGGGCATGCTGTGGTGTAAAAATTGACCGGGGCGTGCCACGAAAGTTGGTGATCATCCCAGTGTGGTTCGTAAAATTTTTCGTCGCCATTTGGGTGGATAAACAGACGAAACAGCGCAAATGGAGCATTTTTGTACCAACAATAGGTGTGCTATAGCCCACGATTTTGGGGGTCGTCCCGGGATCCGAGCGTGCTGTGGGCCAAAAATCGATCGGGGCATGCCAGGGAGGTTGGTGATCATCCCAGTGTAGTCCGTATAATTTTTCGTGGCCATTTGGGTTAACAAATTGGTAAAACGGCGCGAACGGGGAATTTTCTAGCCAAATTGGTGTGGTATAGCCCACGGTTTCAGGGGTGGGCCATGGGTTAGGGTGTAATATGGGCCGAAAATCGACCGAGGTGTGTCAGGGAGGTTGGGTATATTCCCAGTGTGGTCCGTTTAATTTTTGGTGGCCATTTAGGAGGACAAACAGGCGAAACGACACGAATAAGGCATTTTTGGGCCAAATTGGAGTGCTATAGCCTACGGTTTTAGGTGGTGGGCACGGGGTTCAGACGTGTTATCGGCCAAAAATCGATCGGAGTGTGCCAGCGAGGTTGGGGATTGTCCCAGTATGGTCTGTTTAATTTTTCATAGCTATTTGGATGGACAAACGGGAGAAACAATGTGAACGGGGCATTTTCTGGACAAATCGGTGTGCTATAGCCCAAGGTTTCGGGAGTGGACCCGGGGTTCGGGCGTGTTGTGGGCCAAAAATTGATCGGGGTATGCCAGGGAGGTTGAGGATCATCTCAGTGTGGTCCGTTTAATTATTCGTGGCCATTTGGGTGGACAAACGGGTGAAACGGTGCGAACGAGGCATTTTTGAGCTAAATCGGTGTGCTATAGTCCACGGTTTCGGGGGTGGGCCCATGGGATGGGCGTGTTGATGATAGGCGTATTTACACGCCTAAAGCACCTTAATGTACCCATATTTTAGCTAAGTTTTGAGGACAAAATATATAATTCCTACACTTTTAGTCCTTTTTCCTGTAAGTGAGCTAACCAACGTGATTAGCAAGATTTCAGGTATTTATGATGAAGATTTCAGCATTTTATGGACTGTTGGACGCCAAAGGAAACTTCACGTAAGAAGGAAGGCAGCTTCTGGAAACTTGTGGATTGAAAGTGATGCATGGAGAACTTGTTCCGGGCAAAAACAGCATTTCTAAAGACTTGGGGGATCAGCAGTAACTTAGTAGGATTAGGACAAGTATGAAGTAACCCAGTAGGACTAGGACAAGGATAAAAACCCTATTTCAATAGGACTAGGACAAGGATGTTATAAAAACCCTATTTTGCTGAATTTTTCAGCATTCACTTATTCATTAATTCAAAGCTTTTTATTATTCACTCATTCATTAATTCAAGTCTCTTTCATTCGACTTTTTCTCCTAATTCACGTTACAATTTCTGACAGAGGACACGACTCTCTTCAGAGCAACGGGCCAAGAGGAAAAACGTCAATCTCTTTGTGACGCCACATTCCTCTTCAACGTGAGATTGCTATAGTTGTGGTACGATGATGATGTCTTCGTTGATTTCCGTTACCCTCATGAGTAGCTAAACTTCTTTGTTAGGGTTATGGAAGCCTTATGATATACTATCTATTGCTATGAGTTTGTGAATTCTTGATACGCATGCTACTTATATCGTTACTCTCTTCATCTAAATTAAATTCTTGTGGTTGCAAACATAAAGAATACGCCAGTATAGCAATAACTTGTTCGAAAGAAAAGTTACATGTCTGGAAAAGAGAGAATGACAAGGAAATAGGGCTACCAACCCCTGTTTAAAAGTTAGTGCCGTAACTGGATTAACCTCTTGGAGAATTCGTACCATTAGTATACGCTTTAAGCTCAAAAGAGTTAAAGTGATATAATCCTTGATGGTCGAAAGACACTAGGATTTACCATAGAATACGAATCTCTATAAGCGCATGCATGTCTAAATTCCGCATAACTCATAGCCAATAGATACGTAAAACTCATAAGGTGGACATAACCCTAACTTACAATTCTCATTGATTAAAACCTACTAAGCATTCCGTTTTTCTTTGTTACTTTGATACTCTTAATTCACGCTACAATTAAATCCCCCCTTTTTCGTAGAATTTTCGATCAACAGTCTGCTAATAATTGCAACACTTAGTGACCAAGTATTCCTTGTGGGATTTGACACCCAACCCAGTTGGGTTCTATATTTGACAATGAACGCTTACACTCTTATGAGAGCTGTAGTTTGAGAGTTATCAAATTTTGGCGCCGTTGCCGGGGAATACGGTTGTCAACTAAGTTTGTGATAGTTACTAGACCCTTTGGTCAAAGATTCTTGAATTTTACTTTTAGTTGTTGTTTTGGTTTTATTCAGGTTTGCTTGAGTGCATGCCAAACACGTGAAGTTCAGGTCAACCGTTATTACCTATCAATCCTGAACCACAACTTATTGGCAGAATGTATGCACAACGTGACATTGACAGAAGGGCGGCTCAACAGGAGCAGGCTAGACTAGCTGTACTGGCAGCTGCTCAAGTGCATCAACAGAATATTGATAACCCAGGTCGGGCAACAAATCCTGATGATGAGGACCTAGGTGATGATGAGTTACTTAATCCACGGCGTGCAGATGAGGTGGCAGCACCTATGCACAAGAGAGATCGTCAAGCTAGAATGAAACCTGACCGCCGAGCTGTGCAGGCTCCTTTTGATGATGATGATGACGATCTGGATGGAGCTGGTGCCACAGGGGCTATTATTCCTCCGCCCTTGGCACCTGGAGCTAAGTTCAATATCACTAGCACCATGATTCAGTTATTGCAGCTCAAGGGGTTATTTGGTGGACTCGCAGGCGATGATCCGAATATGCATCTAGTCAATTTTATTTCAACATGCAAGTCGTTTGACAATCCAGGAGTTAGGCAGAATGCAATTCGGTTGCGCTTATTTCCATTGTCTCTGTCTGGAAAGGCAACTCTATGGTTGAACGGGCTAACTCCTGATTCTATTACTAATTGGAGGCAACTAAAAGACGCTTTCCTAGAAAGATTCTTTCCGCCATCCAAGAGAGCCCAATTACGGGATGAGATCAGCAATTTTTGACATCTTCCAACTGAAGCTCTCCACGAAACATGGGAGAGGTTCAAGAAGAAGCTTATGCGGTGCCCAAACCATCAGATGACGAATATCCACTTGATGGAAATATTATATAGGGCTTTGAACTCGGTGACAAAGCCAGTGGTTGATAATGCTGTAGGTGGGTCATTCATGGACCTTACTTTTCTCGAGGTAAGTGATATGCTAGATCGTATGACAAAGCAGAGTAGAGCTTGGCATACCAGGGATTCTGAGGTAGCAAGCTCTACCATATCTATTGGCATGACTGCAGAACAAAGGCGAAGAGAAAAGGAACGTGATCAAGATATGGCGCACATGAAAACACAGATGGATCTTCTTACCAAGTATTTATAATCAGGGAAGACCGAAAATGTAAAAGCGGTTGCATCAAAAGGAAGAGACGAACACGATTCTGAGGAAGAAGCTAACTACTTGAATAATCAGGAGGGTTTCCAAGGCAATGCCTAAGGAAACCAAGGTCGGAACTATTATGATAAATCTGGATACAATGACCGCGATCAAGGTGGTTGGAAGAATAAGACTGACAGGAGTGGTTTGTATGTTCCTCCTGGAAACTGTGAGGCTGTGGCGTCTGGCTCTGGGAAGATGTCGATGGAAGATATGATGGCGAAGATGTTGAAGGGAGTAGAGGCAACTAATACGGGAGTGAATGAGGTGAAGAACGATTTGTCTTCAATAAATCAATTGGTTGACTCACATTCTACTGCAATAAAGCAACTAGAGAAGCAATTGAGTCAACTTTCAGCGGCATTAAATCAAAGAAAAGCTGGAACACTACCTAGCGACACAGTGAAAAATCCAAGGAATGATGGATCGTGTATGGCTATCACCACCCGAAGTGGTAAAGTGTTGGAAAATCCATCCAAAGGCAAGCAGGTGGTTGATGATATAGAAGATAATGAGATCATTGCAGAACCAAAAGATGCCAAAGCAGCTGATGAGGTTGTTCGTGACGTCACCTCTCAACGTCCACAGCCTGAAAAGATCGCCGAACTGAAGCAAGATGAAAATGAAGCGGTGGAGAAAACTATTCCCCTTCCACCACCACCTTTTCCTCAGAGATTGAAGAAGAAAGCTGATGATACCAGGTTCAATAAGTTTATGACTATGTTGAAGCAGCTAACTATTAATGTTCCTTTGGTCGAGGCACTGGAACAAATGCCTGGGTACGCAAAATTTATGAAGGATCTTTTGACAAAGAAGCGGGCAGCAAGTTATGAGTTGATGGATACTGTTCATCATTGCAGTGCAATCGCTACCAGATCACTAGTTCAGAAGAAGGTTGACTCCGGTGCCTTTACTATTTCTTGCACTGTCGGATCTTTGAATTTTTCCAAGGCATTATGCGATTTAGGATCCAACATCAATTTGATGTCGCTATCTATTTACAGAAAGTTGGGGTTGGGGGATCCTACTCTTACCAATATGAGGCTCGTGATGGCAGATAGGTCAGTAAAATGACCTGTTGGTATTTTATATGATGTATTGGTGAAGGTTTCTTCATTCATCTTTCCGACAGACTTCGTTATTCTGGACTGTGAGGTGGACTCTGAAGTTCCCATAATCTTGGGGCGCCCTTTCCTTGCAATAGGGAGTGTGCTTATTGATTTAAGAGCGAATGAGCTTTTATTCCGGATGAATGACGAAGTAGTCCGCTTTGATGTATGGAAATCAATGAAGCAACCCAAAGATCTGAACGTGTTCTCGGTAGCTGATGTTTATTTTGATGATGAGAAAGAATTATCCGTAGAGAAGCAGCTTATTGTTGACCCATTGGCGGTTGTGCTTATGAATATTGAGCGTAAGGAAGCTGAAAATTATGAAGAAACTATTTGTGCTCTAACAGGAATAGGGTCGTATCCTTATGCTCCCAAGAAGCTGGACCTCGATCTCAAAAATTTTCCTACACCACCAGCTAAACAATCCATTGAAGAGCCACCAATGTTAGAATTGAAGGAGCTACCCAGTCATCTAAAGTACGCATTCTTGGGAAGTGGAAACACCCTTCCGGTTATTGTGGCGGCTGACTTAGGTGAGCAGCAAGTAGCAGCTCTCATCGTTGTTCTAAGGAAATACATGAGAGCCATCGGTTGGACCATCGCTGATATTATTGGTATTCCGCCTGGGATATGTATGCACAAGATTCAGCTTGAAGAAAATAGCATATCCATTATTGAGCATCAAAGACGTTTGAATCCACCTATGCAAGAGGTGGTAAAGAAAGAAATTATTAAGTGGTTAGATGCAGGGGTAGTGTATCCAATCTCTAACAGTAAATGGGTGAGTCCGGTACAGTGTGTGCCCAAGAAAGGGGGCATGACGGTAGTTGCAAACGAAAGGAATGAGCTAATTCCACTCAGACCTGTCACAGGGTGGAGAGTATGCATGGACTATCGGAAGCTGAATTCATGGACGCTTAAGGATCACTTCCCAATGCCATTCATGGACCAAATGCTTGATCGATTGGCAGGGAAAGGATGGTTTTGCTTCTTAAATGGTTATTCCGGCTATAATCAGATCTGTATTGCTCCCGAAGACCAAGAGAAGACAACGTTTACATGCCCATATGGTACGTTTGCTTTCAAACGTATGCCATTTGGGCTATGTAACGCACCCACCACTTTTCAGCGTTGTATGATTTCCATTTTTTCTGATATGGTTGAAGACACCTTGGAGGTATTCATGGATGATTTTTCAGTTGTGGGTGAGTCATTCGAATCGTGCTTGGCGAATCTAAGTATGGCGTTACAGAGATGTGTTGAATTCAACTTGGTGTTAAACTGGGAGAAGTGCCACTTTATGATTAAAGAAGGTATTTTTCTTGGGCATAAAATTTCCGAAAGAGGAATTGAGGTGGATCGAGCTAAAATTGAAGTCATTGAGAAACTACCACCTCCAATCTCTATAAAGGGAGTTCGTAGTTTCCTCGGGCATGCAGGTTTTTATCGAAGGTTCATTAAAGACTTTTCCAAGATTGCTAGTCCGTTATGCAAGCTTTTGTAGAAGGATGCAAAGTTCGACTTCGGTAAAGATTTCTTGAAGGCATTCGAATGCCTCAAAGGGAAGCTAATTGAAGCTCCTATCATTGTAGCACCTGATTGGTCCCTACCATTTGAAGTTATGTATGATGTAAGCGGAGTAGCTTTGGGTGTTGTACTTGGCCAGAGAAGAGAAAAGTTATTTCATCCAATCTACTACGCGATCAAGGTCTTGAACGGAGCCCAGAAGAACTATATTGTCACGGAACAAGAGCTTCTAGCAGTTGTTTATGCTTTTGAAAAGTTTCATGCTTACCTATTGGGGACTAAAGTGGTGGTTCATACCGATCATGCAGCCCTGAGATACCTAATGACGAAGAAGGATGCAAAGCCGAGGCTAATTCGATGGGTGTTATTGCTGCAAGAATTTGATTTCGAGGTAAAATATAGAAGAGGCTGCGAAAACCAAGTGGCTGATCACCTATCTAGACTTGAGAATGAGCACACAGCGCAGCCCGATCTTGAGATTAATGATGCATTCCCCGATGAAGAGATCCTAGCCACGATGGTGGAAGAATTACCATGGTACGCAGACTTTGCAAACTATGTGGTAAGTAATGTGATACCTGCACATCTATCTTTTCATCAAAAGAGGAAGTTCATGCATGATGTAAAACACTACTTCTGGGATGAGCCATATTTGTTTCGACGATGCGCGGATGGTGTTATCACGCGATGCATATCTCATGTGGAAGTGCCGAGTATCTTGGAAGCAAGTCATGCTTCCCAAGTTGGGGGACACCATGCAGGTGGTCGAACAACAAGGAAGGTATTGCAAAGCGGCTATTATTGGCCTTCGATATTTAGAGATGCCTACGAATTTGTGAGAAGATGTGACCAATGTCAGAGATAAGGCACGATTTCGAAGCACCATGAGATGCCCATGTCAAAATTCTCAAAGTAGAGCTGTTTGATGTGTGGGGTATTGATTTCATGGGCCCATTCGTAAATTCATTTGGGATGAAATATATCCTAGTTGTTGTCGACTATGTATCCAAATGGGTCTAAGCAGTAGCGCTGGCCGATAATGAAGGAAAGCGTGTTGTAGCATTCTTGAAGAGAAATATCTTCTCTCGTTTTGGGGTACCACGTACCATCATAAGCGATGGAGGATCACACTTTTGCAACAAGCTGTTCAAATCCGTGTTGGTGAAATATGGGGTCAAGCAACATAAGGTAGCCACGCCTTATCACCCACAAACTAGTGGACAGGTAGAGGTTTTTAATCGAGAGATCAAGCAGATCCTTTCTAAGACTATAAATGCTAATAGGAAGGATTGGTCTCGGAAGCTGGACGATGCACTATGGGCTTATAGGACTGCATTCAAAATGCCAATTGGCATGTCCCCGTACCAACTAGTTTATGGGAAGGCTTGTCACTTGCCCATTAAGCTTGAGCATAAAGCATTATGGGTGTTGAAGCGACTGAATTTAAATTGGGATGATGCCATGAATATGAGACTGGAGCAGCTGAACGAGATGGATGAATTCCGTCTACATGCGTATGAAAGATCAGACTTCTACAAGGAGCGGATGAAAAAGTATCATGATCAACGGATTGTTCAACGAAACTTTCAAAAAGGTGATATGGTACTTCTTTTCAATTCCAGACTGAAGATATTCCCAGGGAAGTTAAGGTCCAAATGGTCTAGTCCGTACAAAATTAGCCAAGTCTACTCGTCTGGAGTAGTTGAGCTAGAAGACAATAATGGTGTTGTCTTTAAGGTGAATGGCCAACGAGTAAAACCATATATCGGTCCTCTTGACTCGATAAAATGCATGGCCACCATCTATCTCGACGAAATCTAAGTACTCGAAGTAACTATGTCGTGCCGCGACAATAAATCAAGCGCTAGATGGGAGGCAACCCATCGTTTTTCATTCTTTATTGTTTTACTAAGAGTTTGTTTTTGTTAAATAAAAAAAAATCTAAAAAGAAGAGTCGAACCACGACCAAAACTAAGGCGCTTGATGGGAGGCAACCCATCGTTCTAATCGTTTTTGTTGTTTTTGAATAAGTGTAGGTGCAAGAGGTGTAAAGGAGGAGATTGGTTTCAAATTTTGATTTGGAAGTATTGCATGTTGAATGTGGTAAGTTGGGAATGAAGAAGCAAAAGGCTATGAGTTAGGCATTGCCTATGAAAATCTAGGCAACGAACAAGGCAACGCCTATGCTATGGCCTAAGCTCTCTAAATCTAGAGTGCCATGGCATAGGGGCCTCCTATGCCTAACAATGCCATAGCATAGGCGCCGCCTATGCAAAAGCCTTTTGTCTATGATTCTAGAATGCCATGGCATAGGCGCTGCCTATGCCTAACAATGTCATAGCATAGGCGCCGCCTATGCTCAACTAGGCTTTGCAAAAGGCGCCGCCTATGCCAAGCATATGCAAAGCATTAGGCGCCGCCTATGCTCACTTCTTGGTCTCCTAATCTGATTCCAAATGGGTCAAAACCCGACCCAAGCTTGTCCTATAAATAGAACCTTAGTCTTAGAACAAAAATGCATTGCAAATTCAACCTAAGCGCTGCCTACCTCTCCAAAATCTCTCAAAAATTTTCCTTTTTCTCTTTTAACTTTGCAAGAACATCTTCCGAGGCCATCAACGAAGTAAGTACTTCTTTGCTCTTCTTTTATATTCCAGAAAGTACTACACTACTACGCCTATAATAAATTGTTAAATCTTGAAGTAGTGTTGGTGATTTGAATATGGTTGAGTTGTTGTGATACAACTAAGTGAGTGAAATAATACGTAAGGATGCTCTTGACTTGTTTCCAACTTGTATTTGATTTTAATACACTGTCATACTTTTGCAGAATTGACATGGTCAAGAAAATTGCATAATCTTGTAACTAGAAAGCTTACATGTTGGAATGACTTATTCATCGAGATGAAAATCATGGTTGACTACAAACATACGATGTTGTGATTATTTCTAATGCCATAACTTGATTCAATCTCTATGTAGTAGTCTTGCTCAAAAGGTACATCAATCCAAACATGAAAGTATTGCCAAGATTTCATGAAATAGAATCAAAAAGGATAGTTAAGATGACAAGAAAAGTATGACTGCACTGATTATATTGTTGGAACATAACACCTAAAAATATATCGATGAAGTCTGAGTGATCGACATCGTTCACTTCACTAGTTTGTGCCAACAAATTAAGTGTGGGGTGGTGCCTCTACTTCTTGTTTGTTGACTGTATCCACCGAGATAAAGCTAACATGACTATTATTTTAATCTCAGGTACAATGGCACCAAAAGCAAGACAAGGAAAAGAAAAAACAACCACTTCACAAAAAGGCCAGAAAAGGGGACGAAAAGAGCAAGGTGAATCCTCCTCGCTGCAAATACCTCGACGCATGTACGGGATAAAATGGGTCCTATAGGAGGAAGGAAAGGAGTGGTACAAGAACAATAAAGTAAAAAAATATGTTCATGTGGAGTTGATACAAAAGGAGAGCCTAGCAAAGAAAGAACCCCGCATTTTGGCTAAAATCATGGAGCTACATCTTGATTTCATTTTCCAAGATATGGGAGAATGCAATCTTGATCTAACGCGAGAATTCTATGCCAATTCGTCCCCAAAGACTACCGAAAGTGAAGTGAAGATTCGGGGCCAAGTCTTGCAACGGAATGCGGAGTTCTTCAACTCTTTTCTGGGTCATCCATCTGTGGATCCATCACCGCTCAAGGAGCTTTGTCGCAGACCTCCATACAGGGCAATCAGACACACACTATGCAGAACAAGATTAATGGAACGGTGGAGTCGTCACAAGGATACCGGTCAGCACAATACCTTCCCGTATGCCTCCTTGAACAGAGAAGCTTGGATATGATTGCGGATAGTCAATTTTTGCCTGATTCCAGGGTCACAGTACACAAAGATCACACGTGATAGAGTGTGCTTGGTGTACGCTTTGATGACGAACATCCCCATCAACATTGGGGCAATTATTTGATCTTCAATGCGTAAGGCCAGGCTGCACAAGAGGTCCCACTTCAGCTTTGGCAATCTGTTGACTGCGATATTGAGAAAGGAGGACATCGAAGAGGAACTTACAGATCATAAGCTTCCACACAACCCGAAGAAGTTTGACCTCACAAAGGTTAAAGATGCTGAATCCATGCATGGCGTCAACCTAACCACTGCAGAAAGGCATGCTCGCGATAAAAGCTTCTTCCGTCATTTATATGGCATGACGAGGTTTACCATGATGAGCGGGGGTCGTGTTCCAACAGCTGCAGAGCTCCAAAAGTTGGATTATGACTAACCAATGAATGAGCATGCGAGGGCCATGTGTGGAGTAGGTGTATATTTTGAAGAACCTCTTGATGAAGACATGCCAACCGATGATGATCGACGAATGCCAGACTCCAACGTGGAGGAGAACTCTGATGACGACGACTCTGATGATGATTCCGATGCAGGGGGAATGACCCCAGACATAGAGGATGAGTCCGACTAATCAGGTTATTCTTATTTATTTTCCACTGAGGGCAGTGTGTCCCGTCTAAGTGTGGGGTGATGGTATTTGTATGCTATACTTCTTTGTCTGCATTTGCATTTATTCTAGTTCTTGTTCGTTTTAATTAGTCGTAATTAGTTAGTTTAATTTTAATTTTTTTTTTTAGATTTTGCATGAAATTATTCTGATAGACGGCATGGTAGTATAACAAGAGTTTGTGCTAAATCATTACTATTAAGACATTTAGGCTCTACATGTGACCCACTGTGTGATAATTGTGTGGTTTAATTCATTCATCTATTGGGTCAAGAGTCTATACTGCTCCTAATAAAGTTGACCATGAGCCTTGTGTGTGTGAGGATATAGTATATTCTGTGTTGTGACTGATGCTAGAACTTGCCTGGTGTGTGTGTAAAGCGAAATAAAGAGTGTGAGTTTAGGAGATGATTTAGGCATTTCTTTGGCAGCCTGTGATTGTTTACCTTCTTTTTACCTACCCGTGGACATTATCCTAGTTAACCCCCTTTGAGATTTTAGCTATTTTCTTTGACAGCCTCATATGTAGCCTAATCCATTTTTTTCAAGACCATAATTTGATCCAAATTCCTAAGCGCTTTAAATTGTAGAGTCATGTGACAAAATAAGAGGAAAGTGGTGAGAGTGATGCCTCAGAGTGTATTGGTACTTGAAATTGTTGTGAATAAGAGTGGCTATCATAGAGGTGTTTTATAAAAAAAAAGAGAAAATAAAAGAAAAAGAAATAGAAAAACAAAAAGATAAATTGTGTTTATGATTAAATAAAAAGATAGTTATGCTTGAATGGCAAAATAGGTGAAAAGGGGTGATAGATGAAAGAAAGGTAGTAGGGTTGATTAAAAGAGAGTGTTAATGGCATAATGTGATGTATTAAAGCGCTTAGGAACATAGTCACTATTTCTGGCCAAAATAGTCCTACCCGTCCCTTAGCCTACATTACAACCTGTAAAAGACCTATTTGATCCTAAGCTTAGCATTCTGATATTAGTAGAGCATTACACTAAGGGCAACCCTATGGTCATCAGTTGCAACATATGAATTCTTTGTGAGAGTGAGAGCAAGGATAATCTTATACCCATGTTTTGAAAAATGAAATACTTGTGAGTAATTATGGGTGATATATTGTGAGACACACATGGTTGATGAGTTTTGGGTAGTCTTGTATGATTCTTTGTGCTTAACTTGTGGATACGAATTAACCATCATCACGAGTCTATGTTGGAGGTTGAATTGTTTCTAGTAGTGATCAGAAAACTACTCTTTGTTAATAATTGTTGTGCCTGTCTTGATGAATATTTTGTGTTACTGCTGTGATTTCTAGTTAGATGATTGCATGGACGTAATATTTTGTTCGAGGACGAACAAAGCTTTAAGTGTGGGGTGTTGATGTTAGGCGTATTTACACGCCTAAAGCACCTTAATGTACCCATATTTTAGCTAAGTTTTGAGGACAAAATATATAATTCCTACACTTTTAGTCCTTTTTCCTGTAAGTGAGCTAACCAACGTGATTATCAAGATTTCAGGTATTTATGATGAAGATTTCAGCATTTTATGGACTGTTGGACGCCAAAGGAAACTTCACGTAAGAAGGAAGGCAGCTTCTGGAAACTTGTGGACTGAAAGTGATGCATGGAGAACTTGTCTCGGGCAAAAACAGCATTTCTAAAGACTTGGGGGATCAGCAGTAACTTAGTAGGATTAGGACAAGTATGCAGTAACCCAGTAGGACTAGGACAAAGATAAAAACCCTATTTCAATAGGACTAGGACAAGGATGTTATAAAAACCCTATTTTGCTGAATTTTTCAGCATTCACTTATTCATTAATTCGAAGCTTTTTATTATTCACTCATTCATTAATTCAAGTCTCTTTCATTCGACTTTTTCTCCTAATTCACGTTACAATTTCTGACAGAGGACACGGCTCTCTTGAGAGCAACGGTCCAAGAGAAAAAACGTCAATCTTGTTGTGACGCCACATTCCTCTTCAACATGAGATTTCTATAGTTGTGGTATGATGATGATATCTTCGTTAATTTCCGTTACCCTCATGAGTAGCTAAACTTCTCTGTTAGGGTTATGGAAGCCTTATGATATACTATCTATTGCTATGAGTTTGTGAATTCTTGATACGCATGCTACTTATATCGTTACTCTCTTCATCTAAATTAAATTCTTGTGGTTGCAAACATAAAGAATACGCCAGTATAGCATTAACTTGTTCGAAATAAAAGTTACATGTCTGGAAAAGAGACAATGACAAGGAAATAGGGCTACCAACCCCTGTTTAAAAGTTAGTGCCGTAACTGGATTAACCTCTTGGAGAATTCGTACCATTAGTATACGCTTTAAGCTCGAAAGAGTTAAAATGATATAATCCTTGATGGTCGAAAGACACTAGGATTTATCATAGAATACGAATCTCTATAAGCGCATGCATGTCTAAATTCCGCATAACTCATAGCCAATAGATACGTAAAACTCATAAGGTGGACATAACCCTAACTTACAATTCTCATTAATTAAAACCTACTAAACATTCCGTTTTTCTTTGTTACTTTGATACTCTTAATTCACACTATAATTAAATCCCCCCTTTTTCGTAGAATTTTTTATCAACAGTCTGCTAACAATTGCAACACTTAGTGACCAAGTATTCCCTGTGGGATTCGACACCCAACCCAGTTGGGTTCTATATTTGACAACGACCGCTTACACTCTTACGAGAGCTGTAGTTTGAGCGTTATCCCGTGCTGTGGGACAAAAATAGACCGGGGACTTCCAGGGAAATTGATGATCATCCCAGTGGACTCTGTTTAATTTTTCGTGGCCATTTAGGTGGACAAACGGGCAAAAAGGTGTGAGCGGGGGCATTTTCGAGCCAAATCAATGTACTATAGCCCACGGTTTTGGGGGTGGGCCCAGGGTTCGGGAGTGCTGTGGGCTTAAAATCGACTGGGGTGTGCTAGGGAGGTTAGGGATCGTCCCAGTGTGGTCCGTTTAATTTTTCGTGGCTATTTGGGTGGACAAACGAGTGAAACGGCGCATACGGGGCATTTTACACATATTTATGCGACTGATCGCTGAGGCCAAAGGCTTTCGCATGGGGACACTGGGAATTAGAAGTCTATTAGGCCTAATTTACCTTGATTATGGCTTTCACGTGGGGACACTGGGGGATCAGAAATCTTCTTAGCCTAATCTACGTTGATTAGCTTTCCAGATTATGTTAAGAGCAATTGCACCCCCGGGACAAAGTGAGTGGCAAGGAATTTTTCCATTTCTAATGGCCAGGGATTCACTATTCTCATGTTTTAAGCTCTAAATTTCTCATTTGTGTTTCCAATATTTGGATACTTCTATTGTTCCGATGAAAGCAATAGCTAGAGAAGAACTTAATCTGGTTTGAATACGCTTAATTAGTATTCCATAATGGTGCCTAGCATTTTTTACAATCATCTTTCGTTTCTTCTTAGAGTTGGGAGAGGATTTCTAATGTGGATTGTAGCTTGATGGCGGGGGTTACCTTTTTCACATGGATTTCTTTCGTTCAGTTTTAGATTTGGACCACGTAACCGCTAACCATCCCCTCAGCTTAAGACCAGACATCATTTTTTCAGAGGTGGGTCAGTGGTGTTTAGAGTGTTCACTATGTTTGAAGAGTTCTTTGTGATGGTAGAGTTAGAAGTTCTTCGATTGATGATACTATGATTTTTTGGATAGGTTTAGGTGTCTAGTTGGGAAGATTGAGTTTGAGGAAAATTTCCTATATTGGAGTTTAAGGCTGGAGAGTGTGCGAGTCCAGGTGCAACACAGTTGATGGATAAGCGCGTTTCAGCTTGAAAGAACTTGTTCTGATGTTTAAAGGACTAAGGAGATTTAGCGTGCGCCATCCATTTTTTCTTATTTTCATTGGAATTGGTAAAAAGATTTAATCTTGTATAGTGTCCTGTGAAACTCTTTTATCTTTCTCTCTCAGATACACATTGAGGAGGCACCTGTGTAAGTTCATAGCTGTAATCATGTGTTTCTCATTTCGATTTGACATGTTCTCGAAGAGTATATCTATTGATCTTGCATGAACATTTCACTGTAGATAAGTACCTTCTTCAGATTCTACGTATAGGATTAGGATCTTTTTGTCGATATTTAATGAGAAGCTTCTACAGTAGAAAAGAAGAAACGCTTGAAACTTTGAATTTGGTCATCTTGAATTATAAACGATCATTAAACTCGGTCATTCTCTTCCACACAGGTGACATTTATAACCTGGAAACATAATTGTATAATCGTACCACCTTCTTTGTTCATTTGGATCGCGTAATTCTTCTTTTTCGTGGTTTCAGTTTACCATATACTTCTTTTTAAGTATAAGTTTGGTGTTTTACTGATTCGCATGTATCATTATTTTCGATTTGGTAATGCTTTAATGAGTCAATGAATCCTGAAGATCTACTAATTTATGGCCCCATCTCTCTATCTCAGTTTGGGCGACTCGTCGTTGAAGTGAACATGAATCAACCACATCAATATGGTGAAGCTCAAGTAAGTTGCATATTTCGTACATAACGATTGTACCATTGATTCTTAAAACTACGCCTTAATCCAATTTATGGCCACAGGAAGAAGCCATCGTGACAGGTTTCGAAGTACCAAGATCACCCGAGATAAGTTACAACAACGTGCTTCCTGGAAACGAAGATGATGAATGCGAACCACCAATGGTTCCAACACATCTGCACCATACCATATTAAACCATCACCGTGTGACTAGAGATCAATTTGAAGAGCTGTCATCACCACAACACGTGGTTCTAAACCATCTCTACCACAAGAACAGACAAGTCCCAGGATCAGTTGTGGCAGTCGGTGCAACTCATCGCTTTCGCTCAAAGTATGTTATTGTAGTGCTTTACAAACTAGTTCAGAGGAGAGGAGGAAGTAACAACAATGCTTGATTGTTTGTTCTGATGGTGAAACAATAGATAGAGTTAAATACACAGGCAGCAACCGAGCAACGGGGGAGAACATAGGAAATATTAGGATCGCGATCGTCCTTGGATTTAGATCATGGTTGGTTTCGAAAAATTTACTTGGTAGTATGGAAAACAAACTAGTTATGTGTCTGATGTTAGTTTGGATTTAGCAGTAGTATCTTATGGTTGTGCTTTGGATCGAGTTATTCAATACAGTATTTATGGCTTAAATGTTTGATACCTTATATTCAATGTGTATGAAGCAGTCGATGAGGCTGGTCCTCCCTTAACCATAGGTCTCAGTTTCGACCATGGATATGAAATTTTTTTGATGGGGAGTGCTTTTCTCAAATGGGCCTTATGCGGCGCAAATCAAGATTAGTTGAGCTTTGGTATCGAACTTTAGGTGGGAAACAAAAAGAGAGAAAAAACATGTACGATACCTGTGAAAATTGAAGAAAAGGTGTCTTTTAAGTCTTGAATGAAGGATGGGTGACATTTACCAACAGATAGGGTCAAACATTATTAGGAAACTTGATCAAGTTAATTGTGGACTTGATTAATATTTTCAAAACTTTTTAATCTTTTTAAAAATACAAATCAACCCACACCCTCTTCAATCCAAATCAACCACTCTCTCTTCTCTCTCGATAGCTTCTCTCAACTCTCTCCCAACCAACAGTTCTGCAAAATTTCTCCCTTCAATCCCCGATGACAAATAGTTGGGCTTCGAGTTCCCCTCTTCAATTCAATCAACCTGTCTCTCATCCCTCTCTTGACAGCTTCTCTCAACTCTCTCCCAACCAACTGTTCTAAAAATTTCTTATTTCAATCCTCGACAACTTCAACATCCGACTACAAATAGTTGGGATTCCAGTTGCTTTTTGACTTCAATCGACGTGACAGTCTTGCTCTCCGGCCACAACAGCTTCGAATTCTTCATCGATCCTTTTCTTCTTTCACAGGTAAAAATTTATGGCCTTTTTAGTTTTGAAGAAAACGAGGAACTTGAGCCAACTTCTCTTATAGTATAGGTATTGGTTAACAATTTCAATATTTGTTTCACTAATTTGAAATACGGTCTGAATAAAACCCTAATTTCTGGTATTTCTTCTCTTCTCTTTTCGAAGTGAATTGTGATATTTTGTCGTTTGTTGCATTTTTTTGAAGTTTGATTTTTATTGTTTGTGTTTATAAAAAAAAGGACAATTTGGTTTGATTTGTTCTGTTCTTGTTCTTGGTAAAAATGGTGAAATTGTTATTTTTTGTTTAACAAAATGATGCTACTGTTTCCTCTGACAGATTACCCATCTGGTGCAACATATTAACCATCTGATGCAACAGATTCATCATATGATGCAACAGATCAACCATCTTATACACCAGAGGAACCATCAAATTACAATTGTAATGCAACAAATTAATAATCTGATGCAACAGCTTTACCATATGTTGCAACAGATTAAGCTTCGAATAAAAAATCTGATGCAACTAATTAACCATCTGGTGCAACGGAAGAACCATCAGATTAATGATCCGATGCAACAGATGAACCTTCTGTTGGATAAAATCCTACCAACTCTTCCTACAGGAAAAGTCCAAGACTTGATTTTTCCAACTGATCATTCATCTACCGCGATAGACAACCCTATGTTAGAAGAAATCTAAACAATATTGACCGTTGATAACTGTTCCAACAGATCAGTCATGTGTTGCAACAGATGTGTGACCTATTGCACAAACCATTTATCTTTCTCAACAGATGAGTGATATGTTTTGTATTGTCGCAACAGATTACTCAGTCGTTGCTACAGATTATTTAACTGTTCCAACAGATCACTCATATGTTGCAACAGATGATGTCACAACAGTTGTGTGATCTATTGAACAGACCATTCATATGTCTTAAAAGATGAGTGGTATGTTTTGTATTGTTGAAACAAATTACTCATCCGCTGCAACAGTTTGGTTATATGCTATAACAGATATACTACCTGGTGCAACAGATTGTTGATCTGTTGCAAATGTTAATTTACTGTTTTGCTTGTTTGATTTACTGTTTTCCTTTTTTAACGATGCATTAATAACCAATAATATATTATTTTATGTTCCTGTTAATTTTAGATAATATGGTTCCCAAAAGAACAGAAACTGAATCAAGTCCAAGTAAAGGAACAAGTGAAGTAGCTAGGCTACATCCACCACTCTATGAGCTTGCTTTACAAATGTTATCTAAATCGGGAGCAGAATATGATGAACACGGGGAGGAGGAATGTTTCAAAAGAGATGATGCAGATGCTAATAGCCCTTCCACCGAAGATCTGGTCAAAGCCTTCAGCATTGATCGTTATCCTGTGAGAATGCAGTGCGATGGTGCCGCAGATTTAACGGATGATTTCGTGGTTAAGTCAGCCATGGGAAAATCTTTCGACGCCTTCAGAAAAATACTTCGAGAACAAAAATTGGATGCTTATTTCAGGGACAGCTGCTTTGGGAAATATCTTGATTTGCCGGAGGACAACAATGTTCGTTTCCAAATGAAAATGGTATATGAACTTCTCAAGCGTAGGTTTATGTATGAAAATAAAGATAAGATGGATGAGGTATGGATAAATTATTGTGGCATGCCTGTTTGTTTTGGTTGGAAGGAGTTTTCCATAGTTATTGTACCTAGTGTACATTGTTGGTCCAAGCTTCAAAAACAAAAATTTGATAGAAGCGTTGAAAGGTAAATGACTTTCAAAGAAGCACAAACAGTCATTGTACTTGGTTTGGTTTGTACATAATATTATTTGGGCGAGAGACGTTAACAACAACATAAGCCTCGGTTTAATAAAGCTCTCCGAGGATCTTGAGGCGTTTAACAGCTATCCATGGGGGTATGAAAACTTCAAAATGACTGTCAAATATTTGTTGACTCCGTTAGCGCCAAAGATAGTCAACTTATATGGATTCCCATGGGCTTTCATGGTAAATGTTTCTTTCTTCTATTATGATATCATTAATTTTTTTTGCTCAATAATGGTTTTGATTTATTGGCGTTATTTTATAGGCTTGAGACAACAAGTGAACTACCAGGAAGGAGTTTCCTGTCCAAGAATCTTGAGATGGTTGTCGGCCAAAACTTATAAAAATACAAAATTTCTTGATCTCTTCAATCCCCCGAAGGATGCAGTAAGTATAATTATAATTAATTTTTTCTTTTAATTAATATTTTTTTTGAATGATCTAATCATCATTCTAATATATGTAATGATTTATGTTAGAATGTTCATCTGTCGCTAGTTCCGACCAATCGAGAGTTGAAGATGCCATTTTTTCTTACTTTACGATCTGTGCAAACTTTATCGGACCCTAAGGTCATCGACAGAATAAAAATGGAATTGTTTGGAGAAACAACCATTACAAGAAAAACAATTTTGGAGGGTGGGCTTGTTGTTGTTGATGGAGCTGTTGGTGGTGGTAGTGGTGCTGCTGTTGGTGCTAATGATGCTCCTCTTATAGTATTTAAAGCAAACCATTATGAGTATGATCATACTGGTTATACAGATTTTTCCTCTCCCAGCGAATGTTCTGCATGCAAATGTCAAGACTGCAGGGCGAAACATGATGTAGTGATTAATGCTATTAATGCATTAACTTCTTCTTTAAAGGAATTGATATCTAAGAGGGGTCTCATTCCATCAAAGAGGATTTTATTTCCATCTGCTCCATTAGAGATTAGGGCTAAGAGGAGAAGGAGAGTGATTTCCAGGGCATTATCAGGCATCCAAAAATGCGAAATTGCAACTCCTCTGTCTGTGTGTTGCACTGAGCAATGTACAATGTCCAAAGGAGAGCATCACGAGCTGAAGAAGGGGACATATTATGTCTTCCAACTGACAAAACAAACAGACACATATCTGTTTCAACAGATGACATATCTTCTGATAATTATCAAATAGATATATATTTCTGTTGCAACAGTTGACAAACCTGTTGCACTAGATACTTTATCTGGTACAACATATGTCTCATCTATTTTAGCAAATCAAACAGCTCTTCGTACAACTTTTATTTGTACCAACAGATGACCTATCTGCTGTAACAGATGATTCATATGTTGTAACGGATGGTTCATCCGTTGGAAATTATCACACAGGATCTTCCTCATGTAGAAATTTGTCCCAACAATTGATTCATTGTTGCAACAGAAATATAATATGTTTGGGATAATTTAAAATGGGAGAAAGACCTGTTTGATTTGCTAGAAGAGATGAGTTATCCTTTTCCATTTTGTTGTATCTTCGTGATTATCATTGACCAATTTTGGCTATCCAAGTGGATGTAGAAGAAGCTATTGCTGAACAGCATTGACAATATGCTACTCTTTTTATGAAAATACGGAGAACAGAAAGAGCAGAAACCGTACGCAAGCGACAATGAAGATCCACGACGAGCAAAGCCGAATTCCATAGCACCGGATAAAGAACAACTTGTGCATACTGAGTAGATCTTTATAGCTTGAGCCTGTCAAAGAAATCCTTGGCAGTATACTTAAATTGTTGTTGATGTATTTGTTGAGATCTGTACCCATAATAATTTTTTTACATTTCATTTATTCATTAACTTATTTCAGCTAATTTATGAAGGCTTCGATTTATTTTATTTTGTCTACGAATTTTATTTATTCCTTAGATTTGAACTTATTAATTGAAAAGGAATACTAGATTCAAATATTGCAACAGATAATGTATCTGTTGCAACAGACGACACATCTATTGGAAAATTCAAACAGATTTAGACATATGTTGTAACAGTTAGGTGATCTATTGGAATTTATCAAAAAGGTCTTCCCATTGTTGCAACAGATGGACTTTAGATAAAAACATTAAGATAATGCAACAGATGACACATCTATTGAAAAAAAAGAACAGATTTAGACATATGTTGCAACAGATGGACTTTATCTATTGCAACAGACGACATATCTACTGGAATAATCGAACAAATTTATACATATGTTGCAACAGGTAGGTTATCTGTTGGAATTTATCAAACAGGTCTTCCCACTGTTGCAACAGATGAACTTTAGATAAAAACATCGAGATAATGCAACAGATGACCAACCTATTGCAATAGATAAAATATATGTCAGAACAGGTAGGATAACTGTTACAACGGATGGAGAATCTGTTGCATTATAAAAATTCAACATTCATTGGACATAAAAAATTTCCACTACGTGTAAAAAGGTTAAAGTGAATTGAAATAAAAAAGGCACAACCCATCGACGGTGTTCAGTTCAAACACCTAAAATAAAATAGGCATCAAGTAGACATGTTCATTTTAAACACGTAAAATAAAATAGGCATCAAATGTGTTAGTGTCAGTCCTGACACATTTCGCTGACTTGCCGTCACTTGGCCCCCAACGGTTATTTTTTCCCCCCATTGTCTTATATATTCATCTTCCTCCTAAAATTTAACCCTAAATTCCCAAATTTTCTTCTTCATCATCATCTTCTTTTATTTATCCAAATTCTTCAAATTATTACTTTCATTTTTTCCTACTAACCTTAACAATGTCGAGCGCATCTTCCACTGTTTTTTTTGATAAAGATTTTTGATATTGTAAGTGCGGTCATGAAGCTCTGTTAAAGACTTCTTGGACTCAACAAAATCTGGGTCGTAGGTTTTTTATTTGTAAGATTTCAAATTATTTAATTAATTGATTAATTATTGACTTGTAATTGTTTTGTAATTGTGTTCTTTTTTTTATAGAAATTGGGTGGATGCGATTACTTTGATTGGTATGAAGAACGACACCCTTCACAAGCAAATCGTGTAATCTGGGGTTTGTTGAACAAAGTCAAGGCTTATGAAGAGAAACAAAATCGAGCAAGAAGATACTACATTGTTGTCGTTATTGCTACTAGTTTGGTGTTGTTGGGAACATGGATATTGAAGCCTAATTGCTGAAATTTTCATGGTGGTGTGTGTATTTGCTACTAGTTTGTTGTCGACGAGCACATGGATATTCAAGCGTAACTGTTGGAAAATATAAAAAAGATTTAGGCATATGTTGTAAAATTTAGGTCATCTGTGGAAATTATCAAACAGGTCTTCCCACTGTTGCAACAGATAAGACTTAGATTATTAGATTATTAATAGAAATAACATCGGCGTAATGCAACAGATGACCAATCTATTGCAACAGATAAACTATCTACCAGAATGGATTAAAGATATTTTACAACAGATTGACAATCTAATCTATTGCATTATAAAAAACTCAACTTTCATCAGAAAAAAATTATTACCACTACATGTACATGTAATAAAGTGAAGGGTGACTTGAAATTAAAAGTTTCTATTTCACAGGATCTTCTATATACAAAGGCTTCAAGCGTCCAGTTAGTACCCCATAAGCCCAGACCTCTTGCAGGTTTTCCACAACATTGTCGCATATAAAAGTCATTGGGTCGGCCATTTCTGTGTCGGTCAGCAAACATTCGATGTATGCAAGAGAGTGCGAGCCACTCGCTTTAGCGGCATTATCTTTTGGAAGGATCATTCCCCTTTTTCAACTTTCAAAATCCCATGATTTCTTCATCAACACTTTCTTTGGCAAATGATTCATCAATTTACTCTCCCTCAACAAGATGGGCAACAACACCGTCAGTGGCTCCACGAGGAGAAAAAGATCGAAATCGTCGACGAGAGGTACGGAAGATTTATAAACATTTATCTTTCCCTCCTCGAGTAGTATCTCAACATCCAGATAATGCATGTCATTCACGCTAATGACTGCAAGAATCCTTTTTGCCTCAGTCCAACTCTTGTCGTGTGGATTTGGCCTGTCCCCTCTAACATATCTTAACGTTTTTTCTTCATCCAAGACCAACGTAGAGACTAGGAAATCCAGTCCCACGCCAAGGGATGACGCCTCTCCATTGAGTTGATCATACCTATCCTTGAGCTTCTTGCAGAAGTCGAGGTCCATTATCCTATCGGCAGCGTCATAAGCTTTCCGGTACGTTAATTGTCTTTTCCTCATGAGGCAGAGAATTATGTCAACATGTTGTGAGATAAGAAGTCAATTTTTAAATAGGTTAGTAATTGTAAAGATGCAACAGATGGTCCATCTATTTCATAGGGTTCTCTAAATCAATAATCCAATGCAACTTATGCTACAGATGGATAATAAGTTGCAACAGAACCACAACCAGTTGCACCAGTATACCCAGCTGTTGCAACAGATGTGAAATTTTTTGCGTAACTTCTTCTTCATGGGGTAAATTAGAAGGGTTAGGTAAGGAAAATTAAACTTTCCTTATCCTCATACGGCATACGCATATCAGTCATAGTATGGAAGTCTTGGGGGGGAAAGGGAGGCCTGGGGTAATATGGTGCACCTGGCTTGGCATTCTTGGCCTATCGCAGATCCCTCTTCTCTTCGGCACCAAGTTCCGCGTATATGTCCACCTTCTTGAATGGCCCCAGAACTTCAACAACTTTTGGAGAGTGAGGAATTGCAATTTCTTTTGATTTTCGAGCGGAGAGTACGTCTCTAATTGCTGTTTTCTTTCTCCTAACCAATGTTGTAGGATTGTGTGGATCCCTCACCTTCTTGGATGGTATGACACACCTCTTGTATTTGAATTCCATGATAGCTTTAGATATAGCCTCTACTTTTTCAAAGAATTTATCCTGTCTGTCCTTGCACTCATCGCATTCGCAACTAGAACACGAGGGTGAAGAGGGGTGAGAGGGACCTATGTAAGGGCAAAAAGGGGTGTTTTCAAACATATTTATTCTTTATTAAGCATCAACATGCTCATTATCACGAGTGGTAGAAGCATCAGCATGCCTGCCACCAACACCAACAACTCCACCTGAAGAAGCACTCGGATCTGCCTTAGTAAAAGGTTGGTCATGAAGAGCCTCAACATTAGGCTGACCTTGCCTAACTGCTCTTCTTATGGTTGTTACTCCAGCCAATTTCTTCTTTATTAACTCCATCGTTGGGTCTGTAATAGTATCAACATGACCTAGAGTAACATAAGAAGTCATCACCGACTCTTCCTCAGTAGGCACGATCCATGGATGCACAACCTATAAAAAAGAAAAAAAAGACAAATGCATTTAAATCATATAATATAATAATTTTTCAAAGTTGGGCTACATTTTAAAAAAAAGAACCCATCTGTTGCATAGTTTGCAGTATATGGTTAAAATCCGTTTGAGTCTGGTTTAGAGAAATAGAGCAACATATGGATAATCTGATGCAAAATATCAATCATCTGTTGCAACAGCTGCACAAGATGGGTAATCTTTTATGCAACAGGTGATCTGTACGTCGCAACAGATGAATGATATGTTATCAGATTAAACATCTATTGCATAATTTGCAGTAGATGGTTAATTTTTTAGGAGTCAGGTTCAGAGAACCAAAGACACAGATGCGTAATCTGATGCAAGATATACCCCATCGCAACAGATGTCCCATCTAGTGCATCATATATTACATCTCATACACCAGATATAACATCTGTTCAACATCTTTCTTATCTTTGAGTAGAATTATTTTACTTGAGAAGACGTACTACATCATCCGGAGGGTTAAAGAGATTAGCCTCCTTAATATTGGTGTTGCTCTTTGCAGCCAACCACCTAAATATCCTTGGATGAGAAACCTCATCCGGGTAATTCATTAACTGCTTTTGGAGGGGAGGAATGGCTTCAAATGCCCAAGCCTAAAAAGTGTAAACAGGAAGCAAGCAAAAAAAAAATCATAATAACTATATTCAATATAAATTAATGGATGAGTAAAATTAGTGATTAATTTTACCATGAAAGCCCAAGGAAAGCCATATAATGTGGTCGTCCCTGAGGATAGCTTTGACAGTAAATATTGTACAGTCAAGTAGAAGTTGTCATATCCCCACGGATAATTGTTGATTTTATCAAAATCCTTAGCACGGGCCAACAAATCATCTTCTGTGACCTTGTTGATGTCTCTTGCCAATATAACCAAATAGGCAAACCAAACTAAGAACAATTGCTACCTGTACTTCTCTGGTATGGTTTTATCCTCGAGATCTATCAACAAATACGATGCTTTATATCCACGTCGAGCAATGTCAAACAACCCATCTATTTTTACCTTGCATTTTCTTGCCTTGGATCTTTTGCAGGGTTGTGGTCCTTCTGGACGATGGCATCTCAGGCCCGTCACTATGGAAAACTCTTGCAAGCCAAAAAAAATAGGCATGCCATAGTAGTTGATCCAGATTTCATCCATCTTCTTTTTGCCCCCCTCCTCCGGATCTTTATCATCCCCTATGTACTTGATCCTGCGCTTGAGAAGACCATATACCATCGTCATAGGGAAACGGATACAGGAAGAGGGTTCCTCAGGCATCTCAAGAAAACGTCCAAAGCAGCTCTTCTTAAAAAGTCAACCTATGTTTTTGTTCTTCATAATTTTCATAAAATGTTCAAAAAATTTCCCCATCTGACATTTAAGTACAATTTGACCAGTTAGTTTTTTTCCTTCTGGGTCATTTATCGGCATCGCAACTTCAAACCTATCAATACTAAAAGTTTTGACAGGATCATGCTGGGATATCGATATTAACTCACGCCCCGTCGGTGATCTATTATCATCATGTTGATGATCATCCTCTTTCTCTTTCTGACTCTCTAATTCCTCCTCTTTCTCACTTTCATTTTCTTTATCACCATCTACGGACCCTCGTCCACCTCCCTCAATGTTGTTTTTACATCTCTCCTCGGCTTCACTTTTCCCTGACTGAGTTGTTCAGGAAGCTCCTCCGAATCCCTCTGTACTGTACCCTTTTTTTTGAGTGGTCAGACGTTGATCCACTTTCACTTTTTTTTCTTTTGGGAGACATGTTTTACCTACAGACAAAGAAAATCAAAAATTACATTACAGTTGATGTATGCATAGATTTTAAAAAATACATTACAAACACCACGAATACCGACACACCAACAGCCACCACCACAAACACCACCAACCAATGCCAACAAACAAACAAACACCACGAATACCGACACCACCACAAACACCACCAACCAATGCTACCACCGGTGCCACCATGACGACCATAAACACTACCACCATGACCACCACCACCACCAACACCATCCAACTATACCACGATAGTCAACGGAACACTGCAATGGAAACTAGGGATTTCTCAAGTTCTTTCTACAATTTTACCATCAAAACTCAAAATTGTAAACCCATTCTCGAAGATAATACAACTAAAAGTTTTATTTTTTATCATTAACTTAAAAGCCCTTATTTTTTAGAAAAAAAAATATAAAGCTCTTCTCGAACTCTGTTGCCTACGAAGACAAAGAAAATGACTGATACACGCAATAATGATGTCGAAAATAACACCTATGTGGTCAGAAATGAGAAGAAAAGCGATCTGTTGTGGAGGGTTGAGTAAATTTATTGAGTAGTTGTTTTTTGTACTGTATTGTTGAGTGAGAATGAGAGAGAAAGAGCCAGACCTCGAGATTTGAAATGATGAAACATTTTGTATGGGTTGATTTGTATTTTGAAAAAGAATGACAAGTAGTTTTGAAAATGTTAATTTGGTCTGAAATGATCTTAATTATTTTTAAAATCATAAAATATATGCATAATTTTTAAAATCATATAAAAACAATTGAAATTGTAGTTGACCGAGTACTCTAGGAGGTGACCCTGTGAAAACTCACCTCTGGTCCTAGATTAATCAATTTAGGAGTCTAACATATGAACTAAATTGGAATTGTAAAAAACAAATGTTCAACATGTTACGTCAGATTTCTCATCTGTTGTAAATTATCAATCAAATTAGGTAACAACAGATTATGAATCTGAAGTAAATTATCAAACGGGTTAAGTCATCTGTTGTGAAAGATTGCCCATCTATTGTAAATTATCAAATAGATTGTCATATGTCGCAACAGATTACCCATATGTTGTAAATTATCAAATAGGCGTTGCCATCTGTTGTGGCTGAACCTATGAGAACTCACCCCCAGTCCTAGATTAATCGATATTTACCCTATGAGAACTCACCCCTAGTCCCAGATTATTCAATCAAGGTACTAGTAATCTAGTACTAGATTAATCAATTAAGGTATTAGTCTAACATATGAGGTAGTAAGAATCGGTTCGGCTCAGAGTGATCGATCGCCGACTCTGGTTGGGAGGAATGCAGTACCATTTCGTCATGCAATTAACAAAAGACTCAATTGAAGTTGTAGTTGACCCTATGAGAACTCACATTCAATTAAGGTATTAGTCTAACATATAAACTCAATTGAATTATATATAAACAAATGTTCAACCTGTTGAAACAGATGTCTTTTCTGTTGGATCAAATAGATTATGTAATCTGTTGCAACATATTACACATCTATTGTAAATTATCATACATATTAAGCCATTTGCTATGACAGATCATGAATCTGTTGTAAACTATCAAACAAATTAAGTCATCTGTTACAACAGATTACCCATCTGTTGTAAATTATCAAATGGATTGAGTCATATGTTGTAATAAATTACCCATCTATTGTAAATTATCAAATAGGTGTTGTCATCTATTGTAGTTGACATTATGAGAACTCACCCCTAGTCCTAGATCAATCAATTAAGGTATTAGTGTAACATATGAGGTAGTAAGAATCGGTTTGGCTCAGGTGATCGATCGCCGACTCTGGTCGGGAGGAATGCAGTACCGTATCATCATGCAATTTACAAAAGACTCAATTAAAGTTGTAGTTGACCCTATATTCAATTAGGGTATTAGTACCCTAGTCCTAGATTATTCAATTAAGGTATTAGTCTAACATATATTGTAGTAAGAATTGGTTCGACTCAGAGTTATCGATCGACGACTCTAGTCGGGTGGAACACAGTACCGTCTCATCATACAATTGCCAAAAAACTCAATTGAAGTTGTATTTGACCTTATGAGAACTCACTCCTAGTCCTAGATTATTCAATCAAGGTATTAGTACCCTAGTCCTAGATTAATTAATTAAGGTATTAGTCTAACATATGAGGTAGTAAGAATTGGTTCAGCTCAGAGTGATTGATCTCCGACTCTGGTTGGGAAGAACGCAGTACCATTTTATCATGCAATTGACAAAAGACTCAATTAAAGTTGTAGTTGACCCTATGAGAACTCATATTCAATTAAGGTATTAGTCTAACATATGAACTCAATTAAATTATATATAAGCAAATGTTCAACCTATTGCAACAGATCTCTTTTCTGTTGGATCAAACAGATTATATAATCTATTGCAACATATTACACATCTGTTGTAAACTATCATACAAATTAAGCCATTTGTTGCGACAGATCACGAATCTATTGTAAACTATCAAACAGATTACCTATCTATTGTAAATTATCAAATGTATTAAGTCATATGTTACAATAGATTACCCATCTGTTGTAAATTATCAAATAGGCGTTGTCATCTATTGTAGTTGACATTATGAGAATTCACCCCTTGTCCTAGATCAATTAATTAAGGTATTAGTCTAACATATGAGGTAGTAAGAATTGGTTCGGCTCAGAGTGATTGATCGCCAACTCTGGTCAGGAGGAACGCAGTACTGTCTCATCATGCAATTGACAAAAGACTCAATTGAAGTTGTAGTTGACCCTATATTCAATTAGGGTATTAGTACCCTAGTCCTAGATTAATCAATTAAGGTATTAGTCTAACATATGAGGTAGTAAGAATTGGTTCGACTCAGAGTTATCGATCGATGACTCTAGTTGGGAGGAACGCAGTACCGTCTCATCATGAAATTACCAAAAGACTCAATTGAAGTTGTAGTTGACCTTATGAGAACTCACCCCTAGTCCCAAATTATTCAATCAAGGTATTAGTACCCTAGTCCTAGATTAATCAATTAAGGTATTAGTCTAACATATGAGGTAGTAAGAATCGGCTCAGCTCAGAGTGATCGATCGATGACTCTGGTCGGAGGAATGCAGTACCGTCTCATCATGAAATTGCCAAAAGACTCAATTAAAGTTGTATTTGACCCTATGAGAACTCACATTTAATTAAGGTTTTAGTCTAATATATGAACTCAATTGAAATTATATATAAACAAATGTTCAACATGTTGCAACATATGTCTTTTCTGTTGGATCAAATCAAACAGATTAGGTAATATGTTGCAACATATTACGCATCTGTTGTAAACTATCAAACAGATTACGTCATTTGTTGTGAAAGATCACGAATATATTGTAAACTATCAAACAGATTAAGTCATCTGTTGCACTTAAATATTTTTTGATCCTTTTTTTTATAAAGCAATTTAGGTATTTTCTGTCCGAGATAAAATAGTTAAAATACTAAAGCGGTAAAAAATATTACTCGGTACAACTTTGATAACTCAAAAATATCCTGAGTGAGTAGTCTTATCTGGTCTTTTCAATGTCACCGTCTCCTCGTGCCTCTCAAAAGTTATTAATGAATATTTAAAAAAAAACCATATGTAGAACTCTCTCTCCTTCAGCCATAAAGTAGTCTAGACTAGACTCAACTCATAACTCTTCTTTATTCTTTATTCTCAATTATCATTGTTGTTTCCTTTTTTCCTCTCTTTTCTCTCTTCTTTCGGATGAGTATCCTTTGGGATCTCAACCAATCAATATCTTTTCTCGACTGAACTGGATGTTCTGATCCATTTGCTTTTTTGACATTGCAGGTATGGTTCAAAGTTGCTCTTTTCATCTCGTCTTCTTCTTTGTATGTCATTTAAATTAGTTATTTACATTTGTTTCTATCAATGATTTACCCATTACCAGTTTGCTATTTATTGAGAAAATTGAAGGAAAGGTGACTTTCAAGTCTTGAATGAACAAACCGTTGTTTTTATTAAAATATGCAAAAAATGTCATCTGTTGGGAAAACTTAAAAAGCCTTGTTATCAGTATAGTTTTTTTTATGTCTTTTGTTTGATACTTTGATGGTGCTGTTTTTAGGGGTGGTGTTTGTGTTGGAACATGTGATGTTTGTGTTGTGGATGGTGTTGGAACATACGGTGTTGTTTTGTTTGTTTCTTTGTTGTTGATGCCGTTGTTGGTGGTGTTGCAACAGTTTCCTCAACTGTTGCAACTGATGAATCAGCTGTTGGAACAGACAGAGCAACTTTTTGAAGAAATCAAACCAGTAGCAAGTCTGGTTTGATTTATTCCAACAGATAGCCAATCTATTGCAACATGTCATCCATCCTTTGCAAACAACGCTTCATCGGTTGAACAGATGGGTAATCTGTTGCATCATATTGGTCATCTGTTGATTCACTCAATTTTGTGTTACCCTTTTGTAATGTTCTTTTTGTTCTTCTCTTGTTTGACATCAAATGTATTTCTCTTGTTTGCAGACAAAAGAAAGTGAAATTGGATCCACTTTTGCCCGACCAGCATTAAAGGCTAGAGTAAAGATGGGTTCGGAGGAATAAGCTGCTTGCAGATGGAACCACTTCATATGTGGGAGGTATGTATTACTGATCAACCTATCATGAAAACACACATTCAGTACAATGATTTTGTGAATGTTTGTTCTTTACCTATTAGGCATTAATTCTTCAAACAAGATATGAAATTTTACAGTTAAGATTGTTAGGTTCGAACTGGTAAGGCTGAGGGACCAAAACGGTGGTGTTGATATCCCGTTACAATTTAATGACGGTTTATGCTCATATTTTTGTGTTAAGTTTGGGAAAGGGTTCAAGTTTTTGGCGGCAGTGTAAATATCCAATAGTGATTGGACCGATTTTAATGGCACAATGAACTTCTTGAAAGGCCTCCAAAGCCTCGCAATGCAGCAAAAAATGATAGAACCAATAGAAATTCCCCTGGTTCAAATTTATATGGATGGGTTGTTAGAGGAGATTATTATACAACAGAAGGTGTTTGGGAGAAAACCTGTGTGGGAAGAGGGGAGGTTGAGAAGGCCATATATCATCTTAATACTTATTTAAAAGGATACACAGGGTCGGAAGGAAAGTGTAGCAAAATTAGCTTATGAAATTGACATGAAAAATGAAAAAAACTAGATGAGATGCGAATGTGAAAGTGAATCCAAAAATGAAAATCCATCAGTCGTTAAAGAAAAATAAGAATGGTCAAGAGGAATTGACCCTGTGTATCCTCTTAAACAAGTACTAAGATGATATATGGCCTTCTCAACCTCCCTCTTCCCGCACAGGTTTTCTCCCAAAACACTTTCTGCTGTATAATAGTCTCCTCCACCAATCCATCCATATAAATTTGGACCACAGGAATTTCTATTGGTTCTATCGTTGTTTGCTGCATTGCGAGGCTTCGGAGGCCTTTCAAGAAGTCCATTGTGCCATTAAAACCGGTCCAATCACTATTGGATATTTACACTGCCGCAAAAAATTTGAACCCTTCCCCCAACTTGACACAAAAACATATGCATGAATTGTGTCATTAAATTGTAACGGGGTATCGACACCGCCGTCTTGGAATCCTTTGGCCTTATCAGTTTGCACCTATCAAACTAAACTGTATAATTTAGGATCTTGTTTGAAGTATCAGTGTCTAATCATTGGTAAAAAACTGCAGTCACAAAATCATTGCACTTTATGTGTCTTCACGGTAGCCTGATCAATAATATACATAACTCGCATGCATGAAAATGGGATCCATTGCACGCATCGTATTCTTCCTACCCCATCAGGACATGCCAGTGTTGTTTATTCATCTGCACGAATGTGATGACTATTAAAATGGAGGTGTGAAGAGTAGTGAATTTTTATCTTAACACATTCAAAACAGCTGATGAATCGAAATCTCCATCTGTTGCAACTGACGAATCAGCTGTTGGAAGAAATCAAAACATCTCCTCCAAACATATGGTCCATCTATCGCAACAGATAATCTATATGTTGCAACAGATGGTAAATCTGTTGCGATAGACCTGACTTTTTTTTTTATTTAATCTGCACGCATGTGATTACTTCTTTCTAAATATGTTTGTTTCAATTTAATTTTCCTATTTTAAAATCAAGAGAATTTTATTATATTCTTTCAAGATTACCCCTATTATTAAATGACTACATAAAGTATATTATTCACATTTATACTTTCTAATCATAATTAATAAGGCCAATTTGGTAAAACAATCACCTAATTTATATTTTTATTAATTGGTGTGCCAAGCCCATGGGGCCCAAATAATACGTAACGGAGGGACTATTAAAAAGAGGTGAAGACTTTTTATCTCACACATTCAAAACAGCTAATGAATCAAATACTCCATCTGTTGAAACTGAAACTAATGAATCAGCTGTCAGAAGATATCAAAACATCTCCTCCAACTTATACATACTGTCCATCTGTTGCAACAGATAATACATAAGTTGCATCAGATGTCTTATTTGTTGCATATACAAACCATCTATTGCAACAGATGGTAAATCTGTTTTGACAGCCGTCTGTTGCACATTCAATCCGTCCATCTGTTGCAACAGATGCTAAATCTGTTAAAAATGCTGGATGATCTGTTGCAATAGCTCAATAATAACGACTTTTATCGAGTCTCAAACCGCGATGAAAATGTAAGAAGTAATTAGTGTAAAAGAAAAAGTCACGACTTTTCACAGAAAACAAAATGCCACCAATTTGAATGTAATTAATACAATGGAGCTGAACAGTCCTGCCTTTTGGACTGACACGTCCAGATTATATTATAGGTCCCTTAATATTCATTCAACTCTATTTATTTCTTGCATTTTTTCCTTTCGTGTGACATCTTCAACCACTTCTCTTCAAAGAGAATATTCCTTTCTCGTTGAGGTAAGTTTTTTTCTGGCGTAAATTTACTAGTTGGTCGTATGCGTTGTATTACATTGTGAATATTTTTCTTTATATTTGTCAATTCATGTGTGTTCTAGATATGACTGATCCTTTTCCGGACATTGCTATTCTACGCGATACAGTGCGGGAACTTCAAAGGCAGGTTAATGACCTGCAGAGCGAGTTGGTCGCTGTGAGAGCGATAATGTTCAGAGAAATGCAGAGGCTGATGAGAGCCCTGCTGCTATGAGTTGATTGGTCGGCTGTCATTAATGATGATGATGATAATAATAATTAGAATGTGTTTTTTCTTTTAGCATATGTATTTTAATTTTTCTATATTGGATCTATACCTAATGTATTTTATTTTTCACTTAATGAAAAATTTACTTTTAGTCAGACTTTGGCGTTTTAATTCCTATTCAATTTTCATTCTATTTTCTTCTAATCTAATACATGTTAACATGTCGACGATTGGAGGCAATGTTGAATCCAGTAGCACTAGAAATTTTGGCTTTTGAGTTCTTTCAACAGTTGGAACCTATTGGTCATCTGTTGGGTTTCAACAGATTATCCATCTATTTCGATAGATTTTCATCTGTTGGAGGAAAGCATCCCAGTTATTTGTGCAACTGTTGAGAATAATTGTGGTCTGTTGTATTATTTAAGTTCATGTTTTGCCTCATTTTATTGATGCACAAGTTATTTAAAAAAAGAAGACATTTTATATATAATAAATGAAAACATTAGGTTCACAACAATGAGTTAAATATATAAAAGTCCACAACAAACAACAACACAAGTTTCTGCAATTACAACGATCATGGTGGATTATGATTCAGGCATGTAGTTCTTTTGTAGCCAGCGTACTTACATATGGAGCACTTGTTTCTTCTTGATGAAAATGATTCTCCAACTCCACGCCTCCTTTTATATGGCTTTCTTCCCGGTTTGATAGTGCTCAGGTCAATATATGGAGGAGGTATTAATCTCCCCATAAGCTCTATTAGAACAACCCAAGATTCTTCAGGAGGCACCAGAGTAATATGCCCACTATATGCCATTTTATGCTTTTCCACCGAATAATATTGAGAGGAGTGCTCGTAAACTTCAGGTCCATATTTATGGCCGTATTGAGCTCGAAGGGCTTCCATAAAATGTGGACAAGGTATTTTGTCCAAGTCAAAAACTCTACACGTACAAGATCTTATTTGAAGATCGACCGTGGAAGCATCACCATGACCGGTGATACAGAATTTGTAATCTACTATTTTATGAGAGAATAACCTATTCCCCAAACTGATGTTCGTTGATATTTCCTTTTCGATTTTGATAACAAATCGGGTTCTTTTTTCTGGGCACTTGAACTGCACACGCCTTTCGTTAAAAAAATTGCTATATTTCTTGCTGATTTTTTCAAACATAACCTTGATGGGAAATTCTCTTTCATCGCCAAACAATGAATTCACCGATTCAGCTATGTTTGATGTCATAATATTGTACCTATAGAAAAGAATCACTTAGTACGACATCAAACTAAACTTGTAAATCAAACAAGACATTAAATTCATAAGAATGTACCTATTTACTGGACAGAATGCCCGGCTCCATCTCTCGAAACCGACACGTGCAAGAAATTCTGCTACCTTGGGATTCACATCTGCTATTTGATTGAAATGGTCTAAAAACTCCTCTCTACTATAAGCTTTAGCTTCTCTATAAAAAAGGGTGACGACCCTTTCGTTGTGATAGTTGTTTTGAATGTTCTCTCCAAGATGCCTGATGCAAGAACCAAAGTAAGCTGAAGTGAAGAAAAGTGAACCCATCTTTGGAATACTTGGATTCCTATCCGATACAAAACACAACTCTTCAGTATCTTCGACGCAGCGTTGCAGTTGTTCAAAGAAAAATCCATAAGAGGCATCACATTCTTTGTCCGCTACACAAAAAGTGACAGGAAAGATGTGATTCTCCACATCATGCGCCACCGCCGCTAGCAGAACTCCATTAGACCTGTTCCTCAAGAAGGTACCGTCGACGGCTATGCCTTTTCTCAAATGTCAAAAACCTTGAATCCAAGCACCATAGGATACAAAAAAGTACTTGAACCTTCCATTTTCATCCAGATGCAATGTCGTCTTTCTTTCGGGATTTGTGGACTCAATCATGTAACGGTAAGCATCCAAGACTTCATACCCATGCTCGAGTGTCCCCCGAACCAGGTCCTTGGAAATCTCCATGGTCGTATATACCTTCCAATAACTGAACAGGACACCCAAATCCGTAAGGAGTTGATTGGCCATAAGCCTTGTTGAAGGGCCTTTTCCATCGGGGAAACTACTCCTGAAATATTCACTGAGGACCTTTGTCGTGGCGTGAGGATTTTGGACCGAGATGTGCTCTGAACCATATTTGTGATGTTTTTCATGTTTATGAATGACGAATCTGTCAGAACTTGCATACTTCACCGCTCTCAACCACCACTTACAGTTCGAATTAGCATATTTGAAGCAAAAGACACTGCTCGAATTAATCACCTTCCTTATTCTGAAATATTTTTTCATGCAAGAAATAAACAAAGTGTTAGATAGTTCATTCTTGTCCTTGAATGACATTCCAATAAAAAAGCCGGTCCCATCGTCTTGAAGATTTCCATATTGTGTCGATTGAGAAGAACTGCACATCGTATTGGTCGCATCAACGGGCGTAGGTGTTTGATCATCATCTGGAATATTCATGTCTAGATCATCCAACCTATCATCAAAGAAGTCTTCTTTTTCTTCTTCTTCTTCTTCTTCTTCTTCTTCTACATTCTGGTTCTCATTCTCTCTCGTCTTTTCAACCATGTACACCCTTAACACCGGCCTGGTTGAATCACTTAGATAAGAACGCAACCGAACCTGATCGGTTATCTTGAAAGCCAGTACCCTCTAATTTTCAAAGGAGTTGTGCATGTAGCTGATGGCAAATTCTTTCGGTTGACAATTCAGTCCACAAAAGCTGATGATTAAGTTCACAAAATCATTATACGAAACATCACTTTGTACTGTCATAGCTATCGTCTCTAGCATTTCTCTCCTTCCAACGCCATACATATCAATTGTTCTTCTCGCAATGTCCATGACAATCCACCCCTATTATTATTAATCCCTCCATTAGTGATACCTAAATAAAGTCATTTATTAAAAAAAGTTGATAGTGATTTCATAGTGCCGTGAATGAATCCCAACAGATGTATTATCTATTGCAACGGGTAAGTGATGAGTCGAAATAGATTCTTACATATTGGGATTCATGTTACGGGTCTGAATATCTGTTGCAGCAGATGAATCTCCTGTTGTAATTGATGTTATAACTAAATCACCTTTGAAGCTAATTCCAACAGATGAGTGACAGTTGCAACAGATAATTAACCTGTTGCGACAGATGACTTACCTAATGCAACAGGTTATTAATCTGTTGTAACCTGTGTTGGAATCGTGTTCAGGTTCTGTTGCAACAGGTAACTAATCTGTGGCAACATATATGTCAAATATTGCAACAGATGATCCATCTGTTTAAACATGAATCCAACATATCAGTCTTCCTTTGAAACAGATGTCTCATCTGTTGCAACAGATAATTTATCTGTTTAAACAGATGGATTTTATGTTGGATTCATGATTGGGTTCTATCCATTGTTGGAAAACAACAACACAATAGCAGTTACCCAGATGATAAATTCAACTAAAAATCATAATTTGACTTACCAACGTCTCCTATGAAGTAATGCCAAAGTGAAAAGTGATGTTAGAAACAAAATTTGACCTAAGAAATTGGTCAAATAGCAACAGTAGCGGTAACAACAACAACAACAAATGGTCAACAAGAACAAGATAAAGATGATAATGAAGTAGAACATGATGATAATGAAGCAGAAGATGATGAATGAAGCAATAGCAACAATGAACAACAAAAATCACTAAGAGAGAGAAATCAACAAAGGGTGAGAAGAGAGAGAAAGATGCCTTTTTCCCTTCATTTTCCGTTATATAAGCTAACATTTGGATCAAAGTGTAAATTTAAAAACTTGTGGGTTATTTTCAAACTTCCCCAACTTTCTTAATCCATAATAAAGTAAATGTCACTTCCACCTAATAATTAAGACTTGTGTCACCTACACCTCATTTTAAAACTTTTTTGTCACCTGTGGATGAGGTTGATCTTTTCTTAATCAAAGGTCTCACTTTCCAGCCACGGATATGAAATGTTTTTTGGTGAGGAGTGCTTATCCAAATACGTCTTACACAACTCAAATTAAGATTAGTTGAGTTCCAATGTGGGCATCGAACACTCGATGGGAAACAAAAAGAGAAGAAAAAAAATGTGTATTATATCTTAGATTCAATGTGTATGAAGTAGCGAATGAGGCTTCTTCTCCTTTAACCAAAAGTTTCAGTTTCAAGTCATGGACATGAAATGTGCCTTATGCAGTGCAAATCAAGATTAGTTGATCTTCAATGTGGTTACCGAACTCTAGGTGGGAAACAAAAAGAGAAAAAAAAAACATGATACCTTATATTCAACGTGTATGAATCAACGGATGAGGCTGCTTCTTCCCTAACCAAAGACCTCAGTTTCGAATTATGGATATGGAAATTGTTTTGGTGGGGAGCGCTTTCCCAAATAGGCCTTACGCAGCGCAAATTAAGATTAGTTGACCTCCAACGTGAGTACCGAACTCCTGGTGGGAAACAAAAAGAGGAAAAAAAAGAACATGTATGATGCATTATATTCAACGTGTATGAAGTAGTGGATGAGGCTGCTCCTTTCTTAATCAAAGACCTCAGTTTCAAGCCATGAATATAGAAATTTTTTTGGAGGGGAGCGATTTCCCAAATGGGTCTTACGCGGTGCAAAACAAGATTAGTTGAGCTTCAATGTGGGCACCGAACTCTAGGTGGGAAATAAAAAGAGAAAAAAAAAATGTATGATGCCCTTTACAATTATATATACTCATTCGATGGAGGAATCAAGAATTCTAACAAGGGCTGAGTCGCAGCGAAAGCTTTTGCAACTATTTACGAAAGGAAAATTCATAGACTAACACACACCAAAAAAACCTGAAAAATTGAGAATTTCCATTTCATGACTCCATAAATATAAAAAAAAAGAGATGACAATTATGAAAATGCAATGATAATGTTCATATTTGACAAAAATTCAATAATTAATTAACTTTGAATATCAGGTGGTCAAAAGAAAAAAAGAGATACATATTTTATTGTGTTGTATGTGAGATTTATAATACATTACATTAAAGTCTATTAGAATATTTTAAAGGAGTTTATATATGTTTTATATTTAGTGTGTGGTATTTCTTCATTTATTGTCTTATATTAATATTTTAGTGTTGAATGCATAAAGTAGTTGAAAGAAAATAATAAAAAATTGAATAATACATCGTGCAAATTAAGATTAGTCGAGCTTCTCGGTGGAAACTGAACTCTGGATGAAAAATCAAAACCAAAAAAAAGAAAAAAAAAAAAAAAACATGTTTGATGCCCTTTACAATTATATACTCTTTATTTTGTGGCAGAATCAAGAATTTTAATTAACAACGATATCTTAAAAAAATACGAGTGTCACCAAAGGCAAAACCATGTGACGATTTGAAGCATAAATAATGATAGCTTAGACCTTCATCAAATGGACAAAATTACTCGATATCTGAGTTTGTAAAAGCTATCAAATATTATTCATTAATTAAAATGTGCACAAACTCGATAGAAGAATGCTCAACTCTAGTGATTAATTAAAATTTAATTTTTCTTGGCGTTGTGTCTATAAAAATATTTGGCCTAATTAAGCAAAATCATCAAATGCTTGTCAATCAGTATGAAGGCAAATTCACGTGTGTTATATCTTAATTAACTTTAAGTATAATAAGGTTAACCAAAACAAAACAAAAAAGATATAATTTATTGCGTCGTCGTGAGATTTATAATGTATTATATTAAATGTATGAGAATATTTTAAAAAGGTTTATAAATGTTTAATTATGTTAGAATTTCAGATTTTCTGTTATGATATTGATAACTCCCGAGCTATACCTTCAATCTGAAGATAATGCAGTTGCTGTCAAGTAAAGTAATCCAACAAAGGTTGGGATCGATCCCATAGGGAATAGGCTGAACTTGAATCTCAAACTTGCTGAAATATCAGAAAGTGCAGGAAAATAAATGGGGGGAATTCGTATCAAACAACAAAAAGGTGACAATTTTGGACGCTTCTGGTTGTAATCAATCTAAGAGAGAAACTAAGACTGTGTTCCTTTTGGATTCGTAACTCAGTAGGATTCTCGTGCTCAATCCGAATAAATTAACTACTGCGTATACATAATCTGACAGCTAGGTAACACCAACTGTCTTGTGGATGAATTGGTAAATCTCACTATTTACCTTGTGACTCTCAAGAGTGTCGCCTTCCCAATCCTTGTCTCCAATCCCAGTTTAACTATCACCTTGTGGGTATCAAGTTATTAGACGAGGGTTGATAGCCTCGAATCACCGTCGTGACCTCCTTTTCCCAATCTTGACCTCCCTTATGAGGATAATCTTGAATAAACCTGGTTCCTAACGTTTGCAACCGTTGAGAAAGAATTTAAACCGAAGAAGATTACAATACACCGCAATAACTATCTCACCGGATCTTGCACTCCCCTACTTCGGCACTACACCTGGGTTCCCACAAACTTAGCTAAGAAATTTAGCTACTCATGGTTATGCAACAATACATGAAAATCAATGAAGAAAACCTAGAATTAATTGCACAAGAATGAACGAAGAAAAATCCAAAGTCTCGAATTAATTATCAAATAAAAAATCCACGAACAATGAATATCTCAAAGTGCGTGAAAATATCTTAAAAGTGCTTAACCTAATAAAGGAATAACCCAAGGATATTTATAGTATCTCAAAATAATAATAAAAAAAACCCTAATTAAAACATAATAGAAAAACTAAATCGACAGTGGTCACGCCTCTGGCAGCGAGTCGTTAGGACTGGTTACGACTCGTGATGTGTCGTCGTAGCTTTCTTTGTCTTCAGTGGTCACGACTCGTAGGGTCACTCTAAGAGTCGTAGGCTGCCAATCGTAATCACCCCAGTAACTTTTCACCATCAGGACTTTTTAGTCTGTTATTCATACGACTCCTCGCCACGAATCGTACTCAGTCCTTACGACTCGTGGTCTTCACTCGTTACCAGTGAGACCTTTTTGGTCAATCTTCAGGAGTTTTGGCCATTGTTCGCAGTACTACTTCACATCACGACTCGTAGTCACTCGTTACGAGTCGTGGTCATTTTATATGTAACTCCTTCAGCTTAGCTCTTGCCACTGCTAACGTCACGGCTCTGGCTACGAGTCGTAAGATGACTTAACGACTCGTAGTCTGTCCAGTACTTCAACTTTTCAAAGCTTTTTCATCCTCTTTGCAGTCAAGCACCACTTCCAACCTAATTTTCCTGTAACATACACAAAACACACATCATATTCGACGAAACAACCTAAGTAGATGCATTTTTTATACCGTTTTAAGCATTAAATGTGCCTGGACATCAGATATATTTTCACTTATCATAAGTTATGATTAGGTTTTATGAGGTTGCAAGATCTTGAATCCACATCAATATTCTTTAAAATGTCAAATTGAAGTGCTTAGATTTTTTGATACACTGATATAAGTTAGACTAAAAGAATATTTTTATGTTGTTAAAACTTATAGTGGAACGTGTTTTAATAAGCATGACTACTAAAGAAAATATAAATATTCGAATAAGAGTAACTCCTTATGAGTCGTGGTCAGTTTATACTTAACTCCTTCAGCTTAGCTCTTGCCACTGTTAACGTCACGACTCTGGCTACGAGTCATAAGGTGACTTAACGACTTGTAGTCTGGCCAGTACTTCAACTTTTCAAAACTTTTTCATCCTTTTTGAAGTCAAGCGCCACTTCCAACCTAATTTACCTGTAACATACACAAAACACATATTATATCCGACAAAATAACCTAAGTAGATGCATATTTTTATCGTTTTAAGCATTAAATGTGCGGGCACATCAGATATTTTTTTATATTGTTAAAACTTATAGTGGAACGTGTTTTTAATAAGCATGACTACTAAGGAAAATACATGTATTCGAATAAGAGTAAGTTTAGAAAAATAAGCAAATACAATTGAAAAAATATTTTACCTCATAATTTACAATTATTTTATATATGAACTTATTAAAATCTATACCATAAAAGAATAACACAACAAAACTTTCAAAAATCTAATAGATACATAATTATAATTAGAAAAAATATTCTATGAGTAAATATAATGATATTTGCTTATTTAATAAGTAATTAAACATAATATTCTCTTATTCTTACACTTTTTTTAAAAATAAAAAACTATTCATATTAAAAAAGAAGGTAAGTTGATTGGTAGCAAATCTATGAAAAATCTACTCTCTTTAAAAACTTGAAAAAAATGGAGAGGAGCTTCATCCAATTTTGATACTATAAATACACTCTTAATGTTGAAACGCAATACTACATCTTCTTACTTTCTCAAATTAGTGATATAATCATGGGAAGGTCGTCTGCTGGCCGCAAAAAGATTGACATTGTAAAGATTAAAAAAGAAAGCAACTTACAGGTGACCTTTTCCAAAAGGCGTGCTGGCCTTTTTAAGAAGGCAAGCGAGCTTTCTACCCTTTGTGGGGGCGAAAGTGCCACCGTGATATTTTCCCCTAGCAATGTTCCATACTCAATTGGACATCCATCGGTTAATTACGTCATACATAAGTTCCTTGGAGAGAATCCTCCGCCGAACTCTGATGGTCCTAACCCCCGCACTGAGACTCATCCAACCCAAAAGACTAGTCTAACCCATTGGCTTATAACCCCCCTTAGCATTTCTCTTTTTTTTCCAACGTGGGACATTGGTTCATTACAATCGCCTCCGCTTGAGAACCAATGACCTCGTTGGTCACGGCCGACACCCCTCTTGGGTCAAGGTCACCACTACTGGCACACAGGCCACCACTCTATGACGTGGCTCCACACGTGGTTTGTTCCTCGTTGGTCACGGCTATGTTCAGTTGGTCACGGCTGGAACCCCTCGGGTCCAGGCCACCACTACTGGAACATAGGCCACCACTCCGAGTCACGGGCTCCTCGTTGGTCACGGCTACGTCCAGTTGGTCACGGCTGGCACCCCTCTTGGGTCCAGGCCACCACTCCTAGCGCACGACTGTCACCCCTCTTGGGTCCAGGCCACCACTACTGGCACACAGGCAACCACTACGAGTCACGGCCCAACGCGCAGCTCCCTACACGTGGATCGATCTTCGTTGGTCACGGCCCAACCCCCGCACTGAGACTTATCCAACCCAAAAGACTAGTCTAATCCATTGGCTTATAACCCCCCTTAGCATTTCTCTTTTTTTCCAACGTGGGACATTGGTTCATTACAATCGCCTCCGCTTGTGAACCAACAACCTCATTGGTCACGGCTGACACCCCTCTTGGGTCCAAGTCATCACTACTGGCACACAGGCCACCACTCCAAGACGTGGCTCCACACGTGGTTTGTTTCTCGTTAGTCACGGCTATGTCCAGTTGTTCACGGCTATGTCCAATTGTGCAAGGCTGGCATCCCTTGGGTCCAGGCCACCACTACTGGCACATAGGCTACCACTCCAAGTCACGGGCTCCTCGTTGGTCACGGCTACGTCCATTTGTTCACGGCTGGCACCCCTCTTGGGTCCAGGCCACCACTCCTGGCGCACGGCTGACACCCCTCTTGGGTCCAGGCCACCACTACTGGCACACAGGCAACCACTACGAGTCACGGCCCAACGCGTAGCTCCCTACACGTGGATTGATCCTCGTTGGTCACGGCTACGCCCAGTTGGTCATGACTGGCACCCCTCTTGGGTCCAGGCCACCCACTTCTAGCGCACAGGCCACCACTTCGAGTCGTGGCTCCACGTGTTGATCGATCCTCGTTGGTAAGGGCTATGCCCAGTTGGTCACGTGGATGGCACCCATCTTGGGTCCAGGCCACCACTACTGGCACACAGGCAACCACTACGAGTCATGGCCCAATGCTACTGGCACACAGGCCACCACTCCAAGACGTGGCTCCACACGTGGTTTGTTCCTCGTTGGTCACGGCTATGTCCAGTTGTTCACGGATGGCACCCCTTGGGTCCAGGGCACCACTACTGGCACATAGGCTACCACTCCGAGTCACGGGCTCCTCGTTGGTCACGGCTACGTCCATTTGGTCACGGCTGGCTCGCCTCTTGGGTCCAGGCCACCACTCCTGGCGCACGGCTGGCACCCCATTGGGTCCAGGCCACCACTACTGGCACACAGGCAACCACTACGAGTCACGGCCCAACGCGTAGCTCCCTACACGTGGATCGATCCTCGTTGGTCACGGCTACGCCCAGTTGGTCATGACTGGCCCCCCTCTTGGGTCCAGGCCACCCACTTCTAGTGCACAGGCCACCACTTCGAGTCGTGGCTCCACGTGTGGATCGATCCTCGTTGGTAAGGGCTATGCCCAGTTTGTCACGCGGATGGAACCCTTCTTGGGTCCAGGCCACCACTACTGGCACACAGGCAACCACTACGAGTCACGGCCCAACGCGTAGCTCCCTACACGTGGATCGATCCTCGTTGGTCACGGCTACGCCCAGTTGGTCATGACTGGCACCCCTCTTGGGTCCAGGACACCCACTTCTAGCGCACAGGCCACCACTTCGAGTCGTGGCTCCACGTGTGGATCGATCCTCGTTGGTAAGGGCTATGCCCAGTTTGTCACACGGATGGAACCCCTCTTGGGTCCAGGCCACCACTACTGGCACACAGGCAACCACTACGAGTCACGACCCAACGCGTAGCTCCCTACACGTGGATCGATCCTCGTTGGTCACGGCTACGCCCAGTTGGTCATGACTGGCACCCCTCTTGCGTCCAGGCCACCCACTTCTAGCGCACAGGCCACCACTTCGAGTCGTGGCTCCACGTGTGGATCGATCCTCGTTGGTAAGGGCTATGCCCAGTTTGTCACGCGGATGGAACCCCTCTTGGGTCCAGGCCACCACTACTGGCACACAGGCAACCACTACGAGTCACGGCCCAACGCGTAGCTCCCTACACGTGGATCGATCCTCGTTGGTCACGGCTACGCCCAGTTGGTCATGACTGGCACCCCTCTTGGGTCCAGGACACCCACTTCTAGCGCACAGGCCACCACTTCGAGTCGTGGCTCCACGTGTGGATCGATCCTCGTTGGTAAGGGCTATGCCCAGTTTGTCACACGGATGGAACCCCTCTTGGGTCCAGGCCACCACTACTGGCACACAGGCAACCACTACGAGTCACGACCCAACGCGTAGCTCCCTACACGTGGATCGATCCTCGTTGGTCACGGCTACGCCCAGTTGGTCATGACTGGCACCCCTCTTGGGTCCAGGCCACCCACTTCTAGCGCACAGGCCACCACTTCGAGTCGTGGCTCCACGTGTGGATCGATCCTCGCTGGTAAGGGCTATGCCCAGTTTGTCACGCGGATGGAACCCCTCTTGGGTCCAGGCCACCACTACTGGCACACAGGCAACCACTACGAGTCACGGCCCAATGCGCGGCTCCCTATACGTGGATCGATCCTCGTTGGTCATGGCTACGCCCAATTGGTCATGACTGGCACCCCTCTTGGGTCCAGGCCACCCACTTCTAGCGCACAGGCCACCACTTCGAGTCGTGGCTCCACGTGTGGATCGATCCTCGTTGGTAAGGGCTATGCCCAGTTTGTCACACGGATGGAACCCCTCTTGGGTCCAGGCCACCACTACTGGCACACAGGCAACCACTACGAGTCACGACCCAACGCGTAGCTCCCTACACGTGGATCGATTCTCGTTGGTCACGGCTACGCCCAGTTGGTCATGACTGGCACCCCTCTTGGGTCCAGGCCACCCACTTCTAGCGCACAGGCCACCACTTCGAGTCGTGGCTCCACGTGTGGATCGATCCTCGTTGGTAAGGGCTATGCCCAGTTTGTCATGCGGATGGAACCCCTCTTGGGTCCAGGCCACCACTACTGGCACACAGGCAACCACTACGAGTCACGGCCCAATGCGCGGCTCCCTATACGTGGATCGATCCTCGTTGGTCATGGCTACGCCCAGTTGGTCATGACTGGCACCCCTCTTGGGTCCAGGCCACCCACTTCTAGCGCACAGGCCACCACTTCGAGTCGTGGCTCCACGTGTGGATCGATCCTCGTTGGTAAGGGCTATGCCTAGTTTGTCACGCGGATGGAACCCCTCTTGGATCCAGGCCACCACTACTGGCACACAGGCAACCACTACGAGTCACGGCCCAATGCGCGGCTCCCTACACGTGGATCGATCCTCGTTGGTCACGGCTACGCCCAGTTGGTCACGAATGACACCCTTGGGTCCAGGCCACCACTCCTAGCGCGCAAGCCACCACTCTCAATGATAGCACCAATGTTATAAACCAAACGGGAGAGCCCAATCCAAAAGACTAGTCTAACAGGTGGGAGAATACATTGACTTATAACCCCTTTAGCATTTCTCTTTTTTTCCAATGTGGGACATTGGTTCATTACAGAGGAGTTGCTGAAAGAGGAAACAAATCGTGGACGGAGAAACTCTTCGAGCAATATATGCAAAAGGTTCACAGGAAGAACAGATCGAAACAATAAAAGCGAATCCGAAGAAACTTAACCTAATAGCAGACCAAAAGAAGAAGGAGCAAGATGTAACATTCCCTTACACAACACATTTGGAAATGCCTTGGCCCCTAGAGAATACCCTATGCCCAATTTTAATGTTTAATCATCTGAATTCGATTTATTGTAATCGAATTTTAAATAAATAAATTCAAACTTGAAAAGAATCTAACTTTTCAGTTTTTTAAATTTTAATATGTTTATTTAAAAATGAATGAATAATATTTATGTGTTTCGCTTTCTACTCAGTGTTCAATATTTTTTATGTGCAAAGTTTGGCCGCCAAATAAGGATATCTGACCTCTCTTCATTATACTTTCTCTCTATTTTCTCAGATATATATTTTATATTTATTATATCATTCGAGAGATTTATAGAGTATTACATTAATATCATATAAAACAGAGTTTGTCAATCGAATTCAGAAAAATTAGCATGTATTAATATTTTTTATGTGCAAAGCGTGGCCGTCAAATAAGGATTTGGCCTCTCTTCATTGTATAACTTTCTCTCTATTTTCTCAGATATATATTTTATATTTATTATATCATTCGAGAGATTTATAGAGTATTACATTAGTATCATATAAAACAAAGTTCGTCAATCAAATTCAGAAAAATCAGCATGTATTAATACACACGAAAAAAATTATATTCATGAATGCACATTTCATGACCCCAAAACATCAAAAATAAAATATGTTAGTCATATTTCCTATAAACAAATGTGATTAATTCGTTTGGTCTACCACCTAGAATATTTAAAAAGTTAATTATTGGACGATAATTAAATAATTTATTGTCATGAAAACTACCTTTGTCTCTCTTTAAAATTAAATTAAATTATCCAAAATGGTATGGTACGGCACCATATTCGCCGTACCTTAGTTGACGTCAACCTTAAAAGTATGTTTTACTAATTAAACATTAATTTTTTTTTCATTCGGTGTTCAGTATTGTATCTTGATTCGATTAATCTTGATTTGTATCAGAAGGTTGAAATAAATCGCTTGCTATTAAAGACTATTCCATTTTCAAGACTCGAACTTGAGACCTATGAGAGGAGTGTACTTATTACTCAAACACAACATTTGTTATCTCTTTCAGTGTTATATATTCGTTCGATCAATTTCATTTTCAGTCTAAGTACTTATCAACCCACCACAATGTTTGATGATGACATCTAAGTGTTGGTGTTTATTTATATCCATATCTTCTAAAGTCTAAACTTTATTTGTTTATATAACATTTACAATTCCTATAATCTTAGAGGTTGCTCTATCTCTATCTTGTTTACTTTGTAATTGTCAAAAGCCAATTCATTATTAAATCTAATATATAGCATATATAATTAAACTTGAAGTTATATATACTTCCTACTTACTATCATCTAACAAACATTTATATCTTAGCTTCTCCTTTCTTTACATAAACATGAAGTTATATTTTTTGATAATCTATCGCTAAATAAGATTAGCTTCGGATTTAACTGTTTAGCTACAGAATTTCTTCGTCATCTTATGTTTTTCTGTAGTAATTTACGGGCATTTTTATTGAGAAATACGCGATGATGGGATTAGAGAGGTTGATGAAAAGGTTGAAGATGAAATTGAAAGAATCATCCTTGAAAATCAAGAAAAAACCTTATGATAAGATTGAAAAAAGTGAAAGTATGAGAGTGGAAATAAGAAGCATGAAGGCTAAAAAACTCAATGAAAAAACTCTCAAAATTGCAGATTCTCCCAAAACTAAAAGCTATCCTTTCTAAAATTATAGTATAATATTTAATCTGTATCCCGCGGAAACAACCTCTCTACCTCATACAAGGTAAACGTAAAATCTGCATGCACTCTACTCTTTTCAAATTAACTCCACTAATTATGAGATCACACTGGGTATGTAATCTGTATCCCGCGGAAACAACCTCTCTACCTCATACAAGGTAAACGTAAAATCTGCATGCACTCTACTCTTTTCAAATTAACTCCACTAATTATGAGATCACACTGGGGATGTTGTAGTTGTTACATTGTATCCCTCGGGTACATAGTGAATAATACTTTTATTTAAATTTTATTATGGTTTGCTTAATTTACAGACTCCTTTTATCTTTAGTTATGTTATCTATCGCGATGGTTAAAGGAAAGCCTTGGAGCAATTGTATAATAGGGACTATGGATGTAACAATCTGATTTTCGCACGTTCAGATAGGCTATTTTCTGCAAACTTAATATTTGCATGATGTAGCCCTTTTAGTTTTTCATCTTCTGTCCATTCTGAGCCATTATAATACTCTTCATTGTATTTTCTATCATTGGATGCTGAAAAAAATGTACTCCATCATTTAAAAAAAAAACTAGTCATACAAAAAAAAGAAGGAAAATTGATCACAACTAGATTGCAAAAAGAGAAATCGGTGTGCTATATTTTCCATTCTGAGCCATTATAATACTCTTCATTGTATTTCCCATCATCGGCCTGGGGTCTGGGCGTGCTTTGGACCAAAAATCGACCGGGGTCCCCTAGGCAGGCTGAGTAGCGTCCTAGTATGGGCCGTTGGGGTTGGCGGGGCCATTTGGGTGGTCAAATGGGCGAAACAGTGAAAACAGGGCTTTTCGGGGAGGGCCGAGGATCCGGGCGTGTTTTGGGCAAAAAATCAATCGAGGGCCCCTAGGCAGGTCGAGGAGTGGCCTAGTGTAGTTCGTTTGGACCGGCGGGGCCATTTGAGAGGTCAAAGGGGCGAAATGGCGCGAGCGGGACATTTTTGGGCCAAATCGATGTGCTATAACCCACGGTTCCGAGGGTGGGCCAAGGGTCCGGAGTGCTTTGGGTCAAAAATTGTTCGGGCCCCCCCCGAAGGAATGAAACGCTTCTTAGAGTGGGCCGTTGGTATCGGTGGGGCCATTTGAGAGGTCAAACGAGCGAAACAGTGCGAACAAGCCATTTTCGAGCTAAATTAGTGTGCTATAGCCTATGGTTATGGGGGTGGGCCCGGGGTCTGGGCGTAATTTTGGTCGTAAATCGACCGGGCTGCCCCAGGCAGGCTGGGAAGCGGCCTAGAGTGGGCCATTTTGGTTTTCTCGACGGTTTGGTTGGTCAAACGGGTGAAATAACGTGAACAGGCCATTTTTGGGCCAAATCGGTGTGTTATAACCCACGGTTTTGGGGGTGGGCTCGGGGTTCGGGCGTGATTTTAGCTGAAAATCGATTGAGCTGCTCCAGGGAGGTTAGGGAGTGGCCTAGTGTGGGCCATTTTGGTTTTCAGGGCGGTTTGGTTGGTCAAACGGGCGAAATGACGCAAACGGGATATTTTTTATGCCAAATCGATGTGCTATAGCCCAGGGTTTTGGGGGCGGGCCCAGGGTTCGGGCGTGATTTTGGCCAAAAATTGATCGAACAGCCCCAGGCAGACTGGGGAGCGGCCTAGAGTGGGCCATTTTGGTTTTCTGGGCGGTTTGGTTGGTCAAACGGGCGAATCTGCACAAGCGGACCATTTTTGGGCCAAATCAATGTGTTATAGCCTACGGTTTTGGGGATGGGCCCGCGCATAATTTTTGTCAAAAATCGATCGGGCTACCCCAGGTAGGCTGGGGAGCGACATAGTGTGGGCCATTTTGATTTTCTTGGCGGTTTGGTTGGTCAAACGGGCGAATCGGTGCGAATGGGCCATTTTTGGGCTAAATCGATGAGCTATAGCCCACAGTTTTGGGGGTGGGCCCGGGGTGGGTTCGGGCGTGATTTTGGTCAAAAATCAATCGAGCTGCCCCAGGCAGGCTGGAAAGCGGCCTAGTGTGGGTCATTTTGATTTTTCGGGTAGTTTGGTTGGTCTAACGGGCAAAACGATGCGAACGGGCCATTATCGGGCCAAATCGGTGTGTTATAGCCCACGATTTTAGGGGTGGGCCCAGGGTTCGAGCGTGATTTTGTTTGAAAATTGACCGGGCTACCCCAGGCAGGCTGCAGAGTTGCCTAGTGTAGGCCATTTTGGTTTCCTGGGTGATTTGGTTGGTCAAACGGATGAAATGGCGGGAACGAGCCTTTTTAGGGCCAAATTGGTGTGCTATAGCCCACGATTTTAGGGGTGGACATGGGGTTCAAACGTTATTTTAGTCAAAAATCAATCGGGCTGCCCCAGGCAGGATGGAGAGCAGCTTAGAGTGGGACTTTTTAGTTTTCTGGGCGGTTTGGTTTGTCAAATGAGCTAAACGAAGTGAACGGGCTATTTTCAGGCCAAATTGGTGTGCTATAGCCCAGGTTTTGGGGGTGGGCCCAAGGTTCGAGCGCAATTTTTGCCAAAAATCGACCGATTTTCCCCAAGGAGGGTAGGGAGCGGCCTAGGATGGTCCATTTTGGTTTTCTAGGTGGTTTGGTTGGTCAAACGAGCGAAATTGCTCGAATGAGCCATTTTTGGGCTAAATCTGTGTGTTCTAGCCCATGATTTTGAGGGTGGGCCTGGGGTTCGGGTGTGATTTTGGTCGAAAATCGATCGGGCTGCCCTAGGCAGACTGGGGAGCGACCTAGTGCAGGCCATTTTAGTTTTCTGGGTGGTTTGGTTGGTCAAATGAGCGAAATGGCGTGACCAGGCCATTTTTGGGCTAAATTGGTGTGCTATAGCCCACGGTTTTGGGGGTGGGCTCGGGGTCTGAGTGTGATTTTGATAAAAAATCAATCGGCCTGCCCTAGACAGTCTCGGGAGCAGCCTAGAGTGGGCCATTTTGATTTTCTAGGCGGTTTGGTTGGTCAAACGGGAGAAATGACATAAACGTGCAATTTTTGGGTCAAATCGGTGTGCTATAGCCCACGGTTTTGGAGGTGAACCCAGGGTCCGGGCGTGATTTTGGTCAAAAAGCATCTGGGTTGCCCTAGAAAGGCGGGGGAGTGGCCTAGTATTGGCCATTTTGGTTTTCTGGGCGGTTTGGTTGGTCAAAAAGGCGAAACGATACGAACAGGCCATTTTTCGGGCTAAATTGGTGTGCTATAGCTCACGATTTTAGGGGTGGGCCTAGGGTCTGAGCGTAATTTTTGCAGAAAATCAACCGGGCTGCCCCAAGCAGGCTGGGGAATGGCTTAAAGTGGGCTATTTTTGTTTTCTGGGCGGTTTGGTTAGTCAAACAGGCGAAACGGTGCGAAAGGGTCATGTTCGAGCTAAATCGGTGTGCTATAGCTCACAGTTTTGGGGGTGGACCAGGGGTCCAGGCGTTATTTTGGTTAAAAATTGATCGGGCTACCCCAGGCAGGTTAGAAAGTGGCCTAGAGTGGTCTATTTTTGTTTTCTGGGCGGTTTGGTTGGTCAAACGGACGAAACGATGCGAACATCCTATTTTCGAGCCAAATCGGTATTCTATAGCCCATGGTTTTGGGGGTGGGCACGGGGTCCGGCTGTGATTTTGGTCAAAAATCGAATGGGCTGCCCCAGGCAGGCTGGGGAACGGCCTAGTATGGGCCATTTTGGTTTTCTGGGCGGTTTGATTGGTCAAACGAGCGAAACGACAAGAATGGGCCATTTTCGGGCCAAATCAGTGTGCTATATACCACAATTTTGGGGGTGGGCCTGTGGTTCGGATGTGAATTTTATCAAAACCTAATCTGACTGCCCCAAATAGGCAAAACAACGTCCTAGTATGAGCTATTTTGGTTTTTTGAGCGGTTTACTTGGTCAAACGAGCGAAATGGCACGAACGGGCTACTTTTGAGCCAAATCGGTGTGTTATAGCCCACGGTTTTAGGGGTGCTATAGCCCACAGTTTCGAGGGTAGGCCCGGGGTCCGGGCATGTTGTGGGCCAAAAATTGATCGGGGCGAGCCAAGGAGGTTGGGGGTCATCCCAGTGAGGTTCGTTTAATTATTTTTGCCCATTTGGGTGGACAAAAGGTGAAACAACGCAAACGGGATATTTTCGGGATAAATCGGTGTGCTATAGCCCACGGTTTTGAGGATGGACCCAGGGTCCGGGCGTGTTGTGGGTAGAAAAATGATCGAGGCATGCCAGGGAGGTTGAAAATCATCCCAGTGTGGTCCGTTTAATTTTTCGTGGCCATTTGGGTGGACAAACTGGAGAAACGGCGTGGACTGGGCATTTTGACCAAATCGGTGTGTTATAGCCCATGGTTTTGGGCTGGGCCCGGAGTCCGGGCATGCTGTGGGTCAAAAATCGACCGAGACGTGCCAGGGAAGTTGGGGATCGTCCTTGTATGGTCCGTTTAATTTTTTGTGGCCATTTGGGTAGACAAACGGGAGAAACTATGCGAACGGGGCATTTTCGGGCTAAATTGGTGCTCTATAGCCCACGATTTTGGGGGTGGGCCCATGGTTCGGGCGTGTTGTGGGCCAAAAATTAATCGGGGCATGCCAGGGAGGTTGGGGATCATCCCAATTGGTCCATTTAATTTTTTGAGGCTATTTGGGTGGACAAACAGTCAAAAACAGCGTGAACGGGGTATTTTCAGGCTAAATCGGTGTGCTATAGACCACGGTTTCAGGGGTGGGCCCAGGGTCCGGGCATGCAGTGGGCCAAAAATCGATCGGGGCCTACCAAGAGGTTGGGGATCGCCTCAATATGGTCCGTTTAATTTTTCGTAGCCGTTTGGGTGGACAAACGAACGAAACGACACGATCGGGGCATGTTTTGGGCAAATCGTTGGGCTATAGCCCATAGTTTTGGGGGTGGGCCCAGGGTTTGGGCGTGTTGTGGGCCAAAAGTCAATCGGGGCTTGCCAGGGAGGTTGGGGATCGTCCCAGTGTGGTCCGTTTAATTTTTCATGACCATTTGGGTGGACAAACGGGCAAAATGGCGCGAATGGGGCATTTTTTGGTCAAATCGACGTGCTATAGCCCACAATTTTGGTGGTGGGGCAGGGAGGTTGGGGATCGTCCCAGTGTGGTCCATTTATTTTTTTTGTGGCAATTTAGGTGAACAAACGAGCGAAAAGGTGCGAACGGGGCCTTTTCGAGACAAATCGGTGTGTTATAGCCCACAGTTTTAGGGATGGGCCCGAGGTACGGGCGTGCTATGGGCCAAAAATCGACTAGGTCTTGCCAGGGAGGCTGGGAATCATCCCAGTATGGTCCGTTTAATTTTTCATGGCCATTTGGGTGGACAAACGAACGAAACGACGCAAATGGGGCATTTTCGGGCCAAATTGGTGTGCTATAACCCACGGTTTTGGGGGTGGCCCGGGGTCCGAGAGTTCTGTGGGCTAAAAATCATCCGAGGTATGCCAGGGAGATTGAGGATCATCCCAGTGTGGTCCGTATAATTTTTCGTGCCATTTGGGTGGACAAACGGGTAAAACGACGCGAACGTGGCCTTTTCAGGCCAAATCGATGTGCTATAGACCACAATTTTGGGGGTGGGCTAGGGGGTTAGGGCGTACTGTGGGACAAAAATCAATCGGGACGTGCCAGGGAGATTGGAGATCGTCCCAGTGTGGTCCGTTTAATTTTTTGTGGCCATTTGGGTGGACAAATAGGTGAAACGGGGCGAACGAGGCATATTCGGGCCAAATCGTTGTGCTATAGCCCACGATTTTGGGGGAGCGCCCGGGGTCCGGGCGTGCTGTGGGCCAAAAATCGACCGGAGCGTTACAGGGAGGTTGGGGATCATCCCAGTGTGGTCCATTTAATTTTCCGTGGCCATTTGGGTAGACAAATGGGCGAAACGGCGCGAATAGGGCATTTTCGGGCTAAATTAGTGTGTTATAGCCCACGGTTTTAGGGGTGGGCTAGAGGTGAGAGCGTGCTATGGGACAAAAATTGACCGAGGCATGCCAGGGAGGTTGGAGATTGTCCCAGTATAGTCCGTTTATTTTTTCGTTGCCATTTAGGTGGACAAACGGGTGAAACGGCATGAACGGGGCATTTTCGAGACAAATCAGAGTGGTATATCCCACGGTTTCGGGGGTAACCCCGGTGTTCGAGAGTGCTCTGGGCCGAAAATCGACCGGGGCATGAAAAAAAGGTTAGTGATCTTTCCAGTATGGTTCATTTAATTTTCGTGGCCATTTGGGTGGACAAAAGGGCGAAATAGCGTAAACGGGGGCATTTTTGAGCAAAATCGGTGTACTATAGCCCACGGTTTTGGGGGTGGGCTCGGGGTTCGGGCGAGTAGTGGGCTGAAAATCGATCTGGGCATGCCAGAGAGGCTGAGGATCGTCCTAGTATGGTCCGTTTATTTTTTCGTGGGCATTTTGGTGGACAAACAAATGAAACGATGCGAACGAGGCATTTTTGGGCCAAATCGGTGTGCTATAGCCCACGATTTTGGGGGTGGGCCCGTGGTTCGGGTGTGCTGCGCCCCAAAACTCAACCGGGGTGTCCAGGGAGGTTGGGGATCGTCCCAGTGCGGTTCGTTTAATTTTTCGTGGACATTTGGGTGGACAAACGATTGAATCCGCGCGAATAGGAATTTTTCGGGCCAAATCGGTGGGATATAGCCCACGGTTTTGGGGGTGAGCCCGGGGTCCGGGCGTGCTGTGGGCCAAAAATCGATCGGGCCGTGCCAAGAGGTTGGGGATTGTCCCAGTGTGGTCCGTTTAATTTTTCGTGGCCATTTGGGCGGATAAACGGGCGAAACAACATGAATGGGGCATTTTTTAGCCAAATTGGTGTGTTATAGCCCATGTTTCGGGGGTGGGCCCGGTGTCAAAGCGTGCTATGGACCAAAAATTGACCGAGGCATGCCACGGAGGTTAGAGATCGTCCCAGTAAGGTTTGTTTAAATTTTCGTTGCCATTTGGGTGGACAAACGAACGAAATGGCGCGAAGAGGGCATTTTCGAGCCAAATCGGTGTGGTATAGCCCACGGTTTTGGGGGTAAGCCCGGGGTTCGGGCATGCTGCAGGCCAAAAATTTACTGGGGCATGCCAAGGAGGTTGGTGATCATTTCACTATGGTCGTTTAATTTTTCGTGGCCATTTGGGTGGACAAAAGGGCGAAATAGCACAAACGGAGGCCTTTTTGGGCTAAATCGGTGTGCTATAGCCCACGGTTTCGGGGTTGGGCTCGGGAGTCGGGCGTGCAGTGTGCCAAAAATTGACCGAGGTATGCCAGGGAATTTGGGGATCATCCCAGTGTGGTTCGTTTATTTTTTCGTGCCTATTTGGTTGGACAAAAGGGAAAACGGAGCGAAGGGGGCATTTTCGGGCTAAATCGGTGTGCTATAGCCCACATTTTTGGGGGTGGTCTTATAGCTCAGGCGTGTTGTGGACCAAAACTCGACCGTGGCGTGCTAGGGAGTTTGGGGATCATCCCAATATGGTTCATTTAATTTTTCGTGTCCATTTGGGTGGACTAACGAGAAAAACGGCACGAACGGGGCATTTTTGTGCTAAATTGGTGTGCTATAGCCCACGGTTTCGTGGGTGGGCTCGGGTTCCGGGCTTGTTGTGGGCCAAAAATCGGCCAAGACGTGCCAGGTGGGTTGGGGATCGTCCCAGTGTGGTCTGATTAATTTGTTTTGGCCATTTGGGTAGACAAATGGGCAAAACGACGTGAACAGGGCATTTTTGGGTATAATCAGTGTGCTATAGTCCATGGTTTCGGGGGTGGGCTCGGGGTTTGGGAATGTTGTGGGTCAAAAATTGATCGGGGCATGCCAGAGAGGTGGGGGATCATCCCTATGTGGTCCGTTTAATTTTTCATGGCCATTTGGGTGGACAAACGGGCAAAACAGAGCGAACGGGGCATTTTTTGGCCAAATCGATGTGCTATAGCCCACGATTTTGGGGATGGGCCAGGGATTTGGGCGTGCTGTAGGCCAAAAATCAATTGGGGCATGCCAGGGAGATTGGGGATCATCCCAGTATGGTCCGTTTAATTTTTCGTGGCCATTTGGGTGGACAAACGGGCAAAAACGGCGCAAACGGGGGCATTATCGGGCCAAATTGGTGTGCTATAGCCCACGGTTTTAGGGGTGGGCCAGGGGTCCGGGCGTGCTGTGGGTGAAAAATAGATCGGGGCATGCCAGGGAGGTTGGGGATTGTCTAAGTGTGGTCCGTTTAATTTTTTGTGGACATTTGAGTGGACAAACAGGAGAAACAGTACTAACGGCGCATTTTTGGGCCAAATCGATGTGCTATGGGTTAAAAATTGATCGAAGCATGCCAGGGAGGTTAGGGATCATCCTAGTGTGGCCCGTTTAATTTTTCATGACCATTTGGGTGGACAAACGGGCGAAACGGCGCGAACGGGGCATTTACGGGACAAATCGGTGTGTTATACCCTACAGTTTTAGGGGTGGGCCCGGGGTTCGAGCGTGTTGAGGGACAAAAATTGACTGGGGCATGCCAGGAAGGTTGGTGATCGTCCCAGTGTGGTTCGTTAAATTTTTCATGGCTATTTGGGTGGGAAAATGGGCGAAACGGAGCGAACGAGGCATTTTCGGGCTAAATCATGTGCTATAGCCCATGGTTTTGGGGGTGGGCCCAGGTTCTGGACATGTTGTGGGCTAAAAATCGACCGGGGCATGCCAGGAAGTTTGGGGATGATCCCAGTGTGGTTCGTTTATTTTTTCGTGGCCATTTGGGTGGACAAACGGGCGAAAAGGTGCAAACGGAGCATTTTAGGGCCAAATCGGTGTGGCATAGTCCACAATTTCGAGGGTGAGCCTGGTGTTCGGGCGTGTTGTGGGCCAAAAATTGACTGGGGCATGCCAGGGAGGTTGGGGATCGTCCCAGTGTGGTCCGTTTAATTTTGTGTGGCCATTTTGGTGTGGACAAATTGACAAAACAGCGCAAACGGGGGCAATATCGGTACAAATCGGTGTATTATAGCCCACGGTTTCGGGGGTGGGCCCGGAGTCCGGTCGCGCTATAGGTTGAAAATCGACCAGGGCGTGCCAGGGAGGTTGGGGATCGTTTCAGTATGGTCCATTTTATTTTTCGTGGCCGTTTAGGAGAACAAACGGGCGAAACGGCATGAACGGGGCATTTACGGGATAAATAAGTGTGCTATAACCCACAGTTTTGGGGGTGGACCCAGGGTTCGAGCGTGTTGAGGGCCAAAAACGTCTGGGGTGTGCTAGAAAGGTTGGGGATCATCTCAGTGTGGTCCGTTTAATTTTTCATGGCTATTTGGGTAAAAAAATGGGCGAAACGGTGTGAAGGAGGCATTTTCGGGCCAAATCGATGTGCTATAGCCCACGGTTTTGGGGGTGGGCCCAGAGTACGGGTATGGTATGGGCCGAAAATTGATCGAGGCTTGCCAGGGAAGTTGGGGATCATCCCAGTGTGGTCTGTTTAATTTTCCGTGGCCATTTGGGTGGACAAACGGGCGAAACAACGCGAATGGGACATTTTTTTGTCCAAATCGGGGTGCAATAGCCCACGGTTTCAGGGGTGGCTCGGGGGTCCGAGCGTGCTGTGAGTCAAAAATCGACCGGGGCATGCCAAGGAGGTTGGGGATCATCCAAGTGTGGCCCATTTAATTTTTGTGGCCATTTGGTGGACAAACGGATGAAAATTCGCGAATCGGGCATTTTCAGGCCAAATTGGTGTGCTATAGCCCACGGTTTCGGGGGTGATCCCGGGGTCTGGGCGTGCTGTGGGCCAAAAGTCGATCTTGGCCATTTGGGTGGACAAACGGGCGAAATGATGCGAACGGGGTATTTTCGAGCTAAATTGGTGTGCTATAGCCTACGATTTTGAGGGTGGGCCAGGGGTTCGGGCGTACTGTGGGCAAAGAATTGATCGAGGCATACGAGGGAGGTTGGGGATCATCCCAGTATGGCCCGTTTAATTTTTTGTGGCTATTTGGGTGGACAAATGGGTGAAACGACGCGAATAGGGGTATTTTTTAGCCAAATCGATGTGCTATAGCCCATGGTTTTAAGGGTAGGCCCGAGGTTCGGGTGTGTTGTATGCCAAAAATCGATCGGGGCATACCAGGGAGGTGGGGAATCATCCAAGTGTGGTCCGTTTAATTTTTCGTGGCCATGTGGTTTTACAAACGGGAGAAACGGGGCGAACGGGGTATTTTTTGGCCAAATCGGTGTGCAATAGCCCACGGTTGCGGGGGTAGGCCCGTGATCCGGGCGTGCTGTAGGCCAAAAATTGACCAAGGTATGCTATGGAGGTTGGGGATCATCCCAGTGTGGTCCGTTTAATTTTTTATGTCCAAGTTGGTGGACAAATGGGAAAAATGGCATGAACGGGACATTTTTGGGCCAAATTGGTATGCTATAGCCCACAGTTTTGGGGGTAGGCCCGGGGTCCAGGCGTGCTGCGGGCTGAATATCGACCGGGGCATGCCAGGGAGGTTGGGGATCATCCCAGTGTGGTCCGTTTAATTTTTCGTGTCCGTTTGGGTGAACAAACGAGTGACACGACCACCAGTACCAAAAATGCATCCCCTTCGCCCGCCCGAGAGACTTCTATGCCAGTCGAACCCATTCAGACCCAAAACCGGCTTGCGCGAATCACCCGAGCCAAATCGGTGTGCTATAGCCCATGGTTTCGGGGGTGGGCCTGGGGTTTGGGCGTGCTGTGGGCCAAAAATCGACCGGGGAGTGCCAAGGAGTTTGGGGATCATCCCAGAGTGATCCCTTTAATTTTTCATGTCCATTTGGGTGGAATAACGGGCGAAACGATGCGAATGATGCATTTTCGGGCCAAATTGAAGAGCTATAGCCCATGGATTCGGGGCTGGGCCCGTGGTTCGGGCGTGCTGTGGAACAAAAATTGACCTGGGCGTGCCAAAGAGGTTGTGGATCATCCCAGTGTGGTCCGTTTTATTTTTCGTGGCCATTTGGGAGGACAAACGTGCGAAACCGCGTGAATGGGGCATTTTTCAGGCCAAATCGGTGTGCTATAACCCACTATTTTGAGGGTGGGCCAGGGGTCCGAGTGTGCTGTGGGCCAAACATTAATGGGGGCGTGCTAGGAAGGTTGGGAATCATCCTAGTATGGTTCGTATAAATTTTGTCGCCATTTGGGTGGACAAACGGGCGACACGGCGCGAACGGGGCATTTTTGGGCCAAATCAGTGTGCTATAGCCCACGATTTTGGAGTTGGGCCCGGGGTCCGAGCGTGCTATGGGCCAAAAATTGACCGAGGCGTGCCAGTGAAGTTGGGGATCTTCCTAGTGTGGTCCGTTTAATTTTTAGTGGCCATTTGGGTGGACAAACGGGTGAAACGACGCGAATGGGGGCATTTTCGAGCCAAATCGATGTGCTATAGCCCATGGTTTTAGGGGTGGGCCCGGGGTTCGGGCGTCCTGTGGGCCAAAAGTCGATCGGGGCGTGCCAGGGAGGTGGGGAATCATCCCAGTATGGTCCATTTAATTTTTATTGGCCATTTGGGTGGACAAACGGGCAAAACGGCGAGAACAGTGTATTTTCGGGGTAAATCGATGTGCTATAACCCACGGTTTTGGTGGTGGGCCCGGGATACGAGCGTACTGTTGGCCAAAAATTGACCGGGGTGTGCCAAAGAGGTTGGGGATCATCCCAGTGTGGTCCATATAATTTTTGTGGTCATTTTGGTGGACAAACGGGCAAAACGGTGCGAACGGGACATTTTTTCGGGCCAAATCAGTGTGGCCCACGATTTTAGGGGTGGGCCAAGGGTTCAGGCGTATTGTGAGCTGAAAATTGACCGAGGTGTGCCAGGGAGGTTGTGGATCATCCCAGTGTGGTCCGACAAATTTTTGTGGCAATTCGGATGGACAAACGGGCGAAACAACGCGAATGAAGCATTTTTGGGGCAAATCAGTGTGCTATAGCCCACAGTTTTGGGGATGGGCCCGGGGTCCGGGCGTGCTGTCGGCCAAAAATTGACCGGGGCATGCCAGGGAGTTTGAGGATCGTCCCAATATGGTCTGTTTAATTTTTTGTGGCCATTTGGTTGGACAAACGGGAGAAACGGCGCTAATGGGGCATTTTCTAGCCGAATCAGTGAGCTATAGCCCACGGTTTCTGGGGTGGACCCAGGGTTCGGGTGTTTTATGGGAGAAAAATTGATTGGGGTATGCCAGGGAGGTTGGGAATCACCCCAGTATGTCCCATTTAATTTTTCGTTGCCATTTGGGTGGACAAACATGCGAAACGGCGCAAACGGGGCATTTTTGGGCCAAATCAGTGTGCTATAGCCCACGGTTTTGAGGGTAGGCCCGGGGTTTGGGCGTGCTGTGGGATAAAAATTGACTGGTGCTTGACAGGGCGGTTGGTGATCATCCCAGTGTAGTCCGTTTAATTTTTTGTGGCCATTTGAGTGGACAAACGGGCGAAACGGCGCGAACGGGGGCATTTTCGGGCCAAATTGGTGTGCTATAGCCTACGGTTTTTTTTGGGCCAGATTTCTAGGTGTGCTATGGTTTGAAAATCAACTGGGGTGTGCCAGGGAGGTTGGTGTTTATGACAGTGTGGTCTGTTTAATTTTTTGTGGCCATTTGGATGGACAAACGGGTGAAACGGCGCGAACGGGGCATTTTTGAGATATACCGGTGTGCTATAGCCCACGGTTTTGTGGGTAGGACCTGGGTCTGGGCATGCTGTGGTCCATATCGATGTGCTATATCTCATGATTTTGGGGTTGGGATAGGGGTCCGAGCGTGCTGTGGGCAAAAAATCAACCGGCGCGTGCCAGGTAGGTTGGGGATTGTACCAATGTGGTCCGTTTAATTTTTGTGTCTATTTGGTTGGACAAATATGTGAAACGGCGCGAACGGAGCATTTTCTGGCCAAATTGGTGAGCTATAGTCCACGGTTTTGGGGGTGGACCAGGGATCCGGGCGTTCTGTGGGCCAAAAATTGATCGGGATATGTCAGGGAGGTTGGGATCGTCCCAGTGTGGTTTGTTTAATTTTTCGTGGCCATTTGGGTGGAAAAACAGATGAAACATCGCGAACGGAGCATTTTTGGGCTAAATCGGTGTGCTATAGCCCACGGTTTTAAGGGTTGGACCACGGTCCGGGCATTCTGTTAGCCCAAAATTGATCGGGGCATGCCAGGGAGGTTGGTGATCATCCTAGTGCAGTTCGTTTAATTTTTCGTGGCCATTTGGGTGGATAAACGGGAAAAATAACGCAAACGGAGGCATTTTCGGGCCAAATTGGTGTGCTATAGCCCACGATTTTGGGGTGGGCTCGGGGTATGGGTGTGATGTGGGACGAAAATCGATCGGGGCATGCCAGGGAGGTTGTTGTTCGTCCCAGTGTAGTCCGTTTTATTTTTCGTGGCCATTTGGGTGGAGAAATGGGCGAAACGGCGCGAACAAGGTATTTTTGGGCTATAAAGGTGTGCTATAGCCCATGGTTTCGAGGGTAGGCCCGGGGTCTGGCCATGCTGTGGTCCAAATCGATGTGCTATAGCCCTCGGTTTTGGGGGTGGGCCCGTGGTCCGGGCGTACTGTGGGCGAAAAATCGAATGGGTGTGCCATGAAGGTTGGGGATCGTCCTAGTGTGGTCCTTTTAACTTTTTGTGGCCATTTGGGTGGACAAACGGGCAAAACGGCCTAAATGGGGCATTTTCAGGCCAAATTGGTGTGCTATAGCCTACAGTTTTGGGGGTGGGCCCGGGATCCGGGCTTGCTCTGGGCCAAAAATCGATCGGGGCATGCCAGAGAGGTTAGGAATCATCTCAGTGTGATTCGTTTATTTTTTTGTGGCTATTTGGGTGGACAAACGGGAAAAACAAAGCAAATGGGGCATTATCGGGCAAAATCAGTGTGCTATAGTCCACGATTTTTAGGGTGGGTTGGGGTCCGGGCGCGCTGCGGGCCAAAAATCAGCTGGGGTATGCCAGGGAGGTTGGGGATCATCCCAATGTGGTCCATTTAATTTTTTGTGTCCATTTGGGTGGACAAACTAGCGAAACGGTGCGAACGGGGTATTTTCGGGCCAAATTGATGTGCTATAACCCACATTTTTGGGGATGGGCCCGGGGTTCGGGCATTCTGTGGGCCAAAAATTGACCGGGATGTGCTAGGGAGGTTGAGTATCATCCCAGTGTAGTCCATTTAATTTTTCGTGGATATTTGGGTAAAGAAACGGGAAAAACGGCATAAATGGGGCATGTTTAGGCCAAATTTATGTGCTATAGCCTACAGTTTTGGGGGTGGGCTCGGGATCCGGGCATGCTGTGGGCCAAAAATTAATCGGGGTATGCCAGAGACGCTGGGGATCATCTCAGTATGGTCTGTTTAATTTTTTGTGGCCATTTGGGTGGACAAACGAGCTAAATGGCATGAATGGGGAATTTTCAGGCGAAATTAGTGTGGTATAGCCCACGGTTTCAGGGGTGGGCCCGGGGTCCAGGCGTGCTATGAGCCAAAAATAGACCGGGGAGTGTCAGGGAGGTTGGGGATCGTCCCAGTGTGGTCCATTTAATTTTTCGTCACCATTTGGATGGACAAACGGGTGAAACGATGCATACAGAGTATTTTCGGGCCAAATCGGTGTGTTATAGCCCACGGTTTTGGGGGTGGGCCTGGGGTCCGGGCGTGTTGTGGGCCAAAATCAACTGAGGCGTGCCAGGGATATTGGTAATCATCCCAGTGTGGTCCGTATAATTTTTTGTGGTCATTTGGATGGACAAATTGGCAAAACGGCGTGAATGTGGCATTTTCTGGATAAATCGATGTGTTGTAGCCCACGGTTTCAGGGGTGGGCCAAGGGTTAGGGCGTACTGTGGGCCAAAATTGACCGGGGTGTGCCAGGGAGGTTGGGGATCATCCCAGTGTTGTTCATTTAATTTTCGTGGCCATTTGGAAGGACAAACAGGTGAAACAACGCGAATGAGGCATTTTGGGCCAAATCGGTGTGTTATAGCCCATGGTTTTGGGGGTGGGCCCGGTGTACGGACGTGATATGTGCGTAAAATCAATCAAGGAATGGCAGGGAGGTTGGGGATCATCCCAGTGTAGTTTGTTTAATTTTTTGTGGCCATTTGGTTGGTCAAACGGGAGAAATAGCATGAACGGGGCATTTTTTGGCCAAATCAGTGTGCTATAGCCCACGGTTTTGGGAGTGGACCCGGGGTCCGATCGTATTGTGGGATAAAAATTGACCTAGGCATGCCAGGGAGGTTGGGGATCATCCCCATGTGATACATTTAATTTTTCGTGGCCATTTGGGTAGACCAACGGGTGAAACGGTGAGAGTGGGGCATTTTCGAGCTAAATCGGTGTGCGATAGTCCATGGTTTCAGGGATGGCTCAAGGTATGGGCGTTTTGTGCGTCGAAAATAGACCGGGGCATTCCAGGGAAGTTGATGATCATCCCAGTGTTGTCCGTTTAATTTTTGTGGCCATTTAGGTGGACAAACGGGCGAAAAGGCGCGAACGGGGGCATTTTCGGGCCAAATTGGTGTGCTATAGCCCACGGTTTCAGAGGTGAACCCATGGTCCGGCAGTACTGTGGGCGAAAAATTGACTGAGGCATGCCATGGTGGTTGGGGATCATCCCAGTGTGGTCCGTTTAATTTTTCATAGCCATTTGTGTGGACAAACAGGCAAAACGGCATAAACGGGGCATTTTTGAGACAAATTAGTGTGCTATAGCCCGCGGTTTTAGGGGTGGGCCCGAGGTTCAGGCGTTCTGTGGGTCAATAATCGACCAGGGCATGCCAGGGAGATTGGGGATCATCCCAGTGTGGTCTGTTTAGTTTTTCGTGGTCATTTGGATGGACAAATGGGCAAAACAATACGAACAGGGCATTTTTGGGCCAAATCGGAGTGCTATAGCCCATTATTTTGGGGGTGGGCTCAGGGTCCAGGATCGTTGTGGGCCAAAAATCAACCGGGGCATTTTAAGGACAAATCGGTGTGCTACAGCCCACGGTTTTGGGGGTGGACCCAGGGTCTGGACGAGCTGTGGGCCAAAAATCGATCGGGGTGTGCCAGGGAGGTTAGGAATCGTCCCTATGTGGTCCGTTAAATTTTTTGTGAACAATTGGGTAGACAAACGGGTGGAACGACGCGAACAGGGCATTTTCGAGCTAAATCGGTGTGCTATAACTTACGGTTTTGGGGGTAGGGCCTGGGTCCGGGCGTGCTGTGGGCCAAAAATTAACTGTGGCATGCCAGGGAGGTTGGGGATCATCCCAGTGTAGTAAATTTAATTTTTTGGGTCTATTTGGGTGTACAAACGAGTGAAACGGGGTGAACGGGGCATTTTTGGGCCAAATCGATGTGCTATAACCCACGTTTTTTTAGGGTGGACTCGGGGTCCGAGCGTGATGTGGGCTGAAAATCGACTGGGAAATGCTAGGGAGGTTGGAGATCATCCCAATGTGGTCCGTTTAGTTTTTCGTGGCCATTTGGGTGGACAAACGGGAGAAACGGCGCAAACGGAGAGTTTTCAGGCCGAATCGGTGTGCTATAGCCCACAGTTTTAGGGTGGGCTCGCGGTTCGGGCATGTTGTGTGCTAAACATCGACTGGGGCATGCCAGGGAGGTTGGGGATCACCCCGGTGTGTTCCATTTAATTTTTTGTGGCCATTTGGGTGGATAAACGGGAGAAACGGCGCGAATGGGGCATTTTCGAGCCAAATCGGTGTGCTATAGCCCACGATTTTGGGGGTGGGCCTGGGGTCCCTGCGTGTTGTGGGTTAAAAAACAACTGGGACGTGCCAGGGAGGTTGGGGATCATCCCAGTGTGGTCCTTGTAATTTTTATGGCCATTTGGGTGGACAAACAGGTGAAACAGCGCGAACGGGGCATTTTCGAGCTAAATTGGTGTGCTATAGCCCACAGTTTTGGGGTTGGGCCAGGGGTTCGAGCGTGCTGTGTGTCGAAAATTGACCGAGGCATGCTAGGGAGGTTGGGGATCATCCTAGTATGGTCCGTTTAATTTTTCATGGCCATTAGGGTGGACAAACGGGCGAAATAGCGCAAATAGAGCTTTTTCGGGTCAAATCGGTGTGCTATAGCCACAGTTTTAGGGTGGGCTCGGAGTCCGGGCATGCTGTGGGTTGAAAATCAACCGGGGCGTGCAAGGGAGGTTGGAGATTTTCAATGTGGTCCATTTAGTTTTTTGTGGCCATATGGGTGGACAAAGGGGCGAAATGACGCGAACAGGGCATTTTTTAGCCCAATAGTGTGTTATAGCCTGCGATTTTGAGAGTGGGCCTGGGGTCCGGGCATGCTGTGGGCCAAAAATCGACCAGGGAATGCCAAGGATGTTGGGGATCATCCCAGTGTGGTCCGTTTAATTTTTTGTGGCTATTTGGGCAAAACAGCCCGAACATGGTATTTTCGGGCCAAATCGGTGTGCTATAGCCGACGGTTTTGGGAGTGGGCCTAGGGTCCGAGTGTGCTGTGGGCTGAAAATCGCTCGGAGCATGCCAAGGAGGTTGGGGATTATCCTAGTATGGTCTGTTTAATTTTTTGTGTCTATTTGGGTGGACAAACGGGCGAAACGGCGCGAACGGGGCATTTTTGGGCCAAATCGGTGTGCTATAGCCCACGGTTTTGGGGGTGGGCTCATGGTCCGGGCATGGTGTGGGCTGAAAATCGATTGGGGCATACCAGGGAGGTTGGGGATCATCCCAGTGTGGTCCATTTAATTTTTCGTGGTCATTTAGGTGGACAAACGGGTGAAACGACGAGAACGGGGCATTTTTGGGCCAAATCGGTGTGCTATAGCCCACAGTTTTTGGAGGTGGTCTTGGGGTTCAGGCATACAGTGGGCCGAATATCGACCGGGGCATTACAGGGAGGTTTGTAATCATCTCAGTGTGGTCCATTTAATTTTTCGTGGCCATTTGGGTTGAAAATTTGGCGAAACAGCACGTACGGGATATTTTTGGGCCAAATTAGTGTGCTATAGCCCACGATTTTGGGGGTGGGACCGGGGTCTGGGTGTGCTGTGGGCTGATAATTGGTAGGGGCATGCCAGGGAGGTTGTGGATCGTCCCAGTGTGGTCCGTTTATTTTTTCGAGGCCATTTGGGTGGTCAAAAGGGCGAAACGACGCAAATGGGACATTTTTGGGCTAAATCGGTGTGCTATAGCCCACGATTTTGGGGTGGACCCGAGGTTCGGGCGTGTTGTGGGCTGAACTTCGACCGAGGCATGCCAGGGAGGTTGAGGATCGTCCTTGTATAGTCAGTTTAATTTTTCATGGTCATTTTGGTGGCCAAACGGGCGAAATAGTGCGAACGGAGAATTTTTGAGCTAAATGGGTGTGCTCTAGCCCACCGTTTTAGGGGTGGACCCAGGGTCAGGGCGTGCTGTAGGCTAAAAATCGACCGGTGTATGCCAGGGAGGTTAGGGATATTCCTAGTGTGGTCCGTTTATTTTTTTGTGGCCATTTAGATGGACAAACGGGTGAAACGACGCGAACATGGTATTTTTGAGCAAAATAGGAGTGCTATAGCCCACAGCTTTGGGGGTGGGCCCGGTTCCGCGCGTTCTTTGGGCCAAAAATTGATCGGGGTGTGTCAGGGAGGTTGGGGATCATCTCAGTATGGTTCGTTTAATTTTTTTTGTCCATTTGGGTGGATAAACGGGTGAAACGGTGTAAATAGGGCATTTTCGGGCTAAATCTTTTTGCTATAGCCCACGATTTCTGGGGTGATCCTGGGGTTCGGGTGTGTTGTGGGCCTAAAATCGATCGAGGCATGCTAGGGAGGTAGGGGATCATCCCAGTATGGTCTGTTTAATTTTTTGTGGCCATTTGGGTGGACAAACGGGCGAAACGGCGCAAATGGGGCATTTTCGGGTGAAATCGGTGTGCTATGCCCACGGTTTTGGGGGTGGGCTCGGGGTCCGGGCGTACTGTGGGCCAAAAATCGACCGGGGAATGCCAGGGAGGTTGGGGATCATCACAGTGTGGTCCGTTTATTTTTTCGTGGCCATTTGGGTGGACAAACGGATGAAACGGCGCGAATGAGGCATTTTCGAGCTAAATCATTGTGCTATAGACCACGGTTTCGGGGGTGGGACAGGGTGCGGGCATGCTGTCAGCCAAAAATCAATCGAGGCATGCCGAGGAGATATGGGATCATCCCAGTGTGGTCCGTTTAATTTTTGGTGGCCATTTGGGTGGACAAACGGGCAAAACAGCGCGAACAGGGCATTTTCGGGGCAAATCGGTGTGCTATAGTCCACGGTTTTGGGGGTGGGCCTGGGGTCTAGGGGTGCTGTGGGCCAAAAATCTACCGGGGCCTTCCAGGAAGGTTGGGGATCATCTCAGTATGGTCCGTATAATTTTTCATGAAATTTGGGTGGAGAAACGGTCAAAACGGCGCGAATGGGGCATTTTCGGACCAAATTAGTGTGCTATAGAACGCGAATTTGGGGGTGGGTTCGGGGTTCACACGTGCTGTGGGCCAAAAATCGATTGGGGCATGCCAGTGAGGTTAGGGATCGACCCAGTATGGTCAGTTTAATTTTTCGTGGCCATTTGGGTGGACAAATAAGCGAAATAGCGCGAACGCGACATTTTCGAGCCAAATCGGTGTGCAATAACCCACGGTTTTGATGGTGGGCCCGGGGTACGGGTGTTCTATGGGCCAAAAATTGTTCGGGGCGTGCTCGGGAGGTTGTGGATCATCCCAGTGTGGTCCGTTTAATTTTTCGTGGCAATTTCGGTGGACAAACAGAAGAAACGGTATGAACGGGGCATTTTTGGGCCAAATCGGTGTGCTATTATAGCCCACATTTATAAGGGTGGGCCTGTTAGAAGGCATGTGGGAATTCTGGGATATTCAGGTTTCAGCTTTACCTTCGGGATATTCCTAAACTCATACCGAGGGTAAACTTCGCTTTCTTTCAAATTTGAGTGACAACACACCTAGAGTTTTGGAAATTATATCCAGGTAAATTCTTGCCTATAGATGTGAGGGATCCCACATTTATGGTTAAGAGGTTACAAGCCTCTTTTCCACAACCCGATCATTAACTTGTCACTCATCCCGAGTCAAAGATCGTCTGAAATAAAAGACTATCTTTTCTACCGATCGAGTCGAACTACAAGTAGTTTGATTCCCTAAAGTCTCGGGGATATGTAGGCTGGGATCTACGTAGAAAATTTGACTGCATTCCAACCTCCCCCCAAATTCCTTTATTCCCCAGCTTCTTGGTTTATCAAAAGCTCTAAAACCGCGATAATTGGTGAATTTTCTTTAAAATCGTGCTTAAAATCAAGCTTTGTGAACTACAAGTGTCCTGAATTCTTATGTAACCTGAGATATGTAGGAAACATGATACCGAGGTTCGGCCATAACTCCATGAAATTCGTACGAAAGCCAACCTTTTTCGAATTCGAATTTGTGGTCGAACAAAAATTAGTAACTTCAACCTCCCTTTACCCAGGATTACTTGCATCCACCCTACCCAAAGGGCGGGGGCAGTTGTTGACACCTAATTTTTGACCTCCATAACTAAGTTTAATCCGAGGTTTCTTCGATTTTTAAGTAAAATTAAAATATTTATTTTATCCAAATAAAGGATTTTTAAAGTATTCATTTGGGTAAATTGATCATTTAAGTAGCGATTATATATTATCGTGTTCAATTATATGAAATTTTATAATTTTATTACTTAAATGCTTATTTTACAGAATATCATATTTTAATCAAGGTTTATATCGAAAATAAATTAAAACGATTAAAATTTCGATTTGAATATAATTTTACTCTCAAAATTAATTTATTTGGATAAATATTTGTGTAATTTTAATAAATCAAGAAGCTCGAGATCAAACAAGGTATTAATTCGTATCGAATTTTGATTCAATTTAGTCAAACTATTAAATTTGATCCTAATTAAAATTAATTGGTCATATTTGCAATGAAATGTGACCAATCTAATTTTTAATTGGATTGAAATATTGACTAATTTTGGAGAAATCCTAAATTTTAATTGTGGGTTATATTTTAAATAACCCTCAAATTCTTAACAATTCCAACCAAACCAACCCATTTTCTTTCAACAATGCAACAACCCACCACAAGCGGACCATTCAAAACTTGATCCGGCCCACTCTTCAAATTACCCCAGCCCATCACCACAACTCCATTCACCAGCCCAATTTTATGTCTCAACCCACGCCCAAACTCCCTCCGACCCGGCCCATTCCCTTATATCTCCCCCTTCAGCATAACAAGGTATCAATTCCGTGAATCTCGGGTATGGGAGTACGATTCCGTAAATGTATGTCACAATTTTATTGGCTCATGGTGAAAATCTATTTTGCCTAAATCTTATTGGTCCACTGATTTGGAAATCGGTACAATTTGTTGGGGGAACCCGATTGGGAGTTAAAAAAATTTTAATTCTCTTTGGAAAAGGAATCCCTAAATTACCCTCAATTGGCTTCTATATAAAGAGCTCACTGTTGAGATGAAAAAGGGGATTATTTTGGCTTCTTCCTTTTTGGATTCGGGGAAAATCGGGGGATTTTCTCTTCTTTCCAGGCTGGGGGATCTGGGGTTCGAAATTTTGGATGGTCTTTTGAGGGTTCGAAATTGGGAATTTTTTTTTTTGGGGGACTGGCCTCTCTTTTCTGGGTTTAAAATCTTGGAAGCAAAGGGATTCGAAAGTCGAGGGGGTTGAGAAAATTTGGATTGGGGGAGTTCTTAGAAAAACTAGGTCTAAAGAGGGGAAAAGAAGTGAGCCATTATGAGCAAAATTGATAAATCTTTTCATTTTAGTAAAAATTTGAAGATCGTCAGAATTGTTCGAAGTAGCTGCTAGGCCTTTTTCCGGTGGTGACGAATCCAGTGATAACTCGAATCCTATTTTGATGCACCCTAAAAGGTAATACCCTTTTCCATTTTAGCTTCATCTGTTTCTTCTTCATCTCGATCTTTTATAGTCATGAATAAATTTTTTAGTATGATTGTATGCTGGGTTGTTTGCTGGTAGATGGCTTTGATAGCCGTAGGTAGTTGTTTTGGTAGATTTTTAATTTAATACTCTCATTTTTTGTGACATTCTTAAGGTTTGTATAGCTGACTTTATGTTAAAGTTTCATGTTCTGCGATTCTGTTTGAGTTGCTGGTATTTTATTAAGGCTGGTTTTGTCGATTAAAGTTTCATGCTTTTGATTTTGGTTTGAGTTACTGGTATCCTGTTAAGGCTAGTTTTGTGGCTAAAGTTTGATTCTGTTTGGTCGTTTCGGGCTGCTTGTATGTTGTCATGGTTGGCTTCAGGGTTTAATGTTGCGTGCTTTGATTGTTTTGGGTCGATGGCGCCCTGTTCTAGCTTGTCTTATTTTAAAGTTTCATGTTTTGTTCTTGTTTTGATAGTTTTTGGGCCGAGGGTGTTTTTTTCATTGTTGGTATTTAACTTCATCTTGTTTGTCAAGACTTCCCCATGAGTTCTTTGTCTTCCCAAATGACAAAGAATGACGAGGATACGCTCAACAAAAACTGACAAATCCCATGATTCCTCGATGACCATTTCGTCTATTAGAACTCGTTTGAGTTTGACAAAAGAGGATGAAGATGATAGTAGTGCCCCGCCACTTTCCCTTTAGCTTTATTTGCCATGTCTTTTTTTGTGTGGATTTGAATCTTTTATCCTTCCTTGTCTCTTGAGTTTGTTGCCAGTACATGATCGGGTTAGGGAGATGAATGCAATAATGGGGTATCTTAGTATGTTTATTTAGAAGCAATGGCCTTATTTTGTTCTCCTCGTGGAAATGGAGCATCACTGTTGTATGTCTCTTTGAATACCTACTGTCAATGGAACTTGGATTTATAGGTCAATTTCACTTCTTTTCTGTGTTTCAATCAGTCTCTTGACTAGATCGTGGGGTTACGTTTAGGAATGAAGTTCTCAAAACAGCTTGCAAACAGTTTTCTCCTGTCCCATATAACATGAGAGTATCATAAAGTGTGGTATAGATTGGTTTATTTGAAGCACATGACTTCATTTCAATTTTAGTGTTGGAAATTAATAGTGTTCTTGATTTAAATGAGACTCTCTTTGCTTTTGTTGATTGGATTGTCCTGTATACTGTACAACATACAAGAAAAAAGGTGAAACGAACTTATCTTGGTTCATCTATAGCATAAATTTAAGTATCTATTTTTGGGAATTATCTTCAGCTCTTTAGTTTTGTATTCCAGTTGAGTGTTTTGATAGCAAACTGATAAAATTTTCTTAGTTTCTGTGTATTCCTTCTCATAAGTAAGCACCGGAACCTATCGTTTTGTCAAAAGGAATGCATTGCGATTTACTATTAATGTACGGTCCTTTAACAAATGTTATAACATCCCTCGACTGCAACAAACAAAACCAACATTACGGCCTATGCTATCATATAATGGTTATCATGTGTGATTAGGAAAAGTGACCTTTTACTAGAATTCTTTCATGCATATGCATATTTTCATGCCAAAGTCCAGCATAATATGGCGTGTTCTCTTTGATCTCTATGTTAAAAGTTCAAAACCAATTAAACACAGTTGCATGTCATATATATCACTAATCTAGTAGCTAAGTTTCCTTTTATGTATCGAAGTAGTGATTTTTTTTAACAGCTTTGAACTTTCTGAATTTTTTTTGTTATAAAAGTAATTCATTTTTATGAACGCGTATTAATTCATATATCTTTTCTTTGCATGCACCCCCCTTGGAGACCAAATGGGCTTCTTCTCTCTTTGCATTTCATAAATGGGCCAATGAGACCCATCCTTCTGTGTCAAGCCCGAATGAAAGCCCAAATTTGAGCACGTGGCATATGGATACGAGAAGTCGAAAGAGGAATAATGGATTAAAATCCCCTCTTTGAAGCGGCCAAGGGATTAGAACGTTTCTTTTCTTTTAGTTGTTTATTTATTTTGTCGACTTTTATTTATTTGTTTATTTATTTATTCCTTTATTTCATTTGGGCCTCGTAGTCAAAGTTGTAAATTTAATGCAGGTGGAGCGAGACTCGAGCCAAAGGCTCAAAAACTAGACTAAGATAGGTGAAATGGGTTGAAAACCCAACTAGATTAGGACAGGGCCGATGGTTTGGTCTTGAAAGCCTAAATCACTACTTTCCCGCTTTTCTCCTCTTTTCCTTTCGTTTACTTATTTACATGTTTCTTTGCGAACTTAGTTAAAATCCCAAACTAAGTCGCCTAAAAACTGGTTTTCCATAAACACTAAAATATCACTAACATTGCTTTTCTTTGCAGAAATTAACTTTTTTCCAAAGTTAGTCAAAGACGATTTTCAAAAGGTCCGGATAACCGTAAGTTAGTGGACGTTTTAGGTGCCTAACACCTTCCTAAAATGTTAATAGGAACCGCTAATCTAGAATCTCTAACATAAAATGATTTTCCTGTTTTGAATCGTTTGAAGTAACTTTTATAAAGGTTTCTTAATTCCTTTTAAAAATTAAGTGTCGACTCTCTTTCAAAAGTCAAAATTTCTCCGCAAAACAGGGGTCATCCTAGTGTTGTTCGTTTAATTTTTTGTGGCTATTTGGGTGGATAAACGGGGGAAACGGCGCGAACGGGCCATTTTCAGGCATAATCGATGTGTTCTAGCCTTCAGTTTTGGGGGTTGGCCCGAGGTCCGGGCGTGCTGTGGGCTAAAAATCGACCAGGGTGTGCCAGGGGGGTTGAGGATCGTCCCAGTGTGGTCCAATTAATTTTTTGTGGGTATTTAGGTGGACAAACGCGCGAAATAGCACGAATGGAGATTTTTGGGCCAATTTGGTGTGGTATAGCCCACGGTTTCGAGGGTGGGCCCGGGGTCTGAGAGTGTTATGGGCCAAAAATTGACCGGGGCATGCCAGGATGGTTGGGGATTGTTCCAATGTGGTCCATTTAATTTTTTGTGGCCATTTGGGTGGATAAACGGGCTAAACGGAGCGAACGGGGCATTTTCGGGCCAAATCGTTGTGCTATAGCCTATGATTTCGGTGGTGGGCACGGGGTCCGGGCATTCTGTGGGCCAAAAATTGATCGGGGCATGCCAGTGAGGTTGGGGAAAGTCCCAGTGTGGTCCATTTAATATTTCGTGACCATTTGGGTGGACAAACAGGCAATACGACGTGAATGGGGCATTTTCAGGCCAAATCGGTGTGCTATAACCCATGGTATCGGGGGTGGGCCCGAGGTTCGAGTGTGCTGTGGGCCGAAAATTGACTGGGGTATGCCAGGGATGTTACAGATCGTCCCAATGTGGTCTGTTTAATTTTTTATGGCCATTTGGGTGGACAAACGGGGCATTTTTCGAGCTAAATCAGTGTGCTATAGCACATGGTTTCGGGGGTGGGCCCGTGGTTCTAGCATACTGTGGGCCAAAAATCGACCAGGCGTGCCAGGAAGGTTGGGGATCATCCCAGTATGGTTCGTTTAATTTTTTGTGGCCATTTGGGTGGACAAATGAGCAAAACAGCGCAAACGAGGCATTTTTTAGCCAAATCAGTGTGATATAGCCCACGGTTTTGGGGGTAGGCCCCGAGTCAGGGCGTGCCATGGGTCGAAAATCGATCGGTGTGTGCCAGGGAGGTTGGGGATTGTCCTAGTGTGGTCCGTTTAATTTTTTAGGTCCATTTAGGTAGACAAACGGGTGAAACGGCACAAATGGGGCATTTTCCAGCCAAATCGATGTGCTATAGCCCACGGTTTTGGAGGTGGGCCCGCGGTTCTAGTGTGTTGTGGGTCAAAAATCAACCGAGGCATGCCAGGAAAGTTGGGGATAGTCCGAGTATGGTCCTTTTAATTTTTCGTGGCTATTTGGTCGGATAAACGGGCAAAACGGATCGAATGGAGAATTTTTGGGCCAAATCGGTGTGTTATAACCCAAGGTTTCGGGGGTGGGCTCGGGGTCTGAGCGTGTTGTGGCCAAAAATTGACCAGGGCATGCCAGGGAGGTTGGGGATCATTCTAGTATGGTCTGTTAAATATTTCATAGCCATTTGGGTGTACAAACAGGCGAAACAGCGCAAACGATGTATTTTCAGGCTAAATCAATGTGCTATAACCCACAGTTTTGAGATGGGTCCGGGGTCTGGGCATGCTATAGGCGAAAAATCTATCGAGGCATGCCAGGGAGGTTGGGGATCATCCCAGTGTAGTCCATTTAATTTTTTTGTGGGCATTTGGGTGGACAAACGGGCAAAATGCCTCGACCGGGGCATTTTCGGGCTGAATCGGTGTGCTATAGCCCACAATTTTGGGGGTGGGCTGGGGTCCGGGTGTGTTGTCGGAAAAAAATCGATTGGAGCATTCTTGGGAGGTTATGGATCATCCCAGTGTGGTCTTTTTAATTTTTCGTGGCCATTTAGGTCGACAAACGGGCGAAACGATGCGAACAATGCATTTTCAGGCTAAATCGGCGAGTTATAGCCCACGGTTTTGGGGGTGGGCTCGAGGTCCGCGCATGTTGTGGGCCGAAAATCGACTGGGTGTGTCAGGGAAGTTGGGGATCATTCCAGTGTGGTTTATTTAATTCTTCGTGTCCATTTGGATGGACAAACGGGCGAAACAGCGTGAACAGGGTATTTTGAGCCAAATCGGTGTGCTAAAGTCCACAGTTTAGGGGGTGGGCCCGGGGTCTGGGAGTGTTGTGGGCCAAAAATCGACCGGGGTATGCCAGGGAGGTTGGGGATCATCCCAGTGTGGTCCATTTAATTTTTTGTTGGCATTTCGGTGGATAAAGAGGCAAAACGGAACGAACGGAGCATTTGTGGGCCAAATTGGTGTGCTATAGCCCAAGGTTTTGGGAGTGGGCCCAGGGTTCAGGCGTGCTGTTGGCCAAAAATCGAACAGGGTGTGCCAAGGAGATTGGGGATCATCCCAGTGTGGTTCATTTAATTTTGTGGCCATTTGGGGGGACAAACGGGAGAAAAAGAGCAAACGGTGGGGCTCATCCCAGCATGGTTCGTTTAATTTTTCTTGTCTATTTGGGTGGACAAACAGGTGAAACTGTGTGAACGGGGCATTTTCGGGCCAAATCGGTGTGTTATTGCACACGATTTTGGGGTGGGCCTGGGGTTCAAGCGTCCTGTGGGCCAAAAATTGACCAAAGCGTGCCAGGTAGATTGGGGATCGTCCCAGTATGGTCCATTTAATTTTTTGTCGCCATTTGGGTGTATAAATGGTTGAAAAGGCACAAACAGGGCATTTTCGGGTCAAATTAATTGCTATTATAGCCCACGGTTTTGGGGGTGGGCCCGGGGTCCGGGAGTGTTGTTGGCCGAAAATTGACCGGGTCGTGCCAGGGAGGTTGGGGATCATTTCAGTGTGGTCCATTTAATTTTTCATGGCTATTTGGGTGGACAAACGGGAGAAACTGCAAGAACAAGGCATTTTCAAGCCAAATCGGTGTCCTATAGCCTACGGTTTTGGGGGTGGGCCCAGGGTCCGTGCGTCCTTTGGGCCAAAAAGCGACCGGGGCGTGCCAGAGAGGTTGGGGATTATCCCAGTGTATTCCGTTTAATTTTTCGTGGCAATTTGGGTGGACAAACGGGCGAAACAGCATGAATGGGGTATTTTTGGGGAAAATCGGTGTGCTATAGCCCACGGTTTTTTGGGTGGGACTAGTGTTCGAATGTGTTATGGGCTGAAAATCAATCAGGACATGCCAGGGAGGTTGGGAATCGTCCTAGTGTGGTCCATTTAATTTTTCTTGGCCATTTGGGTGGACAAACGGGCGAAAAAGCGCGAACGGGGCATTTTTGTGGCAAATCGGTGTGCTACATCTCACGGTTTTGGGGTGGGCCTGGGTTCTAGGCGTACTATGGGTCGAATATCGACCGAGGCATGCCAGGGAGGTTGGGGATCATCCCAGTGTTATCTGTTTAATTTTTTGTGGCTATTTGGATGGACAAACGGGCGAAACAATGCAAAAGGGGCATTTTTGGGCCAAATCAGTATGCTCTAACCTACGGTTTTGAAGGTGGGCCCAAGGTTCGATCGTGTCGTGGGCTAAAAATTGACTGGGGTGTGCCAGGGAGGTTGGGGATCGTCAAAGTGTAGTCCGTTTAATTTTTTGTGGCCATTTGGGAGGACAAACGGGCAAAACGGCGCGAACAGAGCATTTTTGGGCCAAATCAGTGTACTATAGCCCACGGTATCGGGGGTGGGCCCGGGGTCTAGGCGTGCTGTGGGCTAAAAATTGACCGGGGCTTGCCAGTGAGGTTAGAGATCATCCCAGTGGGGTATGTTTAATATTTTGTAGCCATTTGGGTGGACAAACGCGGCATTTTTCAAGATAAATCGGTGTGCTATAGCCCACAGTTTTGAGGATGGGTGGGGTGTTCTAGCGTGCTGTAGGCCAAAAATCGACTGGGCATGATAGGGAGGTTGGGAATCATCCCAGTGTGGTCTGTTTAATTTTTCATGGTCATTTTGGTGGACAAACGAGCGAAACAGCATGAACGGGGTATTTTCGGGCCAAATTGATATGCTATAGACTACGATTTTGGGGGTGGACCCGGTGTTTGGGCATGCTGTGGGCCGAAAATCAATAGGGGCATGCTAAGGAGGTTGGGGATCATCCCAATATGGTTCGTTTAATTTTTTATGGCCATTTAGGTGGACAAACGCGACAAATGGAGTGAATGGGGCAATTTCGGGCCAAATCGGGGTGCTATAACCAACGGTTTTGGGGGTGGGCCCAGGGTTCGGGCGTGTTGTGGGCCAAAAATTGATCGAGGCATGCCAGGAAAATTAGGGATAGTCCCAGTGTAGCCCGTTTAATTTTTTATGGCCATTTGGTTGGACAAACGGGCGAAACGGAGCAAACGGGGAATTTTTGAGCCAAATCGGTGTGCTATAGCCCACGATTTCGGGGATGGGCTCGGGGTATGAGCGTGTTGTGGTCGAAAATTGACCGGGGCATGCCACAGAGGTTGGTAAATATCCCAGTGTGGTCCGTTTAATTTTTCGTGGCCATTTGGGTGGACACACGGGCGAAACGATGCTAACGGCGTATTTTCGGGTCAAATCGTTGTGCTATAACCTACGATTTTAGGGTGGGCCCGGGGTTCGAGCGTGCTGTGGGCAAAAAATTGACTGGGGTGTGCTAGGGAAGTTGGAGATCATTCCAGTGTGGTTTGTTTAATTCTTCGTGGCCATTTGGGTGGACAAACGGGCGAAACAACGCGAACGAGGCATTTTTAGGCCAAATAGGTGTCCTATAGCCTACGATTTTAGGGGTGGGCCCGGGGTTTGGGCATGTTGTGAGCTGAAAATTGACCGGGGCATGCCAGGAAGGTTGGGGATCGTCCCAGTGTGGTCCGTTTAAATTTTTTTTGCTATTTGGATCGACAAATGGGCAAAACGAGGCATTTTCGGGCTAAATTTATGTTCTATAGCCCATGGTTTCGGAGATGGGCCTGGGGACCGAGCGTGTTGTGGGTCTAAAATTGAGCGAGGCATGCCGGAGAGGTTGGGGATCATCCCAGTATGGCCTGTTTAAATTTTCATGGCCATTTGGGCGGACAAACGGGCGAAACGGCACTAATGGGGCATTTTCTGGCTAAATCGATGTCCTATAGCCCACGATTTTGGGGGTGGGCCCGGGTTACGGGGGTCCTGTAGGCCAAAAATCAACCGAGGCATGTCAGGGAGGTTGGGGATCATCCCAGTGCGGTCCTTTTAAATTTTCGTGGCCATTTGGGTCGACAAACGGGCGAAAAGGCGCTAACGAGGCATTTTAGGCTAAATTGGTGTGCTATAGCCTACGGTTTCTAGAGTGGGCCAGGGGTCCGGGCGTGATGTGGGCCAAAAATTAACCGAAGCATGCCAAGGAGGCTTGGGAATCATCCAAGTGTTGTTCGTTTAAATTTTTGTAGCTATATGGATGGACAAACGGATGAAACAGCGCGAACGGGTGGTTTTGGGCCAAATCGGTTTTCTATAGCCCACGATTTTAGGGGTGACCTGGAGTCTAGGCTTACTGTGGGCCAAAAATCGACCTGGGCATGCTAGGAAGGTTGGGGATCATCCCATTGTGGTCCGTTTAAATTTTTGTGGCTATTTGGGTGGACAAACGGGCGAAACGGCGCAAATAGGGCATTTTTGGGCCAAATCGGTGTGCTATAGCCCATGGTTTTGGGGGTGGGCCTGGGGTCTAGGTGTGCTATAGGCCAAAAATTGATCAGGGCATGCCAGAGAAGTTGGGGATCATTCCAGTCTGGTCTATTTAATTTTTCGTGGCCATTTGTATGGACAAACGAGCGAAATGCCGTGAACTGGGCATTTTTAGGCCAAATCGGTGTGCTATAGCCCACAGTTTTGGGGATGGGCCCGGGCTTCGAGCATGCTGTGGGTCAAAAATTGATCAGGGCATGCCAGGGACATTGGAAATCATCCCAGTGTGGTCCATTTAATTTTTAGTGGCCATTTTGGTGGACAAATGGTCGAAAATGCACAAATGGGTCATTTTCAAGTTAAATCGATTGCTATATCCCACGGTTTTGGGGGTGGGCTCGAGATTCAGGCATTTTGTTGGCTGAAAATCGATCGGGGCGTGCTAGGGAGGTTGGTGATCATCCCAGTATGGTCCGTTTAATATTTCGTGTCCATTTGGGTGGACAAACGGGCAAAACAGTGCGAACAGAGAATTTTCAAGCAAAATCAGAGTGTTATAGCCAACGGTTTTGGGGGTGTGCCCAGGGTCTGGGCTTGCTGTGGGCCAAAAATTGATCGGGACATGCCAGAGAGATTGGGGATCATCCCAGTGTGGTCCGTTTAATTTTTCGTGGCCATTTGGGTGGACAAACGGGTAAAACGGTGCGAACGAGACATTTTTGGTGTAAATTGGTATGCTATTAGGTCACAGCTTCGGGGGTTGGCACGGGGTCCTGACGTGCTGTGGATAAAAAATCGATCGAGGAATGCCAGGGAGGTTGGCGATCATCCTAGTGTTGTCGGTTTAATTTTTCGTGGCTATTTGGGTAGATAAACGGGAGAAACAACTCAAACGAGGCATTTTTGGGCCAAATCGGTGTGCTCTAGACTACGGTTTTGGGGGTTGGCCCGAGGTTCGGGCGTGCTGTGGGCCGAAAATAAACCGGTGTGTGCCAGGGAAGTTGGGGATCATCCCAATGTGGTCCGTTTAATTTTTTGTGGGTATTTTTGCAGACAAACGGGAGAAACGGCGCGAATGGGGCTTTTTTGGGCCAATTCGGTGTGGTATAGCCCACGGTTTCGGGGATGGGCCCAAGGTCCGAGAGTGTTGTGGGCCGAAAATCGACTGTAGCATGCCAGGGTGGTTGGGGATTGTTCCATTGTGGTCCGTTTAATTTTTCATGGCCATTTGGGTGGACAAACGGGTGAAACGGAGCGAGCAGGGCATTTTCAGGACAAATTGGTGTGTTATAGCCTACGGTTTCGGGGGTGGGCTCGTGGTTTGGGTATTTTGTGGGCCAAAAATCGACTGGGGCATGCCAGGGAGGTTGGGAAAAGTACCAGTTTGGTTTGTTTAATATTTCGTGGCCATTTGGGTGGAGAAACGGGCAAAACGGCATGAACGAAGCATTTTTGAGAAAAAATTGGTGTTCTATAGATCGTCCCAATGTGGTTTGTTTAATTTTTTGTGTCCATTTGGGTGGACAAATGGGGCATTTTTCATACTAAATCGGTGTGCTATAGCCCACGGTTTCGAGAGTGGGCTCGGGGTTCTGGCGTGCTGTTGGCCGAAAATAGACCGGGTATGGAAGGAAGGTTGGGGATCGTCCTAGTATGGTTCGTTTAATTTTTTGTGGCCATTTGGGTGGACAAATGGGGGAAATAGTGCGAACGAGGCATTTTTGAGAAAAAATCGGTGTGCTATAGCCTACGGTTTCAGGGGTAGGACTGGGGTCCGGGCATACTATGGGCCGAAAATCGATCGGGGCATGCCAGGAAGGTTGGGAATCATCCCAGTGTGGTTCGTTTAATTTTTGGTGTGCTATATAGCCCACGGTTTTGGTGGTGGGCCCAGGGTTCGGGCGTGCTGTGCACCAAAAATTGATCAGGGTGTGCCAGGGAGATTGGGAATCATCCCAGTGTGGTCATTTTAATTTTTTGTTGCTATTTGGGTGGACAAACGGTCAAAAAGGCACAAACGGGGCATTTTTATGTCAAATTAATTGTTATAGCCAACGGTTTTGGGGGTGGGCTCGGGGTTCGGGTATGCTGTTGGCCAAAAATTGACCGGGGCGTGCTAGGGAGGTTGGGGATCATCCCAGTGTGGTCCGTTTAATTTTTCGTGGCTATTTGGGTGGACAAAGGGGCGAAACGGTGCAAACAGGGCATTTTCGAGCAAAATCTGTGTGCTATAGTCCACAATTTAGGGGGTGGGTCCGGGGTCCGGGCGTGTTGTGGGTCTAAAATCGACCGGGGAATGGCTGGGAGGTTGGGGATCATCCTAGAGTTGTCCGTTTAATTTTTCGTGGGCATTTCTAAGAACAAAAAGGCAAAACAAAGTGAACAGGGCATTTTCTGGCCAAATCGATGTTCTATAGCCCACGGTTTTGGGGGTGGGCCCAGGGTTTGGGTATTTTATGGGCTGAAAATCGAATGAGGCATGCCAGGGAGGTTGGGGATCATCCCAATATGGTTTGTTTAATTTTTCATCGCCATTTGGGTGGACAAACGGGCAAAATTGCATGAATGGGGTGTTTTCGGGCCAAATTGAGACAAACGGGCAAAACTGCGCGAACGGGGTTCGGGCGTGCTGTGGGCTAAAAATTGACTGGGGCGTGCCAGAGAGATTGGGGATTATCCTAGTGTGGTCCGTTTAATTTTGTGGCCATTTGGGTGGACAAACGGGCAAAAAAGAGCAAATAGTGTATTTTCGGGTCAAATCGATTGTTATAGCCAACGGTTTTGGGGTGGGCCCATGGTCCGAGCATACTATGGGCCGAAAATCTACCTGGGCATGCCAGGGAGGTTAGGAAATATTCCAGTATGGTCCATTTATTTTTTGTGGCCATTTGGGTGGACAAACGAGAGAAACGGCGCGAACAGGGCATTTTCGAGCCAAATTAGTGTGCTATAGCCCACAGTTTAGTGGGTGGGCCCGGGGTTCGGGCATGCTGTAGGTCAAAAATTGATCCAGGTATTCCAAGGAGATTGGTAATCATCTCAGTGTCATTCGTTTAATTTTTCGTGGCTATTTGGGTAGACAAACAGCGAAACAGCGCGAACGGAGCATTTTTGGGCAAAATCGATGTGTCATAGACCACGATTTGTGGGGTGGGCTCGGTGTTAGGGCCTTGCTTTAAGCCAAAAATAGATCGGGGTAGGACAGGGAGGTTGGGGATCGTCCCTGTATGGTCCGTTTAATTTTCCGTAGCCATTTAGGTGGACAAACGGGAAAAATGATGAAAATGGGGCATTTTCGAGGCAAATCGATGTGTTATAGCCCATGGTTTCGGGGGTGGACCCTAGGTAATGGCGGGTTGTGGGCCAAAAATCAACCGGGGCGTACCAGGAAGGTTAGGGATCGTCCCAAAGTGGTTCGTTTAATTTTTCATCGGCATTTGGGTGGGCAAACGGGTGAAACGGTGCGAACAAGGCATTTTCGGGATAAATTGGTGTGCTATGGCCCATGGTTTTGGTGGTGGGCTCGGGGTTCGGGCGTGCTGTTGGCTGAAAATCGATCGGGGCATGCCAGGGAGGTTGGGGATCGTCCAAGTATGGTTCGTTTAATTTTTCATGGCCATTTGGATGGACAAACAGGTGAAACTGCGCAAACGGGGCATTTTCGAGCCAAATTGGTGTGCTATAGCCCACGGTTTAGGGGGTGGGCCTGGGTTTCGAGCGTGCTGTCGGCCAAAAATCGATCGAGGCATGCCAGGGAAATTGGGGATCGTCCCTGTATGGTCCGTTTAATTTATCGTGGCCATTTGGGTGGACAAACGGTTGAAAAGGCGCAAACAGGACAATTTTGGGTCAAATCGATTGCTATTATAGCTCACAGTTTTGGGGGTAGGCCCGGGATTCGGGCGTGCTATTGGCCAAAAATTGACCGGGACGTGCCAGGAAGGTTGGGGATCATCCCAGTGTGGTCTGTTTTATTTTTTATGGCCGTTTGGGTGGACAAATGGGCGAAACGGCGCGAACAGCGCATTTTCAAGCTAAATCGGTGTACTATAGCCCACGGTTTTGGGGGAGGCCTAGGGTCCGGACGTGCTGTGGGCCAAAAATCAACCGTAGCATGCCAGGGAGGTTGGAGATCATCCCAGAGTGGTCTATTTAATTTTTCGTGGCCATTTGGGTGGACAAACAGGTGAAACAGCGCGTACGGGGTATTATTTGGCCAAATCGGTGTGCTATAGCCCACGGTTCTTGGGGTGGGATCGGTGTTCGAATGTGTAGTGGGCCAAAAATCAACCAGGACATGCCAGGGAGGTTGGGGATCGTCCTAGTGTAGTCCTTTTAATTTTTCATGGCCATTTGGATGGACAAACAGGCGAAACAGCACGAACGGGGCATTTTCGGGGTAAATCGGTGTGCTATAACTCACGGTTTTATGGATGGGTCCGGGGTCCAGGCGTGCTGTGGGCTAAATATCGACCAGGGCATGCCAGGGTGGTTGGGGATCATCCCAATGTTATCTGTTTTATTTTTTGTGGCTATATGGATTGACAAACGGGCGAAATGGCGCGAACGGGGCATTTTCGGGCCAAATCGGTGTGCAATAGCCTACGGTTTCGGGAGTGGGACTAGGGTCTGGATGTTCTATGGGCCAAAAATCAACCGAGGAATGCCAAGGAGATTGGAGATCATTCCAGTGTGGTCCGTTTAATATTTTGTGGCCATTTGGATGGACAAACGGGCAAAATAGCGCGAACGGGGCATTTTGGGCTACATCGGTATGCTGTAGCCCAAGGTATCGGGTTTGGACCTAGGGTACGAGCGTGATGTGTTCTAAAAAATCGATTGGGGCATGCCAGAGAGGTTGGAGATCGTCCTAGTGTGGTCTATTTAATTTTTTATGGCCATTTGGGTGGACAAATGGGGCATTTTTGGGGCTAAATCGGTGTGCTATAGCCCACTGTTTCGGGGGTGGGCTCGGTGTTCTGGCGTGCTGTGGGCTGAAAATCGACCGAGCGTTCCAGGGAGGTTGTGGATCATCCCAGTGTGGTCCAATCAATTTTTTGAGGTCATCTGGGTGGACAAACGAGCTAAACGGTGCAATGGGGCATTTTTGGGCCAAATCGGTGTGCTTTAACCCACGGTTTTGGGGGTGGGCCCGGGGTCCGAGCATGCTATTGGACAAAAATTGACCGAGGCATGTCAGGTAGGTTGGGATCATCCCAGTATGGTCTGTTTAAATTTTTGTGGCCATTTGGGTGTATAAAGGGGCGAAACGACGCGAATGGGGCATTTTGGGTCAAATCGGTGTGCTATAGCCCACGGTTTTGGGGGTGGGCCCAAGGTCCGGGCGTGCAGTGGGACGAAAATCGATCGAGGCATGCCAGATAAATTGAGGATAGTCATAGTGTGGTCCGTTTAATTTTTCATAGCCATTTCTTGGACAAACGTGCGAAACGGAGCGAACGGGGAATTTTGGGGCAAAATCGATGTGTTATAGCCCACGATTTTGGGGGTGGGCCCGGGGTCTGAGCATGCTGTGGTCGAAAATAAATCGAGGCATGCCAGGTAGGTAGGGGATCATCCCAATGTAGTTTGTTTAATTTTTTGTGGCCATTTGGGTGGACAAATGCACGAAATGGCACTAACGGCGTATTTTTGGGCCAAATCAGTGTGTTATAGCCCACGGTTTTGGGGGTAGGCCCGGGGCCCGGGCGTGTTGTAGGTCAAAAATCAACTTAGGCATGCCAAGCAGGTTGGGGATCATCCCAGTGTAGTCCGTTTAATTTTTCGTGGCCATTTGGGTGGACAAACGGGCGAAACGGTGCGATCGGTGCATTTTCGAGCCAAATAGGTGTGCTATAGCCCATGATTTTGGGGGTGGGCCCGGGGTCCGGGCGTGCTGTGGGATGAAAATTGATCGGGGCGTGCCAGGGGGTTGAGGATCATCCCAGTGAGGTTCGATTAAATTTTTGTGGCTATTTGGGTCGACAAATGGGCGAAACGGGGAATTTTTTGGCCAAATTGGTGTGTTATAGCCCACGGTTTCGGAGGTAGACCTGGGGTCCGGGCATGCTGTGCGCCTAAAATTGAGCAGGGCGTGCCAGGGAGGTTGGGGATCATCCCAGTATGGTCTGTTTAAATTTTCATGGCCATTTGGGCGAACAAACGGGCGAAACGGCGCGAATGGGGCATTTTTGGGCTAAATCGGTGTGATATAGCCCATGATTTTGGGGGTGGGCCCGGGTTCCTGGCATGCTGGGGGACAAAAATCGATCGAGGTGTGTCAGGGAGGTTGGGGATCATCCCAGTTCGGTCCTTTTAAATTTTCATGGCCATTTGGGTGGACAAACAGGAGAAAAGGCGCTACGAGGCATTTTGGACCAAATCGGTGTGCTATAGCCCACGGTTTTTGGGGTGGGCCCGGGGTTCGGGTGTTATGTGGGCCAAAAATTGATCGAGGCTTGCCAGGGAGGCTGGAAATCATCCAAGTATTGTTCGTTTAAATTTTTGTGGCCATTTGGGTGGACAAACGGATGAAATGGCGCGAACGGGGGGTTTTGGGACAAATCGGTTTGCTATACCCCATGATTTTAGGGGTGGCCCGAAGTCTGGATGTGCTGTGGGCCAAAAATCAACCTGGGTGTACCAGGGAAGTTGGGGATCATCCCAGTATGGTCCGTTTAATTTTTTATGGCCATTTGGGTGGATAAATGGGCGGAGCATTTTCAGGCCAAATCGGTGTGGGGGTGGGTCCGGGGTTTGGGTATGCTGTGGGCCAAAAATCGACTGGGGCATCCCAAGGAGGTTAGGGTTCGTCCCAGTTTGGTCCGTTCAATTTTTCATGCCCATTTGGGTGGACAAACGGACGAAACGCGCGAATGGGGTTTATTCAGGCCAAATCGGTGTGCTATAGCCCACAGTTTTGGGGGTGGGCCCGAGGTCCAGGTGTTGTAGGCCAAAAATCAATTGGGGCATGCTAGAGAGGTTGGGGATTATTGCAGTATGGTCCATTTAATTTTTCGAGGCCATATGGGCGGACAAAAGGGCGTAACTGCACGAACGGGGTATTTTTCGGGCCAAATCGGTGTGCTATAGCTCACGATTTCGGGGCTGGGCTCGGGGTCCGGCAGTGCTCTCGACCAAAAATTGACTGAGGCATGATAGGGAGGTTAGGGATCGTCCTAGTGTGATCCTTTTAATTTTTATACCAATTTAGGTGGATAAACGAGCGGAACGCCGCGAACGAGGCATTTTCGGGCTAAGTCGGTGTGTTATAGCCCACAGTTTTAGGGGTGGGCCTCGGGTCTGAGCTTCTTGTGGGCCAAAAATTGAACGGGGTGTGACAAGGAGGTTGGGGATCATCCTAGTATGGTCTATTTAATTTTTTGGGGCCATTTGGGTGGAAAAACGGGCGAAACAACGCAAACGGGGCATTTTTGAGCCAAATCAGTGTGTTATAGCCCACGGTTTTTGGGGGTAGGCCCAGGGTACGAGCATGTTATGGGTCGAATATTGATCGCGGCATGCCAAGGAGGTTGGGGTTCATCCCAGTGTGGTCAGTTTATTTTTTGTGGCGATTTGGGTTGAGAAACGGGCGAAATGGCACAAACATGGCATTTTCGAGCCAAATTGGTGGGCTATAGCCCACGATTTCGGGAGTGGGCTTGGAGTCAGGCATTGCTGTCGGACAAAAATTGATTGAGGCATACCAGGGACGTTAGGGATTGTCCCAGTATGATCCTTTTAATTTTTCAGGCCATTTAGGTGGACAAACGAGCGAAACTCCACGAACGGGGCATTTTTAAGCCAAATTGGTGTGCTATAGCCCACAGTTTTAGGGGTGGGCCCTGGGTCCGAGCCTGCTGAGGACCAAAAATCGATCGGGGTGTGCCAGAGAGGTTAGGGATCATGCCAGTATGGTCTGTTTAATTTTTCGTGGCCATTTAGGTGGACAAACGAGCGAAACAACGCGAACGGGGAATTTTTTAGCCAAATCAGTGTGCTATAGCCCACGGTTTCGGGGGTGTGCCCAGGGTACAAGCATGTTGTGGGCCGAACATGAACTGGGGAATGCCAAAGAGTTTGGGGTTCGTCCCGGTATGGTCAGTTTAATTTTTTGTGGCCATTTGGTTTGACAAATGGGCGAAACGACACGAATAGGGCATTTTCAGGCCAAATTGGTGTGCTATAGCCCACGGTTTTGGGGGAAGGCCCAGGGTCCGGCATGCTGTGGGCCAAAAAGTGATCAGGGCATTCCAGGGAGGTTGAAGATTGTCCCAATATGGTCCGTTTAATTTTTTATGGCAATATGGGTGGACAAACGGGTGAAACGACGCGAATGGGGCATTTTCGGGCAAATCGGCGTGCTACAGCCCCCGGTTTTGGGGGTGGACCAGGTTCTGTGCGAGTTGTGGGTCAAAAATCAATCGGGGCATGCAAGGGAGGTCGGGTATCATTCCAGTGTGGTTTGTTTAATTTTTTGTGGCTATTTGGACGGACAAACGGGTGAAACAGTGCGAATGGGGCATTTTAGGGCCAAATCGGTGTGCTATAGCCCACGATTTTAGGGGTGTGCCAGGGTCTGGGCGTGCTGTGGTCCAAAAATCAATCGGGGCATGCTAGGCAGGTTGGGGATCATCCCAGTATGGTCTATTTAATTTTCCGAGTCTATTTGGGTGGATAAACAGGAAAAACAACAGGAACGAGGTATTTTCGAACTAAATCAGTGTGCTATAGCCCACGATTTTGGGGGTGGGCCAAGGGTACGAGCATGTTGTGTGTCGAAAATTGACCGGGGCCTGCCAGAGAGGTTGAGGATCATCCCAGCATAGTTCGTTTAAATTTTGGTGGCCATTTGGGTGGACAAACGGGCGAAACAACACGAACGAAGCATTTTTGGGCCTAATCGGTATGTTGTAGCCCACTGTTTCGGGAGAGGGCCCTGGGTCCGAGCATGCTGCGGGCCAAAAATCAATCGAGGCATGCCAGGTAAGTTGGGGATCATCCCAGTATGGTCCATTTAATTTTTCATGGCCATTTAGGTGGACAAACGATCGAAACGGTGCGAATGGGGCATTTTCGGGCCAAATTGGTATGCTATAGCCCTTGGTTTCGGGGGTGGACCCAGGTTTCGGGCGTGCTGTGGGCCAAAAATCGACTGAGGTATGCAAGGAAGGTCGGGGATCATCCCAGTGTGGCTCGATTGATTTTTCGTAGCCATTTGGATAGACAAACAGGCGAAACGGCATAAACGGAGCATTTTGGGGCCAAATCGATATGTTATAGCCCACGATTTCGGGGGTATACCCGGGGTCCGGGCGTGATGTGGGCCAAAAATCGACGGAGTTGTGCTAGGGAGGTTGGGGATCGTCCCAGTGTGGTTTGTTTAATTTTTTGTGGCCATTTGGGCGGACAAATGGGTGAAACGGTATGAACGGGGCATATTCAGCCCACGGTTTTAGGGGTGGGCTAGGGTCCAGGCGTACTGTGGGACAAAAATCACTTGGGGCGTGCCAGGGGGGTTGAGGATCATCCCAGTGTGGTTTGTTTTGTTTTTCGTAGATATTTAGGTGGACAAACGGGCGAACGAGCAAGAACAGAGCATTTTCGGGCCAAATCGGTATGTTATAGCCCACGGTTTTGATGGTATTCCCGAGATTCGGGTGTGCTGTAAGTTGCAAATCGGCTGGGGCGTGCTAGGGATGTTAAGGATCATCCCAGTATGGTTCGTTTAATTTTTCGTGGCCTTTTGGGTGGTCAAATGGGCAAAATGGCGCGAACGGGGTATTTTTGGGAAAAATCGGTGTGCTATAGCCCACGATTTTGTGGGGGCCGGGGGTCGGGCTTGCTGTGGGCCAAAAATTGATCGGGGCGTGCCAGGGAGGTTGGAGATCGTCCCAGTGTGGTCCATTTAATTTTTGTGGCCATTTGAGTGGACAAACGAGCGAAACGGAAGAAACGTGGCATTTTCGTGCCAAATCGGTGTGCTACAGCCCACGGTTTTGGGGTGGGTTCAGGGTCCGGGTGTGATGTGGGCCAAAAATTGAATGGGGCATGCCAGGGAGATGGTGGATCATCCCAGTGTGGTCCATTTAATTTTTTGTGGCCATTCGGGTGGACAAATGGGCGAAACAGCGCGAACAGGGCATTTTCTGGATAAATCGGTGTGCTATTACACACAGTTTAGGGGTAGGACAGGGGTTCGGGCGTGTTGTGGGTCAAAAATCAACCGGGGCATGCCAAGGAGGTTGGGGATCATCTCAGTATGTCCCGTTTAATTTTTCGTGGCCATTTGGGTGGACAAACAGGTGAAACAACACAAAAGTGGCATTTTCGGGGCAAATCGATGTGCTATAGCCCACGATTTTGGGGTTAAGCCTGGGGTCCGGGCGTGCTGTGGGCTGAAATCGACCGGGGCGTACCAAGGATTTTGGGGATAGTCCTAGAGTGATTCGTTTAATTTTTCGTGAATATTTAGGTGGACAAACGGGCAAAACGGCGCGAACGGGGCATTTTCGGGTCAAATTAGTGTGCTATAGCCCATGGTTTAGAGGGTGGGCCCGGGGTCCGGGCGTGCTGTGGGCCGAAAACTAACCGGGGTGTTCTAGGGAGGTTGGTGATCATCCTAGTGTGGTCGGTTTAATTTTTCGAGGCTATTTGGGTGGACAAACGGTTGAAATAGCAGGAACGGTGCATTTCCTGGCCAAATCGGCATGCTATAGCCCACAGTTTTAGGGGTGAGCCCGGGATCCGGGCGTGCTGTGGGCCAAAAATTGATCGGGGTGTGTCAGGGAGGTTGGGTATCATCCCAGTGTGGTCCTTTTAATTTTTCGTGGCCATTTGGGTGTACAAACGAGCGAAACGGCGCGAAACGGGGCATTTTCAGGCTAAATCGATGTGCTAGAGCCCACGATTTTGGGGGTGGGCCTGGTTTAGGGCATGCTGTGGGCCAAAAATTGACCTAGGCCTGCCAGGGAGGTTGGGGATCATCTCAGTATGGTTCGTTTAATTTTTTGTGGCTATTTGGTTAGACAAACAAGCAAAAGCAGCGTGAATGGGACAAACACCCTCGGTTTCAGGGGTGGGCCTGGGGTCGGGGCTTGTTGTGGACCGAGAAAGATTGGGGCGTGCTAGGGAGGTTGGGTATCATCTCAGTGTGTTCCGTTTAATTTTTTAGGGCTATTTAGGTGGACAAGCGTGTGAAATGGCGTGAACGAGGCATTTTTGGGCCAAATCTGTGTGCTATAGCCCACAACTTTAGAGATGGGCTCGGGGTCCGAGCCTGCTGTGGGCCAAAAATTAATTGGGGCATGCCAATGAGGTTGAGGATCGTCTCAGTGTGGTCCGTTTAATTTTTTGTGGCCATTTGGGTGGACAAACGGGCGAAAGAGAGCGAACAGGGCATTCCCGGGCCAAATCGGTGTGCTATTATAACCCACGCTTTGGGGGGTTGGTCCGGGGTCCGGTTGTTTTGTGGGTTGAAAATCAACTGGGGCAAGCCATGGAGATTAGGGATTATCCCAGTGTGGTTTGTTTACATTTTTGTGGCTATTTGGATGGACAAATGGGCGAAACGAGCGAAACGGCACGAACGGGGCATTTTTTGGCCAAATCAGTGTGCTACAGCCTACGGTTTCGAGGGTGGGCTATGGTCAAGGCATGATATGGGCCAAAAATCGATCGAGGCATGCCAGGGAGGTTGGGGATCATCCCAGAATAATCCGTTTAAATTTTTGTCGCTATTTGGGTGGACAAACGGGCGAAACGGCGCGAATGGGGAAATTTCAGGCCTAATCGATGTGCTATAGCCCACGGTTTTGGGGGTGGGCTCGGGGTCCAAGCGTTCTGTTAGTTGAAAATCGACTGGAGCATGCCAGGGAGGCTGGGGATCATCCCAGTATGGTCCGTTTAAATTTTTGTGGCCATTTGGGTGGACAAAAGGGTGAAACGGCATGATCGAGGCACTTTCTAGCCAAATTGGTATGCTATAGCCCATGGTTTTAGGGGTGGGCCCAGTATCCGGGCGTGCTATGGGCTAAAAATCAATCGGGGCATGCCAGGGAGGTGGGGATCGTTCCAGTGTGGTCCGTTTAAATTTTCGTGGCCATTTGGCTGGACAAATAAGAAAAACGGTATGAACGGGGAATTTTTGGGATAAATCGGTGTGCTATAGCCCACGTTTTCAAGGGTGGGCTCGATGTTCGAGCATGCTGTGGGCCAAAAATAGACCGAGGTATGCCAGGGAAGTTAGAAATCATCCTAGTGTAGTCCGTTTAAATTTTCTTGGCTATTTGTGTGGATAAATGGGTGAAACGGTGCGAATGGGGTATTTTCAGGATAAATCGGTGTGCTATAGCCTAGAGTTTCGGGGGTGGGCCCGGGGTAGTGTGTGTTGCGGGCCAAAAATCGGCTGGGGCATGCCTGGGATGTTGGGGATCTTTCCTGTGTGGTCCTTCTATATTTTCGTGGCCATTTGGGCGGACAAACAGGCAAAACGGTACGAACGGGGTAATTTCAGGCCAAATCGGTGTGCTATAGCCCTAGGTTTTGGGGGTGGGCCCGGGGTCCTAGCATGTTGTGGGTCGAAAATTGATCGATTCAAGCCAGGGAGGATGAGGATCATCCCAGTATGGTCTATTTAATATTTCATGGCCATTTGGGTGGACAAACGGGCAAAAAGGTGTGAATGGGTCATTTTCGAGGCAAATCGATGTGCAATAACCCACGATTTTGGGGGTGGGCCCGGATTCCAGCATGTTGTTGGCCTAAAATTGATTAGGGCATTCCAGGGAGGTCGTGGATCATTTAAGTGTGGTCCTTTTACATTTTCGTGTCCATTTGGGTGGAAAAACAGGTAAAACGGTGTGAATGGGGCATTTTTGGGTCAAATCGGTGTGCTATAGCCCATGGTTTTGGGGTGGGCTCGGGATCCGGGTGTGCTGTGGGCTGAAAATTAATTGGGGTATGCCAGGAAGGTGGGGATTGTCCCAGTGTGATCCGTTTAAATTTTTGTGGACGTTTGGGTGGACAAACGGGCAAAACGGCACGAACGGGGCATTTTTGGGCCAAATTAGTGTTCTATAGCCCACGGTTTTTGGAGTAGGCCCGGGGTTCGGGCATGCTGTGCGCCAAAAATCGAACGGGGCATGCTAGGTAGGTTGGGAATCATCCAAGTGTGGTTCATTTAAATTTTTGTGGCTATTTGGGTGGACAAACTAATGAAACGGAGCGAACGGGGTGTTTTCGGGCCAAATCGATGTGCTATAGTCGACGGTTTTTAGGGTGGACTCAGGGTTCGGGCGTGTTGTGGGCTAAAAATTAATCGGGGTATGCCATGGAGGTGGAGGGATCATCACAGTATGGTCTGTTTAAACTTTCATGGCTATTTGGGCGGACAAACGGGCAAAACGGCGCGAATGGGACATTTTCGAGCCAAATCGGTGTGCAATAGCCTACGGTTTTGGGGGTTGGATCGGGGTTCGAGCATGTTGTTGGTTGAAAATCGATCGAGGAATGCCAAGGAGGTTGGGGATCATCCCAGTATGGTCCTTTTAAATTTTTGTGGCCATTTGGGTGGACAAATGGGCAAAACAGCGCAAACGGGCATTTTTGGGCCAAATTGGTGTGTTATAGCCCACAATTTCAGGGATGGGCCCGGGGTCCGGGCGTGCTATGGGCCGAAAATTGACTGAGGCATGCCAGGGAGGTTGGGGATCATCCTAATGTGGTCTTTTTAGATTTTAGTGGCCATTGGGAAACAGCGTGAACAGGGCATTTTTGGGCCAAATCGGTGTGCTATATAGCCTACAATTTTGGGGATGGGCCTGGGGTCCGGCGTGTTGTAGGCTGAAAATCGACCTGGGCATGCCATGGAGGTTGGGATCATCCCAGTGTGTTCTGCTTAAATTTTTGTGGCCATTTGGGTGGACAATCAGGCGAAACGACATGAACGGGGATTTTTGGTGCCAAATCGATGTGCTATAGTCCACGGTTTTGGGATTGGACTCAGGGTCCTGGCGTGCTGTCAGCCAAAAATTGAAAAGGGCATGCCAAGGAGTGAGAAACATCCCAGTGTGGTCCGTTTAAATTTTCGTGGCCATTTGGGTGTACAAACGGGAAAAACGGCACAAACGGAGCATTTTCAGACCACATCGTTGTGCTATAGCCATGGTTTTGGGGGGTAAGACCAGGGTCCGAGCATGTTGTGGGCCAAAAATCAATCGGTGCATGCCAGGGAGGTTGGGGATCATCCCGGTATGGATTGTTTAAATTTTTGTGGCCATTTGGGTGGACAAACGGGTAAAACGGCGTGAACGAGGCATTTTCGGGCTAAATCGGTGTGCTATCGCCCACGATTTTTGGGGTGGGCCCAGGATCCGGGCGTTTTGTTGGTCAAAAATCGATCGGGGCATGCCAGGGAGGTTGGGGATCATCCCAGTATGGTCCATTTAAATTTTTATGGCCATTTGGGTGGACAAACGGGTGAAACAGCGTGAACTGGGAATTTTTAAGCCAAATTGGTGTGCTAGAGCCCACGGTTTTAGGGGTTGGCCCGAGGTTCGGCATTTTGTGGGCTGAAAATTGACTGGGTCATGCTAGGGAGGTTGGGTATCATCCCAATATGGTCCATTTAAATTTTCGTGGACATTTGGGTGGACAAACGGGTCAAACGATGCAAACGGGGCATTTTCAGGACCAAATCAGTGTGCTATAGCCCACGATTTTGGGGGTGGACCTTGGGTTCGGGCGTACTGTAGGCCGAAAATTGATCGGGTCGTGCCAGGGAGGTTGGGGATCGTCCAGTGTGGTCTGTTTAAATTTTTGTGGCCATTTGGGTGGACAAATGGGCAAAATAGCTCGAACGGAGCATTTTCGGGTTAAACTGGTGTGCTATAGCCCACGATTTCAAGGGTGAGCCCAGGGTCCGGGCGTGGTGTTCGCCAAAAATTAGTCAGAGCATGCCAGGAAGGTTGAGGATCATCCAGTGTGGTCCGTTTAAATTTTCGTGGCCATTTGGGTGGAGAAACGGGAGAAACAGTGCGAATGGGGTGTTTTTGGACCAAATAGGTATGCTATAGCCCACGGTTTTGGGGTGGGCATGGGATCCGAGCGTGTTGTGGGCTAAAAAACAATCGGGGCATCCTAGGGAGGTGGGGATCATCCCAATATGCTCCTTTTAAATTTTCGTGGACATTTGGGTGGATAAACGGCTGAAACGGCACGCATGAGGCATTTTGGGGCCAAATAGGTGTGCTATAGCCCATGGTTTCTGGGGTGGGCCCGGGGTCCGGGTGTACTGTGATCCAAAAATTGACCGGGGCATGACAGAGAGGTTAGGGATTATCCCAGTATAGTTCGTTTAAATTTTTGTGGCCATTTGGGTGAACAAATGGGCAAAACAGCACGAACGTGGCATTTTCGTGCCAAATCGGTGTGCTGTAGCCCAGGGTTTCGGGGGTTAGCCCGGGGTCCAGGCATGCTGTGGGCCTAAAATTGATTGAGGTGTGCCTGGGAGTTTGGGGATCGTCCCAGTGTGGTCGATTTATATTTTTGTGGACATTTGGGTGGACAAACGGGCGAAACGGCGCGAACGAGGCATTTTCTGGCCAAATCGGTGTGCTATAGTCCACAATTTTGGGGGTGGGCTAGGAGATTGGGCATTCTGTGGGCTTAAAATAGACCAGGGTGTGCAAGGGAGGTTGGGGATTGTCCCAGTGTGGTCAATTTTCTTGGCTATTTGGGTGGACAAACGGTAGAAATGGCGTGAATGGGGCATTTTGAGGTCTAATCAGTGTTCTATAGCCCACGGTTTTGGGGGTGGGCTTAGGGTCTGGCATGCTATGATCCAAAAATCGACTGGGGCATGCCAGGGAGGTTGGGGATCATCCCAATGTGGTCCGTTTATGTTTTCGTGGCCATTTGGGTGGACAAACAGGAAAAACATCGCGAACGGGACTTTTTTTAGCCAAATCAGTGTGCTATAGCCCATGGTTTCGGGGGTGGACCCAGGGTTCGGGCGTGCAGTGGACCAAAAATTGATTGGGGCAAGCCAGGAAGGTTGGGGATCATCTCAGTGTTGTCCGTTTAAATTTTCATGGCCATTTGTGCGGACAAAAGATCGAAACGGAGCGAACGTGGTATTTTTGTGTCAAATCGGTGTGCGCCTACGGTTTTGGGGGTGGGCTCGGGGTCAAGGTATGTTGTGGGCTGAAAATCGATCGAGGCTTTCCAAGGAGGTTGGGGATCATCCCAGTGTGGTTTGTTTAAATTTTCGTGGACAAACGGGTAAAATAGTGTGAATGGGGCATTTTCAGGCTAGATCGTTGTGTTATAGCCCACGGTTTCGGGGGTGGACCTGGGGTCCAAATGTTCTGTGGGTCAAAAATTGGTTTAAATTTTTATGGCTATTTTAGTGGACAAACAGACGAAACGGCGCGAACTGGGAGTTTTTGGGCCAAATCAATCTGTTATAGTCCATAGTTTTGAGTCTAGGCCCGTGGTCCGGGCTAGCTGTTGGACAAAAATTGACCGAGAAATGCCAGGGAGGTTGAGGATCATCCCAGTGTGGTCTGTTTAAAATTTTGTAGCCATTTGGATGGATAAACGGGTAAAACAACATGAACGAAGCATTTTTGGGCCAAATTGGTGTGCTATAGCCCACCGTTTTGGGGGTGGGCTCAGGGTTCGAGCGTGTTGTGTACTGAAAATCAATCGGGGCGGGTTAGAGAGGTTGGGGATCATCCCAGTGTGATCCGTTTAAATTTTTGTGGCCATTTGGGTGGAAAAACGGGCAAAATGGAGCGAACGGGGCATTTTTGGGGCAAATCAGAGTGCTATAGCCAATATTTTTGGGGGTGGGGTCAACATTCGGGCGTGTTGTGGGCCGAAAATAGATTGGGGTTTGATAGGGAGGTTGGGGATCATTCAAGTATGTCCCGTTTAAATTTTTGTGGCTATTTGGGTGGACAAACAAGCGAAACGGCGCGAACGGGGCATTTTAGGGCTAAATCGGTATGCTATAGCCCACGGTTTTGGGGGTGGGCCCGGGGTCTAGGCGTGTTGTGGGATAAAAATGGGCCGAGGCATGTCAGGGTGGTTGGGGATCATCCCAATATGGTCCGTTTAAATTTTTGTGGCTATTTGGGTGGACAAACGGGCGAAACGGCGAGAACGGGGCATTTTCAAGCCTTATCGGTGTTCTATAGCCCATAGTTTTGGGGGTGGGCCTGGGGTACGGGCATGTTGTTAGTTGAAAATCCACTGGGGCATGCCAGGGCGATTGGGAATCATCCGAGTGTGGTCCGTTTAAATTTTTGTGGCCATTTGGGTGGACAAACGGCAGAAACTGTGCGATCGGGGCATTTTTGGACAAATCGGTGTGCTATAGCCCACAGTTTTGGGGGAGGGCCCTGGATCCGAGCATGTTGTGGGCTGAAAATCAACCGGGGTATGCCAGGGAGGTGGGGATCATCCCAGTGTGGTCCGTTTAAATTTTTGTTGCCATTTGGGTGGACAAACAGGTGAATCAGCGCGAACGGGGCATTTTCGGCCCAAATCGGTGTGCTATAGCCCATGGTTTTAAGGGTGGGCCCAGGGTACGAGCATGTTGTGGCCCAAAAATTGACCGAAGCATGCTAGGGATGTTGGGATTATAGCAGTGTCATCTGTTTAAATTTTCTTGGTTATTTGGGTGGACAAACGGGAAAAACGGCGCGAATGGGGCATTTTTGAGCCAAATCGGTGTGCTATAGCCCATGGTTACAAGGGTGGTTCCGGGGTCCGGAGTCCTGGTGTGTTGTAGGCCAAAAATTGACTGAGGCATGCTAACGAGGTTGGGGATCATCCCAGTATGGTCTGTTTAAATTTCTTTGGCCATTTGGGTGGATAAACGGGTAAAACGGCGTGAATGGGGCATTTTCGGGACAAATCGGTGTTCTATAGCCCATGGTTTTGGGGGTGGGCTCGGGATCCTGTGTGCTGTGGGCTGAAAATTAATTGGGGCATGCCAGGGAGGTGGGGATCGTCCTAGTGTGGTCCGTTTAAATTTTCATGGCCATTTTGGTGGACAAACGGGCGAAACGGCATGAACGGGGCATTTTTGGGCCAAATCAGTGTGCTATAGCCCACGGTTTCTAGAGTAAGCCCGGGGTCCAAAAGGTTGTGCCCCAAAAATTGATCGGGGTGTGTTAGGGAGGTTGGAGATCGTCCCAGTATGGTTCGTTTAAATTTTGTGGCTATTTTGGTTGATAAACAGAAAAAAATGGCACGGATGGGGTGTTTTCGGGCCAAATTGGTGTGCTATAGCCCGCGGCTTTGAGGGTGGGCCTGGGGTCCGGGCGTGCTGTGGGCCAAAAATTGACTGGGGCATGCAAGGGCAGTGGGGATCATCCCAGTATGGTCCTTTTAAATTTTCGTGGATATTTGGGTGGACAAACGGGAGAAACGGCGCACACGAGGCATTTTTGGGCCAAGTAGGTGTGTTATATCCCATCGTTTCAGGGGTGGGATCGGGGTTCGGGTGTGCTGTGAGCCAAAAATTGACCAGGGCATGCCAGGGAGGTTGGGGATCATCCCAGTGTAGTTCGTTTAAATTTTCGTGGCCATTTGGGTGGACAAACGACAAAACAGCGCGAACGGGGCATTTTTTATCCAAATCGGTGTGTTGTAGCCGAGGGTTTCAGGAGTTGGCCCGGGGTCCGGGCATGCTGTGGGCCAAAAATTGATTGAGGGGTGCCCGGGAGGTTGGGGATCGTCCCAATGTGGTCGATTTACATTTTTCTGGATATTTGGATGGACAAACGGGCGAAACGTCGCGAACGAGGTATTTTCTGGCTAAATCAGTGTGCTATAGTCTACGATTTTGGGGGTGGGCTCGAGGTTCGGGTATTCTGTGGGCTAAAAATCGACCAGGGCATGCTAGGGAGGTTGGCGATCATCCCAGTGTGGTCCGTTTAAATTTTCGTGGTTATTTGGGCGGACAAACGGGAGAAACGGCACGAATGGGGCATTTTGAGGTCTAATCGGTGTTCTGTAGCCCACGGTTTTGGGGATGGGCTCGGGGTATGGGCATGCTATGATCCTAAAATTGACTGGGGCATGCCAAGGAGGTTGGGGATCATCCCAGTGTGGTCCATTTAAGTTTTTATGGCCATTTGGGTGGACATACAGGCAAAACAGTGCGAACGAGACTTTTTTGAGCCAAATCAGTATGGTATAGCCCATGGTTTCGAGGGTGGGCCCAGGGTTCGGGCGGGAAGTGGACCAAAAATTGATCGGGGCAAGACAGGGAGGTTGGGGATCATCTCGGTGTGGGCCATTTAAATTTTCATGGCCATTTGGGCGGATAAACGATCGAAACGGCGCGAACAAGTCATTTTTGGGTCAAATCAGTGTGCGCCCACGATTTTGGGGGTGGGCTTGGGGTCAAGGTATGTTGTGGGCAGAAAATTGATCGAGGCTTGCCAAAGAGGTTAGGGATCATCCCAGTGTGGTCTGTTTAAATTTTTATGGCCATTTGGGTGGACAAACGGACTAAACGGCGCGAATGAGGCATTTTTGGGCCAGATTGGTGTGCTATAGCCCACGATTTCGGGGGTGGACCCGGGGTCCGAATATGCGGTAAGTAAAAAATTGACTGGGGCATGGCAGGGAGGTTGGGGATCGTATCACTATGGTTCATTTAAATTTTTATGGCTATTTGGGTGGACAAACGGACGAAACGGCTCGAACAGGGAATTTTTGGGCCAAATTGATCTGCTATAGTCCATGATTTCGAGTGTGGTCCCGGGGTCCGGGCTTGCTGTTGGCCGAAAATTGAATGGGGCATGCCAGAGAGGTTCAGGATCATCCCAGTGTGGTCAGTTTAAAATTTCATGGCCATTTGGGTGGACAAACGGGTAAAACAGCGTGAACGGGGAATTTTTGGGCCAAATCAGTGTACTATAGCCCACCGTTTTGGGGGTGGGCTTGGGGTTCGGGCGTGTTGTGTACTATAAATTGATTGGGATGGGATATAGAGGTTGGGGATCATCCCAGTGTGGTTCGTTTAAATTTTTGTGGCCATCTGGGTGGAAAACCGGGCAAAACGGTGCGAACGGGGCATTTTTGGGCAAAATCAGTGTGCTATAGCCAACATTTTTAGGGGTGGACTCAACATTCGTGCGTGCTGTGGGCCGAAAATCAATTGAGGTGTGCTAGGGAGGTTGGGTATCATTCCAGTATGGCCCGTTTAAATTTTTGTAGCCATTTGGGTGGACAAACGTGCGAAACGGCGCGAATGGGGCATTTTAGGGTCAAATCGGTGTGCTATAGCCCACGGTTTTGGGGGTGGGCCTGGGGTCTGGGCGTGCTGTGGGCCAAAAGTTAGCCGAGGCATGCCAGGGTGTTTGGGGATCATCCCAATATGGTCTGTTTAAATTTTTGTGGCTATTTGGGTGGAAAAACAGGCGAAACGATGCGAACGAGGCATTTTCAGGCCTTATCGGTGTGCTATAGCCCATAATTTTGGGGGTGGGCCCAGGGTCTAGGCATGTTGTTAGTTAAAAATCCACTGGGGCATGCCAGGGAGATTGAGAATCATCCGAGTGTTGTCTGTTTAAATTTTTGTGGCCATTAGGGTGGACAAACGGGCAAAACGGCGCGATCATGGCATTTTCTGGACAAATCGATGTGCTATAGCCCACGGTTTTGGGAGAGGGCCCAGGATCCGGGCATGCTGTGGGCTGAAAATCAACCGGGGTATGCCAGGGAGGTGGGGATCATCCCAGTGTGGTCTGTTTAAATTTTTGTGGCCATTTGGGTGGACAAACAGGCGAATCAGCGCGAACGGGGCATTTTCATGCCAAATCGGTGTGCTATAGCCCACGGTTTGAAGGGTGGGCCTAGGGTCCGAGCATGTTGTGGGCCAAAAATCAATCGGAGCATAATAGGGATGTTGGGATTGTCGCAGTGTCATCTGTTTAAATTTTCTTGGCTATTTGGATGGACAAACGGGCGAAACGGCGCGAATGGGGCATTTTTGGGCCAAATCGATGTGCTATAGCCCATGGTTTCGGAGGTGGGCCCGGGGTTCGTGCGTGTTGTGGGCCAAAAATTGACCAGGGCATTCTTGGGATGTTGGGGATCATCCCAGTATGGTCCGTTTAAATTTTCGTGGGCATTTGGTTGGACAAACGGGCAAAACAGCGCGAACGGGGCATTTTTGGGCCAAATCGGTGTGCTATAGCCCTCAGTTTTGGGGGTGGACCTGGGATCCTGGCGTGCTGTGGGTCAAAAATTGATTGGGGCATGCCAGGGAGGATGAAGATCATCCCAGTATGGTCCGTTCAAATTTTCGTGGCTATTAAGGTGGACAAACATGCAACGGTACGAATGGGGCATTTGAAAGCCTCATCGGTGTTCTATATCACATGGTTTCGGGGGTGGGCTCGAGGTTCGGGCGTGCTGTGGGATGAAAAATGATTGGGGCAGGACAGGGAGGTTGGGGATCATCCTAGTATGGTCCGTTTAAATTTTCATGGCCATTTGGGTGTACAAACGATTAAAACGGTGTGAACGAGGCATTTTCGGGCCAAATCGGTGTGTTATAGCCCAAGGTTTTTGGGGTGGGCCCGGGGTCCAAGCGTGTTGTGGGCCGAAAATTGATCGGGCCATGCCAGGAATATTGGAGATCATCCCAGTATGGTTCGTTTAAATTTTTGTGGCCATTTGGGTTGACAAACGGGTGAAACAACATAAACAAGGTATTTTCGGGCCAAATCAATGTGCTATAGCCCACGGTTTCGGGGGTGGTCCCGATGTTCGGGTGTGTTTTGGGATGAAAATTTATCGGGGTATGCCATGGAGGTTGGGGATTGTCCTAGTATGGTCCGTTTAAATTTTCATGGCCATTTGGGTGTACAAACGATCAAAACGGTGCGAATGAGGTATTTTGGGGATAAATCAGTGTGCTATAGCCCACGGTTTTGGTGGAGGGCCTAGAGTCCCGGCATGCTGTGGGCCAAAAATTGACTGGGTCGTGCCAGCGAGGTTGGGTATCATCCCAGTATGGTCCGTTTAAATTTTTGTGGCCATTTGGGTGGATAAACGGGTAAACGGCGCGAATGGGGCATTTTCAGGCCAAATCAGTGTTCTATAGCCCATGGTTTCGGGGGTGGGCTCGGGATCCGGGAGTGCTGTGGGCTGAAAATTAATTGAGGCATGCCAGGGAGTTGGGGATCGTCCTAGTGTAGTCCGTTTAAATTTTCTTGGCCATTTTTGTGGACAAACGAGCGAAACGGCATGAACAGGGCATTTTTGGGCTAAATCGGTGTGCTATAGCCCACTATTTCAGGAGTAGGCCCGGGGTCCAGACGGTTGTGCCCCAAAAATTGATCGGGGTGTGCCAGAGAGGTTGGAGATCGTCCCATTGTGGTTTGTGTAAATTTTTATGACTATTTGGGTGGACAAACAGAAAAAACGGCGCGAATGGGGTGTTTTCGGGCCAAATTAGTGTGCTATAGCCCACAATTTTGAGGGTGGGCTCGGGGTCCGGGCATGCTATGGGCCGAAAATCGACCGGGGCATGCAAGGGAGGTTGGGGATCATCCCAGTATGGTCCGTTTAAATTTTCATGGCCATTTAGGTGCACAAACGGTCAAAATGGTGCGATTGGGGTATTTTTTGGATAACTCGGTGTGCTATAGCCCACGGTTTCGGGGGTGGGTTCGGGGTCCAGGCGTGCTGTGGGCCAAAAATCATTCGGGGTGTGCCAGGGAGGTTGGGTATCATCCCAATATAGTCCTTTTAAATTTTTGTGGCTATTTGGGTGGACAAACGGGCAAAACGTTGCAAACAGGGCATTTATGGGCCAAATCGGTGTGCTATAGCTCATGATTTTAGTGGTGGACCCGGGGTCCGGGCGTGCTGTGGGCCAAAAATCGACTTAGGCGTGCCAGGGAGGTTGGGATTATCCCAGTGTAGTCCGTTTAAAATTTCATGGCCATTTGGGTTGACAAACGAGCGATACGGCGCAAATGGGGCATTTTCTGGCCAATTTGGTGTGCTATATAGCCCACAGTTTTGGGGGTGCGCCCGGGGTTCGGGCGTTCTGTGGGCCAAAAATTGATCGGGGCATGTCAGGGAGGTTGGGGATCATCCCAGTGTTTTTCTCTTAAATTTTTGTGGCCATTTGGGTGGACAATCAGGCGAAACGGCACGAATAGGGATTTTTCTGTCCAAATCAATGTGCTATAGCCTATGGTTTTGGGAGTGGGCCCGGGGTCCCAGCGTGCTGTCAGCCAAGAAGTGACTAGGGCATGTAAAGGAGTTTGGGAATCATCCCAGCGTGGTTCGTTTAAATTTTCGTGGCCATTTGGGTGGACAAACGGGCAAAACAGCATGAACGAGGCATTTTTAGGCTAAATCAGTGTTATAGCCCGTGTTTTTGGGGGTGGGATAGGGGTTCGAGTGTGTTATAGTCCAAAAATCAACTGGGGCATGCCAGGGAGGTTGGGGATCATCTCAGTATGGTCTTTTTAAATTTTTGTGGCCATTTGGGTGGAAAAAATGGGCGAAACGGCACAAACGGGGCGTTTTTGGGCTAAATCGGTGTGCTATAGCCCTAGGTTTTGGGGGTGGGCTCGGGGTCTCGGCATGCTGTTGGCCAGAAATCGATTGGGGCATGCTAGGGAGGTTGGAGATCATTCCAGTATGGTCCATTTAAATTTTCGCGGCCATTTGGGAGGACGAACGGGCGTAACAGCGCGAACGGGTTATTTTCAGGGCCAAATCAATATGCTATAGCCCACGATTTAGGGGGTGGGCCTTGGGTACGGGCGTACTGTGGGACGAAAATCGACTGAGGCGTGCCAGGGAGGTTAGGGATCATCTCAGAGTGGTCTTTTTAAATTTTTGTGGCTATTTGGGTGGACAAATAAACGAAACGGCGCGAATTGGGTGTTTTCAGGACAAATGAGTGTGCTATAGCCCGCGATTTTGAGGGTGGGCCCGGGGGTACGGGCGTGCTGTGGGACAAAAATCGACCGAGGCAAGACAGGAATGTTGGGGATCATCCCAGTATGGTGTGTTTAAATTTTGTGGCCATTTGGGAGGACAAATGGGAAAAAACGGTGTGAACGGGACATTTTTGGGCCAAATCGGTGTGCTATAGCCCCCGGTTTCGGTGGTGGGCTCGGGGTCCAGGCATGCTGTGGGCCAAAAATCAATCAGGGCGTGCCAGGGAGGTTGGGGATCATCCTACTATGGACCTTTTAAATTTTAGTGGCTATTTGGGTAGACAAACGGGCAAAACGGAACAAACGGGGCATTTTTGGGCCAAATCGGTGCGCTTTCGCCCACGATTTCAGGGGTGTGCCCGAGGTTCAAGCGTGCTGTGGGCCAAAAATTGACTGAGGTATGCCAGGGAGGTTGGGGATCATCCCAGTGTAGTTCGTTTGAAATTTCATTTCCATTTGGGTTGACAAACGAGTGAAACGGCGCAAATGGGACATTTTATGACCAAATTGGTGTGCTATATAGACCACGGTTTTGGGGGTGCACCCGGGGTCCGGGCATGCTGTGGGCCAAAAATTGACCGGGGAATTCCAGGGAGGTTGGAGATCGTCCTAGTGTGTTTTGCTTAAATTTTTGTGGCTATTTGGGTGGACAAACAGGTGAAACAGCATGAACGAGGATTTTTCGGTCCAAACTGATGTGCTATAGCCCATGGTTTCGAGGGAGGGCCGGGGGTTCCAGCGTGCTGTCAGCCAAAAATTGACTAGGGAATGCCAAGGAGTTTAGAAATCATCCCAGTGTGGTCCGTTTAAATTTTTTTGGCCATTTGGGTGGACAAATGGGCAAAACGGCACGAATGGGGCATTTTCGGGCTAAATCTGTGCTATAGCCTGCGATTTTGGGGGTGGAACTGGGGTCCGAGCATGTCGTAGGCCAAAAATCGACTGGGCATGCCAGGGAGGTTGGATATCATCCTAGTGTGGTCTGTTTAAATTTTTGTGGCCATTTGAGTGGACAAACGAGCGAAACAGAGTGAATTGGGCATTTTTGGGCTAAATTGGTGTGCTATAGCCCACGGTTTAGGGGGTGGTCCCGGGGTCCGAGCGTGTTGTTGGCCAAAAATCTATCGGGGCATACCAGGGAGGTTGGGGATCATCCCAGTGTGGTCATTTTAAATTTTCGTGGCTATTTGGATTGACAAACGGGTGAAATGGTGCGAACAGGGCATTTTTGGGCAAACTCGATGTGCTATAGCCCACGGTTTTTGGGGTGGGTCTGGGGTCCGAGAGTAATGTGGGCCAAAAATCAACCAGGGCGTGCCAGGGAGGTTGGGGATCATCCTAGTATGGTCCGTTATAATTTTTGTGTCTATTTGGGTTGACAAATGGGTGAAACGGCGCAAACAGGGCATTTTTCGGACTAAATCGGTGTGCTATAGCCCACGGTTTCGGGGGTGGCCCTGAGGTCCGGGTATGCTACGGGCCAAAAATTGACTGGGACATGCCAGGGAGGTTGGGGATCATCCCAGTATGGTCTTGTTAAATTTTTGTGGCCATTTGGGTGGACAAACAGGCGCAACGGCGCGAACGGGGCATTTTTTAACGAAATCGGTGTGTTATAACCCACGATTTTGGGGGTGGGCCCGAGATCCGGGTGTGCTGTGGGCTGAAAATCAATAGGGGCATGCCAGGGAGGTAAGGATCATCCCAGTGTGGTCCGTTATAATTTTTGTGGCCATTTGAGTTGACAAATGAGCGTATCGGTACGAATGAGGCATTTTCAGGCCAAATTGATGTGCTAAATCCCATGGTTTCAGGGGTGGGCCCGAGGTTCGGATGTGCTGTGGGCTAAAAATTGATCGGGGCATTCCAGGAAGGTTGGGATCATCCCAGTGTAGTTTATTTAAATTTTCGTTGCCATTTGAGTGGACAAACAGGCAAAACGGTGAGAATGGGGCATTTTCGAGCCAAATCAGTGTGTTATATCCTACGGTTTTGGGGGTTGGCCCAGGGTTCAGGCATGTTGTGGGCCTAAAATTGACTGAGGCATGTCCGGGAGTTTAGGGATAGTCCCAATGTGGTCAATTTGAATTTTCTTGGCTATTTGGGTTGATAAACGGGAGAAATGGTGCGAACGGGACATTTTTAGGCCAAATCGATGTGATATAGCCCACGGTTTTGAGGGTAGGCCCGGAGCCCGGGTGTTTTATGCGCCAAAAATTGAGTGAGGCGTGCCTGGGAGATTGGGGATTGTCCCAGTATGGTCCGTTTAAATATTTATGGCTATTTGTGTGGACAAACGGGAGAAACGGCGCGAACGGGGCATTAACAAGCCTAATCGGTATGCTACAGCCCACAGTTTTGGGGGTGGGCCCGGGGTCTAGGCATGCTGTGGGAAGAAAATTAATTGGGGCATGCCAGGGAGGTTGGGGATCATCCCAGTGTGGTTCGTATAAATTTTCGTGGCCATTTGGGTGGACAAACAGGCAAAGCGATGCGAACTGGGCATTTTCGAGCCAAATCAGTGTGCTATAGCCCACAGTTTTGGGAGTGGGCCCGAGCGTGCTTTGGGCTAAAAATTTACCTGGGCATGCTAGGGAGGTTGGGGATCATCCCAGTGTGGTCCGTTTAAATTTTCATGGCCATTTGGGTGGGAAAACGGTCGAAACGGTGCAAACGGGGCATTTTTGGGTCAAATTGGTGTTCTATAGCCCATGGTTTTGGGGGTGGGCCCGGGGGACCAGGTGTGTTGTTGGACAAAAATTATTCGGGGCTTTCTAGGGAGGTTGAGAATCATCCCAGTGTGGTACGTTTAAATTTTTGTGCCCATTGGGTGGACAAACGGGCAAAACAGTGCGAATGGAGCATTTTTGGGATAAATCGGTGTACTATAGACCACGATTTGGGGGTGGGCCCGTGGTCTGGACGTGTTGTGGGTCAAAAATCGATCGGGATATGCCAGAGAGGATGGGGATTGTCCCAGTGTGGTTCGCTTAAACTTTTATAGCTATTTGAGGGGACAAACGGATGAAACGGCGTGAACGGGGTGTTTTCGGGCCAAATTGATATGTTATAGCCCACGGTTTTGAGGGTGGGCTCGGGGTTCGGGCGTGCTGTGGGCTGAAAATCGACCGAGGCATCCTAGAGAGGTTGGGGATTGTCTCAGTATGGTCTGTTTAAATTTTAGTGGCCATTTGGATGGAAAAACGGGCAAAACAGCACGAACGGGGCATTTTCGGGCCAAATCAGTGTGCTATAGCCCACGGTTTTGGGGGTGGGCTGGGGGTCCGAGCGTTCTGTCGGTCAAAAATCAATTGAGGCATGCCAAGAAGGTTGAGGATCGTCCCAGTATGGTCCTTTTAACTTTTCATGGCCATTTAAGTGGCCAAACAGGTGAAACAGCGCAAACAAAGCATTTTCGGGAAAATTGGTGTGCTATAGCCCACAATTTTAGGGGTAGGCCCAGGGTCCGGGCGTGCTATAGGCCGAAAATTGACTAAGGCCTACCAGGGAGGTTGGGATCATCAGAGTGTGGTCCATTTAAATTTTCGTGGCCATTTGGGTGGACAAACGAGCAAAACGGCACGAACAGGGCATTTTCGGGCTAAATCGGTGTGCTAGAGGCCACGGTTTTTGAGATGGGCCCAGGGTCCGGGCGTGATGTGGGCCAAAAATTGACCGGGGCATGCCAGAGAGGTTGGGGATCGTCCCAGTGTGTTCTGATTAAATTTTTATGGTAATTTGGGAGTGGACAAACGGGACAAACGACACAAACAGGGCTTTTTGGAGCTAAATCGGTGTGCTATAGCCCACGGTTTTGGGGGTGGGCCCGCGGTCCAGGCGTGATGTCTGCAAAAAATTGACTAGGGCGTGCCAAGGAGTTTAGGAATCATCCCAGAGAGGTTCGTTTAAATTATCGTGGCTATTTGAGTGGACAAACGGGCAAAACGGCGCGAACAGGGCATTTTTTGGCCAAATCAATGTGCTATAGCCCGCGGTTTTGGGGGTGGGACCGGGATCCAAGTGTGTTGTGGGCCAAAAGTCGACCAGGGCATGCCAAGGAGGTTGGGGATCATCCCGATGTGGAGTGTTTAAATTTATGTGGCCATTTGGGTGTACAAACAGGTAAAACGGCGCGAACGGGGTATTTTTGAGCTAAATTGGTGTGCTATAGCCCATGGTTTTGGTGCTGGCCCCGGGAAAAAACAATCGGGGCATGCCAAGGAGGTTGGGATTCATCCCAGTGTGGTACGTTTAGATTTTTGTGGCCATTTTGTTGGACAAACGTGCAAAACGGCACAAACGGGGCATTTTTGAGCCAAATCGGTGTGCTAGAGCCCATGATTTTAGGGGTTGGCCCGGGGTTCGGGAATTTTGTGGGCCGAAAATCGACCGGCGCATACAAGGGAGGTTTTCGATCATCCCAGTATGGTTTGTTTAAATTTTTGTGGTCATTTGGGTGAACAAACGGGCAAAACAGCACGAACGGAGCATTTTCAGGGACAAATCAGTGTGCTATTGCCTACGATTTTGGGGGTGCGCTTGGGTCCGGGCTTACTGCATGACCAAAATCAACTGGGCATGCCAAGGAGGTTGGCGATCATCCCAGTATGGTCTGTTTAAATTTTTAAGGCCATTTGGGTGGACAAACGGGCGAAATGGTGCGAAAGAAGTATTTTCGGGCCAAATCGGTGTGCTATAGTCCATGGTTTCGGAGGTGGGCTGGGGGTTCGATCGTGCTGTGGGCCAAAAATTAACTGGAGCATGCCATGGAGATTGGGGATCATCCCAGTGTGGTTCGTTTAAATTTTTGTGGCTATTTGAGTGGAGAAACGGGAGAAACGGGGCGAACGGGGCATTTTTGGACCATATTGGTGTGCCATAGCCACGGTTTTAGGGGTGGGACTGGGATCCGAGCGTGCTGTGGGCTAAAAATAAAGCGGGGCATCCCATTGAAGTGGGTATCACTGGGAGTCATTTAAATTTTTGTGACCATTTGGTTGGACATACAGGCAAACCGGCGCGAACAGGGCATTTTCGAGCTAAATCGATGTGCTATAGCCCATGGTTTCAGGTGTGGGCCCGGGTTTGGGCGTACTGTGTGCCAAAAATTGACTGGATCATGTCAGGGAGGTTGGGGATCGTCCCAGTGTAGTTCATTTAAATTTTTATGACCATTTGGGTGGACAAACAGGCGAAACGGCGCGAAGGGGGCATTTTCAAGCCATATCGGTGTGTTATAGCCTAGGGTTTCAGGGGTTGGCCCATGATCCGGGAATTCTATGGGATGAAAATTGACTGGGGCATGCCTGGGAGGTTGGGTATCATCCCAGTACGGTCGATTTAAATTATCGTGGCTATTTGTGTGGACAAACAGGCAAAATAGCGCGAACGGGGTATTTTTGGGCCAAATCAGTATGTTATAGCCCACGATTTTGGGGCTAGGCCCGGGGTCTGGGTATGCTATTGGCCGAAAATCGAATGGGGCATGCTAGGGAAGTTGGGGATCATCCCAGTATGGTCTGTTTACATTTTTGTGGCCATTTGGGTGGATAAACTGGCAAAACGGCGCGAACAGGGCATTTTCGACCAAATCAGTGTGCTATATACCATGGTTTTGGGGGTGGGCTCGAGGTCTAGGCATTTTTTGGATCAAAAATTGACCGGGGTGTATCAGGGAGGTTGGGGATCATCCCAGTGTGGTCTGTTTAAATTTTCATGGCCATTTGGGTGGAGAAACGGTTAAAACGGCGCAAACTTGGAATTTTTGGTCAAATCGGTGAGCTATAGCCCACGGTTTCGGGGGTAGGCCCGGGTTCTAGGTGTGTTGTGGGCTTAAAATTGACCGACGCTTGCGACGGAGGTTGGGGATCCTCCCAGTGTGGTTCGTTTAAATTTTTGTGGCTATTTAGGAGGACAAACGGGCGAAACAGTGCGAATGGGGCATTTTTTAGACAAATTTGTGTGTTGTAGCCAACAATTTTGGGGGTGGGCCCGGGATTATCCCAGTATGGTCCATTTCAATTTTTGTTGCCATTTGGGTGGATATACAAGCAAAACAGCATGAACAGTATATTTTTGGGCCAAATCGGCGTGCTATAGCCCACAATTTTGGAGGTGGGCCCGGGGTTCCAGTGTGTTGTGGATCAAAAATCGACCGCGGCATGCCAGGGAGGTTGAGTATCGTCTCAGTTCAGTCTATTTAAATTTTTGTGGACAAACAGGCGAAATGGCTAAAGCGGGGCATTTTCGAGCAAAATTAGTGTCCTATTGCCCACGGGTTTGGGGGTGGACCCGGAGTCTGGGCGTGCTGTCGGCAAAAAATCAACCGAGGCATGATAGGGAGGTTGGGGATCCTCCCAGTTTGGTCCGTTTAAATTTTTGTAGTCATTTGGGTGGACAATCAGCTTAAACGGCGAGAACAGGTCATTTTCAAGCCAAATCGGTGTGCTATAGACCACGATTTCAGAGGTGGGCCTGGGTTCCGGGCGTGCTGTGGGTTAAAAATTGATTGGGGAATGCAAGGGAGGTTGGGGATCATCCCAGTATGGTCCATTTAAATTTTTGTGGCTATTTGGTAGGACAAACGGGCAAAACGGGACGAACGGGGCATTTTAAGGCCAAATCATTGTGCTATAGCCCACGTTTTCGGTAATGGTCCTGAGGTCCGGGTGTACATTGGGCCAAAAATTGATTGAGGCATGCCAGGGAGGTTGAGAATCATCCCAGTATGGTCCGTTTAAATTTCCGTGGCCATTTGGATGGATTAACGGGTGAAACAGAGCGAATGGGGTGTTTTCGGGCCAAATCAGTGTGCTATAGCCCACGGTTTTGGGAGTGGGCCTTGGATCCGAGCGTGCTGTAGGCCAAGAATCGACCGGGGCATGCTAGGTAGTTGGGGATCGTACCTGTGTGATCCGTTTAAATTTTTGTGGCCATTTGGGTAGACAAATGGGCGAAACAACGCGAACGGGGTATTTTTGTGTCAAATTGGTGTACTATAGCCCATGGTTTTGGGGGTGGGCCCAGGATTTGGGCGTGCAATGAGCCAAAAATCAATCGGGGCATGCCAGAAAGGTTGGGGATGGTCCCAGTATGGTCCGTTTAAATTTTCATGGCCATTTAGGTTGACAAATGGGCAAAACGGTGCGAATGGAGTATGTTTGGGCCAAATTGGTGTACTATGGCCCACGGTTTTAGCGATGGGCCCGGGTACGGGCATGCTATAGACCAAAAATTGACCATGGCATGCCAGGGAGATTGGGGATCATCCCAGTATGGTTAGTTTAAACTTTTGTGGCTATTTGGGTGGACAAACGGGAGAGACAGAGAGAATGGGGTATTTCTGGGCCAAATTGGTGTGCTATAGCCCACGGTTTTGGAGTTGGGCCTGGGGTCTGGGCATGCTGTGGGTCAAAAATTGATTGAGGCATGCCAGGGAGGTTGGGGATCATCCCTGTTTGGTTCGTTTAAATTTTTATGGCCATTTGGGTGGACAAAAGGGAGAAATGGCGCGAACGAGGCTTTTTGGGCCAAATCGGTGAGCTTAGACCACGGTATCAAGGGTGGGCTCGGGGTTCGGGTGTACTGCGGGCTGAAAATCAATTGGGGCATGCCAGGAAGGTTGGGGATCATCCCAGTATGGTCTGTTTAAATTTTCGTGTCCATTTGGGTTGACAACCTGGCGAAACGGCGCGAACGGGGCATTCTCTGGCCAAATCGGTCTATTATTGCCCTTGATTTTGGGAGTGGGCAATGAGTTCGGCGTGCTATGGGACAAAAATCGATCGAGGCATGACAGGGAGGGTGGGGATTGTCCCAGTGTAGTCTGTTTAAATTTTCGTAGCCACTTGGATGGACAAACTGGTAAAACGGCACAAACAGAGCATTTTCGGGCAAAATCGTTGTGCTATAGATTACGGTTTTGGGGGTGGGCCTGTGGTCCAGGCATGTTGTTGGCAAAAAATTGACCGGGGCATGCCAGGAAGTTTGGGGATCATCCCAGTGTGGTCCGCTAAAATTTTCGTGGCCATTTAGGTAGACAAATAGGCGAAACAGCGAGAATGGGGCATTTTCTGGCCAAATCGGTGTGGTATAGCCCACGATTTTGGGCATGGATCCGGGGTCTGGGCGTGCTGTGGGCTGAAAATTGACTGGGCATGCTAGAGAGGTAGGGAATCACCCCAGCATGGTCCGTTCAAATTTTCATTGCCATATGTGTGGACAAACGAGCGAAACGGCACAAATGGCGCATTTTCAGGCCAAATCGGTGTGCTATAGCCCACGGTTTTGGGGGTGAGACCGAGGTTCGGACGTGCTGTGGGCCAAAAATCGACCGGGGCATGCCAGTGAGGTTGGTGATCATCCCAGTGTGTTCTGTTTAAATTTTAGTGGCCATTTGTGTGATGAAATAGGCGAAACGGTACGAACGGGGCTTTTTTGGGCCAAATCAGTGTGCTATAGCCCACGATTTTGGGGGTGGGCCCTGTGTCCGGGCGTACTGTAGGCCAAATATCGACTAGTGCATGCCAAGGTGTTTGAGGATCATCCCAGTGTGGTCCGTTTAAATTTTTGTAGCTATTTTGGTGGACAAACGGGCAAAACAGCATGAACGGGGTATTTTCGGGCCAAATCGGTGTTCTATAGCCCATGATTTAGTGGTGGGCCTAGGGTCCGGGCGTGTTGTGGGTTGAAAATCGATTGGGGCATGCCAGGGTGGTTGGGGATCATCCCAGTATGGCCTGTATAAATTTTGTGTCCATTTAGGTAGAGAAACGGGCGAAACGACTTTAACAGGGGATTTTCGATCTAAATCGGTGTGCTATAGCCCACGGTTTTTGGGGTGGACCTGGGATTCGGGCGTGTTGTGGTCCTAAAATCGACTGGGGCATGCCAGGGAGGTTGGTTATCATCCCAGTATGGTCTCGTGGCTATTTGGGGCGACAAACGGGTGAAATGGAGAGAATGAGGCATTTTCGGGCCAAATCGGTGTGCTATAGCCCACAATTTTGGGGGTAGGCCCAGGGTTCGGGCGTGCTGTTGGCCAAAAATTAACTGGGCATGCCAGGGAGGTTGAAGATCATCCCAGTGTGGTCCGTTTAGCTTTTAATGGCCATTTGGGTGGACAAACAGGCGAAAAGGTGCGAACGGGACATTTTTGGGCCAAATCGGTGTGCGATAGCAAACGGTTTCAGGGGTGGACCCGGGTTCTGGATGTGCGGTGGGCCAAAAATTGACCAGGGCATGGCAGGGAGGTTGGGGATCATCCTAGTGTAGTACGTTTAAATTTTCGTGGCCATTTGGGTTGTCAAACAAGCAAAATAGCGCGGATGGGGCATTATCGGGCCAAATCGGTGTGTTATAGCCCACGGTTTCGGGAGTGGACCCGGGGTCCAGGCGTGCTGTGGGCTGAAAATTGACTGAGGCGTGCCAAGGAGGTTTGGTATCATCCCTGTGCGGGCCATTTAAATTTTCATGGCTATTTGGGTGGACAAACGGGCGAAACGGGGCATTTCCAGGCCGAATCGGTGTGTTATAGCCCACGTTTTTGGGGATGGGTCAGGGGTACGGGCATGTTGTTTGTTGATATTGATTGGGGCCTGCTAGGGAGGTTGGGGATCATCCCAGTGTGGTCCGTTTAAATTTTCGTGGCCATTTGGGTGGCCAAACGGGCGAAATGGCGCAAATAGGGCATTTTTGGGCCAAATCGGTGTGTTATAGCCCACGGTTTTGAGGGTGGGCCAAGGGTTCGGGTGTGCTGTGGGCCGAAAATCAACCTGGGCATTCCAGGGAGGTTGGGGGTAGTTCTAAAGTGGCCCGTATAAATTTTTATGGCCATTTGTTTGGATAAATGGGAGAAACATCGTAAACGAGGCATTTTCAGGCCAAGTCAGTTTGGTATAGCCCACAATTCCGATGTGGGCCCAGTTTTCGAGCGTGTTGTGGGCTGAAAATCGACTTGGGCATGCAAGGAAGGTTGGGGATCATCCCAATGTGGTCCATTTAAATTTTTTTAGCCATTTGGGTGAACAAACAGGCGAAAAGGCACGAACAGGGCATTTTCGGCCTAAATCGGTGTGCTTTAGCCCACGATTTTGGGGGTGGCCCGGGGTCTGGCTGAGCTGTGTTCCAAAAATTGATCGGAGAGTGCCAAGGATGTTGGGGATCATCCCAGTATGGTTTTTTTAAATTTTCGTGGCCATTTGGGCGGACAAACGGGCGAAACGGCGCGAACGAGGCATTTTCGGGATAAATTGGTGTGCTATAGCCCACGATTTTAGGGGTGGACCTGGGGTCCGGGTGTGTTGTTGGCCAAAAATTAACTGGGGCATGCTAGGGAGGTTGAGGATCATCCCAGTATGGTCTATTTTAATTTTCGTGGACATTTGGATGGACAAACGGGCGAAACGGTGCGAACGGGGCCTTTACGAGCCAAATTGGTGTGCTATAGCCTACTCTTTTGGGGTTGGGCTCGGGATAGGGGCATGCTGTGGGCTGAAAATTGATCGGGGCATACATAGGAGGTTAGAGATCGTCCTAGTATGGCCCGTTTAAATTTTTGTGGCCATGTGGGTGGACAAACGATCGAAACGGCACGAACGGGGAATTTTTGGGCCAAATTAGAGTACTATACCCCACGGTTTCAGGGGTGGGCTCTGGTTTCGGGCGTTCTCTGGGCTAAATATCAACCGGGGTGTGCCAAGGAGGCTGGGGATCATTCCAGTAATGTCCGTTTAAATTTTTGTGGCTATTTGGGTGGACAAACGGCCAAAACAGCGTAAACGGAGTGTGTAGTGGGCTGAGAATCAACTGTGGCATGCATGGGAGGTGTGGGATCATCCCAATGTGGTTTGTTAAAAATTTTGTGGTCATTGAGTGGACAAACGGTCAAAACAGGGTGTTTTCGACCAAAATCGGTGTGCTATATCCCACGGTTTTGAGGGTAGGCCTGGGGTCCGGGCGTGCTGTAGGCCAAAAATCTACCCGGGTTTGCCAGGGTGGTTGGGGATCTTCCCAGTGTGGTCTGTTTAAATTTTGTGGCTATTTGGGTGGACAAAAGGGCAAAACGGCACACACGGGGCATTTTGGGGGCAAATCGGTGTGCTATAGCCCACAGTTTCGTGCGTGGGCTCGAGGTCCAGGCTTGCTGTGGGCTGAAAATCGACCGAGGCTTTCCAGGGAGGTTGGGGATCATCCCAGTGTGTTTTTTTAAAATTTTTGTAGCCATTTGGCGGGACAAACGAGCAAAATAGACCGAACGGGGCATTTTTGGACCAAATCGATGTGCTATAGCCCATGGTTTTGAGGGTGGGCTCGGGATCCGGGCGTGCTGTTAGCCGAAAATTGATCGGGGCATGCCAGAGAGGTTGGGGATTGTCCCAATGTTGTTCTTTTAAATTTTCCTAGCCATTTGGGTGGACAAACGGGCTAAACGAAACGAATGGGGCATTTTTGGGATAAATTGGTGTGCTATAGCCCACGTTTTTGGGGTTGGTCCCAGGTTCCTGGCGTGTTGTGTGCCAAAAATTGATAGGGACGTGCTAGGGAGGTTGGGAATCATCCTAATATGGTCCGTTTAAATTTTTGTAGCTATCTGGGTGGAAAAACGGGCGGAACGGCGCGAACGGGGCATTTTCGGGATAAATCGGTGTGCTATAGCCAACAGTTTTGGGGGTGTACCTGGGGTCCAGGAATTCTGTGGGCCAAAAATTGACCGGGGCATGTCAGGGAGGTTGGGGATCATTTCAGTATGGTCTGTTTAAATTTTCGTGGTTGTTTGGGTGGACAAACGGGCAAAATGGTACGTCGGGGCATTTTCAGGCCAAATCGATGTGCTATAGCCCTCGGTTATGGGGTAGGATTAGGTTCTAGGCGCGTTGTAGGTCAAAAATTAACTGGGGTGTGCCAGGGAGGTTAGGGATCATCCCAGTGTGGTCCGTTTAAATTTTTATGGTCATTTGGGTGGACAAACGGGCAAAATGGCGCGATCGGGGCATTTTTGGGCCAAATTGGTGTGTTATAGCCCACTGTTATAAGGGTGGGCCCGGGGTCCAGGAATGTTGTGAGCCGAAAATCGATTGGGGCATGCTAGGGAGGTTGGGGATCATTCCAGTAAGTCCCGTTTAAATTTTTGTGGCCATTTGGGTGGACAAACAATCGAAACGGTGTGAAAGGGCATTTTAGGGCCAAATTAGTGTGCTATAACCCACGGTTTTGGGGGTGAGCCCGGGGTATGAGCGCGAATGGGGTATTTTTGGGCATGTTGTGGGTCGAAAATCAATCGGGGCATGCTAGGGAGGTTAGGGATCGTCCCAATATGGTCCTTTTAAATTTTTGTGGACATTTGGGTGGTCAATTGGGCAAAAGGGCGCAAACGGGGCATTTTAGGGCTAAATCGGTGTGCTATAGCCCACGATTTTAGGGGTGGGCCCGGGGTCCGGGCGTGTTGTGAGCCAAAAATCGACTGAGGCATTCTAGGAGGTTGGGGATCGTCCTAGTGTGTTTTGCTTAATTTTTGGTGGCTATTTGGGTAGAAAAACAGGCAAAACGGCATGAACGGGGATTTTTGGGTCAAAATCGGTGTGCTATAGCCAATGATTTTGAGGGTGGGCCCGGGGGTCCCGACGTGCTGTCAACCAAAACGTGACTAGGGCATGCTAAGGAGTTTGGGAATCGTCCCAGTGTGGAATTTTCGTGGCCATTTGGGCGGACAAACGGGCAAACCGATGAGAATGGGGAATTTTTGGGCTAAATCGATGTTATAGCCCACGGTTTTGGAGGTAGGACCGGGGTTTGAGCGTGCTGTAGGCCAAAAATTGACTGGGGCATTCCAGGAAGGTTGGGGATCATCACAGTGTAGTTTGTTTAAATTTTCATGGCCATTTGGGTGGACAAACGGGCAAAACGATGCAAACGGGGTGTTTTCGGGCTAAATCGATTTGCTATAGCCCTCAGTTTCGGGGGTAGGCCCGGGGTCCGAGCATGTTGTTGGCGAGAAATCGATCTGGGCGTGCCAAGGAGATTGGGGATCATCCCAGTATAGTTCGTTTAAATTTTCGTGGCCATTTGGGAGGACAAACGGGCGAAACGGCATAAACGGGGCATTTTCAAGGCCAAATCAGGGTGCTATACCCCACGATTTCAGGGGTGGGCCTTGGGTGCAAGCGTACTTTGTGCCAAAAATCAACCGAGGCATGCCAGGGAGGTTGGGAATCTTCCTAATGTGGTCTGTTTAAATTTTTGTGGCAATTTGGGTGGACAAACGGACGAAACAGCGCGAATGGGGTGTTTTCGGGCCAAATTGATGTGCTATAGCCCGTGGTTTTGAGGGTGGGCTCGGGGTTCGGGGGTTTTGTGGGCCAAAAATCAACTGGGGCATGCCAGGGAGGTTGGGGATCATCCCAATATGGTCTGTTTAAATTTTTGTGGCTATTTGGATGGACAAATGGGCAAAATGGTACAAACGGGGCATTTTCGGGCCAAATTGGTGTGCTATAGCCCACGGTTTCGAAGGTGGGCTCAGGGTCCAGGCGTGCTGTGGGCAAAAAATCATTCAGGGCATGTCAGGGAGGTTGGGTATCATCCCAATATGGTCATTTTAAATTTTTGTGGCCATTTGGGTGGACCTACGGGCAAAATGGCATAAACGGGGCATTTTTGGGCCAAATCGGTGTGCTATAGCCCACGATTTCAGCGGTGGGCCCAGGGTTCGGGCGTGCTGTGGGCCAAAAATCAACTGAGGTATGCCAGGGAGGTTGGGGATCGTCCCAGTGTAGTTCGTCTAAAATGTCATGGCTATTTGGGTTCACAAATGAGCAAAATGGCGCAAATGGGGCATTTTCGGGCTAAATTCGTGTGCTATATAAGCCCACGGTTTTGGGGGCGCGCCCGGGGTCCAGGCGTGCTTTGGGATAAAAATTGACTGGGACATGCCAGGGAGGTGGGGGATCGTCCTAGTGTGTTTCTCTTAAATTTTTATTGCCATTTGGGTGGACAAATAGGCAAAATGACACGAACAGGGCTTTTTTGGTCCAAATCGGTGTGCTATAAGCCCATGGTTTCGGGGGTGGTCCCGGCGAGATGTCAGCCAAAAAGTGACTAGGGCATGCCAAGGAGTTTGGGAATCGTCCTAGTGTGGTCCGTTTAAATTTTTGTGGCTATTTGGGTGGACAAATGGGTAAAACGGCGCGAACGGAAGATTTTTGAGCTATTGCCCGCAGTTTTGGGGGTGGAATCGGGATTCGAGTGTGCTGAAGGCCAAAAATCGATCGGGGCATGCCAAGGAGGTTGGGGATCATCCCAGTATGGTCTGTTTATATTTTCATAGCTATATGGGTAGACAAAAGGGCGAAACAGCGTGAATGGGATGTTTTCTGGCTAAATCGGTGTGTTATAGCCCACGGTTTTGGGGGTGTGCCCGGGGTTCGGGCGTGCTGTTGGCCAGAAATCGATCGGGGCATGCCAGTTAGGTTGGGGATCATCCCAGTATGATCAGTTTAAATTTTCGTGGCTATTTGGGTTGACAAACGGGTGAAATAGTGCGAATAAGGCATTTTTTGGAGCAATTGGTATGCTATAGCTCATGGTTTCGGGGGTGGGCCCGGGGTCTAGGAGTGTTGTGGGATGAAAATTAACTAGGGCGTGCCAAGGAGGTTGGGGATCATCCCAGTGTGGTCCGTTTAAATTTTCGTGGCCATTTGGGTTGACAAATGGGTGAAACAGCGCAAACAGGGCATTTTCAAGCCAAATTGGTATGCTATAGCTCACGGTTTCGAGGGTGGCCCCGGGGTTCGGGCATGCTGTGGGCAGAAAATTGACTGGGACGTGCCATAGAGGTTGAGGATTATCCAAGTGTGGTCCTTTTAAATTTTTATGGCCATTTGGGTGGACAAACGGGCGAAACGGCTCAAACGGGACATTTTCGGGCCAAATCGGTGTGCAAGACCCACGATTTTGAGGGTTGTCCTGGGGTTCGGGCATTTTGTGGGCTGAAAATCAACCGAGGCATGAGAGGGAGGTTGGGTATCATCCCAGTATAGTCCGCTTAAATTTTTGTGGCCATTTGGGAGGACAAACAGGCGAAACGGCGTGAACGAGGCATTTTCAAGGCCAAATCAGTGTGCTATAGCCCACGATTTAGGGGGTGGTCCTTGGGTACGGGCGTATTATGGACCCAAAATTGACTGAGGCATGCCAAGGATGTCGGGGATCCTCACAGTATGGTCTGTTTAAATTTTCATGGCCATTTTGGTGGACAAACGGGCAAAACAGCACAAACGGAGCATTTTGGGGGCGAATCGGCGTACTATAGCCCACGATTTTAGAGGTAGGCCTGGGTTCCAGGCGTGGTGTGGGCTAAAAATTAACCGAAGCATGCCAGTGAGGTTGGAGATCGTCCCAGTGTGGTCCGTTTAATTTTTTTTGGCCATTTGGGTGGAGAAATGGGCAAAACGGTGCGAACGGGGCATCTTTGAACCAAATCGGTGTGCTATAGCCTACGGTTTTGAGGGTGGGCCCGGGATCCGGGTGTGTTGTGGACTGAAAATCAATCGGGGCATGCCAGGGAGGTGGGGTTCATTCCAGTGTGGTCCATTTAAATTTTTGTGGCCATTTGAGTAGACAAACGAGCGAATCGGTGCGAATGGGGCATTTTCGGGCCAAATCGATGTGCTACAGCCCACGGTTTTAGGTGTGGTCCTGGGTTCTGGGCATGCTGTGGGTCAAAAATTGATCGGGGCATGTCAGGGAGGTTGAGGATCATCCTAGTGTAGTTTATTTAAATTTTTGTGGCAATTTGGATGGACAAACGGGCAAAATGGCAAGAACGGGGCATTTTTTAGCCACATCGGTATGTTATATCCTAAGGTTTCTGGGGTTGGCCCAGGTTTCGGATATGCTGTGGGCCGAAAATCGACCAGGGCATGCCAGGGAGGTTAGGGATCATCCCAGTGTGGTTCGTTTAAATTTTCATGGCCATTTGGGTGGATAAACGGTCGAAACGGCCCGAACGGGGCATTTTTGGTTCAAATCAGTGTGCTATAGCCCACGATTTTAGGGGTGGGCCCAGGGTCTAGGTGTGTTGTGGGCCAAAAAATGATCGAGGCTTTCCAGGGAGGTTGGGAATCATCCCAGTGTGGTACGTTAAATTTTTGTGGCTATTTGGGTGGACAAATGGGCGAAACGGCACGAAAGGAGCATTTTTGGGATAAATCGGTGTACAATAGCCCATGGTTTAAGGGGTGGGCTCATGGTCCGGACGTGCTATGGGTTCAAAATCGACCGGGATGTGCCAGGGAGGATGTGGATTGTCCCAGTGTGATTTGTTTAAATTTCCGCGGCTATTTGAGTGGACAAACAGACAAAACGGCATGAACGGGGTGTTTTCGAGCCAAATCGATGTGTTATAGCGCATGATTTTGAGGGTGGGCCCAGGGTTCGGGGGTGTTGCGGGCTCAAAATCAATCGGGGTATGCCAGAGAGGTTAGGGATCATCCCAGTGTGGTCTGTTTAAATTTTAGTGGCCATTTGGGTGGAAAAATAGGCAAAACAGCATGAACGGGACATCTTTGGGCCAAATCAGTGTGCTATAGTCCACGCTTTTGATAGTGGGCTCGGGGTTCTGGTATACTGTCGGCTGAAAATTAATTGGGGCATGCCAGAGAGGTTGGCGATCGTCCCAACATGGTCCTTTTAACTTTTCGTGGCCATTTGGGTGGACAAAAGGGTGAAACGGCGCAAACGGGGCATTTTCGGGCAAAATTGATGTGCTATAGCCCACGATTTCAGGGGTGGAGCCGGGGTTCAGGCGTGCTATGGACAGAAAATAACTTGAGGTATGCCAGGGAGGTTGGGTATCGTCCCAGTGTGGTCCGTTTAAATTTTCGTGGCCATTTGGGTGGACAAACGAGTAAAACGGTGCGAACGGGGTATTTTTGGGCCAAATCGGTGTGCTAAAGCCCATGGTTTTGGAGGTGGACCCAGGGTCCGGGCGTGTTGTGGGCCGAAAATTGATCGGGGCAAGCCAGGGAGGTTTGGGATAGTCCCAGTATGTTCCGTTGAAATTTTTGTGGCCATTTGGATGGACAAATGGGCAAAACGGCACGAACAGGGCTTTTTTGGGCTAAATCGGTGTGCTATAGCCCACGGTTTTGGGGGTGGACCCGGGGTACAAGCGTGCTGTCAGCAAAAAAATGACAAGGGCATGCCAAGGAGTTTGGGAATCATCCCAGAGAGGTTTGTTTAAATTTTCGTGGCTATTTGGGTGGACAAACGGGTAAAATGGCACGAACAAGGCATTTTCAAAACAAATCAGTGTGCTATAGCCCACGGTTTGGGGGTGGGACCGAGGTTTGAGCGTGCTGTGGGGTAAAAGTTGATCGGGGCATGTCAGGGAGGTTGGGTATAGTCCTGGTATGGTCTTTTTAATTTTTGTGGCTATTTGGGTTGACAAACGGGTGAAACGGCGCAAACGGGGCATTTTTGAGCTAAATCGGTGTGCTATAGCCCATGGTTTTAGGGTTGGCCCCGTGGTCCGAGCATGTTGTTGGCCAAAAATCGACCAAGGCATTCGAGGAAGGTTGGGATCATTCCAGAGTGGTCCGTTTAAATTTTCGTGGTCATTTGGGTTGACAAACGGGTGAAACAGCACGAACAGGGCATTTTCGGGCAAAATCAGTGTGCTATAGCCCACGGTTTTGGGGGTGGACCCGAGGTCCGGGCATGCTGTGGGCCGAAAATCAACCGAGGCATGCTAGGGATATTGAGGATTATCCTAGTGTGGTCCGTTTAAATTTTCCTAGCTATTTGGGTTGATAAACGGGTAAAACAGCACAAATAGGGCATTTTCAGGCCAAATTGGTGTGGTATAGCCCACGGTTTTGGGGTTGGGGCCTGAGGTCTAGGCGTATTGTGGGCTAAAATTTGATCGCGATGTGTCTGGGAGGTTGGGGATCATCCCAGTATGGTCCGTTTAAATTTCCGTGGCCATTTGGGTGGACAAACGGGTAAAACGGCGTGAATGGGGCATTTTCAAGGACAAATCAGTGTGCTATAGCCCACGATTTCGGGGGTAGGCATGGGTTCGGGCGTACTACGGGCCAAAAATCGACCGAGGCATGCCAGGGAGGTTGGTGATCATCCTAATATGGTCTGTTTAAATTTTTGAGGCCATTTAGGTGGACAAACGGGCGAAACGGCCCGAAAGGAGCATTTTCGAGCCAAATCGATGTACTATAGCCCATGGTTTTGGGGTTGGGCCTGGGGTTCGGGCGTGCTGTGAGACAAAAATTAACTGGATCATGCCATGTAAGTTGGGGATCATCCCAGTATGGTCCGTTTATATTTTCGTGGCCATTTGAGTGGAGAAACGGGGGAAACGGGGAGAACGGGGCATTTTAGGACCAAATTGGTGTGTCATAGCCCACGGTTTTGGGGGTGGGCCTGGGATCCGGGCGTTCTGAGGGCTGAAAATCAACCAGGGTGTCCCAAGGAAGTAGGGATCACTGGGTTCGTTTAAATTTTCGTTGCCATTTGGGTGGACATACCGGCTAAACGGCACAAACAGGGTATTTTTGGGCCAAATAGGTGTGCTATAGCCCATGGTTTTAGGGGTGGGCCCGGGGTCGGACGTGTTGTGGGACAAAAATTGACCGGGGCATGCTAAAGAGGCTGGGGATCATCCTAGTGTAGTTCGTTTAAATTTTTGTGGCCATTTGGGTGGACAAACGGGCGAAACGGCGTGAATGGGGCATTTTTTAGCCAAATCAGTGTGCTATAGCCCAAGGTTTCAGGGGTTATCCCGGGGTTCGGGCATGGTGTGGGCCAAAATTCAACCGGAGCATGCTCGGGAGGTTGGGGATCATCCCAGTGTGGTTAATTTAAATTTTTGTGGCCATTTGGGTGGACAAACGGGCAAAATGGTGCGAACGGGGTATTTTTGGGCCAAATCGGTATGTTATAGCCCATGGTTTTGGGGGTACGCCTGGGGTCTGGACATGATGTTGGTCGAAAATAGACTGGGGCATACCAGGCCGGTTGGGGATCATCCCAGTGTGGTTCGTTTAAATTTTTGTGGCCATTTGGGTGGATAAACAGGTGAAACGGTGCAAACGTGGCATTTTCGAGCCAAATCAGTGTGTTATATACCACGGTTTTGGGGTTGGGCTCGGGGTCTAGGCGTGCAGTGGATCAAAAATTGACCGAAGCATGTCAGGAGGTTGGGGATCATCCCAGTATGGTCTGTTTAAATTTTCATGGCCATTTTGGTGTAGAAACGGTCGAAACGGCACGAACGGGGCATTTTTGGGTCAAATTGGTGTGCAATAGCCCACGGTTCCGAGGGTAGGCCCGGGGTCCAGGCGTGTTGTGGGACAAAAATCGACTGATGCTTGTGAGGGAGGTTGGGGATCGTCCCAGTGTGGTCCGTTTAAATTTGTGGCTATTTGGGAGGAAAAATAGGCAAAACAGCGCGAATGGTGCATTTTTTAGCCAAATTGTTGTGCTATAGCCTACGGTTTTGAGGGTGGGCCCAGGGTTCGAACATGATGTGGGTCAAAAATTGACCATGGCATGCTACGGAGGAAGGGGATCATTCCTGCGAGGTCCGTTTAAATTTTTAAGGCCATTTGAGTGGACAAACGGGCGTAAAGGTGCGAACGGGGCATTTTCGGGCTAAATTGGTGTGCTATAGCCCACGGTTGTAGGGGTAGGCCCGGGGTCTGGGTGTGCTGTCGGTCAAAAATCGACCAGGATATACCAGGGAGGTTGGTTATCATCCCAGTATGGTCCGTTTAAATATTCGTGGTCATTTGGGTGGACAAACGGGCCAAAAGGAATGAGCGGGGTATTTTCAGGCCTAATCGGTGTGTTATAGCCCACGATTTTAGGGGTGGGCCCAGGGTCCGAGCGTACTGTGGGTCAAAAATCGACCGAGGAGTGCCAGGTAGGTTGGGGATCATCCCAGTGTGGTCTATTTAAATTTTTGTAGACATTTGGGTGGACAAACGGGCAAAACTGCGTGAATAGGATGTTTTCGAGGCAAATCGGTGTGCTATAGCCTACGGTTTATTTTGTGGGCCCGGGTTCCTGGCGTGCTGTGGGATAAAAATTTATCGGGGCATGCTAGGGAGGTTGGCGATCATCCCAGTGTGGTCCGTTTAAATTTTTATGGCTATTTGAGTGGACAAACAGGCGAAAGGGCGCGAATGGGGCATTTTCGGGCCAAATCGGTGTGCTATAGCCCACAGTTTTTGGGGTGATCCCGGGGTACGGGCGTGCTGTGGACCAAAAATTAATCGGGGCATGCCGGGGAGATTGAGGATCATCCCAGTATGGTCCGTTTAAATTTTTGTGTCCATTTGGGTGGATAAATCGGCAAAACAACATGAACGGGGCATTTTCGAGCCAAATTGGTGTGGTATAGCCTACAGTTACGGGGGTGGAAATGGGATCCGGGCACGTCATGGGCCGAAAATCGATGGAGGCATGCTAGTGATGTTGGGGATCATCCCAGTGTTGTCTATTTAAATTTTCGTGGCTACTTGGGTGGACAAACTGGCAAAACGGCGCGAATGAGGCATTTTTGGGCCAAATCGGTGTGTTATAGCCCACGGTTTTGGGGGTGGACCCGGGGTTTGGGAGCGTTGTGGGCTGAAGATTGACCGACATATGCCAGAGGGTTGGGGATCATCCCAGTATGGTCCGTTTCAATTTTCATGGCCATTTGGGTAGATATACGAGCGAAACGGCGCGAACAGTGCATTTTTGGGCCAAATCGGTGTGCTACAGCCCAGAGTTTTGGGGGTGGGCCTGGGGTCCAAGTGTGTTGTGGATTGCAAATCAACCGCACCATACCAGGGATGTTGGGGATCATGATGATATGGGCACGATTTTGAAGATGGACGTTTTTTAGTGTATTCAATGCAACCTACGGAGTGTACGAGTTGAAGTGTGAAAAGGGCTCCAAAGCCGCCCCTATATTGCACTCCATGGGCGCCATTTTTTCCATTTAACACTGAGGGGGAACTTTTGTCATTTTATCTATTATTTTTATTAGCCTATATAAAGAACATGTTAAGGTTCTAGCTCATTAGTTATTGAATGTTGATGTAAGAACACAAAGAACATCTCTCTAGAGAGAGAGAGAGCTCCCTACGCCAAAACTAGGACATGAGCAAGTGTGGAATCACTTATGAATGTGTATTTCTTTGAAACATTGGTGCTTGAGCGGTGGAATCCCTCCCGTGTCTTCGTAAGAGTGTGGTGTTGCTATTCTAAGTTCTAGGGGTCCTTAGATGGAATATGTCTATGGGTTCTTGGATCTTATTGTAGTGTATGTCTCACTTCCTATCTTTACATTTCATGTCTTAGTTTGTGTTGTCTAGTGAACCCGTTGGTTCTTGTTGTGTCTTGTAATATTGTAACATTGGATTGTTGTTATTGTAGTGTTGTTCCTCTCGTTATTGTTGTTTATCCCTTGTTGTTGTTAGTCATTTACACCTTGTTTCTTCTTGTTGTTGGAGCCGAGAATTGTGTTTGTGGTGCTCTCGGGTTTCCCTTTGTTTGTGGACTATTTTTGGCTTCCTTTTTATACGACCCAAGTTTGTCTCGTATTAGTCCTAGTGCAGTCTATTTAAATTTTTGTGGACAAACAGGCGAAATGGCTAGAATGGGGCATTTTTGGGCCAAATCGGTGTGCTATTGCCCACGGTTTTGGGGGTGGACCCGGAGTCTGGGCGTTTTGCCATCCTGAAATCGATCGAGGTGTGCTAGGAAGGTTGGGGATTATCCCAGTTTGGTCCGTTTAAATTTTTGTGGTCATTTGGATGGACAAACAGGTGAAACGATGAGAACAGGGCATTTTCGAGCCAAATCGGTGTGCTATAGCCAACGATTTTAGGGGTGGGCTTGGGGTTCGGGTGTGTTATGGGTTGAAAATCGATCGAGGAGTGCGAGGGAGGTTAGAAATCATCCCAGTGTGGTCCGTTTAAATTTTTGTGGCTATTTAGTTGGACAAACGGGTGAAACGGCGCGAACGGGGCATTTTTTGGGCTAAATCAGTGCGCTATATAGACCACATTTTTGGGGGTGGCCCTGGGGTCCGGCGTACATTGGGCCAAAAATCAATCGGAGCATGCTAGGGAGGCTGAGGATTATCTCAGTATGTCCCGTTTAAATTTTTGTGGCCATTTGGGTGGACAAACGAGCGAAACGGAGCGAACGGGGTGTTTTCGAGCCAAATCAGTGTGTTATAGCCCACGGTTTTGATGATGGGCCTAGGGTCCGGGCGTGCTGTGGGCCAAGAATCGATCGGGGCATGCCAGGGAGTTGAGAATCGTACCTGTGTGATCCGTTTAAATTTTTGTGGTCATTTGGGTTGACAAATGGGCGAAATGACGCGAACGGGGTATTTTCAGGCCAAATCAGTGTACTATAGCCTACGGTCTTGGGGGTGGGCTCGGGGTTCGGGCATGTTGTGTGCTGAAAATTGATCAGGGTGTGGCAGGGAGGTTAGGTATCATCCCAGTGTGGTCCGTTTAAATTTTCTTGGTCATATGGGTGGACAAACGGGCAAAACAACATAAACTGGGCATTTTCGTGCCAAATCGGTGTACTATAGCCCATGGTTTTGGGGTTAGGCCCGGCCTTTGGGCGTGTTGTGAGCTAAAAATTAACCGGGGCATGCCAGGAAGGTTGAGGATGGTCCCAGTGTGGTCCTTTTAAATTTGCATAGCCATTTAGGTTGACAAACGGGCAAAACAGCATGAACGGGGCATTTTCGGACCAAATCGGTGTACTATTGCCCACGGTTTTAGCGGTGGGATCGGGGTCCGGGCATGCTATTGGCCAAAAATTGACTAGGGCATGCCAGGGAGTTTGGGGATCATCCCAGTGTGGTTAGTTTAAACTTTCGTGGCCATTTGGGTGGACAAACGGGCGAAACAAAGCGAATTGGGTGTTTTCGGGCCAAATCGGTGTGCTACAGCCCACGGTTTTGTGGGTGGGCTCGGGGTACGGGTTTGTTGTGGGTCAAAAATCAACTGAGTCATGCCAGGGAGGTTAAGTATCGTCCTTGTGTGGTCCGTTTAAATTTTGTGGCCATTTGGATGGACAAACGGGCGAAACGGCGCGAACGGGGCATTTTAGGGCCAAATTGGTGAGCTATAGCCCACGCTATCAGGGATGGACTCGGGATTCAGGCATGCTGTAGGTTAAAAATCAATCGGGGTATGCCAGGGAGGTCGGGGATCATCCCAGTATGGTACGTTTAAATTTTTGTGACCATTTGGGTTGACAACCAGGCGAAACGGCGCAAACAGGGCATTCTCGGGCCAAATTGGTCTGCTATTGCCCACGATTTTTGGCGTGGGGCAATGAGTTCGGGCGTGCTATGGGCTGAAAATCGACCAAGATATGACAGGGAGGTTGGGGATCATCCCAGTATAGTCCATTTAAATTTTTGTGGCCACTTGGATGGACAAATGGGCAAAACGGCGTGAACAGGGCATTTTCGGTCCAAATCAGTGTGTTATAGCCAATGGTTTAGGGGTGGGCCCGGGGTCCAGGCGTGCTGTTGGCCAAAAATCAACCGGGGCATGCTAGGGAGGTTAGGGATCATCTCAGTATGGTCCGCTTAAATTTTCGTGTCCATTTAGGTGGACATATGGGCGCAACAACACAAACAGGGGTATTTTCAGGCCAAATCGGTGTGCTATAGCCCACGATTTTGGTCGTGGATCCGTGGTCTGGGTGTGTTGTGGGATGACAATTGACCGAGATATGATAGGGAGGTTAGGAATCGTCCCAGCATGGTTCGTTTAAATTTTCTTTGCCATATGTGTGGACAAACAAGCAAAATGGCACGAATGGCATATTTTTGGGCTCAATTGGTGTGCTATAGCCCATGGTTTTAGGGGTGAAACCGAGGTCCGGGCGTGCTTTAGGCCAAAAATAGACCGGGGCGTGCCAGTGAGGTTGGGGATCGTCCCAATGTGTTCCGTTTAAATTTTTGCGCCCATTTGGGCAAGGAAATGGGCAAAACGGCACGAACGGAGCTTTATCAGGCCAAATCAATGTGCTATAGCCCATGGTTTTAGGGGTGGGCCCTGGGTCCGGGCGTGCTGTCGGCCAAAAATCGACTAGGGCGTGTCAAGGAGTTTGGGGATCATCCCAGTGTGGTCCGTTTGAATTTTTGTGGCCATTTGGGTTGACAAACGGGCAAAATAGCGCGAACGGGGCATTTTCAGGCCAAATCGGTGTGCTATAGCCAACAGTTTTGGGGGTGGGCTCGAGGTCCCGACGTGATGTGGGTCAAAAATCAATCGAGGTATGCCAGGGAAGCTGGGGATCAATCCAGTGTGGTCCGTTTAAATTTTTGTGGCCATTTGGGTGGATAAACGGGCGAAACAGTGCGAACGGGGCATTTTCGGGCCAAATTGGTGTGCTATTGCCCACGATTTTGGGGGTAGGCTCGGGTTCCGGGCATTCTGTGGGCTAAAAATTGCCTAGGCATTCCAGGGAGGTTGGGGATCAACCTAGTGTGGTCAGTTTAAATTTTCGTGGTCATTTGGGAGGTTTGACATCATCCCAGTATGGTCCGTATAAATTTTCGTGGCCATAAGGGAGGACAAACGGGTGAAACAACGCGAACGGGGCATTTTCGGGCCAAATCGGTGTGCTATAGCCCACGGTTTCGGGGGTGAACCCGGGGTCCGGGCGTGCTATGTCCAAAAATCTATCAGGGCATGCCAGGTAGGTTTGGGATGGTCCCCAATGTGGTCCGTTTAAATTTTTGTGGCCATTTGGGTGGACAAACGGGCGAAAACAGTGCGAATGGGGCATTTTCAGGCCAAATCGGTGTGCTATAGCCCACGGTTTTTGGGGTGGGCCTAGGGTTCGGGGTGTGTTGTGGGTTGAAAATAGACAGAGGCCTGCCAGGGAGATTGGGCATCATCCTAGTGTGGGTCAGTTTAAATTTTTGTGGCCATTTGGGTGGACAAACGGGCAAAATAGTGTGAACAGGGCATTTTCGAACCAAAGCAGTTTGCTATAGCCCATGGTTTCGAGGGTGGGCTCGGGGTTCGGGGCGAACTATGGGCCTAAAATCGACCGAGGCGTGCCAGGGAGGTTGGGGATAATCCCAGTGTGGTCCGTTAAATTTTCATGGCCATTTGGGTGGACAAAAGCGCAAAACAGCATGAACGGGGCATTTTCAGGCCAAATCGGTGTGTTATTGCCACGGTTTTGGGGGTTGGCCCGGGGTTCGACCGTGTTCTAGGCCAAAAATTGATTGAGGCATGCCAGGGAGGTTGGGGATCAACCCAGTATGGTTCGTTTAAATTTTTGTGTCTATTTGGGTGGACAAACAGGCGAAACGGCACGAACAGGGTATTTTCGGGCTAAATCGATGTGCTATAGCCAACGATTTTGGGGGTGGGCTCTAGGTTTCGGCGTGCTGTAGGCCGAAAATCAATCTTGGCATGCCAGGGAGGTTAGGGATCGCCCTAGTATGGTACATTTGAATTTTTATGGCCATTTGGGTGGACAAACAGGAGAAACAGTGCAAATGAGGCATTTTCGGGTCAAATCGGTGTGTTATAGCCCAAGGTTTTGGGGGTAGGCTAGGGGTCCGGGCGTGTTGTGGGCCAAAAATCGATCGGGGCTTGCCATGGAGGTTAGGGACCATTCCAGTATGGTTCGTTTAAATTTTCGTTGCCATTTGGGTTGACAAATGAGCGAAACAGCGCGAACGGGGAATTTTCGGGCCAAATCGATGTGCTATAGCCCAGGGTTTTGGGAGTGGGCCCGGGGTTCGGGCATGATGTGGGCCAAAAATAGACCGGGGCATGCCAGGGAGGTTTGAGATCTTCCCAGTATGGTCTGTGTAAATTTTTGTGGCCATTTGGGTGGACAAATAGGCGAAACAGCACGAACGGGGCATTTTTGGGCCAAATCAGTATGCTATATCCCACGGTTTCGGGGTGGGCCTGGGGTCCAAGCGTGCTGCGGGGGAAAAAATTGATCGGGGCATGCTAGGTCGGTTTGGATCGTCCCAGTATGGTCCGTTTTAATTTTCTAGGCCATTTGGGTGGACAAACGGGCGAAATAGCACGAACGGGGCATTTTTTAGCCAAATCGATGTGATATAGCTCTCGGTTTTGGGGGTGGGCCCGGAGTTCGAGCGTGTTGTGGGCCAAAAATTGACTGGGGTGTGCCAGGGATATTGGGTATCATCCCAGTATGATCCGTTTAAATTTCCATGGCCATTTGGGTGGGAAAATGGGAGAAACGGTGTGAACGGGGCATTTTCAGGCAAAATCGGTGTGTTATAGCCCACGGTTTTGGGGTTGGGCCCGGGGTCTAAGCGTACTGTGGCCTACAAATAGATCGAGGAAAGCCAGGGAATTTGGGGATCATCCCAGTATGGTGCATTTTAATTTATGGCCATTTGGGCAGACAAATGGGCAAAACAACACGAACGAAGCATTACGGGACAAATCGATGTGCTATTAGCCCATGGTTTCTAGGGTAGGCCCGGATCCGAGCGTGCTGTGTGCTGAAAATCGACCAGGGCATTCCAGGGAGGTTGGAAATTATCCCAATGTGGTCCGTTTAAATTTTCGTGGTCATTTGGGTTGACAAACGGGCTAAACGGCATGAACGGGGCATTTTTGGGTTGAATTGGTGTGCTATCTCCCTCTGTTTTGGGGGGTGGGCCTAGGGTCTGGGCGTTCTGTAGGCCAAAAATTGATCGGGGCATATCAGGGAGGTTGGGGATCATCTTAGTATGGTCCATTTAAATTTTCGTGGACATTTAGGAGAACAAACAGGTGAAACGATGCGAATAGGGCATTTTCAGGCCAAAATGGTGCGCTATAGCCCACAATTTTGGAGGTGGGCCTCGGGTTCGGGCGTACTGTGGGTCAAAATCGGTCGGGCTATGCAAGGAGGTTGGGGATCATCTCCGTATGGTTCGTTTAAATTTTCTTGGCTATTTGGGTGGACAAACGGGCGAACAGTGCAAACGGGGCATTTTTAGGTCAAATCGTTGTGCTATAGCCTACGGTTTCAGAGGTGGGCCTGGCGTTCGAGCGTACTATGTGCCAAAAATCGATCGGGGGGCATGCCATGGATGTTGGGGATCGTCCTAGTGTAGTCCGTTTAAATTTTTGTGACCATTTGGGTGGACAAACAGGCGAAACGGCTACGAACGGGAAATTTTTGGGTCAAATCGGTGTGCTTTTAGCCCACAGTTTTGGGGGTTGGGCTGGATCCGGGCGTGCTTTGGGCCAAAAATAAATAGGTGCATGCCAGGGAAGTTGGAGACCTTCCCAGTGTATTCCATTAAAATTTTTGTGGCCATTTGGGTGGATAAACGGGCGAAACGACATAAATGGGGCATTTTCAGGCAAAATCGGTGTGCTATAGCCCACGTTCTCGGAGGTGGGCCAGGGGTCCGGGCGTGTTGTATGCTAAAAATTGATCGGGGCGTGCCAGGGAGATTGGGAATCATCCCAATAAGGTCAATTTAAATTTTCTTGGCCATTTGGGTGGACAAACGGGCGAAACGATACGAATGGGGCAATTTCGAGGCAAATTGGTGTGCTATAGCCCACGATTTCAGGGATAGGCCCGGGGGTACGGGCGTTTTGTGGGTCAAAAATCAATCAGAACGAGCCAGGGAGGTTGGGAATCATCCCAGTAATCATCCCAGTATAGTTCGTTTAAATTTTTATGGCCATTTGAGTGGTCAAACGGGTGAAACAACGCGAACTAGGTGTTTTCGGGGCAAATCGGTGTGCTATAGCCCACGGTTTTGGGGGTGGGCACGGGGTCTGAGCGTGCTGTGAGACGAAAATTGACTAGGGCATGCCAGGGAGGATGGATCATGTCATTGTGGTTTGTTTAACTTTTTGTAACCATTTGGGTGTACAAACGGGCGAAATGGTGTGAATGGGGCATTTTCGGGCCAAATCGATGTGCTATAGCCCACGATTTCGAGTGTGGGCCGAAAATCAACCGGAGCATGCTAGGGAGGTTGGGGATCATCTTAGTGTGGTCCTTTTAAATATTTGTTACTATTTGGGTGGTCAAAAGGGCGAAACGGCGTGAATGGGGTATTTTCGGGCCAAATCGATGTGCTATAGCCCACAATTTTGGGGGTGGGTCCGGGGTCCGAGCGTGCTATAGGCCGAAAATTGACTGGGGTGTGCCAGGGAGGTTGAGGATCATCCCAATGTGGTACATTTAAATTTTTGTGGCCATTTGGGAGGACAAACGGGCGAAACGACGTGAATGGGGAATTTTCGAATAATATCGGTGTGCTATAGCGCACGATTTAGGGGGTGGACCTGGGGTATGGGCATTCTATAGGCCAAAAATTGATCGAGGTATGCCGGGGAGGTTGGGGATCATCCTAGTGTGGTCCATTTAAATTTTTGTTGCCATTTGGGTGGATAAACGGGCAAAACGGCGCAAACGAGGCCTTTTCATTCTTAATCGGTGTGCTATAGCCAACAGTTTTGGGGGTGGGATCAAAGGTCCCCGGCGTGTTGTGGGTCAAAAATCGATCGAGGCATGCTAGGGAGGCTAGGGATCATTCCAGTGTGGTTCATTTAAATTTTTGTGGCCATTTGGGTGGACAAACAGGTAAAACAGCGCGAACGGGGCATTTTCAGGCCAAATCGGTGTGCTATAGCCCACGGTTTTGGGGGTTCGGGCGTGCTGTGGGTTAAAAATTGACCGGGGCATTCCAGGGAGATTGGGGATCAACCCAGTGTGGTCTGTTTAAATTTTCTTGGCCATTTGGGCGGACAAACAGGCAAAACTACATGAACGGTATTTTTTTCGGGCTAAATCGGTGTGCTATAGCCAACGGTTTTAGGGGTGGGCTCTGGGTATCGACGTGTTGTAGGCTGAAAATCAATCGGAGCATACCAGGGAAGTTAGCCCACGATTTTAGGGGTGGACTAGGGGTCCGACTGTGCTGTGGGCCAAAAATCGATCAGGGTGTGCCATGGAGATTGGGGATTATTCCAGTGTGGTCCGTTTAAATTTTCGTTGCCATTTGGATTGACAAATGAGTAAAACGGTGCGAACGGGGAATTTTCAGGTCAAATCGCTCTGCTATAGCCCACGGTTTTAGGAGTGGGCCCGGGGTCTGGGCATGTTGTGGGCCAAAAATAGATCGGGGCATGACAGGGAGGTTTGAGATCATCCCAGTGTGGTCTGTGTAAATTTTCATGGCCATTTGGGTGGACAAATGGGCGAAACAGCACGAACGGAGCATTTTTGGGCCAAATCAGTATGCTATAGCCCACAGTTTCGGGGGTGGGCCTGGGGTACTGGCGTGCTACGGGGCAAAAGTTGATCGGGGCATGCTAGGTTGGTTTGGATCATCCCAGTATGGTTCGTTTAAATTTTCTAGGCCATTTGGGTGGACAAACGGGCAAAATAGCATGAACGGGGCATTTTCGAGCCAAATCGATGTGCTATAGCTCACGGTTTTGGAGGTGGGCCCGGGGTTCGAGCGTGCTGTGGGCCAAAAATCAACAAAGGAGTGCCAGGATATTGGGGATAATCCCAGTGTGATCCGTTTAAATTTTCATGGCCATTTGGGTGGACAAACGGGCGAAACGACGCGAACGGGGCATTTTCGGGTAAAATCGATGTGCTATAGCCCACGGTTTTGGGGTTGGGCCCGGAGTCCAGGCATGTTGTGGGCTACAAATAGATCAGGCATGCGAAGGAGCTTGGGGATCGTCCCAGTGTGGTGCATTTAAATTTTTGTGTCCATTTAGGCGGACAAACGAGCGAAATAACACGAACGGGGTATTTACGGGCCAAATCGGTATGCTATAGCCCATGGTTTCGGGGGTGGGCTCGGGTCTGGACGTGCTGTGTGCTGAAAATTTACCGGGATATGCTAGGGAAGTTGGAAATTATCCCAGTGTGGTCTGTTTAAATTTTCGTGGTCATTTGGGTGGACAAACGGGCAAAACGGCATGAACGGGGCATTTTCGAGCTAAATCGGTGTGCTATTGCCCTCTGTTTTGGGGGTGGGCCCAGGGTATGGGCGTGCGTTGGGTTGAAAATCGATCGGGGCATTCCAGGGAGGTTGGGGATCATTCTAGTGTGGCCCGTTTAAATTTTCATGGCCATTTAGGAGAACAAACGGGTGAAACGACGCGAATAGGGAATTTTCGGGCAAAAACGGTGCGCGCCCACGATTTTGGGGGTGGGCCAGGGGTTCGAGCGTGTTGTGGGTCGAAAATTGATCGAGGCATGCCATGGAGGTTGGGGATCATCCCCGTATGGTCCGTTTAAATTTTCTTGGCCATTTGGGTGGACAAACGGGCGAAACGGCGTGAACGGGGCATTTTTAGGCCAAATTGGTGTGCTATAGCCCACGGTTTCGGGGGTGGGCCCGGCCTTCGAGCGTACTATATGCCAAAAATCAACCGGGGTGTGCCATGGAGGTTGGGGATCATCCCAGTATGGTCCGTTTAAATTTTTGTGGCCATTTGGGGGGATAAACAGGTAAAACGGCACAAACGGGGAATTTTCGAGCCAAATCGGTGTGCTATAGCCCACAGTTTTGAGGGTGGGCCTGGGTCCGGGCATGCTTTGGGCCAAAAATCAACCGATGCGTGCCAGGGAGGTTGGGGATAGTCCCAGTGTAGTCCATTTAAATTTTTGTGGCCATTTGGGTGGACAAATGGGCAAAACGGCATAAATGGGGCATTTTCAGGCCAAATCGGTGTACTATATCCCACGTTCTCGGAGGTGGGCCCGGGGTTCGGGCGTGCTGTGGGCCGAAAATTGATTGGGGTGTGCCAGGGAGATTGTGGATCATCCCAATAAGGTCTATTTAAATTTTCTTGGCCATTTGGGTGGACAGACGGGGGAAACGATAAGAATGGGGCAGTTTCGAGGCAAATCGGTGTGCTATAGCCCACGGTTTCAGGGATGGGCTAGGGGTACGGGTGTGTTGTGGGTTAAAAATCGATCAGGACATGCCAGGAAGGTTGGGTATCATCCCAGTGTGGTTCGTTTAAATTTTTGTGGCCATTTGAGTGGTCAAACGAGCGAAACGGCGCGAACTAGGTGTTTTCGGGCCAAATCGGTGTGCTATATCCCACGGTTTCTAGGGTGGGCCCGGGGTTCGAGCGTTTTGTGGGCTGAAAATCGACTGGGGCATGCCAGGAAGGATGGATCATCTCATTGTGGTCCGTTTAACTTTTTGTAACCATTTGGGTGTACAAACGGGCGAAACGGTATGAATGGGGCATTTTCGAGCTAAATTGGTGTGCTATGGCCCACGGTTTTGAGTGTGGGCTCGAGGTCCAGCCGTGCTATGGGCCGAAAATCAATCGTGGCATGCCTGGGAGGTTAGAGATCATCCAAGTGTGGTTCATTTAAATTTTTGTGTCCATTTGGGTGGACAAACAGGTGATACGGCATGAACGGGGCATTTTCAGGCCAAATCGGTGTGCTATAGCCCACGGTTTCAGGGGTAGGCCTGGGGTCCGGGCGTTCTGTGGGCCGAAAATCGACCGGAGCATGCTAGGGAGGTTTGGAATCATCCCAGTATGGTTCATTTAAATTTTTGTGGCCATTTGAGTGGTCAAACGGTCAAAACGGTGCGAACTGGGTGTTTTTGGGCATAATCGATGTGCTATAGCCCAAGGTTTCGGGGGTGGGCTTGGGGTCCCGGGGTGCAGTGGGCTGAAAATCGGCCGAGGCGTGGCAGGGAGGTTGGGGATCATCCCAATGTGGTCCCTTTAGATTTTTATGGCCATTTGGGTGGATAAATGATACGCCCAAATTACAACTCTCGTTAGAAAGTGTAAGCGGTCGCTGTCAAATATAGAACCCAACTGGGTTGGGTGTCGAATCCCACGGGGAATACTCTGGTCACTAAGTGTTGCAATTATTAGTAGACTGTTGGTCGAAAATTCCAAGGAAAAAGGGGGGTTTGGTTTAGACGTGAACTAATATTATCAAAGTAACAATGGAACGATTTGCGTAGTAAGATTTAATCACAGAGATTGATAAGTTAGGGTTATGTGCACCTTATAAGTTCTACTTCTCTATTAACTATGAGTAACGCGGAATTTAGACATGCATGCACTTATAGAGAATCGTATTCTAATTCTAAATCCAAGTGTTTCTCAACCATCAAGGATTTATTTCGCTTTAGCTCTCTCGAGCCTAAAGTGTATAACAAATGGTACAAATTCTCCAAGAAGTTAATCCGGTTAAGGAATTAACGTGTAAATAGGGGTTGGAAACCCTATTTCCTTGTCACACTCTCTTTTCCAAACATGTAACTTTTCTCTCGAACAAGTTAATGCTATAATGGCGTATTCTCTATGTTTGCAACCATAAGAATTCAATCAAAACGAAGAGAGTAATGATATAAGTAGCATAACACATCAAGAATTCACAAACTCATAGTAATAGATAGTATCTTACAAGGTTTCCATAACCCTAACAGATAAGTTTAGCTACTCATGAATACAACGGAAATCAAAGTAGACATCATCATCATACCAAAACTTAGAGAAATCTCGGCTATGGAGATGAAACGTGTTTTCTTTCTCCGTTGCTCAAGTGAGCCGTTTTCTGTTCTCAAAACTCGTACAAAACCTTCCAACGTGAATTCTCCAAAAATGTTCGAATGATAATAATAATAATGCTGAAAAATTCAGCAATAAGGTTTTTAATAGAATCCTTGTCTAATAAGTTACTACTGCATCCTTAAGTATTTAAAAATACTGGGTTTGCCCGGGAAAAAGTTCCCATGCATCACTTTCAGTCCAAAAGTTGCCTTCCCTCTTATGTGAAGTTTTCCTTTGCTGCCCACAGGTCCACAAAGTGCTGAAATCTTCATCATTAGTACCTGAAAACATGCTAATCACATAGGTCAGCTAACTTAAAGGAAAATGGACTAAAAGTGTAAGAATTATATATTTTATCCTCAAAACTTAGCTGAAACATGGGTAAATTATGGTGTTTAGGCGTGTAAATACGCCCAACATCACCACCCCACACTTAAAGCTTTGTTTGTCCTCGAACAAAATATTACATCCATGCAAACACCTAACTAGAATTTCACAATAGCAACACGAAATTTTCAACAACACATGCACAACAATCATTAACAAAGAGTAGGTTTCTCGATCACTACTAGAAACAACTCAACCTCCAACATAGACTCATTAGGATGGTTAATTCGTATCCACAATTTAAGCCACAAAGAAACATATAAAACTACCCAACAACCATCAACCATGTGTGCTCACACAAGATATCACCCATAATCACTCATAGTTTTGCATTTTTCGAAACATGGGTATAAGACTCTCCTTGCTCTCGCTCTCATAAAAAATTCTTATATTGCAACTGATGACCATAGGCTTGCCCTTAGTGTAATGCTCTACTAATATTAGACTGCTAGGTTTAGGATCAAATAGGTCTTTACAGGTTGTAATGTAGGCTAAGGGATAGGTAGGACTATTTTGGCCAGAAATAGTGACTATGTTCCCTAAGCGCTTTAATACACTACAATATGCCATTTACACTATCTTTTAACAACCACTCTACCTCTCTTTCATCTGCCAACCCCTTTTCACCCATTTTGTTATTCAATCATAAACACAACTATCTTTTTGTTTTTCTAAATTTTTTATTTTTTTTATATTTTTTTTTCTTTTTTTTTCTCTTTTTTTTTATATTAAGCAAGCATCCCTATAATAGCCACTCTTTTTCACAACAATTTCAAGTACCAATACACCCTGGGGCATCACTTTCACCATTCTCTTTTTATTTTTCCACATGATTCTACAATTTTAAAGCGCTTAGGAGTTTGGATCAAATTATGGTCTTGAAAAAAAATGGATTAGGCTACATATGAGGCTGCCAAAGAAAATAGCTAAAGGCTCAAAGGGGATTCACTAGGACAATGTACAAAGGTAGGTAAAAAGAAGGTAAACAATTTCAGGGTTGCCAAAGAAATGCCTAAATCATCTCCTACACTCACAATCTTTATTTCGCTTCACACACACACCAGGCAAGTTCTAGCATCAGTCACAACAAAGAATATACAATATCCTCACACACACAAGGCACATGGTCAACTTCATTGGGAGCATTATAGATTCTTGACCCAACAGATGAATGAATTAAACCACAATAATTTATCACACAGTGAGTCACAACTTAGAGCCTAAGTATCTCAATAGCAATGATTTAGCACAAACTCTTGTTATAATACCATGCCTTGTTATAATACTATGTCGTCTATCAGAACAATTTCATGCAACATCTAAAATCTACTAACTAATTACAACTAACTGACTAACTACTAATTCAAACAAACAAGAATAAATGTAGGCAAAGAAATACAATACAGCAGACATATACCCGCACCCCACACTTAGACGGGACACATTGTCCTCAGTGGAAATAAATAAGGAAAACCTGATTAGTCGGACTCCTCTTCTATGTCTGGGGTCATACCCCCTGCGTCGGAATCATCATCAGAGTCGTAGTCATCAGAGATGTCCTCCACGTCTGAGTCTGGCAGTCGGTGATCATCGTCAGTCGGCACGTCATCATCGAGAGGTTCCTCAAAATGTACCCTCACTCCACACATGGCCCGCGCATGCTCATTAAGCGGGTAATCATAGTCCAACTGCTGAAGCTCTGCATCAGTTGGAACATGACCCCTATTTATCAGTGTAAATCTAGTCATGCCATATAGATGGCGGAAAAAGCTTTCATCTCGAGCATGTCTCTCTGCAGTGGTGAGGTTGATGCCTTGACCAGTTTCTGGCTCTTTAACCTTCGTGAGATCAACCTTCTTCGGGTTGTGTGGTAGCTTATGATCCGCGGGTTCCTCTTTAATGTGTTCTTTCCTTAAGATCGCAGTCAACAAGTTGCCGAAACCGAAATGGGACCTTTTGTGCAGCCTAGCCTTGCGCATTGACGATCGTATAACCGCACCAATGTTGATGGGAATATTCATCATCAAAGCGTACACCAAGCAGACTCGATCACGTGTGATCTTAGTATATTATGTCCCAGGAATCAAGCAAGAGTTGACTATCCTTAACCATATGCGAGCTTCCCTGTTCAAAGAGGCATACGGGTAGGTGTTGTGGCGACCATTATCCTTGTGCCGAATCCACCGTGCCATTGACCTTGATCCACACAGTGTATGCCTGATGGCCCTGTAGGGAGGTCTGTGATAAAGCTCCTTGAGCGGTGATGGATCCACAGATGGAAGGCCCAGAAAAGAGTTGAAGAATTCCACATTCAGTTGCAAGACTTGGCCCCGAATCTTTACTTCACTTCCAGTAGTCTTTGGGGACCAATTGTCATAAAACTCTCGCGTTAGATCAAGATTGCATTCCCCCATATCTCGGAAAATGAAATCAAGATTTAGTGCCATGATTTTAGCCAAAATGCGGGGGTCTCTCTTTGCTAGACTCTCCTTCTGCATCAAATCCACGTGAACATATTTTTTTACTTTGTTGTTCTTGTACCACTCCTTTCCTTCCTCCTCTAGGACCCACTTTATCCCGAAAGTGCGTCGAGGCACTTGCAAATAGGAGGACTCAGCCTGATCTTTTCTTGCCCTTTTCTGACCTTTTTTGGAGGTGGACACTTTTTCTTTTCCTTGTCGTCCTTTTGGGGCCATTCTACCTGAGATCACAATAAAGTTACGTTAGTTTCATCATGGAAGATTTACTATAGTCGGAAAAGAAAATCGTGATGATACCACCCCGCACTTAATCCGTTTGCACAATGTTAATAATCATGTAATCTTGACTATCCTTTCCGACTTTATTTCATTGGATTTAGGCAATGTTTGAACAAGACTACCACATAGCAATCTTATCAGGTTTTTGCATCGAAATAACCAAACCATGTTATACTTGTGGTCAATCATTATCAATACCTTCGATGAACGAGTCGTTCAAACATTCAAGATTACAACTTTCAAGATTATGCATTAACTTCACAATTTCGACTTCATAAAAATACGATAGTGAATACCAATCAAATACAAGTCGGAGTAAAGTCAAGAATACCCACAAGAATCCTTTCACTCAATGAGACACATCATACAAACCAACCATATTCTCATCACCAAGCACTACTTCAAAATCTAATTCACCATTATAAGCGTAGCACTGCAACAACTACAGAATATAAAAGAGCAACTTACTTGTTGATGGATCGGGAAGGTGAGTTCGCAAGATTAGGTGAGAAAAGAGGAAAACTTGGAGAGGATAAGGGAGCTTGGGCGGCGCCTATCTTAAGCAAACAATGGAATTGTGTTCTAAGGTTGAGGATCTATTTAAAGGCTAAGCCATGGGTCGAGTTTTATCCATGTACAATCGGGTTAGGAGGCAAGAAAAATAAGTAGGCAGCGCCTATTGCTTTGCCTATGCTTAGCATAGGCGGCGCCTTTAGCAATGCCTAAATAGGCATAGGCGGCGTCATGCCTATCGCCTAGATTGGCATAGGCGGTGCCTTGCCTATCGCCTAGATTAGCATAAGCGGCGCCTATGGCATTGCCTATGTGAGGCAGTGAGCATAGGCAATGGCATAGGCATTGCCTTGTCCGTTGCCTAGATTTGCATAGGCATTGCCTTGTTCGTTGCCTAGATTGGCATAGGCATTGCCTTGGTCGTTGCCTAGATTGGCATAGGCAATGCCTAACCTATAGCCTTTGCTCCATCATTCCTCACTTACCACCTTTAGCATGGCTCACTTTCAAATCAAAATTTAGGACTAATCTCCTCCTTTGTATATCTTGCACCTACACTGAATCAAAAACAACAAAAATGATTAGAAGGATGGGTTGCCTCTCACCGAGCGCCTTAGTTTTGGTCGTGGATCGACTCTTCTTTTTGAACTTCTATTTATCAAAAACAAAATCCTAACGAAACAAACTCCTAATGATGGGTTACCTCCCATGTAGCGCTTGATTTATTGTCGCGGCACGACATAGTTATCTCGAGTACTCAGACTTCCTCGAGATATATGGTGGCTATACATTTTATCGAATTGGTTGGACCGATATATAGCTTCACTCTTTGGCCATTCACCTTAAAGACACCACCATCATTGTTTTCTAACTCCACTACTCCAGATGAGTAAACTTGGCTGATTCTGAATGGACCAGACCATTTAGATTTCAACTTAACTGGAAACAGCTTCAGTCTGGAGTTGAAAAGAAGTACCAAATCACCCTTCTAAAAATTTTGTTGGACAATCCTCCGATCATGGTACTTTTTCATCCTTTACTTGTAGAGATCTTCTCTTTCATACGCATGTAGACGGAATTCATCCATCTCATTCAGCTGTTCCAACCTCAGATTAATAGAATCATCCCAATTCAAGTTAAGCCGCTTCAACGCCCACAGTGCTTTATGTTCTAGCTCAATTGGCAAGTGACAAGCCTTCCCATAAACTAGTTGATATGGTGACATGCCAATTGGTGTCTTAAACGCAGTCCTATATGCCCATAAGGCATCATCCAGCTTTTTGGACCAATTTTTCCAACTGGAATTCACAGTCTTCGCAAGGATTAGCTTGATCTCCCAATTAGAAACCTCTACCTGCCCACTAGTTTGTGGGTAATATGGTGTAGCTACCTTGTGTTTCTTAACCCCATATTTCACCAATACGGCTCTGAACAACTTGTTGCAAAAATATGAACCTCCATCGCTTATGATGGTACGAGGTACCCCAAAATGAGAGAAGATATTTCTCTTTAAGAATGCTACAACACGCTTACCTTCATTATCAGCTAGCGCTACTGCTTCGACCCATTTGGATACATAATCCACAGCAACTAGGATATATTTCATCCCAAATGAACTCACAAATGGGCCCATGAAATCAATACCCCATACATCAAATAGTTCTACTTCAAGAATTTTAGACATGGGCATCTCATGGTGCTTCGAGATAGAGCCTTGCCTCTGACACTGATCACATTTTCTCACAAAATTGTAAGCATCCTTGAATAATAAAGGCCAGTAATAGCCACTTTGGAGTACCTTCCTTGCTGTTCGATCACCTGCATGGTGACCCCTAACTTGGGAAGCATGACTTGTTTCCAATATGCTAGACACCTCCATATCTGAGATGCATCGCCTAATAATACCATCAGCACATCGTCGAAAGAGATACGGTTCATCCCAGAAGTAGTGTTTCACATCATGCATGAACTTTCTCTTTTGATGAAAGAAGAGATGCTCAGGAATCACTTTACTTACCACGTAGTTCGCAAAGTCTGCATACCACGGTAAGTCTTCCACCATAGTGGCTAGGATTTCTTCGTCGGGAAATGCATCATCAATATCAAGGTCGGGTTGCACTATGTACTCACTCTCAAGTCTAGATAGATGATCAGCTACTAAGTTTTCGCAACCTTTTCTATCCTTTACCTCAAAATCAAATTCTTGAAGTAGTAACACCCATCTAATTAGCCTTGGCTTAGCATTCTTCTTTTCCATTAGATATCGTAGAGTCGCATGATCTGTATGAACCACTACTTTGGTTCCTAACAAGTAAGCACGGAACTTTTCAAAAGCATAAACAACTGCTAGAAGCCCTTGTTCAGTGACGGTATAGTTCTCCTGTGCTCCATTCAAGGCCTTGCTCGCATAGTAGATTGGATGAAATAGCCTTTCTCTTTTCTGACCAAGTACAGCACCCAAGGCTACCCCGCTTGCATCACACATAACTTCAAAAGGTAGAGACCAATCGGGTGCTACAATAATAGGAGCTTCAATTAGCTTTCCTTTGAGACATTCAAATGCCTTCAAGCAATCTTCACCAAAGTCAAATTTTGCCTCCTTCTCCAAAAGTTTGCATAATGGGCTAGCAATCTTGGAGAAGTCTTAATAAACCTCCGATAAAAACCTACATGACCGAGAAAACTACGCACCCCTTTTACAAAAATTGGAGGTGGTAATCTCTCGATAACTTCAATCTTGGCTCGATCAACCTCAATTCCCCTTTCAGAGACTTTATGCCCAAGAACAATGCCTTCCTTAACCATAAAGTGACACTTCTCTCAATTTAACACCAGGTTGAATTCAATACATCTCTGCAAAGCCATACTCAGATTTGCCAAGCATGATTCAAATGACTCACCTACAACAGAAAAGTCGTCCATAAACACCTCCAAGGTGTCTTCGACCATATCAGAAAAAATGGATATCATACATCGCTGGAAAGTAGCAGGTGTGTTACATAGCCCAAATGGCATTCGTTTGAAGGCAAACGTACCATACGGGCATGTAAAAGTGGTCTTCTCCTGATCTTCAGGAGCAATGCAAATCTGATTGTATCCGGAATAACCATTTAAGAAACAGAACCATCCCTTCCCTGCCAATCGATCAAGCATTTGATCCATGAATGGCATTGGAAAGTGATCCTTTAACGTCCACGAATTCAGCTTCTGGTAGTCCATGCACACTCTCCACCCTGTGACAAGTCTGAGTGGAATTAGCTCATTCTTTTCATTTGCGACTACTGTCATGCCCCCTTTCTTGGGCACACATTGCACTGGACTCACCCATTTACTGTCTGAAATTGGGTACACCACCCCTGCATCTAACCACTTAATAATTTCTTTCTTCACCACCTCTTACATAGGTGGATTCAAACGACGTTGGTGCTCAATGGTGGGTACGCAATCTTCCTCGAGCTGAATCTTGTGCATACATATCCCAGGAGGGATACCAATTATATCAGCAATAGTCCAACCAATGGCTCTCTTGTACCTCTTCAGAATAGAGATGAGAGCCGTTACTTGTTGTTCACCTAAATCAGCCGCAACAATAACCGGAAGTGTATTCCCACTTCCCAAGAACGCATACTTTAGATGACTGGGGAGCTCTTTCAATTCTAGCACTGGTGGCTCTTCAATGGATGGTTTCGCTGGTGGTGACGGTCGATTCTTAAGGTCAAGGTCCAGCTTCTTAGGGGTATGAGAATAGGACCCCATTCCTGTTAGAGCATGAATAGTTTCTTCATACTCTTCAACATCCTCATGCTCAAAGTTCAAAAGTACAGCAGACAATGGCTCAACAGTAAGATGCTTCTCTACAGATAATTCTTTCTCGTCCTCATAATAAACATCAGCTTTAGAGAACACATTCATATCTTTAGGCTGCTTCATTGATTTGCATACATCAAAATGGACCACTTCGTCATTCATCTGAAATAAAAGCTCGTTTGCTCGTAAATCAATAAGCACACTTCCTGTTGTGAGGAAAGGGCGTCCCAAGATTATGAGAACTTCAGAATCTACCTCGCAATCCAAAATAACAAAGTCTGCAGGAAAAATGAAGGAAAAAACCTTCACCAGTACATCATATAAGATACCAACAAGTCGTTTTACCGACCTATCTGCCATCACGAGCCGCATATTGGTTGGTGTAGGATCGCCCAACCCCAACTGTTTATAAATAGATAGCGGCATCAAATTGATGCTAGCCCCCAAATCGCACAATGCCTTAGCAAAATCCAAGGATCCAACCGTGCAAGGAATAGTGAAAGCACCAGGATCCATCTTTTTCTGTACTAAAGATCTCGTGGAAATTACACTGCAATGATGAACATTATTTGCCAGTTCATAACTTGCTGCCCTTTTCTTTGTCAAAAGGTCCTTCATAAATTTGGCGTATCCTGGCATCTGCTATAGTGCCTCTACCAAAGGCACATTAATAGTCAACTGCTTCAACATAGTCATAAATTTACTGAACCTGGTGTCATCAGCTTTCTTCTTCAGTCTCTGAGGAAAAGGTGGTGGTGGAGTTGGGAGAGTTTTCTCCACCACTTCCTTTTTATCATGCTTCCGATTATCAATCTTTTCAGGCTGGTGACATCTAGGTGTAGTGTCATGAACGTTCTCATTCTGATTTTCAGCTTCTACAGAATCATCACAATCTGCTTCAATAACATTCTCTTCTGTAATATCAACCACCTGCTTGTCTTTGGATGGATTTTCCAACCCCTTACCAATCCTGGTAGTAATAGCCATACATGATCCATCATTCCTTGGGTTCTGCACAGTGTCGCTAGGTAAGGTACCAACTTTTCTTTGATTGAGTGTCGTTGATAGTTGACTCAATTGTTGTTCCAGCTGTTTTATTGAAGTGGAATACGAATCAACCAAATGATTTATTGAGGAAAAATCATTTTTTATCTCAGTTACTCCCGTGTTGGTTGCCTCCACTCCTTTCAACAACTTAGCCATCATATCTTCCATGGACATCTTTCCAGAGCCAGATGTCGCAGCCTCACGATTTCCAGAAGGAACATACAAACCACTCCTGTCAATCTTATTCTTGAATCTGGATTTTTCATAATAGTTCCGACCTTGGTTTCCTTAGGCATTGCCTCGGAAACCCCCCTGATTATTCAAATAATTTGCTTCCTCCTCAGAATCGGATTCATCTCTACCCTGTGATACAACAGCCTTGACCTTTTCTGTCTTCCCTGATAATAAATGCTTGGTAAGAAGGTCCATCTACATTTTCATGTGAGCCATATCTTGGTCACGTTCCTCTTCTCTTCGCCTCTATTCTGCTGTCATGCCAGTAGATACAGTAGAGCTTGCTACCTCAGAATCCCTGGTATGCCAAGCTCTACTCTGCTTTGTCATACGATCCAGCATATCACCAACCTCAATAAAAGTAAGGTCCATGAATGACCCACTTGCAGCATTATCAACCACTAGCTTAGTCACTGAGTTCAACGCCCTGTATAATATTTCCATCAAGTGGATGTTGGTCATCTGATGATTTGGGCACCGCATAAGCTTCTTCTTGAACCTCTCCCATGTTTCGTGGAAAGCTTCAGTTGGAAGCTGTCGAAAATTGCTGATCTCATCTCGTAACTGTGCTCTTTTGGATGGCGGAAAGAATCTTTCTAGGAAAGCGTTTTTCAGTTGCCTCCAATTAGTAATAGAGTCAGGAGTCAGCCCATTCAACCATAGAGTTGCCTCTCCAGATAGAGACAATGGAAATAAGAGCAGTCGAATTGCATTATGTCCAACTCCTGGATTGTCAAACGACTTGCATGTTGAGATAAAGTTGATCAGATGCATATTTGGATTATCGCCTGCAAGTCCACCAAATAACCCTTTGAGTTATAATAGCTGGATCATGGTGCTGGTGATATTGAACTTGGCTCCGGGTGCCAAGGGTGGAGGAATAATAGCCCCTGTGGCACCAGCCGCATCCAAATCGTCATCATCATCATCGAGAGGGGCCTGCACAGCTCGGCGTCCAGGTCTCATTCTAGCTTGACGATCTCTCCTGTTCACAGGTGCTGCCACCTCACCAGCACGCCTTGGATTTAATAAATCATCATCACCCAGGTCTTCTTCATCAAGATTTGTTGCCCGACCTGGGTTATCAATATTCTGTTGATGCACTTGAGCAGCTGCCAATGCAGCTAATCTTTCCTGCTCCTGTTGAGCAGCCATCCGTTCAAGGTTTCGTTGCACATCCATTCTGCCAATAAGATGTGGTTCGGGATTTATAGGTAATAACGGTTGACCAGAACTTCGTGTATTTGGCATGCACTCCAATAAACCTGAACAAGACAAAAACAACAAACAAAAAGTAAAATTCGAGAATCTTTGACCAAAGGGTCTATTAACTATCACAAACTTAGTTGACAACTGTATTCCCCGGCAATGGCGCCAAAATTTGATACGCCCAAATTACAACTCTCGTTAGAAAGTGTAAGCGGTCGCTGTCAAATATAGAACCCAACTGGGTTGGGTGTCGAATCCCACAGGGAATACTCTGGTCACTTAGTGTTGCAATTATTAGTAGACTGTTGGTCGAAAATTCCAAGGAAAAAGGGGGGTTTGGTTTAGGCGTGAACTAATATTATCAAAGTAACAATGGAACGATTTGCGTAGTAAGATTTAATCACAGAGATTGATAAGTTAGGGTTATGTGCACCTTATAAGTTCTACTTCTCTATTAACTATGAGTAACGCGGAATTTATACATGCATGCACTTATAGAGAATCGTATTCTAATTCTAAATCCAAGTGTTTCTCAACCATCAAGGATTTATTTCGCTTTAGCTCTCTCGAGCCTAAAGTGTATAACAAATGGTACAAATTCTCCAAGAAGTTAATCCGGTTAAGGCATTAACGTGTAAATAGGGGTTGGAAACCCTATTTCCTTGTCACACTCTCTTTTCCAAACATGTAACTTTTCTCTCGAACAAGTTAATGCTATAATGGCGTATTCTCTATGTTTGTAACCATAAGAATTCAATCAAAACGAAGAGAGTAATGATATAAGTAGCATAACACATCAAGAATTCACAAACTCATAGTAATAGATAGTATCTTACAAGGTTTCCATAACCCTAACAGATAAGTTTAGCTACTCATGAATACAACAAAAATCAAAGTAGACATCATCATCATACCAAAACTTAGAGAAATCTCGGCTATGGAGATGAAACGTGTTTTCTTTCTCCGTTGCTCTAGTGAGCCGTTTTCTGTTCTCAAAACTTGTACAAAACCTTCCAACGTGAATTCTCCAAATATGTTCGAATGATAATAATAATAATGCTGAAAAATTCAGCAATAAGGTTTTTAATAGCATCCTTGTCTAATAAGTTACTACTGCATCCTTAAGTATTTAAAAATACTGAGTTTGCCCGGGAAAAAGTTCCCATGCATCACTTTCAGTCCAAAAGCTGCCTTCCCTCTTATGTGAAGTTTTCCTTTGCTGCCCACAGGTCCACAAAGTGCTGAAATCTTCATCATTAATACCTGAAAACATGATAATCACATAGGTCAGCTCACTTAAAGGGAAATGGACTAAAAGTGTAAGAATTATATATTTTATCCTCAAAACTTAGCTGAAACATGGGTAAATTATGGTGCTTAGGCGTGTAAATACGCCCAACATCAATAAACGGGCAAAACGGCACAAAAGGAGCATTTTCGAGACAAACCGGTGTTCTATAGCCCACGTTTTCGGGAGTGGGCTCGGGGGCCCGGGCGAGCTATGGGCTGAAAATTGATCGGGGCATGTCAGGGAGATTGGGGATCATCCAAGTGTGGTCCGTTTAAATTTTTTTGTCCATTTGGGTGGACAAACGGGTGATATGGCAAGAACGGGGCATTTTTGGGCCAAATTGGTGTGCTATAGCCCACAGTTTCGAGGGTGGGCCCAGGGTTCGAGCATTCTGTGGGCCAAAAATCAATTGAAGCAGGTTAGGGAGGTTGGGGATCATCCTAGTGTGGTCCGTTTAAATTTTCGTGGCCATTTGGATGGTCAAAAGGGCAAACGGCGTGAACAGGGTGTTTTCGGGCCAAATCGGTATGCTATAGCCCATAGTTTTGGGGGTGAGTTCGGGGTCCGAGCGTGTTGTAGGCCAACAATCGACTGGGGTGTGCCAGGGAGGTTGGGGATCATCCTATTGTGGTACGTTTAAATTTTTGTGTCCATTTGGGAGGATAAACAGGCGAAACGACATGAATGGGGCATTTGCGAGCTAAATCGGTGTGCTATAGCCCACGATTTAGGAAGTGGACCTAGGGTTCGAGCGTGCTATATGCCAAAAATCGATCGGGGCATGCCAAGGAGGTTGGGGATCGTCCCAGTGTGGTCCATTTAAATTTTCGTTGCCATTTGGGTGGACAAACGGGCAAAACGGCGCGAAGGGGGCGTTTTCATGCTTAATCGGTGTGCTATAGCCAACAGTTTTGGGGGTGGGCTCGAGGTCCTGGCGTGCTGTGGGTCAAAAATCGATCGAGGCATGCTTGGTAGGCTAGGGATCATTCTAGTGTGGTCCGTTTAAATTTTTGTGGCCATTTGGGTGGACAAACCGGCGAAATAATGCGAACGGGGCATTTTCGGGCCAAATTGGTATGCTATAGCCCACGATTTTCTGTGGGCTAAAAATCGCCGGGACGTTCTAGGGAAGTTGGGATCAACCTAGTGTGGTCAGTTTAAATTTTTGTGGTCATTTGGGTTGACAAATGGGAGAAACGGCGCGAACGGGGGCATTTTTGGGCCAAATCGGTGTGCTATAGCCCATGATTTCGGGGGTGGGCCCGGGTCCGGGCGTGCAGTCGGCCCAAAATTGATCGGGGTACGCCAGGGAGGTTTGGCATCATTCCAGTGTGGTCCGTGTAAATTTTTGTGGCCATAAGGGAGGACAAATGGGTGAAACAGCGCGAACGAAGCATTTTCGGGCCAAATCGGTGTGCTATAGCCAACGATTTCGGGGGTGAGCTCGGGGTCCGAGCATGTTGTGGCTGAAAATATATCAGGGCATGCCAGGTAGGTTTGGAATGGTCCCAATGTGGTCCATTTAAATTTTCGTGGCCATTTGGGTGGACAAACGGGCGAAACAGCACGAACGGGGCATTTTCAGGCCAAATCGGTGTGCTATAGCCCACAGTTTTGGGGGTGGGCCTAGGGTTAGGGCGTGCTGTGGGTTGAAAATTGATCGGGGCATGCCAGGGAGATTGGGGCTGCCAAGGAAGGCTAGGGAATAGCTTAGTGTGGTCTTTTGTGGTCAGCGAGGCGGTTTGGGTTGTCAAACAGGTGAAACGGTGCGAACGGGCTATTTTCAAGCCAAATCGGTGGGCTATAGCCCACGGTTTTCGGGGTGGGCCCAGGGTCAGCGTGATTTGGGCCAAAAATTTCATGGGCTGCCCCAGGCAGGTTGGAAAGCAGCCTAGTGTGGTCCTTTATGGTCAGCGGGGCATTTGTGTGGTTAAACGGGCTAACACTCACTAATTTAGCCTGAAAATGGCTCATTCATGCCGTTTTGCCCATTTGACCATCCAAATGTCCCCACCGACTAAGCTGGGCCACCCTAAGCTGCTCCACAGCCCATCGGGGGATTACCATTTAATTTTTAGCTAAAATCGCACCCAAACCTCGGGCCCACCTCGAGAGACGTGGGCTAACACCCATCAATTTGGCCTAAAAATGACCTTTTCGCATCATTTTGCTCGTTTGACCACCCAACTGACCCCACCGACCCCGTCTGCCCCCTGAGCCATAGCACACTCCTCGTGGGGTCACCCGTCAATATTTGACCTAAACCACGCTCGAGCCCTGGGTCCACCATGAGAATCGGGTGCTAACACCCATCGATTTAGCCCAAAAATGGCCCATTTACGCTATTTTGATCGTTTGACCATCCAAATGGACCAACCGATCTCGTCAGGCCACCCTGAGCCGCTCCACATCCCGTCGGGAAGCCACCGATTGATTTTTGACCCAAATCGTGCTCGATCCTCAAGCCTACCTCGAGAACCATGCATTTTACTGCCCATTGAACCTCGATTAATTTTCTCCCAGATCCGGCATCGGTCCCTGGGCCCACCCACTGAACCATGGGTTAACACCCACCGAAAGTCGTCATAAATGGCTTGTTCACACCGTTTGATCAGCAAAATAGCCAGTTGCCCCGTCGGACCACCTATATCCGCTCGACAGCCTTTCGGACGATCGTTGGTCTACTTTTGCCCCAGATCCGGCACCGGTTCCCGATCCCACCCACCAAACAGTGGGCTAACACTCACTGAAAGTCACCAAAAATGGTCTGTTTGCACCGTTTTGCCCATTTGACCACCAAAATGGAACCAGCGGCCACGTCGAACCACCCAAATCTGCTTCACAACCTGTCAAGGGGTCGTTGGCTACCCACTAAACTGTGGGCTAACACTAACCTAAAGTCGCCAAAAAGGGCCCATTCACGCTGTTTTGCTCGTTTGACCACCAAAATGGCCCCTATAGCCCTGTCGGACCACCCAGACCTGGTCCACAGCCAACCAGGGGCGCCAATTGATTTTTGCCTAAATCCAGCATCGGGCTCCGGGACCACTCGCCGAAAGTCGCCAAAAACGATTCGTTCACGCCATTTCGCTTGTTTGACCACCAAAATGGCCCAGCGGCACCGCCGAACCACCTAGATCTTCTCCACAGTCCGCTGAATGGCCGTCGGTCGATTTTCGCCCAAATCTGACACCGGGCCCCGAGCCCACCCACCAAACTGTGGGCTAATACCCACCAAAAGTTGCCAATCTTTTTAGTGTATGATTCTAGTTTACGTGTTACTCTTGTTAATTTGTTTTTACACAACTAAAAGTAACATCAAAACAATATGGATATCATCTATTGTGTCCTCCCCCCCTCCTCCCCCTCCCCCAGGGGGCGATTGTCCGCACAAAATGCTGGAATAAATTACCAACCAAATACATGTAAATGGTTCATATGCTACACACCAAATACATAATTTTCAAGATTTCATTGTTTATACACATCCATTCTAGTTGCTTACAATATATTAAGTAGTAGGTCCTAGTGACCAAGTCGTGAGAAGCAGCACTGTGCCATATAATTCTTTTCTTTCTAGGAATAACATATAAGCATACACTTAAATTTGGTCTCAGTTGATAAGTGAACACTTAAACTTTGAGTATGCACATGTAGATACCTCAACTCGTCTCCATTGTATTAGTTGTACACTCTAACTTTCAAATTGATCATCTAGACACCTCCAAAATTTATGTGTCATGTCAGCATCGAATGTCCACGAGATACAATGGGAAAGGGTTGGAGTGTTTATTATGAAAAAAGAAAAGGCATGAGGAGTTGAGTAACACCACCTCCCATGTCACCCCTACCCCCCCTCCTCCGCCACACCGTGAACGAGTTCAATAATCTGGCTATGGAACATAACAGTAGTCCTGCATTAACATGACCCCAATGTGGCTAATGAAAATCCAACCAAGAATCTCATAGCTATGTATCCCTAGGTTAAAAGATTGAGTAATGCACAACCATATCTTGGACCAATTAAGTCATAGATTACCCCTATGACTAGTCTAGAGACAGACGCAATCCCTGCATTACCAATATGTGCACACATTAAATTTAAGGTTCTCTAATAATTGGAACTAAAGGGACAACAGCAGAAGTGGATAGAAAACAAGTGAAAAATGAAAAACCAAGCTAGGTGAAAATATATCATGTGGGGTTGGGCAAATGAGAAGATTTTGATTGAAATTTTTGGTTTTAAAAAATATTGGAGACTTAAAAGAGAATGTATAATAAGCACAAAGCTTGATAGTTTGTTGTGATTATTGGAATATAATTTTTGGAGGTTGACATTGTAAAAAGCTCACGTATTGTACACATTGGCATCACATGGTATGTTTTTTCTTGTGAAATAAAGAATACTGCTAATATAAGTGCAATCTACTTATAATATTTAGGAATCCAATGCACAAACTTCGAGGAGCTTCACTCATTCCCAACTACACCAAGGGTACGATATAATGGTAAAAGGTTCGTCTATCCTTAATCAGATATTTGGAATTTGATTTCTGAGAATAAAGTCCTCGCCTTTTGGTGAAAAGCATGAGCCCTTAATATTGAATTTTCTATGATGCAGATTTGAATTCGTCTGATCAGTAATAATTTAAACACCATAAAGTTAAATTAAAAGTAGCAATCTCTAATGCGCTCATGTCAATTGTGTGGAGTTCGCTTCTAGAAATATAATCATTCCTGGCTCGTCACATATTTCACGAGTCTCTTGTCCCCTTCTCTTGAATGATAACAAAGATCAGAGCAAATCCAACTAATAAACTCATATTGAACATAGAGATAATTAAACTCAAATTAATGACTACGTCAAGATGGCACTCTACCGCTGAATTATAATATAATTCAAAAGTAGGTATGTTCTTGTTGAACGTGGATTGGGGTGGTTAATCTCTTGTGTCATCCTTTTTTTTTTTCCTCATCATTTTAGTTAACATCTAGAGTTCTTTAAATTTTAGTTAATACTTATCAACCATGTGCATTGCTGTCTTTTTTATTTTTTATATCTCTTGATACATCGTATCTTTACCCCAAAAAACAAGCAAAAGCAGACAAAACTTACGTAGTTTCTTTCTCTTCTATCAAACTTTAGGAGTCGTTTGGTTGCTGGTTAAAAAGTAAATTATTTATGTACTAAAAGTAACGTAACTAATACTATTATGTTTGGTAACGTTTTAGTTGTTATAGATAAAACTCAACACGTCAAGTATGATGCTTGATTACCTAATTTATAATATTACATAATTAAACCGTGTATAAGTTATACGTTAATTTATGTACTATTATTTTGTGCAGAAAGAAAAATGAAATAACGACTATTCAACACATATCAAGTATGATGCTTGCTTACCCAGTATACAATATTGCATAACTAAAACAAGCATAAGTTATACAATAATTTATGTAATATTATATCTTTTGTAGGACGGGAGATGAAATAATTAATATCTGCATGTATATATAACAAATCCATGCATAACTAATATTCAACACATCAAGTACGATGCTTGCTTACCCAATTCATAATATTTCATAACTCCAACTAGATAGACGATAACTCTATCGATAAGAGACAACATATATATTTGAGATATGCACAAGCTAATACAACTATAGAAGAAAAAAAACGTTTTTTGGTATCAAATTAATGGTAGATAAAAGGATAGACGTTACAAATTGACTAATTGATAAGTCAATAAAATGTTTGTGTGGGACAATGATATTAGACTTTTGCTATTTTAATTTGTACACCATCTTGTAGTCTAATAAGACAAAACAAAGATTTTTTAAAATTAAATATCTAGCTGGTTTTCTTGACTGTTTAAATTGTAGATCTCAATACGTTTACTTGATGGTATTTTTATACATTAAATATAAAAACTTAATATACTAAGATGACACATGTGAATAAACTATAGTCACAATTGTTGAACAACCCTAACAATATTGACTTTAATTGAGGTACGTACGTTCCGTACCATTTCATTTTTTGAATTTAGCAATGAAATAAAAATAATCATACATGTAACAACTCCAAATTCACGATATTGACGCGGGATTGGGCTCCTCTCCATTTTCATTCTCTCCATTTTCCTCAAGTTCTTACTTGGATGAAAGACACATAGCATGAGTTGAAATTAATGATTAAGATTTAATTAATTAAAATAAAATTCTAACCATAATTTAAATAATAAATTTTTCATGTTTTTGCTTTCAAATTTTTTGGCAATCCACAATTATAGCTATAAAGTTATTTTATTTGGCACAGTCCGTAAATATTTTAAAAAGTTTTCTTTAATTTTTTTTCCACCTTTATTTATTTTCTTACGTTGTTCACTGTCTAGTGTCTATATCTTCCAACTTCTCCTTGAATTTTTTTATTTCATTTTACTTATTGTACACTTTTTCTTTGAAACTAGTTGTAAGTTGGAATGAAATTCAGCATTTTTAATAATCAAATTTCTTTCAATTATACTAATTAGTTATTTATATGTAGTATTTGATGATGTTTAATTGTGTTCTTATAATACTTTGCTAAAATCATAGATTCAAATTGACAAAAAAAGAAAAAAAAAATTTATTATCATAATTTTAGTATTGTCAATTTTTTTATAACAGATATTATTTTGAATGAAGAGGAGAAAAGAGAGTTAAGAAATTTGGGAAAAGGAGAATTAATAAAGTTTTAAAACTAATAAATGTTAATTAGTTATATCATGATTAGAATCTTACTTTAGTTAATTAAATCTTAAACATCAATTTTAACTCATGCCACATGTTTTTTGAACTTGAGAAAAATGGAGAGAATGAAAATGGAGAGAAGCCAAATCCGTTGACGCGTATTATAATCATTGAATATAGGAGAGAAGCCAAATCCGTTAATCGGTTACTAATTATCTCTGAATCCCAATAAAATCCTTCAACATTTTACGTACCCCAAAATCTTACTTGAATCGTTTTTGTTTACCACTTCTAGTACAAAATAGTATTAAATCTGTAAATAAAGTATGAAATTAATAGTTGGCAAAAATATTGGAAGAAGAAATTAAATAATAAAGTAATATACGTACGGATGATAACCCTACAAGTCTATCAAAGTTTATATATATGTGTATATAGATATATATATATATTCTATGATTAAAAAACAAATGAAGTTGAACTCCACTTGCATATTTCTGTATGTCTATCACTATCAGCTGCAATGGCGGAGCCGGAATTAATACTATAAGGGGTTCAAAAATTGAAAAAGTAAATATGCGGACGAGCCAAAGGGAATTCAACCTCTACTATATACACATAAAAATTATTATAATCATATTTAAATAATATAATTTTCATTGAAGGGGGTTCGGCGAACCCCCTACAGCAAAGGTGGCTCTGCCCCTGACCAGCTGCCCTAGCGAACTAAATTTAGTCTTATTATCGAAATGAGCATGAATGGTCAAGTCCTGCAATGAGATCATCCATCCTAACCTAAACCTGTTGTGTTCCAATCCTTCTAATGAAAGCTTGTGATCATTCCAGTGACCGCAAGCTAGCAAGAACGAAAGAACGAACTAGAGCAACCGAACCGCCAATTGCTACCCCATAGCAGTTGCGAGGCGGACATTTATTTTGTAGAAACGTTGGTTGTCTTTGAAGCTAAATTAGATTAAATTAATTTAATATTTTAAAATTTAAAATTTAGATGTTTACGAAAAACATTAGTATAAATTGGAGTTTATCTTATATTTATATGAGGAAAAAATACATCTTAATGCAACATTGGCTGCTAAGATACAAATAAAGAATTCATGGGTCAACTTATCAACCATGTTCTTTTGCTTATTAATTATCTTATAGGTTCTGATATCCTATTGGTTAATTTATTAATTAGATTAATTACTTCATAAATAATCCAACCCATAATGAAGTTTCATACCTAATTAATCAGAACAACTGGCACAGTCAGCCAGCTAGGTTATGCAATTTAATAATCTAAACCATACAAATTTACTATGGTTAAAAGTTGATAAATTAATTAGGTGAGAATATGTATGTATTAATTCATTACCATTTAGTCATATCAATGCATGTGAAGTCATACGTCATATTTTCTTTATTGAATTAATCTAAACATACGATGCAGATAAATTTTTACAATCGATAGAATAGAGAGCAACTTTAAGTTATCACACACGTATAAAATAGTTGTAAAGCATATGAAGTTTACTATTGCAATTGACTAATTTGAATTCGTGTAATAGGAAGTTTACTATAGGGGGCTTCGTACTCTCTATTAAAAGGGGACTAATTCATCCCGAGGACTCGAAGTTACTAAAAATGTATCTGATTAAGGACGGAGGAACATTTACCATTCCACTGATTTATAAGTTGCTTCTTATAAACAATTGAGTGAAGCACCTTGTACTCCTGAACTATGACCAAACACGGGGGTTCTATTCCCCCCGAACTCAATTTTAGCATATTTTTTGCACCCTTTTGTGCTGACTGACATCTTTTGTCAACCTTTTTAGCTGATGTGGATCCCATTTTATGTAATAAGATGTCACGTCAGCACAAAAGGGTGTCAAAAATACGCTAAAATTGAGTTCAGGGGTAATAGAACTCCTGTAAAGTTGGATTATGTCGTAGCAACTTTGGTCATAGCTCGAGGGCTACTAAATGCTTATCTCTAAACCGTAGATAAAAGTACTTTCTTAATTTTCTTTTATTTTACATAAACATACCATGTGATGCCAATGTGCGCAATACGTGTGATTTTAACAATGTCAACTCTCTTGATCCCTATAAATACCATACACTTTACATTTCCAAATAATCACAACAAACTATCAAACTTTGTGCTTATTATACCTTCTCTTATAAGTCTTTTTGACCAAAAAAATGGCTAGTGTTGAAAATCCAACATTTGCATTTTCTGTCACTTCCCAAAATATTTGCAATAATGACCAAATCAACAAATTTGATTTGCCAGTTGACTCAGAACACAAAGCAAAATCCATCAAAATTTTCTCATTTGCACAACCTCATATGAGATCTTTTCACTTAGCTTGGATTTCATTTTTCACTTGTTTTATATCTACTTTTGCTGCTGCACCTTTAGTTCCAATTATTCGCGATAACCTTAATTTAACGCGTGCAGATATTGGTAATGCAGGGGTTGCGTCTGTATCCGGTAGCATTTTTTCTAGACTAGTCATGGGTGTACTATGTGACTTAATAGGTCCAAGATATGGCTGTGCATTTCTTAATCTATTAACTGCACCTATTGTTTTCTCAGTTGCATTTATCTCAAATGCTGAGGGATACATAGCTATGAGGTTCTTGGTTGGCTTTTCGTTAGCCACATTCGTGTCATGTCAATACTGGACAAGCGTTATGTTCAATAGTCAGATTATTGGACTTGTTAACGGTGTGGCGGGGGGTTGGGGTGACATGGGAGGTGGTGTTACACAACTCCTCATGCCTTTTCTTTTTCATATAGTAAAATTAACCGGGGCTACTCCGTTCACTGCTTGGCGTATCGCCTTTTTTATACCGGGATGGTTACATATTATTATAGGAATTATGGTGTTAACACTTGGTCAAGATTTCCCTGATGGAAACCTTAGTACTCTTCAAAAAAGAGGTGATGTTGCTAAAGATAAATTTTCAAAGGTTAGATTTCGCCCCCGTATACAGTGTATACCAATATTGTATATCGTTAATATATTACTAACCTTTTCGTATTTATTTGGTTAGGTTCTTCGAAATGCAGTGTCAAATTATAGGACATGGATATTTTTCCTTATATATGGGTATTCCATGGGAGTTGAGCTATGTATCAACAATGTGATATCAGAGTATTTTTATGACAAGTAAGCTCTTTATATCTGATACGACATTTCAATTTATCGTATATACACTATTAAGTATGTTGTAACATGTCAACTATTTTTATGCATGGTTATATGTTGTTATCTTATAAGTGATCTGATAGTGAACGTAAGTTAATAGGTTTCAATCTGAAGCTACACACAGCAGGAAGCTGTTTATATCTGACACGACATTTCAATTTATCGTATATACACTATTAAGTATATATTGTAACATGTCAACTATTTTTATGAATGGTTGCATGTTGTTATCTTATCAGTGATCTGATAGTGTAGCGTACGTTAATAGGTTCAATTTGAAGCTACACACAGCAGGAATGATAGCTGCAACATTTGGGATGGCGAATTTTGTGGCTCGACCATTCGGAGGATATGCATCTGATTTAGCAGCACGAAAATTTGGTATGAGAGGTAGGTTATGGGTCCTATGGTTAGTCCAAACAATAGGAGGAGCCTTTTGTATCTGGTTGGGTCGGGCCGAGTCACTTCACATAGCGATAGTTTCAATGATCCTCTTCTCAATCGGGGCCCAAGCCGCGTGTGGTGCAACATATGGAATCATTCCTTTTGTATCGCGAAGATCATTGGGCCTGATTTCTGGGCTCACTGGTGCTGGAGGAAATTTTGGAGGCGGATTAACTCAGTTTATATTTTTTTCAAGTACGCGATTTTCTACTAGTACGGGGCTAACATGGATGGGAGTAATGGCGATGGCGTGTACTATACCCGTGGCATTTATACATTTTCCACAATGGGGGAGTATGTTTTTTCCAGCATCAAATGATGAAAAATACAATGAAGAGTATTATTATGGATCAGAATGGTCAGAAAATGAAAAACAGAAAGGGCTACATCATGCAAGTGGGAAGTTTGCAGAAAATAGCCGATCCGAACGCGGTAAAAAACAGATTGTTGCATCCATAGCCACTTCACCTTACACTAGTACTCCAGAACATGTTTAAAGAATGTATTTGTGATGTTTGAGTCTGTGTTGCTCGAACTCTTCACAATCGTTGTTGCACCCGTGTCAGATTCTTCAAAATGCAGTGCTTCTGAAGTATCCGACATGCACCTGTCGACAGTTTTGAAGAGTCCGACCAACATAGGTTTTAGTGGAGTGTGATTGGTTGGATCTCATTAGTAGTATTGAGTATAAAACCATGAATCCATTGTATTTTGTTTTTTGAGTTTTTGTGATGTAAATAACTCATGTGCAATAACATTTCCTTTTAGTCTATGATATTCGAGTTGATTTCTCAGACGGTCACTCAATTAACAGTTTTTTATCTGAAGTAAATCAACTTCGGTTCGTAACGTAAAAGTTATTCGACTAATAGTTATTATCTCAGAAAGTCACTCAACTTTATCTTGTAACGGAAAAGTCAATCAAACTATTGTCATTTCACATACAAAATCCACTCTTAATCATAAGCGAAAATAAAGTAGAAGTTCATATTATAAGTGGTTAAAAAAATAAGAAGCCCGGTGCACTAAAGCTCCCGCTATGAGAAGGGTTCGAGGAAGGGACCCACCACAAGTCCAAGGCTTGAACCCGTCACCTCCTGGTCATATGGCAGCAACTTTACCAGTTACTCCAAGGCTACCCTTCAAGTAATCACATTTAGGTAATGAAAGCAAATTCATATATCACACATTATTTATTTGGTGCAAACACGAGGTGCGAGTAAGTTTTTTCTCAGTCGAGAAAAATCAGACACGATTTGGCGTTACATGAGGCGGAGTAGGTGCTGAGGCGACGCGCTTGCCACGCTCTGACCGACAGTTCTCGGCAAATTTGATGCTGTTTTGGTGCATCCCTTTCTGTTTTTCAGCCTCTGTATACTCAGAAGTGAAATAATGTTCTTCAGTACCCTTGATAGGGTCTTTAGATGGAGGCAAAAACATACTTCCCCATTGCGGAAAATGAACCAATGATACAGGAAGCGAACACGCAATGATCATGATCCCCATATACGTTAGACCTGTACCTGTCGAATACTTTGTGCTCGTGAAGAATAGGAGTTGTGTCAATCCCGAACCAAAGTTCCCTCCGGCTCCTGTCATACCCGAGATTATACCTAATGATCTTCGCGAAATGAAAGGAATAATACCAAATGTTGCACCACATGCTGCTTGTGCACCTATTGAAAATATGATCATCCAAGCAATCGCCACCGGAAGTGTGTTAGCCCTCCCAAGAAGTAAACAGAAAACTCCACCAACTGTTTGTAATATCCATAGGTTCCATAATCTGCCTCTCATCCCAAAATGTTTGGCTGCAAAATCTGATGTCCATCCTCCAAACGGTCGCGCTAATAGGTTAGCCATACCAAACGTTGCAGCGATGATTCCAGCCGTGTGAAGCTTCAAATCAAATCTGTCAAAGAAGTACTCAGCAATCACATTATCTGTAGTCAATTCAACTCCCATGGAGTATCCGTAAAGCAATACAAAGATCCATGTCCTGTAATTTGTTGCAGCATACCACAATATCTACGAAAAGACAAATGAAATATTAGAGATATACAATTGATATGTCCCGATCCATTCTCACTACATATTTCTATGACCGTTAAATAGTACTCACCTTGGAGAACTTATCTTTAGTAACATCACCTTTCTTCTGTAAAGAAGCAAGGTTACCATCAGGCAAGTCTTGACCAAGAGTTAAGACCAATATTCCCATAATGACGTGTAGCCATCCAGGAATAAAGAACGCGATTCTCCAAGCAGTAAACGGAGTTGCCCCAGCTCTACGAATTATATCGTAGAGCAAAGGCATAAGGAGTTGAGTAGCACCACCACCCATATTCCCCCATCCAGCGGCCGTCCCATTAACAAGTCCAATAATCTGGCTATTAAACATCGTACTCATCCAATACTGACATGACACAAACGTTGCAAGTGAGAATCCAATCATGAACCTCACTGCAATGTATCCACCAGCCGATGACACAAAAGACATGCAAAAAACAGCAGGGGCTGATAGCATTATGAGAAACGCGCATCCATATCTAGGACCTAACATGTCACAAATTGCGCCCATTGCTAGCCTAGACACGATACTCCCCGAAACAGATGCAACTCCAGCATTACCAACATCCATTTTAGTCAAGTTAAGATTGTCCCTAATAATAGGGACTAAAGGGGCAGCAGCAAAAGTCGAAACGAAACAAGTGAAGAAAGAAATCCAAGACAGCTGAAATGTTAGACCATGAGGCTTCGAAAACGAATAAAATTTGAACACTTTAGCCTTATGTTCAGAATCAACAGGAACTTTGAAATTAGCAGATGTATCAGTTGGTACTACTGGAGAAGCAACTGAAAATGCAAGAACTGGTTCTCTACCAGTAACACCATGCATAGAACTTCCTGGTGATCCTTCAACATCACCCATATTTAGGAAAACAAAGATTGATTAAAGTGCTAATTAAGCAAGATTAGTTAGTTTTAGTTTTGTGACATTAATTTAGGTGGTGTTTATATAGGTAAAAAAGAGTTGACAATTTAGAGGCTAAGTTACCCCATGGAGATTCCAAATGGTTAACCTTATGGTTATACCAAAAGATCCTAATATTAAGGAATCTTAAAGAATGTCCACTAACTTGTTGATAGTTTGGTTTAATCATAATTGACAAATTTATATATTACCTCTAAGTCCTTCTCTTATTGACCTGGTTTATTCTTTTCTTCTTCTTATAACTAACAACGATAACATACTTGGTGTAATTTCACAAGTGGGGGTCGGGGGAGAACAGGATGTATGCGCACTTTATTCCGTCTTTGTGCGGTAGAGAGGTTGTTTATGATAACTCTACGTCACGTAACTCCGGCTACAACCAAACTCTCACGCTTCCTTACTAGTGCATGCGCACACCTTCTCTATGCATGACTGAACCATCTCAGCTCGCTTCCTTCATCTTGTCCGGCACAGGAGGCCACTCCTACCTTACCCCGTATAACTTTGTTCTTCATTATATGGCAGCCTAATTATATCTCTCAAAGTATGCCTACACATTCATCTGACTATCCTCATCTCCTCTACATTCATCTTCTATATGTGAACGTTGTTCACTAACCATCTTCATTATTTGCCTCATGCCCAGTTCATGAGTAACACTTGACAAAATTAGGAAGAGGCTAGAGGTATAAACCTGTAATTATGATGAGTGACTAATTAGATTGGTCCAAATAATCATTCCATTCATCCTAATTTATGTGACACTCCTCACTCGACGCAAAGTTTAAGAAAGAAATAAAGACGTTTGATATGTGTAGAAATAAGGATGTGCAAAAACCGAACCGACCAATAAATCGAACCGATAAGGACTAAAAACTGATAAATCGAAAACCAATAAAAAATATCTTATTGGTTTAGCCTATTTAGAAATCGAAAATCGATAGACCAAATCGATAATACATAAAATTGAACCGAACCGACCAATGCACACCCCTATCTAGAAATAAAAACTTTTGACCTGTTAACTGATTTAAGACAATACCACTTGAACTCAATAATTATCATTTTGAAGTTCCAAACTGATAAAGTCGAAATCCTTCCACCTAGCTCAAATATATTTTTTAGATTAAGTGTCATATTCTTCAGTGTAATATTAGGTATACTAAAACAAAAATTCCTAGTCCCAAGTATTTTTCTACTTACTATAATACAAGGACAAGATCAACGTACGGCAAGTTGCCAAACAAGTACACATTCTCATACCTTTGACCTTGGAAATAATATCTCATATACTCCTTCCGTTCATTTTAACTTGTCACGTTCAGCTTTATGAAAGTCGTGTTATAAGTTGCAGTCCTTTTCATATTAATATGATAAAAAAAATACATCTTAAAATGTTGGACAAAGTTTATGAAGTTTGACTCTCGAAAAGCGAAAATGTCAAGTAAAAATGAACTGAGAGAATATATGTTGAAGTTGAGTTAGCCCATGGAGATTCCAAATGGTTAAGGAATCTGAAAGATCCATTTGTTAACATTTATGGTATATACCATGGGATCCTAATTTTAAGGAATCTTAAAGAATGTCAGCTAGTTGTTAATAGTTGTATTTGATTGTTAAGCTTTCTTTTTTTTGTTTAATCCTAATTGACAATTAGATACAAATTTCTATATAATTATTTAGATTAAGTGTCATATTCTTCAATTTCTGTCAATACTTTTCTTTCTTCAATATTTTCATCATGACTTTTTTTTTTTGTCTCTTGCATTTATTTTAAAAACAATTCGGAGTAATGATTTTCTCGATCTGAGGGACTATCGAACACAATCTCTCTATCTCACAAAGGTAGCGATAAGGTCTGCTTGTGTCCTATCCTTCTTAGACCCCACTTACGGAACTATATAGTGTATTATATTGTTGTTGTCATATTCTTCGATTTCTGTCAATATTTTTCTTTCTTCAATATTTTCATCACGACTTTTTCATCTCTTACGTTTATTTCAAGCATGTTCGGAAAAATGATTTTCTTGAAACGATCATGTCTATCGAAAACAGTTTTTCTATCCCGCGAAGATAGTGATAAGGTTTGCTTACGTCCTACCCTCCTCAGACCCCACTTATGGAACTATACTAGTGTATTATATTGTTGTCGTCGTCATATTCTTCTACCTACTCTGCAAGGACAAGATCAACGTACGGCAAGTTGTCAAACAAGTACATGTTCTGATACCTTTGACCTTGGAAAATAATATCTTAGATATGTTGAGTTTAGTTTGTAATATTTGCTAGAATTTTAAATTAAACATGTAAGACTGACAGCTATTTTCTTGAGTCAAGGGTCTATCGAAATTTGAAACAACCTCTTTGCCCCATAAAGGTAGAAATAAGTTCTGCGTACATTCTGACTCTTTCAAGAAACCACATTTCAAACTACATTGAGTATGTTATTGTTGTTGTCGGTGTCATGACGACATCTGATGTTGCTATTATTTTGATTTTACTAAGTAGTAGTATTGTTTATCAAAAAAAAAAAAAAAGGTTTAGAAAGTGACTTGCAATTAATTGGTAAATACAGCTATTGAAAGGTTGAATTAAGAATTTGGGAACACATCTATTATTATTTGTTTAGAAAGCTCTATGTATTTGGATTCGCGCTGTACAGTGTCACGTTGAGCATAAAGTGTTCCCTAACAAATGCAACTCCATACCTAGAACTCAAAAACGAGACCTCTAATTAGGATGAAATAGTACTTACCACTCCAACACAACTTAATCTACGTCTATTATAAACCTAGTTGTCTTAGTTCTTTAAAATATTGTGGAAACAGATCAAATAGTGTTGACTCTATAGATCATTGTGGAGTGGGCTAATTATTTTATTCATTCATCTGTACATAGTTTACATTGGCCCAACTAGTACATAGGCCCATTTTATTTATCCGAGTCTCTTATTTTCGGATCTTGTATATATACTAAAAACCCATGTTTGTAGGGTAATGAAAAAAATATTTTTCTGTATGCACACAGATTCATAGTAAAATATTTTGCTCTCCAGCTCCTTCGAGAAGTTTCATCTCTCTTCGAACATTTTCCCTTCGAACTGGTAGATTCCAGCTTCTAACATGGTATCAGAGCGTCGATCCTTGTAGATCTGCTCCTTAGATTTCTTCTGACACTACCCTCGAAGTGTTTCGGTGACATTTTTTTTCGACGACCGGCGACGGTTGGTGTTTGTTGGTTTTTTTTGCTGATTTTTGGGGCATCTGCTTCGTGGTTCTCTTCCGATACTATCCTTGAAGTGTTTCGGTGGAATATTTCTAGTTCTAGTCGAAGTCCGGCGACGATTGGTAACTGCTCAAGGTCGTCTCCTTCCGGTTGCGACGGTGTTGGTAATTGTATCTTGTTCTTCTTCCTATTACATCTCGTATCTGTGGTTTTACGTGGGTGAATATGTCAACAACAGTGGATCCATCGGGTTCCACGGCTAGTAGTCGCACTGTTTTTCACAGTGAGGATTATACTCACCCCTATCACCCTTTATATGTTCATCCTTCTGATGTGTTGGGTACTTCTCTTGCCTCATGTCCTTTTGACGGGAATGGATTTGGTAGTTGGCGTAGGACCATTTTGGTAGCATTGTCTGTCAGAAATAAGATTGATTTCATAAATGGTTCGTCGTCTAAACCCCCTGACTCCTCCCTTTTATCCCGGCAGTGGCAGCGCTGTAATGATCTTATAGTTTCCTGGCTGCTTAACTCTTTGTCCAAGGACATTGCTCATAGTGTTGAATTTTCTGCTTCTGCTATGGATATTTGGGTCGAGTTAGAAGAGAGATATGGTACAACAGATGGGGTTCGCATTTTTTAGATTCGTAAGGAGTTAGCTCATATTTCCCAAGGTTCTTTAGACATTGCATCTTATTTTAATAAAATTAAACAACTCTGGGATGAGCTTGCTTCCTTGTCTGCTCATAGTAATGCTACATGCACTTGTGGTAGTATCAAGACCTTTGATGATGAACAAAAGGTTTACCAGTTTCTGATGGGTCTCAATGATACTTACATACAAGTGCGCAGCAACATTATTATGATGAAGCCACTTCCCTCCATTGGTACTGCTTATAGTATCCTCTTAGCTGATGAGAAATAGAGGAGTGTATCGCCTGCTTCTTCCTTCTCTCAGCAATCTGCCTCTTTCCAAGCTGGAGTTTTTAGATCATCTGCAACTCCAAAAATGCATTTCGAAGCTACAAAGCCTTCCTCTCTGGTTTGCAAGTATTGTAAGAAACCAGGTCATACTATTGAAAAATGTTATAAAATTCATGGTTTTCCTCCAAATTTTAAGTTCTCTAAGCCACCATCTAAAAGAACAGTTGCTCATGTTGAGCTTGCTAATTCTGGATAAAATGTTAACACTCCTGGGAATGATGACATTGTTTCTGACCCAACACTTCTTCAACCTTCTGACATTCCTGGTCTCAACAAAGGGGAATTTTCTAAGCTGCTTGTTTTATTGCAAAGAGCTCAGCTCCTGACATGTCTACAGCCTGCCCATCTTTAGCTTCTGCTAATTTTGTTGGTAAGCTGCCTCATACATGTTTGTTGACCGGGATAGATAGCACTTTATGGATTATAGACTCTGGAGCATCTGATCATATGACTTCTGACCTTTCTCTTTTGTTTAATGTTCAATCCCTTCCAATTCCTTTTCTGGTTTCCCTCCCCAATGGATATAAAGTCAAAGTCACCAATACTGGTTCTTTGGTTTTATTTCCTGACCTTGTTCTGCACAATGTCTTATACATTCCTAGTTTCCAGTATAATCTGATATCTGTATCCAAATTGCTTCACCAACCTAGTTTTACCTTACATTTCACCAAGTCTTCTTGCACTTTACAGGCCCCTTCTCTTAAGAAGCCAGTGGTGCTTGATAAGCTTGATTGTGGTCTCTACAAATTTCTCTGGTCATCAGATTCCTCAGCTGGTCCTATTTTTTCCTTTACTTCTGCTTGTGATTCTCATGTATCCTCTGTTATTCCCACTTCTCTTTTTGCTCCTAGTTCGTTTGTACCTTGTCCTTCTGTAACTACTGATGGTTCTATCAATAAAACTGATGTTTTGTGGCATTATAGACTTGGTCATGCCCCTTTCTCTAAAATGAAATGTATTCCTGATATTGCAAGTGGTTTGTCTTCTAAACAATCTTTCACTTGTCCCATCTGTCCCTTAGCTAGGCAACCTCGATTACCTTTTAGTGATAGTTCTTCTACTTCCTCATCTCCTTTTGAACTTATTCATATTGATACTTGGGGCCCTTATCATTCCCCCACCTATGATGGTTTTAGGTATTTTCTTACCATTGTTGATGATTACTCTAGAGCCACCTGGAGACATCTTATGGGTGCTAAAAGCAATATTTTCTATCTCCTCAAAGCTTTTATTACCTTAGTAGAAACTAAGTTTCATTCTCAAGTTGAAACTGTTCGAAGTGATAATGCTTTAGAGCTTGGTTCTTCTTTATCTGGGTCTCAGTTCTTTGTTTCCAAAGGCATTATTCACCAAACTTCCTGTCCTCATACTCCTCAACAAAATGGGGTTGTTGAAAGAAAGCATAAGTTTCTTTTAGAAACTGTTAGAGCTCTTCTTTTCCAATCTCACCTTCCCATTAGATTCTGGGGGGATTGCCTATTAACATCAACCTATCTTGTTAATAGGTTCCCCTCTCCTAGACTGCACCACAAGAGCCCTTTCGAGATTCTTCACAAGAAAGTTCCTTCTTATTCTCATCTTAAAGCCTTTGGCTGCCTATGTTACTCCACAGTTCCCATCCCTTATAGGGATAAACTTTCTCCGCGTGCCATTCCTTGTGTATTTGTAGGGTATCCATTTGCTAAAAAAGGTTACAAAATTTATAACCTCCTTTCTAAGTCTTGTTTTATCTCTAGGGATGTAGTTTTTCACGAGTCTATTTTTTCTTTTCTCTCCACCTCTTCGTCATCCCCTCTTATGTGTCCTTTTTTTCTTACTTTGAAGATCCTGTTTTTCCTAATTCTTCCCCTGCTGCACCTTCCCCGATTGTTTCTACTTTTCCTCCTGCTGCTGCACGTGTACCTCCTCTGAGGAAATCTTCCAGGATTTCACACCCTCCTGGTTACCTTCAAGACTATATCTGTCATACTTCATTTATTCCATGCTCCTCTTCTTGTGCTTCTATTCTTGGTCAGGATCCTGTCTCTGAGCCTCGTAGTTATTCTCAAGCTGCTCTATTTCCTCAATGGCAATCTTCCATGAGACAGGAATTTGACGCTTTGGAGGCTAATAATACATGGTTCATTATTCATCTCCCTTCTGGTAAAAAGACCATTGGGTGTAAGTGGGTCTACAAAATCAAATATAGGGTTGCTGGCTCTTTGGAAAGATATAAGGCTCGCTTGGTGGTCTGGGGTGACACTCAAGTTGAAGGTATTGATTTTCATGAAACATTTTCATGAAACATTTTCCCCTGTGGTAAAAATGACCACCATTAAAACTCTTGTGGATGTTGCTGTTAAACGTCGTTGGTCTCTTTTCCAACTTGATGTTAACAATGTGTTTCTACATGGGGATTTAGATGAAGAGGTCTATATGAAGTTGCCCCCTGGTCTTACTGTTTCAGCTTCTTCCTCCGTCCCTATGGTCTGCAAGCTTAATAAGTTACTTTATGGGCTTCGTCAGGCCTCTCGTCAATGGTATGCAAAATTGTCCACTGCTCTTCAGTCGAGGGGCTACACTCATTCTCTTAATGATTACTCTTTATTTACTAAGGGGTCTGCTGATTCTCTTGTTATCTTGGTTGTTTACGTTGATGATATTATTTTGACTGGTACTGGCCTTGAGGAGATCTCTGCTCTTAAGTTATTTCTCCATGATCAGTTCAAAATCAAGGATCTGGGTTTATTACATTAATTCTTGGGAATTGAGGTTTCCTACTCTGCTGCTGGTGTGTTTTTGCATCAAAGTAAGTTTGTTACTGATTTGCTATCTGATTATGCTTGTGATGTTTCTTCTCCTGTGGTTTGTCCTTTGGAACTTCACAAGAAGTTGTTTGCTAATATGGGGAACCCTTGGCTCAGCCTGAGTCTTATCGCAGTCTTGTGGAAAATTGAATTTTTTGACCCACACTCGCCCAGATCTCTCTTTTGTTGTTTAGCATTTAAGCCAGTACTTGCAGCATCCATGTATGCCACATATGCAGGCTGCTTTACATCTTTTGTGTTACCTCAAAGGTTCTCCTAGTTTTGGTTTGTTTTTCAGTGATTGGGCGTCTTGCCCTGACAGTCGCCGTTCTTTTATTGGTTTTTGTGTCTTACTTGGTGATAGTTTGATCAGCTGGAAGTCCAAAAAGCAGCCTGTAGTTTCTATTTCTTCTACGGAATCTGAATATCGCTCGTTGAGTAAAGTTGTGGGTGAGATTACATGGTTATCGCGCCTTCTTTCTGATTTTGGCAGCCAGATCTCTCTACCTGTTCTTGTTTCTTTTGATAGCCAATCCACCATTCATATTGCCAAGAACCCGGTCTTCCATGAACGCACGAAACACATCGAATTGGACTGCCACTTTGTTCGTGCCAAGCTTAGTGCTGGACTGATCAGTTTCCATCACACTCCTAGTGTTTCTCAGCTGGCTGACATCTTTACTAAGACTTTACCTGGTGTTGCTCATCATTCTCTTCTGCGTAAGTTGGGAGTTCTGTCACTGATACAAGTGAAATGACCGCCTTAGCTTTCGATGACATTATTCAAAGTCACTACGTGAAGAATTAAGCTTTGGTCCCATGGAGGGAACGGGATCATACTTGTAAGGGCTATTTTGAGCATGCCATCAAACAAACCCATGTGTGGAAGATTGCTTGGATCCTTGAAGACTAGAGGACTCACGGGTTTGGACCACATTGGATGGTTCACGATTTTGGCCCCTTTTATTAAGGTCATTTTGGTCACTTGGACTCAAGGTCATTTTGGTCTTTTAGCCTTGTCTAAATGACACTCCATTGCCACCCACCTCATTAAAGGCATTGGAGTCATTTTATCTTTATTTTATAATATACTATATATAGTCTATTTTAGGTCATTTCTCTTTAGTGAATGAATGATGAACATTTGAAAGACTTATTCTCTCTTTGGAGAGTGCAACACCTTATTATAGTTCTTAGTTAGGGCTTGGAAAAGTCATCCTTAGTATAGGGCTTGGAAAAGCCAATATTGTTTTTTGCTTGAAAACGGTGGATCTTGAGGTGAGTGATTCCCTTGGCAGTCACCGTAAGAGTGTGGTGTTGTTTTTACATTAATTATGGGTTTAGTGTTTGAATCACACTTTGTTCCTAAGTCTTGTAACAAATCTATATCTCACTATCTATCCTTTTATTCTTGTAATCTTGTTATTGTTTGTAGTGGACTGTTTTTGTGTCTTGTTGAATCCAAAAATTTGTGTTCTTGTTGTCATCTTGTTCTTCACGATTTGTGGCTGTTTTGGGTGTTAAATACACCTTTGTTTCTTGTATTCTTGTTGTATTTGTCGAATCTAAGTGAGGTCTTCATTTGGTCCACGATTTGTTGTGATTTGTGGACTGTTTTGGAGGGTGTATTGGACTGTTTTGTGGTTGTTTCGTGTTCCTCTTGTTTGTCTCGTAGCATTTGGTATCAAAGTCATCTTTGATTTTGTTCTAACAAGATCAATTTTGGGCTTGAGACTTGAAAAACGCACATACAAAAAAAAAACTGTAAACTGAAATTTCCAGAAAATAGCAATCTGTCCACTTTGTGTTCTTGGCCGAAAATTGTGTTCTTGTTGTGTCTTGGCCGATATTTTTACTTGCCTTAAGTGTTTCTAGTGTTAGTATTGTTCTTCACTAACACTTTGAGTCTATATCTTGATTTGAGCCTTTGTTGTTGATGTTGTTATTATGAACTTGGACTTGGCCGATTGTTGTTGGTATTGTTGTTGTGGATTCAAGACTTGAACGTGTGATGTGTTGTTGGTTCAAGTTTAAACGTGTATTTTGGGGATTGTTTTGTGGATTTTAAGCTTGAAAAGGTGTTGTGTTGTTTGGGAGGTCCAACTTGAACCTTAGAACTTCAAGACTCAAAGTTTGTGTTCTTGGTGTTCTTCACCATCTCTATATTTTGTTGAAGAAAAAGTGGTTGTTGATTCTATAAGTTGAAGAAAGAGAGTGTGAATTGATGTTAGTCTTGCAAGACATAAATCCAAGATTTAAGGTGTAAGACTTGTGGCTCAAAGACTTTTCCTTCACACTCAAAGACTTACAACCACTTCCAACAACCTTCCATGTTTTGAGGATCTTGTTTTAAGGAAAGTGTACAACAAAGTCAAGTCTTCTCTTTTTGGAATTGAAAGGGGATTACAAGACTTATATTTCCCTCCTAAAACCAAATCCACCATTCCCAACTTACAAATTGATCAAGAATTCCAATTTTGGAAAATAAATTTGTTACGACCGCAACCAATACGTGGCTGCCACATCACATTTTACTGTTCACACGATAAATTTTGGCTCAAATTTTAGATTCTTAGTTTCATTTTATTGTCTCCTAGTCTCATGTCTTGATTCTAGAATTAATTAACAACTAGTAATCACCTACTTAGTTGTAGATTAATTGTTGAATCCATTTCTTTCGTGTCTTCATTGTTTGTGTACTTTTCTCATTTCTAACTCGTCGTAACTTCTTTGTTTCAAGTTCCTAAGTAAATTTTATTTTGTGTCTTGAGTTGATCAAACAAGAATCTATTCCGGTCGCCAAGTAGAATTGACATCTTATTGACTACCGGGGTATAAGCACCTTTTAATATTCGCCGCTTCAATTGTGAGAATCACAAAGGTTAGTAAATACGAGTGTTGGTAAAGAAGCTTTACTACTAATATTATTTGTTCATTGTGTAGGTACAAAGGTGATATTAGGGGAACATGTCTTCGATAACCGGGGATTATTGTGACTACGACATGGGAGACTATGATTGTAGTGAAGGGCTTTATGGCTACGAAGTTGAGGGATATTGTGGGGGCTATGAAAATAGCCATGATCAAAACTTGGGCAGATTTAAGGGTCTCGGGTTTAGGGGAGAAAATGAGGGGAATGATGTGCCTAGTGCTTATGGTGAATTTGGAGATGATGTAGGACCTCGTGATGGTTCTTATGATGAAGTTGGGGCATGTGAGGAGTCTTATACTTCCCACTCTGAACCTACATTTGGTGTTAGGTATAACCCTTTCATTCGCAAAGCTTATGAGAGCTATGATGAGAGTACGCGTGCGGAGTGTGAAAGATCATATTCTTCACCTTGTAGTACTTCTTATCAAGGTCGACATGGTGTGATTGGTTATACTAGCTATAGTAGAGGTTGTCCCATGAAAAGAAGAGGGCAAGTATATCCAAAACCGACCGGTACTCGTGTGCCTTACAATGTTGATCCAAGGAGGAGTGTACACTCTGGAAAGGTGACTATTTGTGGGATACCGGGCTGCCTTATGGTGTTGAATGATAGGTACTATGGAAACTACATTCTTCCATCCATGGTTGACTACTTGGAGTTATTTTGAGAGCCTTTACTTGTTCCATACTACTTGGGCGAGTTCAAGGTTACCGAGAGGGTAAAAGTTGTCTTCTCCCAATTTGATTACCATGAAGAGGTGTGGTGCAATGTTTTTTCCTTAACCTACGGTCATATGAGCTTGGGTGCCGATTGGTTTGCACGACATCAAGGTCCTAACGTGCAAAATTGGCCTAATATTGTAAGAGACCAATGGAGAAATCGCCTCATAACGTACTTGCTACCCAAACTGCAAAGAGAAATGCTTATCTACTCCAATCCGATTTATGATGAGAGACAAAAGATTGAGAGGAGTAAGGGAGTGCAAGGTGGTAATTCGAGAGTGGAAAAAGGAGAGGATACGTGGAGCAAAGTGAGAGGATTGCCACCAAACCGTGCTAACATTGGTTGTCCTTCCATTTCTAAGGACATTTGTGTAGATACCAACATGGCAAGCGAAGGCGAACAATGCCAAAAGAAAGTTGCTGCCCAAGCTTGTGGAGGACCTTCACCTCACGGCAAGGAAGAGTCTACTCAAGATCTTAAAGGTAAAATATCTAACTCTTCCACTTTAGTGCATGTGAATGACAATTGTGTGGCTAGTAAGACATTGAGTGTGAGTATTAGCTTACTTATTTATGAGTCTAATGATTTCTTGTCTCTTGTTGATGATGTACATATTGTGAGTTTGGATACACTAGTTGATCCTATTGATGACGAAATTGACTCTTCTTGTAAGATCAATTTATGTCCACTTAGTGTTGAAGCTTATATGTTGAACGGAAGTACATCATCTTGTGTAATTGGTGTTGATCAACTTGTTTGTGAAAATTGTCCCCCACTTGAGTATGTGTGTGATGTGCTTAATAGGACTCAAGTGAGTGAAGTATTTGAAAATGTTGGTCAACAAAGTGGGAGTGAACCCGAGATCTCTTCTTGGGGTAATCTTGTGTTTGGAACATCCTTGAAACTTGATATTGATCATTTAGAGTGTGAGGAACTTGCTTATTCCAAATCTGTCTGTGAGGTAGATCACACTTTCTTTAGGTGTAATGTCTTGTTTGAAGATGATTTAAACACTTCTAATAAAGCTAGTGGTGAAAATGATGGTATAGCTTGCCTTGGAAGCTATAGCCTATATGCTAACCCACTTTGGTGTGACAACATTCCTCCTAAAGATGGAAATCTCTTCTTGGAAGATGAGAGTACTCTTAGGGGTAAGGAATGTGTAGTTGCGGAAGCTACTACTTCTTTTACTTTGTGTGACTTTATTGTTGAGAGTACTCATGGCTATTATTGGGAAACTAGTAGGGAGTACACACATGAGGGAACCTTGGTAGAAGTCGATTTGAGTGATACCTTTCTTTACTCTCTATTTGCTTTGGATGATATGTATGCTATTATAGAGAGTATGTCGTTTAGTTTGGGAGTAGACCACGGGAAAGGGGAGTGTTGTCTAGACCCGTGTCTACGGCCACTTTTCCCATTTGACCCCGGTGCCAAATGTAGAAATGGTGATGTTGGTGCACCCAACTTGTTGCTTGGTCTACATGACAAGCAAAGTATCACTCTTGGTGTATCCCATAACCAAATCCTTTGTACATCTTTCATTGAGTTTTTAATACTCACTTCAAAGGATTCTTGGTTATACTTCAAGTATGTACTCCCTTGGCGTGATGATGTTTATTATTGTGCTAACCCTAACCCTCATGCCATGAGGATGTTGTGCTTGTTTGTCCTTTCTCTTGTTTTGCAAGGTACAGATTTGAGGTCGAATCCTTTTCAAGAAGGGGAGGATGATACAAGTGAAATGACCGCCTTAGCTTTCGATGACATTATTCAAAGTCAGTACGTGAAGAATCAAGCTTTGGTCCCATGGAGGGCACGGGATCATACTTGTAGGGGCTATTTTGAGCATGCCATCAAACAAACCCGTGTGTGGAAGATTGCTTGGAGCCTTGAAGACTAGAGGACTCACGGGTTTGGACCACATTGGATGGTTCACGATTTTGGCCCCTTTTATTAAGGTCATTTTGGTCACTTGGACTCAAGGTCATTTTGGTCTTTTAGCCTTGTCTAAATGACACTCCATTGCCACCCACCTCATTAAAGGCATTGGAGTCATTTTATCTTTATTTTATAATATACTATATATAGTCTATTTTAGGTCATTTCTCTTTAGTGAATGAATGATGAACATTTGAAAGACTTATTCTCTCTTTGGAGAGTGCAACACCTTATTATAGTTCTTAGTTAGGGCTTGGAAAAGTCATCCTTAGTATAGGGCTTGGAAAAGTCAATATTGTTCTTTGCTTGGAAACGGTGGATCTTGAGGTGAGTGATTCCCTTGGCAGTCACCGTAAGAGTGTGGTGTTGTTTTTACATTAATTAGGGGTTTAGTGTTTGAATCACACTTTGTTCCTAAGTCTTGTAACAAATCTATATCTCACTATCTATCCTTTTATTCTTGTAATCTTGTTATTGTTTGTAGTGGACTGTTTTTGTGTCTTGTTGAATCCGAAAATTTGTGTTCTTGTTGTCATCTTGTTCTTCACGATTTGTGGCTGTTTTGGGTGTTAAATACACCTTTGTTTCTTGTATTCTTGTTGTATTTGTCGAATCCGAGTGAGGTCTCCATTTGGTCCACGATTTGTTGTGATTTGTGGACTGTTTTGGAGGGTGTATTGGACTGTTTTGTGGTTGTTTCATGTTCCTCTTGTTTGTCTTGTATCAGTCACCCTCCAACTTGAGGGGGGGTGTTGACTATATAGATCATTGTGGAGTGGGCTAATTATTTTATTCATTCATCTGTACATATTTTACTAATCCGAGTCTCTTATTTTCGGATCTTGTATATATATACTAAAAATCCATATTTGTAGGGTAATGAAAAAAATATTTTTCTGTATGCACACAGATTCATAATAAGATATTTTGCTCTCCAGCTCCTTCGAGAAGTTTCGTCTCTCTTCGAACATTTTCCCTTCGAACTGGTAGATTCCAGCTTCTAACAAATAGAGGCCTTCATAGATGATGATAATACATCCCAATTTTATCTTTTAATATTATTTTACCTTTGGTCACACTGTATAAGCTTGTATTAATGGTAACGTGACTTCAAAGACGTTGTTGTAGGGCATTATGATTGATAGATATGAAAGAAAACCATGACTTGCACACAGCGTTAAAGCATAAACAATCATTGATAGAGGATGAATTTTGAAAAATCAAGTCAAGTACTAAATTCGAAAGCTCTGTCCAATAATCTCTTGGTCTTAACTTGGCTTCCATTTGTGCAGTTTAAATTTTCATTTCGGATTGTCCAGACAACTAAAAAGTATAGCATGCTTGAATGTAACTAGGTTCGCGATGGTTGAGGAACTAGATGTAGTTATGTAAAAAAGAGGCATAGGATTGCCTTTTTAAAAGGACTTGGTGGATATACAAAGAAGAAGAAACATGTATAACTCGACCAATTACTCATCCTTTTTTTCGATATGGGACTCTTAACGATAACCAGTCATTGATGTCTGATATTCTTATAACTACTCGAATATTTAGTACTACTGATGAGTGTGGAATCACGATTGCTGCAGGCATACCTTTGCATGGATTGCCTGATTTTGATCCTATATGAGACCCCGAACATTCTCTCGCGCTACTGTTGAAGTTGTTTTGAAGAAAGAAAAGTTTTTGCCTCCCACATCCTTAATTTACTTTGGTTGGGAGGAGGTTGAGAGTTATAAATAAACTCCAACTCCCTTATTATTAATACATACAAAAATGTTCTTTTCCTTGTTTACTATTAAAGAGGTTTAGAGATAATTTTCTTGGAGATCTCTTTGAGAATAGTATTTTAGAAAGTGAGGGTGTGTGAGAAAAATATTGTGTATTGTATGGTATAATAATTTGCATATAGTGAATATTTTTCTGGGAGGCCCGTGGTTTTTCTCCAATTGGAGAGTTTTCTACGTTAAATCTTTGTGTTGTTATTCTCTTTAATTTCTCTGTTATTTTCTGCTTGAAAGCGGTTCGGAAGGGGCGGGAAAAATAGTCCATTTTTTCCTATCAAGTGGTATCAAAGCCTTCGGTGTGAAATAATTCTTTTGAAATTTTAGTATGCTCTGTGGTTGCAACTTTGTCTGATCTTCCACATCAGAAAAAATTTCTGAATTAGAATTATTGTTCTCAAGCAGAAGTTTCGTCCCGGTGGAGTAGCAAGTGGAGTCTGATTCCGGTGGAGTTTGCTATTCTGGTGGAGTTACTTTGGGGTACTTGTATATTTGGTAATAGTGGGAATAAGTACAATCTAAAGAGGTTCTGGCTAAGGAAAGACTTGGTACTTAAGTGTATCCCTTGTGATCCACCTCTCTTTCCTGGGAACTAATTTAGTGGGTACTTTACAGTACTATTGTCCATTTATTAGTACTGATAAACAAGATGGGGACAAAATTTGAGATTGAGAAATTTGATGGGAGAATTAATTTTGGCTTGTGGCAAGTGCAAGTCAAGGATGTGTTAATCCAATCTGGATTACACAAGGCATTGAAAGAGAGACCAACTAGCAAAAAAGGTGATAAGGATTCAGAAAAATCTGAAAGCAGTAAAGACTCAGAAAAATCCAGAATTAGTGATGAAGAATGGGAAGAGCTAGACATGAAAGCGGCATGTCAAATTCGCTTGTGTTTAGCTAAAAATGTTCTTGCTAATGTGATTGGATTGTCTACAACAAAGAAGTTGTGGGAGAAACTTGAAGAATTGTACCAAACCAAAAGTATTTCAAATAGGTTATATTTGAAGGAGCAATTTCATAAATTGCAAATGGATGAAGATACAACTATTTCTGATCATCTGAGTGTCTTGAATGGGATTGTTTCTGAATTGGAATCTATTGGAGTGAAAATTGATGAGGAAGACAAGGCACTTTGACTCATCTGGTCTCTTCCATCTTCCTACAAGCACATGTAACCCATTTTAATGTATGGGAAGGAAACTGTGATTTTCTCAGAAGTGACAAGCAAATTGATTTCTGAGGAAAAAAGATTGATGAATGGAGATGAAAAATCTCTAAAAGATTCAGCTCTTGTTGTTAAAGGAAAATGGAAGCAAAAGAAGAAGGTCATCTGCTGGAATTGTGGTCAACCGGGACATGTTAAGAATAAATGTCCAAATAATGGAGCTAGTTCGGCTGAAAGCTCCAAAGAAAATGCTGTCAATGTTGTCTCCCTAGAACAGGGGGATGATATTTCTTTGTAAGAAAAATGAAAATCCTCATGGCATGAATGCTACCTTTAGAATTGCCATGGAAGAGGATGTTTAATTGGTAGCTGGTCCACAAATTTGCACATGGGCATTGGTTGATAGGTGATGCAAGTTGTGTGGTGGAAAGGATGTCGATGGCTAATGAACTCTCAAAGAAATCAACAAGAGAGTTGCACCATAAGTTATTAGCAAGTTTTTCGACATGTGCCGAATATGAAATTCTTGAAATTGGGAAGTGATTTCAAATGAAAATTCTTGGATTGATTTTTCAATCTGAGTGGATGTACTCTTTATGGTGGGGGTATGATAATTCTTGAATTTAGAATTATGATTGTCAGTAGCAGACAATGTGAAAGTTGCAGTTACACATGATTGACCGAGTTTAGAGTCAGGTGGAGAACTGATTTTGTTATGTGTAGCTGGACAACTATAAAGGGCCAACGGATTGCATTTTCTTCTCTTCAAAAGGTGGAGATTTATTGAAGTTGTTTTGAAGAAAGAAAAACTTTTGCCTCCCACATCCTTAATTTACTTTGTTTGGGAGGAGGTTGAGAGTTATAAATAAACTCCACCTCCCTCATTATTAATACACACAAAAATGTTATTTTTCTTGTTTACTATTAAAGAGGTTTAGAGATAATTTTTTTGGAGATCTCTTTGAGAATAGTATTTTAGGAAGTGAGAAAAATATTGTGTATTGTATGGTGTAATAATTTGCATATAGTGAATATTTTTCTGGGAGGCCCATGGTTTTTCTCCAATTGGGGAGTTTTCCACGTTTTTCTCTTTAATTTCTCTGTTATTTTCTGCTAGCTTGAAAGCGGTCCGGAAGGGGCGGGAAAAATAGTTCATTTTTCCCAACAGCTACAACTTCCAATGGAAGAGGAAATGGAGAGGTAAAAAGCAGCTACAGAAGCGCTGTATAGAGCCACTCATTGCTATGTCGATGGAAGATGCTTCCTCTTGCGTTGCTACAGAAAACATCGACATTTCAGAAGAAGCATAGTTTCTTTCATCAATGCTTACTTCTCTTCCAGGTGTTAAACGAGATGATCCTTCAATTATAGATTTGCACGTGTTCAACGCCAGTCTGAAGAAGAGCAGCGAACAGACATAGGATATGAAGTGATGATCACTGCCTCGCTTAGGCATGCTGGAAAAAACTAGTTCAAATTCTTTCAGAAGCGAATGCTTTGTGATGTTCACGGTTACTATGCATTTGAGGTTCCTTGTAGATGATATTTTCGATATATGTCTTTTTATGTTCGAGATTCTTGTTTACAACATTGTTATATTTCTCTTGAAAGTGCAGTGCAAAATTGATCATGTGGAAAAATATGTGATAGATCCTGTTCAATGCAAAGATAACAATGTTGCTGAGGCATTGGCTGTCAAATTCGCTCCGCAATGGAGCAGAGAGAGTAGACACCAACAGCGCATAAGGACAAGACATCTCAAAACCTGAACTTAAAGTCTATCGTAGAGAAGACTGATAATCTGTGACTAACGGTACTGACATTACTTTCTCCCGCGACTACAGAGAAGAAGCCAACAAGCTGGCCTATTACCTAGAAAAATCGGCCACAACTTTGGATGAATATATATATAAATACTCGATGATCAGATTCTTTCTGGTGCAAAAGGTCCTTTCATGTTGGATAAAATGCAGCCACCTAGCATTAGCATCAGATATAGCCTTTTAGATGTTCCGCGAATGTGCTAGACCTTGTGTAAACACTCTCGTTTTGAATGGATTTGCAACACAACTGTGATGTATACATGGGGTTCTGGCATAATTCTCACAAGCAACAAACAACAACAACAACATATATATATATATATACGGACATTCAAATAGATAGAAGAGGTTCTATCAGAATCAACAGTTGGAAAGTTATTAGCTATTCGAACTCAACAAAAATGACATTAAAAGGCCGTATACATTGTTTTATAACCGCGATGGTTTAGGAATTATCCATAATGCCGGTATGTTGTCCACACTTGACGCCTTTATAGAAGAATGGGAGCTGAGGCCTCCATATTGAAGGTGAACGATGTTCATCATGTCTGGATTTCCTGATACCTTGTTATCCAGATAGTATATGGAATTGGCTTTACATCCCGGAAACTTGGAGGCCGAAACAGACATGGAACATTGTTCAGACAAAAACAAGGCTTCATCTCCCAAGTCGTCCAACTCTTCAAACGTGGATTCTTCAGTGTTTGATTGGCTCGCGACCAACTTGAAAACCTTGACATGTGGTGATGTTAGGTTAGATATCTGAACCTTTAACAGCTCATCATTCACGGTCTTTATGAGATAATATTTTACCACCAATCTTGGTGGATATCTCATAATTTCCTTGAACTTCATAGTAGTGTTGTCTATTGTTGGTTTTTTAAAGTAAGATGGGGCAGCGAAAAGGGGTTAAAATGGCTCTCAAAGGATTGAATAACTTTTAATAGCTTTCAGTAGTATTTAATTGAATAACTTTTAATGGCTTTCAGTAGTATTTAATGTTTCGATTGAGCATCAAGGGGCTTTAAATAGCCACATTACAATAGAAAAATCAGCAACATTCATTTAAAAAAAAAAAAAAATTAAAAATCAACAACATTCAAAATTTAAACTCACTAAAATGTCTCAACAAATCAAACAACCTAACTTAAATTCAAAATTCAAATTCATCCTAAATTAACTAACTTATTTTGCTAAAAACTAGTGCAGTAACTTAAGCAATTTCCAACGCTCCTCCTTACTTTAGTTACTGCGATTTAAAATACTACTCCTCCTCAATTTTTGCTCCGGTACTAAATGCTGATTTTTTTTATTTTTTTTATTTTGAATTTGCACTTTTTCTTTTTGATTATTGATCTTTCTCTTCTTTCTTTTGATTCTTTGCTGGAAAAACACCATCAACAATCTTGTTTTGTTTGAAAGAGATTTCATCTTGACAATTGTGGGAGTTGCAATATATTGTTGTAAGAATTTTTCTTCTTTCACAACATCACATAAAGCATAAGTTTTGAAATTTAATTTTATTTTCACCGACCAAACTTGACATTTTTCGTCAGTGAAAATATTTGGGGCATTCAATAATGAGAGACTGTTGCTTGACATCTTTTTGGTTGAAAATAGCCCAATGCTTTGAAAATAAGCACGGGTTGAAAAAGGTAGCCCTGACGGGTTAAAAAGGTGCCCTTACGGGTTAAAAAGGTAGCCCTTTCGGGTTAAAAATGGTATGGTAGCGCTTTGTAAAAACACACAGATCCCATAAGATCAATGAAGCTCTTGATACCACTGTTGTTGTTTTTTTAAAAAAAAAACAACATCTATAGTTAAAAACCAATCATCACGAGTCACAATATAATATGTCTCCTTGTAATATACCATATCATCGCGTACATTGATCATCATGAGTGAGTAACCAAGTGCGACTACCCGGTTTTAGGATAGCCAAGTTAGTATAAAAGTCCCCGTATTCATTCCCAACCATCGCGGCCACCTCAACGTTATTTGGATTCGTTGTTGGATTCTTGGTTATAATAATTTTACCGAAATTATACTCAGGGCAAGGAAGGCAGACCGTCTGGCGAGGGAAAGGATTGAAAAGATGGACGCGAAAATCACACACATTTTGAAAAGCTAGCCAACCATGTGACGAGCCACGACATCTCCAAGTGTCATAAAAGGGTAGTGTGACACCAAAGACCGTTTTACCCTTGATCGCACTATATAAGCTTGCATTAACGAATACCCCTTTTCGACTCCTACATAACATTAGCAAAGGAAGTTCTTCGAGGGAACTCGAATGTATGTGTTGTTGTTGTAGGACATCGTAGTTTTTGGATACGAAGGAAAACCATGACTTGCACACAACGCTAAAGCGTAAGCAATCGGAGACGGAGGACAAATTGTGAAAAATCAAATTGAGTACCAAATCAGAAAGTCCTGTCCAATCTCTTGATGTTGTTAATATTGAATTCATGGTTTCAAGAGAGATACAGGTAAGAATGACATACTATTGGGGAGAATTGGTTAGACAGAATATGATGTAATGTTAGATGTAGCTCAAAAATTAAATTTATTGCTACAATATATAACACCTTGTCGCGCAAAAATCAAGATGAAAATAGCTACAAATTTTATTCATCGCAGTCAAAAAAAATATTACTTGCTATAAATATACCTTTTGGACAAATAACATAAATTTACACCTTAACTTATCATATTTACTCAAAATTTCATCCCTACAAAGTAATTACAAGAATCTCGGATTTCACTTAGGGTCGTCATACATCACTTTGGGTCGTCATACATCATGGAACCGAAAAGATACATCATGGGGCTGGCTAGGTAATGCATCTCAACCCTACCCTAAGTAATGTATCGCGACCATCAGGGGGCCGGCTAAGTAATGTACTATAACCCCTAAGTAATGTATTGCGACCATAAGTAATGTTCGACTACTATCATCCATTTGTATAATATGGAATAACTTTATCAACATGAATAAGCCTTAAATAAAGTATAATATTTATATCAACATATCATCAAATTATATACACACAGATATAGCAGAAATAAATAACTAACATGAACTCCACTACTATCATCCATTAGTACAAACATCGAATAACTCTATCGACATAAATAAACCTTAAATAAAATGCAGTAGAATTCCCTACGTAGCAAATTTTGGTGTAGGAATTATCCATAATGCCGGTATATATGTTGTCATTCATCATCGTCTTTAATGAAAAACGGGCGCAAAGGCCAAAATATTGAAAGGGAACGATGTCTATCGTGCATTCATGATCTCCTGATGACTCGTAATTGTCCAGACAGTATACGGAATTGGCTTCACATCGAACATTGATCACACAAGAACAAGACTTCATCTCCCAAATCGTCCAACTCTTCAAACGCGAATTCTTGATATCTTTCAACCAACTTCGAAATCTTCGTGACTCTTTGATGACTTATTATGTCTTGAAAAATGCATTAGAACCCTTAACAACTCATTAGTTGTGGTCTTTATGAGATGAAATTTTACAAAAGAATTAGTTGATGTGTACATAATTGGACGATGATGTCTAATTATAATCACCTTTGAGTTCATAGTAATATTGTCTATACATAAAATTGGGCACCCATAAGTTACAACACCTCCAAGAAGTGTTGGAAAAGGGTAATGTGAAGTCAAAGACCGTTTTACCCTTGGTCGTACTGTACTAACTGATTCATCCTCGACTCGACTCGTGCATATCACATTAGCAAAGGAAGTTCTTGGAGCGAACCTGAATCGATGCGTCGTTGTAGGATGTCGTAATTTTTGGATACGAAGGAAAATCATGACTTGCACACAACGCTAAAGCGTAAGCAATCTTTAATGGAGGACAATTTGTGAAAAATCAAATTGAGTACCAAATTAGAAAGCCCTACCCAATCTCTTGATAGTAAATTGGTATCCATATTTGTTGTTTATGTTTTTTTAATTAGAATATATGGTATATATAGAGACTTCATATATCAAATAACTTGGTATTGGTTGATAATTAAAGAACAAATTTGTGTTTGATTTGGAATAGGAAAAATAGAGATGGAAATTCTTTTTTTTTTTTCAATATTGTAACAAAAAATAAATAAAAGAATTTTAATTAGGAATTCTTATTCTAAAATATGTATATTGACTAATGAATATAAATATTTTTTGTCGAGTGATCGACCAAATATTTAAAAATAAAAAAGGACTCCAACTCTAACTCTATTTGATATGCCTTAAATAAGTGTCATAACATTAGTTGACCATTAACATACTCATTATTTCACTTTAAAAAGGGGTCAAAAATATTATCAGTCCCCCACCATATAATACTAATTAACCTCATAATAACTACCCCTTTAATGACTTTTATATTTTTTAGTTGCTTTCTGTATCTTAATAACTCTACAGTTTTTAATTGATACGTACCTTCTTCTTTTTTTCATGAAAAATTATTTATTGATTTTTATTATTATTTTTGAAGATATATGTGATTAGACAGGACTTGACGCCAGAGGCGGAGCCAGCCCAGCGATAGGGGGTTTGTCCGAACTCCTTCGACTGAAAATTATACTATTAATAAATTATTAAAATGATTTTTATGTATATATTGTAGATGTTGAACCCCCTTCGTTGAGTTTTTTTCAAATTTTGAACTCCCTCGGCAGAAATTATAGCTCCGCCTTTGCGCTGACGCAACTTCAGCTTACTGGGGATATGACCTTAGAGGGTTAGTTAGGTAGTTGAGGGCAGAGTGATGTCTTATTGTTCGTTTGTATAGGTTTGCTGGTGTTTGTCGTAGTACTAGCCCTACTTTTGTATTCCTGCTTTTGATATCTATCGTCATATGTTGTTTATCTTATTTCGATTATCACATTATTTTGTGTTGTTATTAATAATCTAATTGTTATGTTTTCTTCACTATTCTCTTCTTCTTTTACTTAAATTTGTTGCGCTTGAACCGAGAGTCTTTCGAAAACAACCTCTCTATCTCCATGAGGTAGTGGTACGATCTGCATATACTTTACCCTCGTCAAACTCTACTTGCAGAATTTTATGTTGTTGTTTTGTATTACTACAAAGTTTACAACCACTTTTCCATGCATGGTAGTAGTTTCACTATAAAATATCAACCCATTGATTGGACATTAAACTTCAATTGATAATAAATTGATATAGACAAAACCTATTAAATAATTTGGGACTAAATCATTTACTACTAAACTTAATGACTTCCTAACAGTTCCTAAAAAATACCCAATCAACCACTTTTCCTTGCATTAATCTCTTATGGAAATTGCTACAAATAATAATATAAATTAAATTATTCTGCTAGTACAACCATTATTGAATCCTAACCACTAGATATATGATGGATAACAATGCTAACTTTAAGCAAATTTAGACCAATTCAATGTACTCTCTACGTTCGTTTTTATTTGTCACAAATTTTCTGATTGTATTTCTAGATTTCCTTGTCATTTTTTATAGGAAAAAATACATAAAATAGCATACTTAAGTATTAAATTACAAAAAATAGCAACACTTTTATCAAATTACATTTTGTAGCATATGTATTTATATGTATTTATATTTTTGTAGCAACAGTTTACAAAAATACATATCGATCATATGTATGTGTATTTTTGTAGCAATAATTTGCAAAAATACAAAATACAACTTGCTATATTATTTAATTATGAAACTGTTGCTATGAAACTCATAATTAAGGAAATAAGTATGTTATTTCTGAATTTTGTCCTTTTTGATATATATATATCAAGAAAAGACACAACTTATGTTTTTCTATTTTACCCTTAGTATTAATTGTTTCAGACAATATTGCATAGTGTTAATACTTTTTAATCAAGTCTCCAACGCTCCAAAAAATACTCCTAATAACGAAATTAAATAACTTTTAATATGATATCCTTCAAACCAAATAAAAATACTAATAAGTTTTAACCAAAAAATAATAAGCAATTTAAATAGTTGCAAGAATTTGACTAACGGGCCCACCCACGGGTTAGCCCAACCCACATTGCTCAAGACCCACGAGCCACGGGTTTATCCGGGCCGGACTGAAAAGTCATGTTCTTAAATGGGCTGCAAAAACTGAAGCCCAACTCCATCAAATTACAGATTGGGTCAAGTAAAAGCAAACGGAGGAAGTATTGAAAATAATCAAGAAGGAAACTCATAGCTTGTTTGGAATAATGTCATGCAAGGTTTATTTAAATCAGTATTTTGGATGCGGATCATACTAAAACCCTTAATAGTTAAATTCATAAAATTTAAATCTTGAATTCGTTTAGCTGAGAGTGGCATGAGATATATGTGGAAATGTCAAATTAAGAGGGGTAGATTGTAGTTGTATAATTAAGAAAAACACATGTATAAAGAAAGAAAAATTAAATATATGACAGATCAATATATATATATATATATATATATATATATATAAAATCTAGGAAATTAAAGTTGGTAGGGGTCAATATATAATATCATGCCCTGTTGACTAGGTATATAAGTCACAGGTAAAAATGTGATTATATATAAATGGAGAGTTGACTTGTGTAGATATTTCTTTGTAATCATAAATAATTTCAAAAGAAAATTGCAATTTTTGTGTATGGAATTTAAGTTTTATATAAGCTAAATATAAAAAAGAAATATATTGTCTGATAGAGCACGTTAAAAATCTGTCATAAAGTTATTTTTAATGAATTGAAATAAATTTTTTAAAGGATGTAATAATTCTTTTCATCAGTCTAGCTTATTTTGAAATATTTATAACATTTTTGTTATATAATTAAGCTTATTTATTTGTCTATCGAAAACCTATGAAGTCGGCAGACATATTTTGGATGATCGGTATCTAGAAAATCAGGAGGTTGAAACATATAGACTTCCTCCTCAAGAGCTCTGCGTAAAAAGGCACTATAGACCTCCAAATTCTTAATACGAATATTATCAATTATTTTCACTACTCAAACCTATAACCGATAATTTTACCGTTACTCTAAGATTCGGTTTTAACAATTTACCCCAAAAGTAAAAATAAAAATGAACTAAGGTGGAAATTTGAATGATAAAGAGAATAAGGTGCTGACTTAATTAAAAGCAATGACAGAAACTCACGGACTATTTCACTTCATTTCTGATAAATATTAGTATATACTATGGTACACTCAAAAATAACAACTACCTCATCAACTCAAAACAATATTATACTTTTCGTCTCAATTTACGTGACATTTTTTTCTTACGTCAATTTCAAAAAAAATACTCATTTAATTTTAACGGGATAATTTATAATCATGTAATAGTTCATTTTATATAGACCAAAAATCAAAAAGAAAATTATTTTGTTAAATTTCGTTTTCAGTCAAACATCATCACATAAATTGCGACGAAAGAATACTTTTCTTGTTTGCAATGAGCTGTGCACACACTTAAATTTGCCACCTTTGTTTACAACAATTCACGAGCCTATTTATACTTCTCTTTTTTTTTTCTCTTTCTCCAAATTCCAAAACAATACAATATAAACTCTTTTAATTTTTTTCATTTCCAACATATACATCTCAAAAATGACTACTATTACTACTGCTACTTCTCTTTTATTCCTTAAAAAACTTGTGTTTTTTTACCTTATTTTGTTATCTTGTTTGAATTACGTAACGAGTATTCGAGAGTTATCCAGTACCAGTACAAGCATCGAGCCATCGAGTAGTAATTCAAGGCTCGATGGAACATATAATATGATGATGAAACCTCAAAGGAATCATAATAAAGGTCCAATTTTTCATGGAAAAGAAGTGAGAAATTGTTTGCCAAAGGGATTTAGACATGCTTCTGCACCAAGTAGGTATGTTAATTATCATATTTTGGGTTCAATTGAATGTTCACAAGACAAAAATTTCAAGAAATTACCTTAGTCATTTATCGATGAGATCGAATATGTGGTAATGATCAGTATGTCTGGAAGAACAAGAGAACGTTCGTTTGATGATATTATTATTATCAGTATTTTGTGTGTACATGCAAGGTTGAATATCTAGGTTTTTTATTTATTTTTTGTTTGTTGGTTTGACCAATATTGGAGAGTTATATTATATAGTGTTATGATTTTTGTTAGTTTGTTTTTAATTATTTGCAAGATATTTTGTAATGCTCAAGAATAAGCATGGAGAAGAAGATTTCATTATATATGCAATTATCCACCTTTTATTTTCTTTGCCCTTTTCTTGTCTTCTCGTTGTACGCATGGATTCGATAATTTTGGCTCAAATCTTGTATTTTTTTAGAAATTCATTTTATATGTACGAATTATAAATTTAAAATTCAGTAACTTTACATAACCAGAATCAAGAATTTCAAAATTTCAAAGTCTGAATCCAACTATACTTCCATTATCTATAGTTATGGTGAATATAGTTATTACTTATTATTACAGTACTATCAGTCTGAAGTCATGATAGGAACTCGTAAACTTCAAATCTTGGATCTGGTAAAGCATGATTATTCTAATACAAACAACAACAACAACGTACCCAATGTATTCCCACCTAGTGGAGTCTGGGGAGGGTAAAATTTACGCAGTCCATACCACTAGCTCCAAAGAAGTAAAGAGACTGTTTTCGATAGACCTCGGCTGTAATAAAACACAAGACAACATGATTATGCTAATATTAAGATTATTTGACCAATATACATATTACCACAACTCATATAGAGTGTCATGTGATTCGTTTCTAATTTAATATGGATTATCTTATTAGCTTATTACTTCACGTGGTTTTAAATAAGCTTCAATATGTATTAGTTAATTAATACTTCAATATCTAAAAGAAGAAGAAACTAAAATTTGATTCCAAAAATATACTTTAGCAAAAGCAAAGATTACGGTAGAATGATAAGTATTCCGAACTTTGGTAGGGAATGTTTTACCTAGCTCCGATGTGAAAGATTTCGAGGCAAATACAAGTACCGAATAACAACAACAACAACAAAAAACCCAGTATATTCCCACATAGTGGGATCTGGGGAGGGTAGAATGTACGCAATCCGTACCACTACCTCCGAAGATTTTCTGTTTTCCTATTACTAATAATCACGAGATAAATGGAATGGGACCACCATAGAATTACTGACTTACCAGTGGAGAAAAAGACACTTCAATTTCTATTTTATTGTCCTTCATCATTATACTCATAAAGTAAATAGGAGGAAAATTCAAATGTCAAAAGTAAACGTTGGCTCTATAAATTGCTATTCAATTATGTTGGATAGTAAGAAAAAAGTTAGTGGTAGAGTAGTTTGGTGACAAATAAAGGAAATTAATGCAAACAAGTTAGTTAAGACAATATGTACGAGTGACGGTTTTTCGAAAAAACTTTTCTTTGATTAATCGATACATAGATCTTAACTTGACCTTAACTGACAACTGAACACCCCAACTTTGGAAAAATGAACACCCACACACATTTAACTTGGTTTAAATTAGCCTCAAAAACACTTCAACTTTGAAAATGCACGCCAAAATCGACTGCACATGTGTTAACGTGTTTGCTAGACGCACATTGTGTCAAGTTGAAGTGTCTAAATGGCCACATTCAAGTTAAAGCTATTCAAGTTGTACTGGCATCCATCCTGCGTATCGAATTCGAATATTCAGCAGGATATAAATAAGTGTGAACTGTAAAATAAAATTATCTTAAGGTTCTAAAAAGTGACGTAAACAGTAGCAACTCCATGCATTTTAGGGGTAAATTGTTTAAGGTTAACAGAAGAAACCAGAAGTTAAACCGGTTGGTTCCGGATATCCGAGTTTGACCCGAGAAACTGGAGACTTGCAGCAAAATAACAAGGAGAATCTAGGAGTTCAGCTATATAGGTCATCGTCATCGGCTGCAGCATTAGAAGTTGCAAATGGGTCAGCTGCAGCAGTCGCACCGCCACTAGTATCTGCAAACCGAAATTCTGTTCCGAAACCTCTGGACTGCTGTAATGTCTGAGCAAATGCCTGGTATTTGCGTATATCAGCATCACTGACACTACGTCGTGCATACTTCATAGATTCCTCGAAATGAGCGGGCTTGATCTCTGGTACTTCATCGACATCTTCATCCATTGAATCAGGGTTTTCCTGTCTTCTCTTCTCCCTTTCTATGTCCTGCAATTAGAAAGAACGGTGATGAACCCATAACTCGAAATTGAAGAAACACAGACTGGTTCTACCAATCAGTTGTCACATTCCCGGAAGAAAATCCAGTTCAAATTTCTCGTCGACAAGACTGAGGAAATAATTATTGAAATTCGTTCGAGGACAACCATGGCCACCAGTGCCATCATGAAAAATTAATGAAGCATACATAATAACGGCCACGGAAAAATTAACACTCATACAGAACAGCATATCCGCTTTACTCTTGGCATGACATCAGAAACGTAACCAGACCTTGACAATCAATCACTATGTAACCAAAAGCACGCAGATGGGTTGTAGCACAAGTTAATTTTAAGAAGCTTCTGAGGTAAAAAAGTATAAAAAGAAAAATTTTAAAGCAGTAAAAAGAGGATAAGTGCGTACTTTCTCTATGTTCTCCCTAATGGCATATTTGCAGGCTCGTTGACAAATCTCAGTGATATCAGCCCCACTAAATCCCTGAGTATGTTTGGCGAGAGCTCTCAAATCAATATCCTTTGATAAGGGGGATTTTCTGAGGCATGCCTTGAAAATCTGATGGCGTGAATCCTCATCTGGTAGAGGAATATAAATTAACTGGTCAAGACGGCCAGGTCGCAGAAGTGCAGGGTCAATTATATCAGGTCTGTTTGTGGCCCCAATAATAAAAACAGTCTTCTTTGCATTCATGCCATCCATTTCAGTCAGAAGTTGGTTCAGAACCCGATCAGCTGCTCCTCCAGCATCTCCACTGCTGCTTCCTCTCTGCAATGGTATTATAGAGCACCATTTCAGATAAGTAGTAGTATGAAGTAAACTTAATTCTTGTTTTTGATGCAAGTAAATAGTTATCATTCAAAAGCATCAGGAAGATGCTATTTGGCAAAGGTTACAAAAGATGGTTAGCTCCATTATAGTGAAGTCTAAACTAAACTCAGGGAGCTAACGAAGTCCAAAAAACTGCTCGTACTTATCGTTATCCTGTATACATACTATTATACCTTTAAACCTATCTGATTGCTAGATCAGGCTGTGAATTGACCTTGAATCCAGTAACTTAGAATGTTTACATGTTCTCAAACAACTGAAATGTTTTAACTAATTATCTTACCTGAGTAGCAATAGAGTCGAGCTCATCAAAGAAGAGGACACAGGGTGCAGATTGTCTCGCTTTATCGAAAATTTCACGAACATTCGCCTCACTCTCTCCAAACCACATGGTGAGCAGTTCAGGTCCTTTGACACTGATGAAATTAGCTTGACATTCATTTGCAATTGCCTTGGCAAGTAGAGTTTTCCCACATCCTGGGGGACCATAGAAAAGTACACCTTTCGAAGGTGACATACCAAACTTCTCAAACTTCTCTGGGTGTTCCACAGGATACTGAACAGTCTACATAAAATGAAACAAGAGCAATAATCAAGATCTCTTAAGATAAGTAACTTATGTAGGACATACGTATACATCAAGACCATTATAATGAATTGCATTACCTCTTGAAGCTCTCGTTTGACATTTTCAAGGCCTCCAATGTCTTCCCATGAGACATTAGGCACTTCAACCACCTGCAAAACAGTTTCAAAGAATAAGCCATTAATCTTGTGCCCAAAAGTAGTAATGCACATCTTACGTCAGAAATCCATACAGCTAAGACAAGAGACCATAAGTTGCAATCAAAATTGCACTCTAAAAAGGTGTCCTGCCACTCTCAAACTTGTTTATGATGGTTTACTTACTGTTTCACGCAATGCAGACGGATTGCTTGTACCGAGAGCAGTTTGGAAGTGCTCATTTGTTACAGCCATTGAGTTCAACACCTCAGCATCAATAGTGTCATCTTCCAGATCAATGACATCCATTTTCTCCCTAATGCACTGAAGTGCGGCTTCAGTGCAAAGAGCAGCAAGATCTGCACCAACGTATCCATGTGTATCTTTTGAAATTCTTTCCAAATCAACCTGCAAAATTGAGTTCATCATTATGTTACATTAAAAAGCTGCTCCCAAAGAATCCAAGCTTGGCAAGTGGGCCTTACTTCTTCTGCAAGCTTCATATTCTTGGTATGAATACGAAGAACCTCAAGGCGTCCAACTTCGTCTGGAACACCAATGTCTATTTCTCTATCAAACCTACCAAACCTTCTCAGAGCTGGGTCAATGCTGTTTGGACGGTTGGTAGCTCCCATCACTATTACATGAGCGCGAGATTTCAGTCCATCCATCAGAGTCAAGAGTTGAGAGACTATCCTCCGTTCAACTTCACCATGTGTCTTCTCTCGCTTGGGAGCAATTGAATCAATTTCATCAATAAATATGATAGAAGGAGCATTCTTTTCAGCCTCTTCAAATGCCTTTCTGAGATTACTTTCACTCTCTCCAGCCAATTTGGACATGATTTCAGGTCCATTAATACAAAAGAAAAATGCACCTGTTTCATTAGCAACAGCTCTGGCTATCAAAGTCTTTCCAGAACCAGGGGGGCCATAAAGTAAAATCCCCTTCGGTGGTTTCACACCAATAGATTTGAAAAGTTGAGGATGCCTCAACGGTAATTCCACCAGTTCACGAATCTGAGCCATCTGTTTTCTCACACCACCCACATCATCATAGCCTACCTCATCAAGTCTCTCCTCATCCTCTCTTTTCACAGGCTCACCCTCACAAAAGATTTCAGTGTCTGGAGCAACAACACAATACTCCCCAGGGGCGGTTTCTATGACCTTGAATTCCACACTTCTCATCCCTCCTCTAACAAGAAAATTGTCCCCTTTCCTCAATGGACGATATGCCTCCAAAAAGTAAGCTGCAAGAAGGGCATTGAAATTTTAAAAGCCGACACAAATAGAGCTAACAGACAGATAATATTAATGAAATTAGTGAGTAAATGCTTAGATTGAAAACCAATTTAAGGTTACATTGTCCACAAAGAACCCACCCCATATCCAAGTCTGTAATCTCTTCTCTCATAGTTACAACTAATACTTTGGCAATATATTTAAATGGTAACTGTTAAGAAACCCACATCGAAAAAGGGATGGGCAATTGGTCTCCTTATATGGACTTGGGAAATCCTCCCCTCATGAGCTAGCTTTTGGGATTGAGTTGGGCCCAAGATCCATTCTTTACGTAGTATCAGAGCCAGGCCCATCCCAATTCTTTGTTCCCAATGTTGGGCCCCATATTGTATAGTCCACGAGCTAGTTAGCAAGGCCTGGGTGTGTTGAGAAACCCACATTGGAAAGGGGATGGGTAATTGGTCACTTCATATGGACTTGGTAATCCTCCCCTAATGAGCTAGCTTTTGGGGTTGAGTTAGGCCCAAGATTCATTCTTTATAGTAACATCATAGAGGAAAATATAATCATTAGTCTAAAATTATAAAAGATATGGTTCGACTCTATTTATAGTTGTCCATGAACTAGAAGATAGATCATCCTCTTCTCGAAAAAATATGTCAATGCATGCTTCATAAGTTTGTGTTTTTTCCCTCACAACGAGACTATCAAAGCCTAATGTATCACAGGCATGGCGATGGGAATGAAGAATGGAAACAATTACGGCAACAAGAGCGGAATTTTTCGGATTCTCTCCCATGTGCAACCTGTTTCCATATAGAAAATAGAATACCAAAATTCTTTTGAAACCAAAATGCGGAACTGACCCCGGGGAGTGTCAACTGTCACAACTCTCCTAACTCTTGCCTGCATTTCCTTCTAAAAGTTGGTCTAAAGTCTGTGTGTTTCCTATTTGACCCTCTTCTTTATGTACCAAATCTCTTCAAAAACTCACAGGATAGAGTGGATGGTATACGGGAATTGCCTATAATATGCTAAATACAATCCATGAAGGGATTGTTGGGCTTCGCTTTCAAGATACATATGAATTTCATTCTTTTTTTGCCAAAGAGGGAGGGGGTTGAATAGGATGCAAAAATTAAAGCTAAAGATATCTAGAATCTGAAGTCAAGATAAACTTTTTTTGTCTTTGAGGTGTGCGTTTGGGCGCCAACAGAAAATCTTTCATTCTGCCAACTTCTCTTTCTCTAATCATTTTTTAGGGTCAGAGACAACAGACAAGCTTAACAAATTGAAGATCCTACAGCACACAGTTAAGGGAGAACAGAAACATGGCAATTGTCAAACAGTAATCTGTGCAGCAGCGACCATAACTTCCGACTAACTGAATACATCGATCAGACAATCGGGACTTCCGACTAACTGAATATATCAATCAGGTTGTACACTTACGTTTCAGGAATGCATCAAACAAATCCCCTGTGAGACCTTCTATTGTATCATCTATAGGAAGTATGTGCACACGCTTCCCATACTTGACATCTGGACACTGGTGGACAGATACAACATCTCCTAGACGAACCCTCAAATTTGAACGGACCACCTTGTTCATCCTAATCTTTGGCTCATCACATGTTTCATCAGCAAGGGCAATGACAACCGTATCCTTTCTCTTCTTTCCCTGGATAAAGGATAAAGCAAAACACAAATCCTGAGTCAACTGGATTGATAGGCAGAGGAACTCGAACAGATATCTGAAATGCTGAACTTGGTTCCAAGTTCATTTTAAATATAGGTAATCACAATAAAAAACTAAGTGGCAGCAAAGAAAAAAGTAAGTAGGAAGAAAATCACAAGCATATTTACACGTACTTGGTTTCTTGTATGGAAGAAAATCATAACCATATTTACACGTTCTTGGTTTCTTGTACTTCAAATGTCACAATATTTCCAAATAAGACATATCTACCATGATTCAGAAGTCTGTAAAAATTCTACTATGTTATTATGTCATGTTGTCATCGACAGCTTAGAGTGTTCTGGTTGTTGGACCAAAAACACTAGAAAATCAATGACGCATGATACACTAAAAAAACTCATCCCAATTCTGTTTGGGACAAGTTAAGTTGTCAAACTCTCACTAAGCAACAAAACCAAATAAACAATGTAAAACATCAAAAACAAAGTTGGAGCCAAAAGGAGAAGAATCTAATGATTTAGTCTAACAGAGGATTTTGAACGAACAGTTCCCATTGCATGAAACACATTATTCACTCAATGCTTTGTCGTCCAAGATGTAGAATACTGACCTTGTACCACAACCTCAACAAGCACAAAATCTATAAACACTAATATTATCACAAGGAAGCCCGGTGCACTAAGCTCCCGCTATGCGCGGGTCCGAGAAGGGCTGAACCACTAAGGGACTATTGTACGCAGTCTTACCCTGCAGTATTGCAAGAGGTTGTTTCCACGGTTCAAGCCTGTGACCTCTTTGTCACAGGGAGGCAACTTAACGAACTACGCCAAGGCTCCCCTTCTATAAACACTAAAATTATCACACTTCCAAATTTAAAATAAGGTTTTCATACTCTCCTAAACACCAAAAACCCACAAAACAGGTACCAAGGAACCTAAACAAACAACAAACAAATCATTATATAGCTCAAAATTTCCACAACTAGCTAATTTAAAAATTGAAACCCTAAAAAATCATCACCAATCCAAAAATCACTAAACAATCATCACAAATTATGCAAAAACTCACCAAAATCACTCGAAACAACTACAACAATAAGTTTCAGCTCGAATACTAAAGTCCATAAACACTAATACTATCATACTTACAAATCTAAAGCTCCTAATCACCGAAAAACAACAAAAGAGTCACCGAGAACCTAAGCAATCAATAAACAAATCATTATGTAGCTCAAAACCTACGCAATTAGCTAGTTCATCAATCGAAACCCAAGAAAACCATCATCAATCCAAAAAATCACTAAATAAAGATCACAAATTCAGCAAAAACTCACTAAATCACCAAACAATCAACACAAATTCAGCAAAAAATCACTAAATCACCAAATAATCAACACAAATTTCAGCAAAAAACCCAAAAATTATACCAAAAAATATCATAAATTCACCAAAATCACCCGAAACAACTAAAAGCTTCAAATTTCAGCTAGAATACTAAAGTTGAAAAACCTTAATGAGAATCGTATCGCCACAAAAAAGCTGAAGTTTCTCCATAGTAGCAGGATGTAAAGCAACAACAGAGTTATCAGCATTCACCGCCTCATCTATAATTAACCTATTCACCGCTTTCTAAAACCTAAACAAATCATTATATAGTTCAAAAATCGAAACCCTATAAAATCATCATTAATCCAATAATCATCACAAGTTCAGCAAAAAATCAATAAATCACCAAATAATCATTACAAATTCAGCAAAACATCACTAAATCACCAAATAATCATAAAAAAATCAGCAAAAAAAACAAAAAATATCATAAATTCACCAAAACCATTCCAAACAACTGAAATTTTAAAATTTCAGCTAGAATACTAAAGTTAAAAAACCTTAATAAGAATTGTATCTCCACGAAAAAGCTGAAGTTTCTCCATAGTAGCAGGATGCAAAGCAACAACAGAGTTATCATCATTAACCGCCTCATCTACAACAAGCCTATTCGCCGCTTTCTTCCTCTCCAAAATCGCCGTCGAAAAATCCTTCTTCGCATTTTTTCTACCAAAAAATATATCAAAAAATTGTAAAAAAAAAAATTGAATCGAATTATAAATGTTAACAAATCGATATGGAGAAGATGAAGAACTTACGAGTCGGATGACTCCGCTTGGTTAGTCATTTTTGGCGAATCGTTGGCGATCTGCAAAGGGAAATTGGAGATATTTTTTTTATTATTATTTATTGAGAATTATTATTGTGAGGAGTTTATACAAGGGGGAGTTTTTTTTTTCTTTTTTTGTTTTTGTTTGGGTTTGCTATGTGTATTGGGGAAGGAAAATAGTACAAGATATTCCTAATTTTGGACTACTAATAATTTGAGTTGGTTTTTTAAAAAAAAATAATCATAATATTCGAGTTAATTTGTGTGCATCTCGATTAATTTTATGAGTAATCTGACATTTCTCATGAGAATCAAGTATCAGTAACTTTGTTCACCAAGATTAAAATGAATGGTAACTCTATCCACCGAAAGTAAAATAGATTGAAAGAAGTCACACAACGTTTGTTTCTATTGGAATTGATTATACTTAACCAAACTTCACTTAAATCACTAGGCCACAACACTTTGTATTTTACGTATCTATTATTGCTTAAAAATAAAATTTGGGAGTCAGATATATTTATTGTGTATAATGTATTTTGATGGCTTGTATATTTTTAATAAGCATTTGATACGTCTTATGTGATATATACGGGATATTTGATATGAGTTTTATATATGTTTTATTATATAGTTGAATTATTTTTGTAGCATTATCAAACGGTCATATGTATATGTATTTGATGTCATGTATATTTGTACGTGCAATTACAGGCAAAACTCATACGCAGTCCCCTTAAGTACGCTTTATTTTTCACTTAGGCATCTCAAGTGGACATTGTTCCATTTTGGCACCTCAAGTAGTCATAAAGTGTATCATTTTGGCACCTTTCGCTGAGTTGGCCAGGTGCGTGTATTGCACTTTCATGAAGGCGCGTGAAAGCCATTTTTTGGCTGATGTGGTGCCCAATCTGCCCACCAACAATATATTAACTCATTTTCATTAATTTATACCTTTTTCTTATTTTTATCCATCATTTTTATCAATTTTAAACTTATTTAATGGTGAAAATTATTGGGAGAGATTTAAAAATTAGATACATATTTAGGAGTTTGTCTTCCCAAAAACAATATATTAACTCAACGCCCATTAATTTGTACTTCTTTTACATTTTTATCCTTTATTTTTGTCAATCTTAATTTATTTAACGGTAAGAATTATTGAGAGAAACTTATATACGCATTTAAAGGTTCGTGAAAATTAAATAATAAGCACCTTTTTTTTAATCATTAAGGGCAAAATCGATGAAAAAAAATAAAAAATAAGCAATATCAACGAAGAAAAACTAAAAATCAAACAAAATCGATGAATAAAAAATAAAGCTAAATCAGTGAAGAAAAATTGAATTTAAACAAAATCAATAAAAAAAAATTAAAATCGAAGCATAAAAATCAAGAAAAAATGAAAATCAAAGCAAAATTGATGAAAGAAATTTTAAAATAAAGTTAAATCCGAGAAGAAAAATTAAAATCAAACAAAATCAATTAAAAAAACTAAAAATAGATGAAGCAAATCTGGAAAAAAAAATGAAGTTAAATTCATGAAGAAAATCTAAAAATCAACTAAAATCAGTGAAGAAAAATTAAAAATCGATGAAAAAAATTAAAGATGACTGGGGTGTGGGGGTGGGGAGGGGGTGCGGGGTCTTTGAAGAAGATAAAGAGGGGAAGAAGAGTGGCGGGGTGAGTGGGGTGTTTGAAGAAAATATTAGTGGGGTGAGTGGGGTGTTTGAAGAAAATATTAGCGGGGTGCGTGGGGTGGGGTGTTTTAAGAAGAAGACCGGTGGGGTGGGGGTGGGTGAGTGGACTGGTGGGGTGGGGGTGGCTGGTGGGTGGGTGTTTGAAGAAGAAGGTTGGTGGGGTGGGTAGATTAGGGGGGGAGGTATTTTTTATTTAAATTAATTATTTATAAATTATTTGGGTATTTTTTATTTAAAATTAATTATTTATAAATTATTTGGACAAAAATGACACGTGTCCGCATTTTATTCGTCACTTTCCACCTCAGCGGAAAGTGTGTTTCACGCACTAAAATTATTTTGTTGATTCAGCAAAACATGTCAAAGTGACACACTTGAAGACCGCTTGAGGTGCCAAAATGGAACAATGTTCACTTAAGGTATCTAAGTGAAAAATGATGCGTATTTAAGGGGGCTGCGTATGGGTTTTGCCTGCAATTACAAGATGTGTGTGTATTATATCGATGTATTTGTGTTCATAAGCGAATTTCAGAAGTCAAACACATTAGTTAGTAAATCTCAGGTATGTTTGGTAATTAAACAAATATTAGTTATGGCGGCTAAATTTTTGTTGTTTCTGAATTTTTTCCTTTTTAATGTTATTATAATCTGCATTGTTATTTACTCTTGTGAAAACATTAGATAATCTCGGTATCATTATCATCCTCGTCCATCATTATCAACTATTGTTATTCTCGTTCATCATTATCAACTACACACCATCATTCACTACCTACAACCACCATCCTCAGACACAATCATTATCGTTGTCCATCACCACAATCAAACGACATTATCATTAGTCCATCATTTAATACATAACCTAGTACTTATAAAACACAAAGAATAGAAGGTTGCAATCAAGAAGGTGAAATAAAGGAAGTAAGACATAATATATATAAATATGACATTTAATTTTACTTTAGTTTGTATTATTTTCTTCCATTTTTTGTGTACATGAGTAGACACTTAAACTTATTTAAAGTTAAACACATAGACACATGCGTTCTACATGACAATTGACATTTTGTGTGATGTCCCACGTGTATTATGTCTCGTATGATGTAATATTTATTTATTTATTTTTATATAAATTTAAATATTTATTTATGTACTTTTATAATTAAAGGACATAGATATCAGCTAAGGTTAAGTGATGAGTGTTTATGAATTATAGCAAAAAATAATAAGAAAAAATAGAGGGGGGAAATGGAATAGTGATAATGAAAAACTAAAACAATTGTGGGAAATCATTATTTTTCTTACATTTTGCAGTAAAAAGCTAAGATAACTTCAAACTCAAGGTATAATCATGATAGGAAAATATTTTTTTTTAAAATGGCAATAATTTGAAAGAGTAATTTCATGTGAGTCTAACTTCAAGTTATTACATTCGTCAACAATTAATTAGTGAGTCTGTTCGAATCTCAACAAAAGTAAAAACGCTAAATAATTTTTTATCATTATCTAGATGAATACTGAAAAAGACAGACAGGTATCCAATGAATTAATTGATGTGCAGATGAGTTAATTGAAATATTGATATGATAAAAAAAAAATCCAACAATTAATAAATAAGGGTTTATCCAACGATCTACCAATAACTATATTTAATATAAAGCAAAATACATCAAGAACTTTTTACTTTATTAATAAATCTTACTTAGACTATCAAACTATAATTTTTTCTGATAAGACACCACGAGACAAAAAATGTTTTATTAGATATTTTCATTTCACTTTTTATTAAAAAACAACACATGAACGTGTTCTCAAACGTTCATTATGTATATAAAAAATTAAATCTTATAAAATATGACACTTCCCTTAGTTACATAAAACTTTAGTCATTTTACTCAATATAATACCTTTTGCCAAATAAGTTGAAATAAAGGTTTTTATTCACTTTATTTGTGTCCAATTAAAGACAATTTGAACTTCTAAAGTAAAACCAAAATATTCCTTTTTTTTTTTAGAAAAAAGGAAGCAACAATCATAAGCCAATTTTCCTTTTAAGTTTCATTTTTACCTCTTTAGGACCCATAAATCTTTATGGACAATATATTCCAGACAGTCTGAAAAAAAAAAAAAGTAAAAAGCAGAGAACAAAAAAGAAATACAATGAATAATTAGCCAATAGGGATGGTGAAAATTATGACATAGTTCGAGCATTGAATATGAAAAAAAAAATCTTTAAGTAATGTTAACAAAATAATTTAAATATATGTATATTGATTTGAACATATATCTCAAATAAAAGGATGAAAGGTGTTAGTAAAGATTGCGATGGAATGAATGTAATTCACTCATTCTTTAGTCATATATTTCAAGTTTAATAAGTCTTTGAGTATTAATTAAAGAGTAAAATATCTAGTACCCCTAAATTATAATCAAATTTACTACGACACATTCTAATTTTACGGGGGTCCTATTACTCATGAACTATATTTTAATATATTTTTGTCAATCTTTTTAACTGACGTGACATATTTTGTCAACTTTTTTAGTTGTCATGACACCTTTGGCGTAAATCTCATTTTATATAATAAAAGTTCACGTCAGCGTAAAAGAATGACAAAAATACGCTAAAATTGAGTTCAGGAGGGTAATATGACCCTGTGAAGTTGGAGTCTATCATATCAATTTTGACCATAGTTCGAGGGGGTACTGAATATACCTAAACTTCGACGAAATTTGTTGTAACGCGCCTCAACTTCGCGGGGATCTTACGATCCCCTCGACTATTTATTGTCGTATTTTCGTGGCATATATTTGCTTAACTGAATCACTACGTAAATACACGCGCACGAAGCGCGTGATGGTCTGAAGTGGTCGAGCTGGATAAATATATGACACAAAAATACGAAAATAAATAGTCGAGGGGACATAGAATCTCCGCAAAGTTGAGGCGTGTTACAACAAATCTCATCAAATTTTAAGTATATTTCTAACCCTTTTAAAAAAAAAAAAAAAAAAAAAAAAAAAAAAAAGGGATACCCTTTTTGATAATAATCTAATATTTCTTCTTAACAAATGTGAAGGTGTCATTTGTCTAAAACATGCCCTAATCATGAATGGTCCAAGCTAGAAAAACAAAGAAAAGAAAAAGTATGGTGCAAATAGACCACTAAATATTACTTTAATTGTGATATTATTGTATACAAGGGTTGGCAATTATAATTAATTGTCATTAATTAATCTTATTAATAAAAGACACTTAGCTTCCACACAACAAAATTCAAGGTATATCTTTTTCTTTGAAAAGAAAAAAGTTTATGTCTCTCTTTTCTTCTTCTTTTTGACTTTTCCCCCTAATCTAGCAAAACTACTAATTTAATTTGAACACTAACAATTTTTCAACATTAGAAGACTAACAAATTAGAAAAAAGTTTAATTGTATCAAGATAATTATTTTATATTCTATCATGCATAAAATAATTCATAAAACTCTGCATAATTTATAAATCGGAGTATTAATTATGCAGAAAAATATGAATCAAATATTATATCAGCAATGCTATATTTTATGTGGAAACAAAGAATAAACTATATAACTTATTATTAGATTCTATGTGAAGATTATTTTTTTCTATTTTTGCAATCAAACAATCTATAATATATACAAACTAACAACCAAATGACTCCTTAATGTAATTATCATAAAGTGATAACTACTCTTCTCCATCTTTAATTGAAGATTTCGTGTTTGGGCTGATTACAAATCACTCATTTAAGAAATATTTTTTTTTATCATTAATAATCGCGATATTCACATTAACTTGCACACACTTCAATTAATTTCACAAAATATCCATCATCTTTCACTATAAATAGATACCATATAACTTTATTCATCAAAGATTATGAAAAACATTCTACTCCTATTATAAAACTTAATCAAAAAAGAATAACAAGCGTAAATAAAATCCTTTTTCAAAAAATATAAGCGCAAATAGGACCCTTTTTTCTTTTAAATTACTGATAATGTTATTATTCGCGTCAAATTGCACGGACCTCAATTAATTTCACAAAGTGTCTGCCACCTTCCACCCAAAACAAGTACAAATAACTCCGTCCACCGAAACTTATGAAACATTCTACTCTAATAAGAAATTTCTCACCATAAATTTAAATTTAATCGAATCTCAATATAAATACCAAACATCCCAACAATAATATACCTAATGTAATCTCAAGAAGTGGATACCACTACGGACTACCTCAAATAAAGTATAAAAAACTATTTTTGATATACCCCCAACTTGAGATAGATAACAATATAACAAGCATAAAACATAAAATAAGATAACTCACCGTTAGATAATAAATGAGACATCAATAAAATAATATCATAAACTATTTATTCGAGATCGCAAACATAATCAGAACACTCCGAACAAGAAATTACAGACCTATATACAAGCAAAACACTCTTCTCTATTATTACGAATATACTCCTACCCATTAACTTTTATCCTAAGTTATATTCTTCACATCTTTCTATTAAAATTATGTTCTTTCTAAACTGTAAGTGTTTCATATCATGCCGAAATAAAACCCCCCGCCCCCCAAAAAAAATTAAAATAAAAAAAAAAACATAAATGGGAAAGTGTTAAATTTGAACCCTGAAAGAAAGGGGCCAAAATGATTCCCTAGCATTTACACTTGAATGTCAAGTCTTTCAAGAAAGTAAAAGACAACACTCTTAACACTGTTTCAGTAGCAGCACTTTTTCCTTCTACTCTCTCAGTCTCTCTCTCTATCTTTCTCTTCTCTATTCTTCATTGTTTAGATCCACTTGCTTTCTCTTCTTCCTTCTACCTAATGGTATAACTTCTCTCTTTTCTTTTTTTTCCCTTTTCCCAAAGCTCAATCAATCAATCTATGTCACTGTTTTTGCTGCCCCTATCAGTTATGGAGCAGCAAAATTTTTTTATTTTTATGTACATACACAGTGTTGTGATTAACTTCAATTATGAGCTGCAAAAAATTATTTTGTTTATGTATAGACAGAGTGTTGTGATTAACTTCAATCATCTTGTACTAGTAGTTTTATGCTAGTGTGCTTAAATCTGTTGTCTTGGGTGTTTTTTTTATCTGAAGTTCTATCAATCTATCACTTTTTTTTTTTTTTTTTTTTTAAGGCCATTTGGATTGAGTTATCATTTTTGCTGCTCCAACTAGGGGTCTAGAGCTAGGTAAGGAGCAGCGAGAAATTGTTTTTTTTTTTATGTATATATATAGTATTAAATCTTCTTGGCTTTTTATGTGTATTTATTTCTTCATTTTTTTGATTTTTTTTAGTAAAAATCTTGGCTTTGATACCGACTCTAATTATTTTACAGTAATTTAATAGTAGTATGCTTGAATCTGTTGTCCTATTCTTGTCTTGTTTTCTTTTTTTTTTTTCAGTTTCTTTTTGTTTCTGCTGTATTTTTGTGTGTGAGCATTTGGGGTTATGCTATTTAGAGTTTTTTGTTTGCCAAGAATTTGATGGAGATGAAAAGATTGGTGCTTTATGTTCTATTCAAATAGATGGAATTAAGTTTTTGGTATGCTTGAATATTTTGCACTTGTTTACTAATAGTATTCTTTTTTCTCCTGTATTCTTGCACTTGTTTCTGCTGTATTCGTGTGTATGAGCATTTGGGGTTACGCTATTTAGAGTTCTTTGTGTGTCAAGAATTGGTTAGAGCTGAAAAGATTGGCGCTTTATGTTCTATTCAAATAGCTGAAATTAAGTTTTTAGTATGCTTGAATATTTAGCACTTGTTTACTACTAGTGTTCTTGAATCTCTTTTTTTTTTTTTTTGCAGTTTCTTTTTGTTTCTGCTGTATTTTTGTGTGTGAGCAGTTGGGGTTATGCTATTTAGAGTTTTTTGCTAGCGAAGAATTGGATAGAGATGAAAAGATTGGTGCTTTATGTTCTATTCAAATAGATGAAATTAAGTTTCTAGTATGCTTGAATAAAGTGTTGAAATGAAATTGGTCTGAATATTGAAGATTCATATAGTTGATGCAACTAATTTGGATCAAGTTATGATGATGGATTGGTTTAATATAAATTTGAAATCGCTCTTGCTTTCGCAACCAACTATTGGTGTCATTTGATGCGTAAGAGTTTATATGAAAGCCCTTTTGATGCGTAAAGTTGTTTGAATGTGATTTCTTCTACTAGTGCTTTCTTGTACTTCCATTACTTCTTTTTCTGGACTACTTTGAACTGATTTTTTCTTGAGTCGAGGGTCAATCGAAAACAACCTCTTTACCTTTGAGGTAGTGGTATGGTCTGCGTACACTGCCTTGCAAGATCCCACTTTGTGGAACTATACACTTAGCATGTTGTTGTTGTTGTTGTTCTTCTTCTTCTACTATTAGTGTTGTAATTCTTTCTTCATTTTCATTTTTTTCAGTTATTTGTAACTGGATATTTATAGAGTAGTTCCTTGCTGCTCCGTCGAGAGGGTTGAAAGAAGTTTTGAAGAACTTGTGAGAAAACACTTGCAGTTTTCCCCCCCATACATATCAATTTACAGTTTAGAGTGTCATTCAGGGTAGTTGAGTAGAATTAGAGAACTGAAAAGAAATGGAAGAAATACAATCCCAATCGGATCATTATAGGTCTTCTTCTTCTTCGGCAAGTAGTCCAGCGAGTAGGGTGCCATCAAGTAATTTCTTCTACCTGAGGAAACCTGGTGCACTTAGACAACCAATTTCATTTGAAGATTCACCTGATTGGGAGGACACGGATATCGAAGTCAAAGTGGACGAAGGAGGCGATTCCATCAATGCTGCAACTACACCAGCCTCCCCTTCCCTGTCAAAAATTAATAGTGGTTCGTTGCCGTCTCCACCTTTACCAGACGGGGCAGTTATTACAAGGAAAATCGCTGGGGCATCTATTTGCTGGAAGGATTTGACAGTCACAATAAGGGGAAAACGGAAATACTCTGATAAGGTGGTCAAGAGTTCAAATGGTTATGCATTACCTGGTACGATGACTGTAATTATGGGACCTGCCAAGTCAGGGAAATCAACGCTCTTGAGAGCCCTTGCAGGTTTGTGTTATATAGGGAAACATCTATTGGACTGCCTTTGTCAATATGTATGAATCGTTCATAACCCATTTTTGTTCCTCTTCCTTAGGAAGGTTGCCTGATTCTGCCAGAATGTATGGTGAGGTTTTTGTAAATGGGACGAAAATGCACATGCCTTATGGTTCATATGTAAGTCTACGCTTTTTAACTCTTGTCGTTGAGTTGCTATTCAATTGTTAAAGTTGCTGCCGTCTGACCAGGAGGTCATGGGTTTGAGCCTTGGAAACAGCCTCTGGCAGAAATGCAAGGTAAGGCTACGTACAATACACCCTTGTGGTGGGGCCCTTCTCGGACCCTGGACATAGTGGGAGCTTTAGTGTACCGGGCTGCCCTTTTTTTAGTTGAGTTGCTATTCACAGTAGGCAAAACGCTATTCTTTATAAGCTCTGCCTTTTCATAAGGAACTCTTTTGTCTACAGGGATATGTTAACAGAGAAACTACTCTTATTGGAACATTGACAGTGCGTGAATTCCTCTACTACTCAGCATTGCTTCAACTTCCTGGGTTTCTTTGTCAGAAAAGGAGTGTGGTGGAGGATGCTATTGATTCTATGTCACTGGGAGATTATGCTAATAAACTTATAGGTGGACACTGCTACATGAAAGGTCTTCGAAGTGGTGAGAGAAGGCGTGTCAGTATTGCCAGAGAACTTGTTATGAGACCACACATTTTATTTATAGACGAACCCCTTTATCGACTTGACAGGTTTACCTCTTACACCAAGTTTAAATATCAAAAGGATTGTTACTGAACTCTGTTAACTTTATACTAAGCTATTCATTGTTGGTAAATACACACTTAACTTTCCTTCTTAGTGTCTAGATCTGGGTTAAATCGGCAAAAATGGTCTTTCAGATTGTATAGTGTGCTAGAGCTTATTTAGTAGCCACAAAATCCAATTTTCAACGTATTCTATCTTTTCTGTACCTTGAGTGTAAACATTATACAGCTCTCCTCCTTAATATGTTATTGACTAGATGGGCAAGGAGATTTATTGGCTGGTGTTATGTGTTACAACTTACATATGCGCTGACGGAGAAAAAGATTGAATTTGCTAGCATCAAATAAATCCACATAATCCTGCGCGTAAGTTACCAAGATGTTACCCGCCTCAGATCCTTCAAGTCTCCGTTGAGTCATCAGATAATTATGAACCAAATCTTGCATACAAACACCACACATACTTCCCCCCCAACTAGGCCGATCCTCTGTCAGTCTAGCTTTCATCACAAAACCTTGATGTCGCTGAAGAGATTTACCTCCCCTTTGACAAGAAGCCAATTTTAACTTTTGATGCCTTCAGAGTTTCACTCTATATATGTTTATTAGTGCGTTACTCTTAGTTGCCTGATGTTCGATCAATTGTTTCATTCAGTGTTTCTGCACTTCTGATGATGGTTACACTGAAGAAACTCGCAAGTACCGGCTGCACTCTGATATTCACCATTTACCAAAGCAGTACTGAAGTTTTTGGCCTTTTTGACCGCATTTGCCTCCTCTCAAATGGAAATACGTTGTTTTTTGGGGAAACTTTGGCTTGCTTGCAGGTAATATGAGTATGCTTCGACACACTATATCCTTCTTGATTCTTGTACGTCTCTTTTTAGCAACCAGGAGTGCATCACATAGAAGAATTATATACTGAATGATACAAACTTGTGTTGCCATAAGTCTTTGGTTGCTCTTTTCTTGTATGTAGGATTCATATACAATTGACGGTATGCGGCTTATTTGAAAATTAAGAAGCCAAATGAATAATTCAGATGACACCCTCTACTATAGGATAAGAGTACCCCCTGTAGTTTCTAGCTAAGGGGAAATCATATATTTGAATTATTGGGGCCAGACTTTTTCCCTAGGGCTAATATTGCAGAATCAAAGGGTTTGGGTGGGTGGGTGGGTGGGGGGGGGATGATTTAATATTTTTGTCTAGTGGTGGGTCAGAAGCTGTGTTTTCTTACGCAGTATTCTCTCTCAATAAGAAGAACTAACATATCATTTATTGTTGTTGTTGTTGTTGTTGGTGAAGCACTTTTCAAATGCTGGTTTTCCTTGCCCAATCATGCAAAGTCCTTCGGATCATTTCTTGCGTGCCATAAACACAGAGTTCGACAGGATTATCGCTATGTGCAAAAGTTGGCAGGTATTTATGTGAAACTATTTGAACTCTTTAAGTTGTTGCTTTAGCAACTCAATCATACTGATTCTTGTTGGTTTATTTGCTAATAAGATGAATAGAACATTTACCGTTTTACTTTTGCTGATTTTACTACCATCATGCTGCTGTTCTATTGTTTAGAGTCAATTCTTCTTTTATAGAGGAATATCTGAGTGTCCCAACAATTCCCTCACAACCCCCCTTCTCCAAGAAAAAGAATTTATGGTTTTCCTCAAGTTTGTGGAACTTGTTTTCTGGATAGGATGACCACGGAGACTTGTCAGCGGTGAACATGGATACTGCTGTTGCTATACGTACTCTTGAAGCAACCTACAAATCATCAGCAGATGCTGCTTCTCTCGAGACTATGATAGTGAAGCTCACTGAGAGGGTATGTTTTTACAGGAGATCTGATATCTGTCACTATTAACATCATCCAATACTTGAATATTCCTAACTGTGAAGTATAAATACATATCTTGGGAGATAACATATTTAATTCATTCAGTTGATGATGAATTTATTGTGTCAAACGGTTACTCCCACCGTTCCATTTATGTGGAACTGTTTCCTTATAGTTCGTTCCAAAAAGAATGACGCCCTTGTGTATTTGGAAATAATTTGACTTAAAAATTTTCATGTTACGCTTGATGACATGTTTTTATAGTCACATAAATGTCGTGGAAGGTTTATAACTACAAGTTTTAAAAGTCTTATCTTCCTTTCTTAAACTCCATGCGAAGTCAAACTATGCTACATAGGTTGGAATGGATGGAGTACTTTAAGATGTAGTTGGCATTATTGCTGTTTGATGTTTAAGAAATAATGGTAGTCGGGAGAAATGACTAGAACCTTTGAACGATGCAATTGTTATACACTATCTGGTCATACGCATTCATCCTAGTTGCTCAAAATTTTGTTATTTCTTTCGGAACGCTTGAAAGTTTTTGTCTTCCTAAATTAGTGGTAAGATTTTAGCTTTATGAAACAACCATTACTACTAGCGCCTGAACTTCAATATACTCTCGGATTTATTGCTATTGTTATTCAGGAAGGTCCATCTCTCAAAAGCAAGGGAATGGTAGGCAACATTACACGAGTTGCTGTGTTGACTTGGAGATCCTTATTGATTATGTCGAGGGAGTGGAAATACTATTGGCTTAGGTTGATCCTATATATGCTTCTCGCGCTTTGCATTGGCACTGTATTTTCTGGATTGGGGCATACCTTATCATCTGTAGTGGTAAGCTGATAGCTATCAAGACATTAAGTTGTGTGCTATATGTTGTGCGGGCATGCCATGATAACTTTTTGCTAGAAATCTTTCTTATTTTTCTAAACACTGACCTCTTTACTGTGATGCAGACACGAGTAGCAGCAATTTTTGCATTTGTTTCATTCACCTCTATATTGAGCATTGCCGGTGTACCTGCACAAATGAAAGAAATCAAGGTGATCCCTATAGCTTTTTCGTGATTCTTTTGGATAGCACGCGCGAATGATTCCTTGCACATATACTGATTTCATGTTGGAAATGAATACAAGAGATGCATGTCTGCCGAACATAAGAGGCCACACATGGGAAACTGTACACAGTACTCATCCTCTTATGGTCGCTTACTAGGCCACGACCGTTCTTGTCGAGACAATGTAATCTTTAATCCTGTTTCATCTTCAATTTCCTGGAATATCAAAATCAATGATAGAGAACCTACTTAAGTTTTCTGTTATACCTGTGTTTCAATCTCAGTATCAGAAAAACTAGAGGTTGTTTTCCTTTTCCACCCTTTCTATCGTCTCTATGCAAACCAAGTGATCGCTTAAAATGTGAAGTTACGAGGTCTAGATGTGATACTTGTGCTGCAATTTTGGGGGATGTAGTTTCAAAAATGTGTACTTGAATGTTTTTCGGCTACAATTCTACGCCAAGTGTAATGTCTTAATACTCGACTACAAAGTATAAATAGGATAATTAGTATAGTATGTATCCAACCTTTCCTTCAATGGAGGTAACTATATAATCTGTAACTGATTTCAATTCACATTTCACTTTCTTTTGCAAAAGTTAGATTTCACTAGTGAACGTGCTGTAGGCCAGTTTGTTGTTTGGTCATCTAGCTCAAAAGAAAAGAAGGGGGGAAAACGAAGACTAATCTGGCTGTTTCTATTACATGCAGATATACGCGTGTGAAGAATCAAACCAACATTCTGGGGCATTTATTTTCCTACTTGGGCAACTTTTTGCCAGCATACCTTTCTTGTTTCTCATCTCCATTTCGTCAAGTCTCGTCTTCTATTTTCTTGTTGGACTACGGGATGAGTTCAGCTTGCTGATGTATTTCGTGCTGAATTTCTTTACATGCCTATTGGTAAATGAAGGATTGGTACTAGCTGTTACTTCCATTTGGCAAGACGTCTTCTGGAACATCTTAATTTTGGTCTCCATACAAGTAAGTTTCGTCTTAAAACTTAATGCGTTAAAGATACTGTTTACCAAGAATGAAGTTTACATATTTCAATGATGATAAGAGGCTGTATGAGTTTCTACAAGGGAACCGGGAGAATTGGATCGTTCACATGAGATCTTCCCTTGTCTACGATTTATACGACTTTGGTCTTCTACATTTCAGGTGATAATGATGCTCTCCGCTGGCTTTTTAAGAATCAGAAGTGCTTTGCCCAGACCAGTATGGATGTACCCCATTTCTTATATAGCTTTTCATACTTACTCTATCCAGGCAAGTTCGAAAATGGCTAAACAATTCGTTATTAGTTCTTTCAAATGCATGTACTTGATCACTAGGTGGTCGTGTCTTATATACAACAACATATCCAGTGTACGCAGACCTTCTCTATACCTCTCGGAGGTAGAAAGCCTGGTTGTCTCTTGTATGTAATCTAAAAATCTGCATTGTTATTTCAGGGACTATTGGAGAACGAGTACATCGAGACCTCTTTTGCAATTGGTCAGGTGAGGACGATATCTGGCAATCAGGCTTTGCAAAATGTATATGACATATCTACTGATAGCAACTCTAAGTGGAACAATTTGTTAGTGTTGTTTCTTATGGCTGTTGCGTATCGAGTTCTTGTTTTTGTTTTGCTCAAGTTTTATGTCAGGAAAAACCTCTTTTTCCCTAAACTATTTCTATGTAACCAAAATACAAAGAATTCAAGATAAATACTATATACTCCTATCAACTTTTGGCTTCAGTTTTTCCTGTGCATTCAACAGTCAGTAATGTCTTGTTAACTTTGAGCTACTGCCGGAGTTCAGAATCCGTAAGCTTACTAAAAGTGATGAACAAATTCTATGTTGCTTCGACTCTCCAAAAATGTTGTTGCACCCATATCGGGTCTATAAAAATGCACTATGGTTGGAGTTATTTGGAGAGTCTGAGCAATAGGGGATTAAAAGCAAGCCAAATATTATCTAGGGAAAAAGCAGGATGTATACAGCACACAACAAGATTTATTTATTATTACAAGAAACAGAAATAACAGAACTCTCGAGCCATCTTGGATAAACCAAGGCACCTCAAAAGAAAGACCAAACGACTCGACTATGTCTTATGCCACCGCCTGTCGAGCACCCAATTCTGCGAAAAGATGCCTGACATACAAGGCGGAAAGCGAGGACCTAACAACCACATTAAAGACTGAACAAGAACAACAAGAGTAAAGGAAAACAAGTCTGCATAACATACTTTATTATAGTAGATAGTTTGGGTATCTCCAGAATTGAACTGCACAGTTCATTTTGCCTTCTTAGCAGCAGCCTTGGTGATCTTTGCACCAGTTGGGTCCTTCTTGTCAACGCTCTTGATAACACCAACAGCGACAGTTTGACGCATGTCCCTAACAGCAAAACGTCCCAATGGTGGGTAATCGGAGAATGTCTCTACCACCATAGGCTTGGTGGGAATCATCTTAACCATACCAGAATCACCGTTCTTCAAGAACTTAGGCTCCTTCTCGAGTTCCTTACCAGAACGCCTGTCAATTTTGGTCAAGATTTCAGCAAACTTGACAGCAATGTGGGAGGTGTGACAGTCCAGCACTGGGGCATATCCATTTCCAATCTGTCCTGGATGGTTCATGATGATGACCTGGGAAGTGAAGCTCGAAGCCCCCTTAGCCGGGTCATCCTTGGAGTTGGATGCAACATATCCACGTTTCAGATCCTTAACCGCAACATTCTTAACGTTGAAACCAACATTGTCACCAGGAAGTGCCTCCTGAAGAGCTTCGTGATGCATCTCAACAGACTTAACTTCAGTGGTCAGACCTGTAGGACCAAAAGTCACAACCATACCAGGCTTGATGATACCAGTTTCAACGCGACCAACAGGGACAGTTCCAATACCACCAATCTTGTAGACATCCTGAAGTGGGAGACGCAGGGGTTTGTCCGATGGCCTCTTAGGCTCATTAATCTGGTCAAGAGCCTCGAGAAGGGTTGGACCCTTGTACCAGTCTAGGTTGGTTGATCGCTCGATCATATTATCTCCCTCAAAACCAGAGATGGGGACAAAGGGGATCTTGTCAGGGTTGTAACCAACTTTCTTGAGATAGGAAGACACTTCCTTCACGATTTCATCATACCTAGCTTTGGAGTACTTGGGAGTGGTCGCATCCATCTGACGACAACCAAAACATATTAGCAAACACGACACATCGCCCTCCTTCCGTTAACATTAACAACAACAAACCCAGTGTATTCCCACACAGTGGGGTTTGGGGAGGGTAAAATGTATGCAATCCATACCACTACCTCTGGAGAGATAGCAAGACTGTTTTCGATAGACCCCCGACTCAGGACAAAGAATACTAAACAAATTCATAATAAAACATGAAACAAGATGGAGCAACAGAAATGAGACACCCACACAGTAATACCCTATACTAACAAACTAAAGGCACCCCCACCCCAAAGCTCTCGTAACTACTAACTGACCCACCCACAGGCGCTAACCTTCTACCCTAATTCGCGTCCTCGAAACCTTCCTATCTAGGGTCATGTCCTCAGCAAGCTTTAACTGCTCCATGTCAAGTCTAATCACCTCCCTCAAATATTTCTTCGGTCTACCCCTACCCCGCCTGAAACCATTCAAAGCCAACCTCTCACACCTACGAACTGGGGCATCCGTGCCCCTCCTCATCACATGTCCGAACCATCTCAACCGAACTTCCCGCATCTTGTCCTCCACCGAAGCCACTCCAACTTTCTCCCGGATAATCTCATTCCTAACCCTCTCACTCCCGGATAAGCCCTTCAGAGTTAACATTAAACTTGAAAAAAGGACAAACCTTGTTGCAGCAGCAAATCATTTGCCTGACACCAAGGGTGAAAGCAAGCAACGCATGCTCACGAGTCTGTCCATCCTTAGAGATACCGGCTTCAAAACCGCCAGTAGTTGAGTCGATAATGAGCACAGCACAGTCAGCTTGAGAGGTACCAGTAATCATGTTCTTGATAAAATCCCTGTGACCAGGAGCATCAATCACAGTACAGTAGTACTTGGTTGTCTCAAACTTCCACAAGGCAATATCAATGGTGATACCGCGCTCGCGCTCAGCTTTGAGCTTGTCAAGCACCCAGGCATACTTGAATGACCTCTTGTTCATCTCAGCAGCTTCTTTCTCAAACCTCTCAATGACACGCTTGTCGATACCACCTAGCTTGTAGATCAAGTGACCAGTAGTGGTCGACTTTCCAGAGTCGACATGGCCAATAACCACAATGTTTATGTGAACCTTTTCTTTACCCATGTTGATCAACTAAAAGACTGCAACAACAGAAGCAAAAACTCTCCCCAGTTAATACACCAACACAAAAGAAAGCATGTGCTCCCTGCCAACAACAATCTGACAATTCGTGCAGAAAAGGCACGCATACATACCGGGAAGCAAAAATCAGTAATACAGAATGTGGACAAACATATTTAGTTACAATTTTGAAACAAATTAATAATCAAAACAAGATGCAAAGCTATAGAAACTGATCAATCATCAACAAAATTTGCATCAAAATTCATCAAAGCTAGCTGCAAATCTACAAAAACTGAGCAATTAGTGAACAAAATTTGCATCAACTGAGCAGTCAGTGAACAAAATTTGCATCAAATTAAGCAAAACTAGTAGAAAATCTACATAAAATTAAAGCGATCATCGAGCAAACTTTGCATCAAAATATATCAAAACTAACTTGCTATATTTGCATCAAAACTAATAGAAACTGATCGATCATCGAACAGAATTTGCATCAAACTTAGCATAAAAACTAAAATCAACTCATCTATAAAACTTAGGTATCATCGAACAAAATTTGCATCAAAACTATTTGAAAATCCACATACATAAAGTAAGCGATCATCGAGCAAAATTTACATCAAAATTGAACAAAACTAGTAGAAAATCGATCAAAATTAAAAAAAAAAAAAAAAGTTAATCAAAACTAGTAGAAAATCTACATAAAAGTAGAGCGATCATCGAGCAAAAAATTTGCATCAAAATTAATCAAACTTAGTAGAAACTGAGCTATATTTGCATCAAAACTAATAGAAACTGATCGATCATCGAACAGAATTAGCATCAAACTTAGCATAAAAACTAAAATCAACTCATCTAAAAAACTGAGGTATCATCGAACAAAATTTGCATCAAAACTATTTGAAAATCCACATACATAAAGTAAGCGATCATCGAGCAAAATTTACATAAAAATTAAACAAAACTAGTAGAAAATCGATCAAAATGAAAAAAAAAAAAAAAGTTAATCAAAACTAGTAGAAAATCTACATAAAAGTAGAGCGATCATCGAGCAAAAAATTTGCATCAAAATTAATCAAACTTAGTAGAAACTGAGCTATATTTGCATCAAAACTAATAGAACCTGATCGATCATCGAACAAAATTTGCATCAAACTTAGCATAAAAACTAAAATCAACTCATCTATAAAACTGAGGTATCATCGAACAAAATTTGCATCAAAACTATTTGAAAATCCACATACATAAAGTAAGCGATCATCGAGCAAAATTTACATCAAAATTGAACAAAACTAGTAGAAAATCGATCAAAATTAAAAAAAAAAAAAAAGTTAATCAAAACTAGTAGAAAATCTACATAAAAGTAGAGCGATCATCGAGCAAAAAATTTGCATCAAAATTAATCAAACTTAGTAGAAACTGAGCTATATTTGCATCAAAACTAATAGAAACTGATCGATCATCGAGCAGAGTTTGCATAAAAACTAAAATCAACTCATCTGTAAAACTGAGGTATCATCGAACAAAATTTGCATCAAAACTATTTGAAAATCCACATACATAAAGTAAGCGATCATCGAGCAAAATTTACATCAAAATTGAACAAAACTAGTAGAAAATCGATCAAAATTAAAAAAAAAAAAAAAAAAAAAGTTAATCAAAACTAGTAGAAAATCTACATAAAAGTAGAGCGATCATCGAGCAAAAAATTTGCATCAAAATTAATCAAACTTAGTAGAAACTGAGCTATATTTGCATCAAAACTAATAGAAACTGATCGATCATCGAGCAGAGTTTGCATAAAAACTAAAATCAACTCATCTGTAAAACTGAGGTATCATCGAACAAAATTTGCATCAAAACTATTTGAAAATCCACATACATAAAGTAAGCGATCATCGAGAAAAATTTACATAAAAATTGAACAAAACTAGTAGAAAATCGATCAAAATTAAAAAAAAAAAAAAAGTTAATCAAAACTAGTAGAAAATCTACATAAAAGTAGAGCGATCATTGAGCAAAAAATTTGCATCAAAATTAATCAAACTTAGTAGAAACTGAGCTATATTTGCATCAAAACTAATAGAACCTGATCGATCATCGAACAAAATTTGCATCAAACTTAGCATAAAAACTAAAATCAACTCATCTATAAAACTGAGGTATCATCGAACAAAATTTGCATCAAAACTATTTGAAAATCCACATACATAAAGTAAGCGATCATCGAGCAAAATTTACATCAAAATTGAACAAAACTAGTAGAAAATCGATCAAAATTAAAAAAAAAAAAAAAAAGTTAATCAAAACTAGTAGAAAATCTACATAAAAGTAGAGCGATCATCGAGCAAAAAATTTGCATCAAAATTAATCAAACTTAGTAGAAACTGAGCTATATTTGCATCAAAACTAATAGAAACTGATCGATCATCGAGCAGAGTTTGCATAAAAACTAAAATCAACTCATCTGTAAAACTGAGGTATCATCGAACAAAATTTGCATCAAAACTATTTGAAAATCCACATACATAAAGTAAGCGATCATCGAGCAAAATTTACATCAAAATTGAACAAAACTAGTAGAAAATCGATCAAAATTAAAAAAAAAAAAAAAAAAGTTAATCAAAACTAGTAGAAAATCTACATAAAAGTAGAGCGATCATCGAGCAAAAAATTTGCATCAAAATTAATCAAACTTAGTAGAAACTGAGCTATATTTGCATCAAAACTAATAGAAACTGATCGATCATCGAGCAGAGTTTGCATAAAAACTAAAATCAACTCATCTGTAAAACTGAGGTATCATCGAACAAAATTTGCATCAAAACTATTTGAAAATCCACATACATAAAGTAAGCGATCATCGAGCAAAATTTACATCAAAATTGAACAAAACTAGTAGAAAATCGATCAAAATTAAAAAAAAAAAAAAAAAAAAGTTAATCAAAACTAGTAGAAAATCTACATAAAAGTAGAGCGATCATCGAGCAAAAAATTTGCATCAAAATTAATCAAACTTAGTAGAAACTGAGCTATATTTGCATCAAAACTAATAGAAACTGATCGATCATCGAGCAGAGTTTGCATAAAAACTAAAACCAACTCATCTGTAAAACTGAGGTATCATCGAACAAAATTTGCATCAAAACTATTTGAAAATCCACATATATAAAGTAAGCGATCATCGAGCAAAATTTACATCAAAATTGAACAAAACTAGTAGAAAATCGATCAAAATTAAAAAAAAAAAAAAAAAAAAGTTAATCAAAACTAGTAGAAAATCTACATAAAAGTAGAGCGATCATCGAGCAAAAAATTTGCATCAAAATTAATCAAACTTAGTAGAAACTGAGCTATATTTGCATCAAAACTAATAGAAACTGATCGATCATCGAGCAGAGTTTGCATAAAAACTAAAATCAACTCATCTGTAAAACTGAGGTATCATCGAACAAAATTTGCATCAAAACTATTTGAAAATCCACATACATAAAGTAAGCGATCATCGAGCAAAATTTACATCAAAATTGAACAAAACTAGTAGAAAATCGATCAAAATTAAAAAAAAAAAAAAAAAAGTTAATCAAAACTAGTAGAAAATCTACATAAAAGTAGAGCGATCATCGAGCAAAAAATTTGCATCAAAATTAATCAAACTTAGTAGAAACTGAGCTATATTTGCATCAAAACTAATAGAAACTGATCGATCATCGAGCAGAGTTTGCATAAAAACTAAAATCAACTCATCTGTAAAACTGAGGTATCATCGAACAAAATTTGCATCAAAACTATTTGAAAATCCACATATATAAAGTAAGCGATCATCGAGCAAAATTTACATCAAAATTGAACAAAACTAGTAGAAAATCGATCAAAATTAAAAAAAAAAAAAAAAAAAAAGTTAATCAAAACTAGTAGAAAATCTACATAAAAGTAGAGCGATCATCGAGCAAAAAATTTGCATCAAAATTAATCAAACTTAGTAGAAACTGAGCTATATTTGCATCAAAACTAATAGAAACTGATCGATCATCGAGCAGAGTTTGCATAAAAACTAAAATCAACTCATCTGTAAAACTGAGGTATCATCGAACAAAATTTGCATCAAAACTATTTGAAAATCCACATATATAAAGTAAGCGATCATCGAGCAAAATTTACATCAAAATTGAACAAAACTAGTAGAAAATCGATCAAAATTAAAAAAAAAAAAAAAAAAAAAGTTAATCAAAACTAGTAGAAAATCTACATAAAAGTAGAGCGATCATCGAGCAAAAAATTTGCATCAAAATTAATCAAACTTAGTAGAAACTGAGCTATATTTGCATCAAAACTAATAGAAACTGATCGATCATCGAGCAGAGTTTGCATAAAAACTAAAATCAACTCATCTGTAAAACTGAGGTATCATCGAACAAAATTTGCATCAAAACTATTTGAAAATCCACATACATAAAGTAAGCGATCATCGAGCAAAATTTACATCAAAATTGAACAAAACTAGTAGAAAATCGATCAAAATTAAAAAAAAAAAAAAAGTTAATCAAAACTAGTAGAAAATCTACATAAAAGTAGAGCGATCATCGAGCAAAAAATTTGCATCAAAATTAATCAAACTTAGTAGAAACTGAGCTATATTTGCATCAAAACTAATAGAAACTGATCGATCATCGAGCAGAGTTTGCATAAAAACTAAAATCAACTCATCTGTAAAACTGAGGTATCATCGAACAAAATTTGCATCAAAACTATTTGAAAATCCACATACATAAAGTAAGCGATCATCGAGCAAAATTTACATCAAAATTGAACAAAACTAGTAGAAAATCGATCAAAATTAAAAAAAAAAAAAAAAAAAAAGTTAATCAAAACTAGTAGAAAATCTACATAAAAGTAGAGCGATCATCGAGCAAAAAATTTGCATCAAAATTAATCAAACTTAGTAGAAACTGAGCTATATTTGCATCAAAACTAATAGAAACTGATCGATCATCGAGCAGAGTTTGCATAAAAACTAAAATCAACTCATCTGTAAAACTGAGGTATCATCGAACAAAATTTGCATCAAAACTATTTGAAAATCCACATACATAAAGTAAGCGATCATCGAGCAAAATTTACATCAAAATTGAACAAAACTAGTAGAAAATCGATCAAAATTAAAAAAAAAAAAAAAAAAAAAGTTAATCAAAACTAGTAGAAAATCTACATAAAAGTAGAGCGATCATCGAGCAAAAAATTTGCATCAAAATTAATCAAACTTAGTAGAAACTGAGCTATATTTGCATCAAAACTAATAGAAACTGATCGATCATCGAGCAGAGTTTGCATAAAAACTAAAATCAACTCATCTGTAAAACTGAGGTATCATCGAACAAAATTTGCATCAAAACTATTTGAAAATCCACATATATAAAGTAAGCGATCATCGAGCAAAATTTACATCAAAATTGAACATAACTAGTAGAAAATCGATCAAAATTAAAAAAAAAAAAAAAAAAAGTTAATCAAAACTAGTAGAAAATCTACATAAAAGTAGAGCGATCATCGAGCAAAAAATTTGCATCAAAATTAATCAAACTTAGTAGAAACTGAGCTATATTTGCATCAAAACTAATAGAAACTGATCGATCATCGAGCAGAGTTTGCATAAAAACTAAAATCAACTCATCTGTAAAACTGAGGTATCATCGAACAAAATTTGCATCAAAACTATTTGAAAATCCACATACATAAAGTAAGCGATCATCGAGCAAAATTTACATCAAAATTGAACAAAACTAGTAGAAAATCGATCAAAATTAAAAAAAAAAAAAAAAAAAAGTTAATCAAAACTAGTAGAAAATCTACATAAAAGTAGAGCGATCATCGAGCAAAAAATTTGCATCAAAATTAATCAAACTTAGTAGAAACTGAGCTATATTTGCATCAAAACTAATAGAAACTGATCGATCATCGAGCAGAGTTTGCATAAAAACTAAAATCAACTCATCTGTAAAACTGAGGTATCATCGAACAAAATTTGCATCAAAACTATTTGAAAATCCACATACATAAAGTAAGCGATCATCGAGCAAAATTTACATCAAAATTGAACAAAACTAGTAGAAAATCGATCAAAATTAAAAAAAAAAAAAAAAAAAAAGTTAATCAAAACTAGTAGAAAATCTACATAAAAGTAGAGCGATCATCGAGCAAAAAATTTGCATCAAAATTAATCAAACTTAGTAGAAACTGAGCTATATTTGCATCAAAACTAATAGAAACTGATCGATCATCGAGCAGAGTTTGCATAAAAACTAAAATCAACTCATCTGTAAAACTGAGGTATCATCGAACAAAATTTGCATCAAAACTATTTGAAAATCCACATACATAAAGTAAGCGATCATCGAGCAAAATTTACATCAAAATTGAACAAAACTAGTAGAAAATCGATCAAAATTAAAAAAAAAAAAAAAAAAAAGTTAATCAAAACAAGTAGAAAATCTACATAAAAGTAGAGCGATCATCGAGCAAAAAATTTGCATCAAAATTAATCAAACTTAGTAGAAACTGAGCTATATTTGCATCAAAACTAATAGAAACTGATCGATCATCGAGCAGAGTTTGCATAAAAACTAAAATCAACTCATCTGTAAAACTGAGGTATCATCGAACAAAATTTGCATCAAAACTATTTGAAAATCCACATACATAAAGTAAGCGATCATCGAGCAAAATTTACATCAAAATTGAACAAAACTAGTAGAAAATCGATCAAAATTAAAAAAAAAAAAAAAAAAAAGTTAATCAAAACTAGTAGAAAATCTACATAAAAGTAGAGCGATCATCGAGCAAAAAATTTGCATCAAAATTAATCAAACTTAGTAGAAACTGAGCTATATTTGCATCAAAACTAATAGAAACTGATCGATCATCGAGCAGAGTTTGCATAAAAACTAAAATCAACTCATCTGTAAAACTGAGGTATCATCGAACAAAATTTGCATCAAAACTATTTGAAAATCCACATACATAAAGTAAGCGATCATCGAGCAAAATTTACATCAAAATTGAACAAAACTAGTAGAAAATCGATCAAAATTAAAAAAAAAAAAAAAAAAAGTTAATCAAAACTAGTAGAAAATCTACATAAAAGTAGAGCGATCATCGAGCAAAAAATTTGCATCAAAATTAATCAAACTTAGTAGAAACTGAGCTATATTTGCATCAAAACTAATAGAAACTGATCGATCATCGAGCAGAGTTTGCATAAAAACTAAAATCAACTCATCTGTAAAACTGAGGTATCATCGAACAAAATTTGCATCAAAACTATTTGAAAATCCACATATATAAAGTAAGCGATCATCGAGCAAAATTTACATCAAAATTGAACAAAACTAGTAGAAAATCGATCAAAATTAAAAAAAAAAAAAAAAAAAAGTTAATCAAAACTAGTAGAAAATCTACATAAAAGTAGAGCGATCATCGAGCAAAAAATTTGCATCAAAATTAATCAAACTTAGTAGAAACTGAGCTATATTTGCATCAAAACTAATAGAAACTGATCGATCATCGAGCAGAGTTTGCATAAAAACTAAAATCAACTCATCTGTAAAACTGAGGTATCATCGAACAAAATTTGCATCAAAACTATTTGAAAATCCACATACATAAAGTAAGCGATCATCGAGCAAAATTTACATCAAAATTGAACAAAACTAGTAGAAAATCGATCAAAATTAAAAAAAAAAAAAAAAAAAAAGTTAATCAAAACTAGTAGAAAATCTACATAAAAGTAGAGCGATCATCGAGCAAAAAATTTGCATCAAAATTAATCAAACTTAGTAGAAACTGAGCTATATTTGCATCAAAACTAATAGAAACTGATCGATCATCGAGCAGAGTTTGCATAAAAACTAAAATCAACTCATCTGTAAAACTGAGGTATCATCGAACAAAATTTGCATCAAAACTATTTGAAAATCCACATATATAAAGTAAGCGATCATCGAGCAAAATTTACATCAAAATTGAACATAACTAGTAGAAAATCGATCAAAATTAAAAAAAAAAAAAAAAAAAAGTTAATCAAAACTAGTAGAAAATCTACATAAAAGTAGAGCGATCATCGAGCAAAAAATTTGCATCAAAATTAATCAAACTTAGTAGAAACTGAGCTATATTTGCATCAAAACTAATAGAAACTGATCGATCATCGAGCAGAGTTTGCATAAAAACTAAAATCAACTCATCTGTAAAACTGAGGTATCATCGAACAAAATTTGCATCAAAACTATTTGAAAATCCACATATATAAAGTAAGCGATCATCGAGCAAAATTTACATCAAAATTGAACAAAACTAGTAGAAAATCGATCAAAATTAAAAAAAAAAAAAAAAAAAAGTTAATCAAAACTAGTAGAAAATCTACATAAAAGTAGAGCGATCATCGAGCAAAAAATTTGCATCAAAATTAATCAAACTTAGTAGAAACTGAGCTATATTTGCATCAAAACTAATAGAAACTGATCGATCATCGAGCAGAGTTTGCATAAAAACTAAAATCAACTCATCTGTAAAACTGAGGTATCATCGAACAAAATTTGCATCAAAACTATTTGAAAATCCACATACATAAAGTAAGCGATCATCGAGCAAAATTTACATCAAAATTGAACAAAACTAGTAGAAAATCGATCAAAATTAAAAAAAAAAAAAAAAAGTTAATCAAAACTAGTAGAAAATCTACATAAAAGTAGAGCGATCATCGAGCAAAAAATTTGCATCAAAATTAATCAAACTTAGTAGAAACTGAGCTATATTTGCATCAAAACTAATAGAAACTGATCGATCATCGAGCAGAGTTTGCATAAAAACTAAAATCAACTCATCTGTAAAACTGAGGTATCATCGAACAAAATTTGCATCAAAACTATTTGAAAATCCACATACATAAAGTAAGCGATCATCGAGCAAAATTTACATCAAAATTGAACAAAACTAGTAGAAAATCGATCAAAATTAAAAAAAAAAAAAAAAAAAAGTTAATCAAAACTAGTAGAAAATCTACATAAAAGTAGAGCGATCATCGAGCAAAAAATTTGCATCAAAATTAATCAAACTTAGTAGAAACTGAGCTATATTTGCATCAAAACTAATAGAAACTGATCGATCATCGAGCAGAGTTTGCATAAAAACTAAAATCAACTCATCTGTAGAACTGAGGTATCATCGAACAAAATTTGCATCAAAACTATTTGAAAATCCACATACATAAAGTAAGCGATCATCGAGCAAAATTTACATCAAAATTGAACAAAACTAGTAGAAAATCGATCAAAATTAAAAAAAAAAAAAAAAAAAAGTTAATCAAAACTAGTAGAAAATCTACATAAAAGTAGAGCGATCATCGAGCAAAAAATTTGCATCAAAATTAATCAAACTTAGTAGAAACTGAGCTATATTTGCATCAAAACTAATAGAAACTGATCGATCATCGAGCAGAGTTTGCATAAAAACTAAAATCAACTCATCTGTAGAACTGAGGTATCATCGAACAAAATTTGCATCAAAACTATTTGAAAATCCACATACATAAAGTAAGCGATCATCGAGCAAAATTTACATCAAAATTGAACAAAACTAGTAGAAAATCGATCAAAATTAAAAAAAAAAAAAAAAAAAAGTTAATCAAAACTAGTAGAAAATCTACATAAAAGTAGAGCGATCATCGAGCAAAAAATTTGCATCAAAATTAATCAAACTTAGTAGAAACTGAGCTATATTTGCATCAAAACTAATAGAAACTGATCGATCATCGAACAGAATTTGCATCAAACTTAGCATAAAAACTAAAATCAACTCATCTATAAAACTGAGGTATCATCGAACAAAATTTGCATCAAAACTATTAGAAAATCCACATAATAAAGTAAGCAATGACATCAAATTTGGAACAAATCAACATAAAATAAGCAAAAATGAGCGCAGCATATCATATATATGATCCTACTAACCTTGACAAGCCAAACGAAAGCAAAGTATAAATGTCTCTCTTAAGTTGGACAACAAAGATAATAATTATGAAGAATAAATGAACTGAGCCACAAATATCTATCTCTCTCTCTCTATATATATATACTGTGAGCACTTAAGTCGGTTTACTTACTTTAATTTATTTTTTAGGTAGTAATCAAAACAAGTCAACGCAATTATATTGATCACATTTACTTTCCCTCCAAGTCCTACATATAATAATACTCGCCCCTTACTTTTTAGTTGGCATTATTTAGATTTTCAAAAATTATATAAAAAAATAATATAATATAATATAATATAATTAAAAATATATTTTTAAAATATTAATCAAAATTTGCATCGTTTAATTCTAAAAAAAAAAAAAAAAAACTGTGTCAACTAAAAAAGGAACGGAGGGATCTCATATGTTAAATCTTGTTCCTCCTAATAATAATACATATTTTTTTCTACTATAATAATTATTATTAGTAGTAATAAAATCCTTTGATTTGTAAAAACAGACAAGTAAATTGAAACATCTATTTTTATTACAGAAGTAAAGTAAAATGAATGAAAGAAGTAGTAGTCAAATTTATAATTTTGACGTATTACTTACTTCTTCCGTTTTAAAATAGTTGATCTTTATTGACTTGTCATTCCCCTCAAGAAAATATTAATTAGATGCTTATTTTATCAAATTAATATTATTAGTTATGTTTTGAAAGTATAAATTATATTATATATACTTTATGTAGTCAGTTAATAATAGGAATAATTTTGAAAGAACATAATAAAATTTTCTTAATTTTATAAATAAATAACTAAACTAAAAGAAATATTTTTAGTAAAAAGTTAACTATTTCTAAACGGAGAGAATATTAATAACCCTAGTTTCTAAAAAAAAAATGGAACAATGAGAGAGAGTTTCAAACAAATTCATTGAATTCCATTTACTTATTTGAAACGCAATTGGTCAATTTTACTTGGCCTCCAAGTCCTCCTATGTCCACATTTTTCTTTTTATTTGTCATTATGATGTTGACATATTCCAACACTTCCTTTTAAAAAAAATTAATACGTTCATTTTTACTTATTCATTATACTAAAAACGTTTATTTTTACTTGTCCATTATACTAAAAATAACTAAAAATAGATGTCCAACAATAATGTGTTGGAAGGTCAAAGAAATTGGCGACCTAAAGACAGGAATAACCAAAGCCTCAATGAGAGACAGTTGGCGACCAAAAGACAGGAATAACCAAAGCCTCGATGAGAGACAGTCGTAACTATAATGGTTGGCGACCTAAAGACAGGAATAACCAAAAGTACTTGTAGGATACGCTTCTACCCGCACGAAAAACATAACGATCAGGGCACGTACTTGAATTAGGTTTTTCCGGTGTTCTCGTTGAAACACGCAAGCATACTCTTGCTTCTGGGAACATTGATCTAAAGCTCAAATACGATCCCTTTTTCTTCTCTACCATGATGAATCAATTGATTTAATGTAGGCATCACCCTTTCCTTTGTTCTTCCCCCAATTTTTGCCCTATCACTAGTGGTTACTCCCGACCCGAAGCATCCTTTTTCATTCATAGAGAGATCGAATAGTCAAAATTAATAAAAAGCCATCATGGCACCTGCACCTGGACGGAAAGACCCTATGAAGCTCTTGCTATGTGTGGGTCTGGGTAAAGTCCGGAACACAAGGGTCAAGTCTTACCTTTCACTTTTGCAAGAGGTTGTTTCCACTACTTGTTTCCACAGCTTGAACGCATGATTTCCCGGTCACACGACAACTCTAAAAAGTCATTGCATATAAGAATAATAAATTTCATGTCTACTATCCCACTTGGCACTTCCAAATCATAAGAACTAGAGAAAATAGATACCAAAAAAGGCAGCCGGATTCACTAACGCTCCTGCTATGTGTGGGTCTGGGTAAGCGCCGGAGCACAAAGGTCTAGCCTTACCTTGCATTTCTACAAGGGGCTGTTTCCACGGCTTGAACGCATGACCTGTTGATCACATGACAACTCTAAAAAGTCATTGCAAAAAAGAATTCTAACAAATTTCATGTCTAACATCTTTGCAATATCCCCTTTTCCTTTTGAGTTTCTTCAAAGTTTACATTAGTCATTCAACAAATTTAGTGCCTATTTCGTTTGACAATGCCAGTGTATTCGAATTAACAAAAAACCTAGACCAAAAAACTAGGAGGGAAATAGGTCATCGTCAATCTAGTGCCACTATAAACGAAGACTCAATGGCAGTCTTCATCCGTTCGTTCGACTTTTCTCCAGATTTTGCTTAGGAAACACTCCCTCCGGTGAAACGTAGCAAAAATGCACTTGTTACCTGTCATTGTCAAACTACATTTCAGCAGGAAAATTGTGAATTTGGACCGAAAAAATGAGGATGAATGCAGCGCTTTTCCACATTGTATGAAATGATTATAAGATCGAAATGCAGATAAAAAGAAAATTTTGCCTCCAATAATGCAAAACTCAGAGGCATTTAGATTTCACCTGACAACAAGTTATAACTCTTTATCATCATCTGCTTCAGCTTTTGTGGCTGCTTTCTCTGCTTCTTCTAGTGCAAAATTTTTCAACGATTCAATATCCCTCGTTCCTACAGCAACAGAAGTAGAATACAGAAGATAAGAGACCAGACATTGATCTCAATCACTTAGAATCGTCGAGTTGACAATCAGTCGATTATCAAATGAAAAGAAGAGACAATGCAGCAAAAGGGTTGGGACAAAGGAGTTCAAATGTCTTGTACAAGAGGGGGTGAAAAATCGTGGTTATATCTTATGGTAATATTCAGTCTTAACATTATGATAGACACTAAAGGAACATTAAGACGTAAAAAAGAGAATGAACGAAGAAAACCTATACTTTCATTCACTTAAAATGACAGGATGATACAGCCTCGAGTGCAAAGGAGGAATGCAAGACACAAAAATACGACATAAAAGACATAAGACAAACATACGACAACGTCAAGTCAATGAGATGGTTTCTAGATGGTGATAGGCAAAGCCAACTAGGGGATTGAACAAGCTAACACTAATACAACAAATATGTTACGTCCTATAAATTTTCAAAACTCGGTAACACAAGCACATACCCATCCATACACGCAAATTCCACAGAACACTTTAAATTGCTTTCATGCAGCTTACTGAACACTTGGTAGGCATGCAATTTATAGGAAACACAATTAGAAGATTAAGTCTCCATTTATCTCAAACTAAGCTTAAAGACCTAATGCAAAAAATCAAATATTTGACCATCGTGGTAAATCTACAGGACATACACATAGACGGTACGCTAACACCCAAATAAGCTTAAAATTCACAAAGCATTTAACCCTAGGATGACCCATTGAATATTCAACCTCAAAAATAGACCATGCTCAATCCTTCAAATCAATTTTCAACATGTGGCTAGTATCATCAGTTAAACTAAATACTTCATTATAAACCTTATATATTGATATCCCCATCTCGAAGAGGAATAAAAATAGTGAAATACGACACATGGTACCTTGAATTTTAGCACGACTAGAAGCTAAACAACCGACTTAAAATGTTTTATTACGGACTTAGACAACAAAAACAACATACTCAGTAAAGTCCCACAAGTGGGGTCTGGGGAGGGTGGGGTGTATGCAAGCCTTACCCCTACCTTTGTGGGAAAGATAGGCTGCTTCGGGTAGATCTTCAGCTCAAGAAAATTGGTATTCAGAACAGTTTGAAAGAAATGCAACAGTAAAACGCTATGAAATTACGGATTTATACCACACCTCAATTATTATCAACAAAAATCTGATCAACTTTCCTTTTAAAAACATCACGCTAGCACCCTAACTCCTGGTGGGTGTCTGGTCAATGTAACAAAAATACAACTTCATATAAGAACTGAACTTGTGACGACTTGCTAGCGAAATAAATCCCTAAATGTGGCTGCTATATAACCAAGCATTTCAGCTGCTTATCTACCTCTTTTAGAATTCTTCATGTGGTTGACCTTACAGCGAAGTACTCAACTTCATAAATTCATCACACCCGTCCTAAAAGTAATTTGACATGGTCCACAAGCTCCATTACTAGATGTCCAAACATGTTTGCTAACTAAATGCCCCTGGCACCTAAGCAAGAAATGGCTAAAGCTGCCTCCACCAAATTCATGTGACAAACTTGCTAGTTTTAGATGTCCGAAATGTGTTTGACACAGTTCTACGCTATAATCTAGTTCAAGAATTCACTTCACTTTAAAATGAAAAATTTAAAGCATGATATGTAACACTTCTTTTATCGCATTAACTTCAATATTTTCTTCTACACGGACTGATATAATCACAGGATAATTCAGAAGAGCAGATACAGATGGGTTGAGTAGAAAAACAAATCCAAATTATGTATCCTTGTATTATGAAACAAGAGAAAGGATATTTCAAATCGACTTTGAGATAGCTATGATAAATTTCATCGAAAAACCTTCTACCTTGGTACTTTGCGACCTCTTCTCCATTGTAGAAGAGTTTGAATGTAGGGTATGAATGGATATCAACTTTGTTACACACTGGCTTATCTGTACCACAATCAACTTGTCCCACCTCTATCTCATCCTCCCCTTCCATTGTTTTCCCTAAATCATCCCAAAGTGTTCCCAGGTTCTTGCTGAAAAAAGGTTTCAGAATTAGTAAAACAGAAGAACCTTGCAAGGAAAATATAGCAATGAACATATCAATGACTAAAATTCTGATGTATATGAATAGAAAGCAAAGGTAAAACAGACATCATCCTCTCCATTAATTATGTCACTCACTTAATAATATAACGACTTTATATCATAGCAATATGCCTGAACTTGCAGTGAAGAGGCAAGCCACATTCATGCATTACAGGTTTCACAGAGCACCAAGGCACCTTTAGCAATATAAATCTGGAAACTCTAGAAAACCCCTCATGGATCAAGTGGGATGAAGGTTCATATGTGGAGAACAAATGATGTCATTATGCCATGTTGTTTTGAGTGTGGAGTGTGGAATATTATGAAGGTGTGGGAAGATTTTGATGGTAACATCTCTTTAGAGTTGGAGATGGGAGTAGGGAAAACTTTTGGAGCCATAAATGGTGTGGGTACTTTGTGTTAAAGAATGAGTTTCCATGTATGCATTGGTATCCAGAAAATCAGGAGATATCTAGGGGGAGGGACGTTTTGAGATTTGAGTTACAGGAGGGATTTCCAAGATTAGGAGATGAATGAGTTTTAAAGTTTGCTTGCTTTACTTCATTAGCATGGTGAGATGCTTTGAGAGAGTTGGGAAATAACAAAGTTTTCTACCTTACCTATCAAAAAAGAATAACAATAACAAAGTTTTTCACTGTGAAGGCTTCTTATGAAAAGCTTTTGGTTAGGGAGGAGGATTGTTCTCCATGGAACTCGATTTGGATCCCTATGGTTCCAAGGAAGGTATTTATCACGTAGTCAGCGCTACAAGAGGGGCGATTTTGACAGCGGAAAACGTAAACCTTAGGAAATGTAAAGTTGCTTGCATTAATTGGTTTTACTTATGCAAGGAAGTGGGTGAGAATGTGGATCACCTTCTGCTACGTTATAGTCTAGACAAAAGAAAGTGCGCAATATGCTAATAATGGTAATTAGCATGTATATAAAACATGCTCCAGATTTTCCTTCATTTGACCAAAAATAGTTAGATGTCACGTAGCACTCCACAGAGCAGCGATATGTGTATTACCAAGAGGATTCTTCATATGTGCATTGCTAACAAAAGAATGTTCGACGCTGGTTAACGTGGAGACAGCAACTATGGCTTGGAACCATGTTACAAGCATCCCTTTCAAAGATTTTTGCCCTAATTGGTTTATCATTTTGATTCTGATAGTAGACTTACGTAGCAATAAACACTAAGTCGCACTTGTCTTTTCAGGAGAAAAACATTTCGCCCTAGTTTCCAAATGGTTATAATTGCTTACTCCCAATTCATGATTTTATTAGGAAGCAGATGCTGCTGACATTCGATAATTTAGTCATCCCTGTATATTCCAGACAAATCCACCATTTATACAGAAGGACAAGATGAGATACTAACGCAGACTAGTTTTGAAAGACTTACCAGTGCTTACACCATGGAACACAAAATTTGACAAACCATGCCGTGTCCTTCTCATTTATCTAAATGAAATCCAAAAGAACAACATGAGTATGGTATGGAAGCCACTCAAGGAATTGCAAAAAGACAACATCTACAAACTCAATAGTGCAAGTATTATTTGGTTCGATGTTGACCACAAATTGATGGTAAAACAAATCATAAGAAAACATAAAGAGAACTTAAATATTTTACTAAACACGTCAACTGCTTATCTATTAAACCAGTCTCAGTACTTGAGGGTCGTTTGGTTCAGGAAAAACTTATGCAGAATCAGTATTGCAGATTTTAGTAATGTGGGGATGGTAATACAAGGATTAGTAATATATGGATTGTAATGTTGAGATTATTTTTTTTGTATGTTTGATTTGTTTCAAATATGCAATGTGTAATCTAAAGTATGTTTTTACTTTATAAATAAGCTAAAAGTTTATTTACTTTAAACTAGGCAATGTGTAATTGGAGTTGCTTCTGAATGTCCAGACAATCATGTTTGTTATAGAATCAATCATCGGCCAATGTTTTATTTTTTGGTATACAAGGGAAAACCTGAGGCTTTTTTGTCTCTTTAGTTGTTTCAATCACCTTATTCTTATTCCATGTTTCATCCGCATAACTTATGAAGGTATTATTTATGGCAACATAAATAAAGAAAGCAAATATGGTATAACTAATAAGAAATAAGCAACCAAACGGTGTATAATTTAAGGCCAAATACATAAGCAGACTCCTAAACTTGGTCGACACTTACATTTTGAAACCTGAACTGGGAGTAGTATCTATTTAGCGTAAGTGGAACATCTCTTTTCTTTCGTTTCCTCGTACTCTCTCGCCCACCACCATCTACCACATTCCTCTTCTATCCCACCACCATTGCCGTAACCGAAGGAATGCCACTACTAAAATTTCCTTTTTTTTACAAAAAGTTTAAATAATTCACTTTCTTCTTCGTTCTCAGCCTATTAAATGCTCTAGAAACCACCAAAAACCAAATCTAACCCCACGACATCAAATTCTTCCAAGAAAGCATCTCATGGTTATTCTAATATTCAAATCCTGAAATGATTCCATCTAAATTTCTAAAACATTCTCCATTGGTTTTCCTATTTCTAGCTTCATTCATCATTATTCAATCATCCTCTGAACTCACAAACGTTGTGGTTGTGCCAACTAGAAATTTCAAGACCCATCTGGGGTTTACTCACAACAACTAAACACCCTTTTTGACAGCTTGGTTTCTCAATCTATAGCAGCTAGAATTCAGCTTAATGGGTGTTACTTGCACTACGAGGTGATTGGGTATCAGAAAATGGGGACTTGACTAGCGATGGGTTTGGGACGGTGGCAGGTAGGGGGGACGACGAGGCGTTTAGGGCGGTGGCAGGTAGGGACGACAAGGCATTTGGGAAAGTGGCACGTAAGGGACGACAAGGGGTTGGGGATGGCTGGTTTTTCTTCTTTTTATTCCTTTTGTTGACATGTCTTTCTCATTCGCCTTGTTTTGCATGCCATAGCACGTCATATTCATGCACCACACATAATTTAGAATTATCAAATTTGCATTCAAAAGGTACATTTCTACAACATAAAGTGTTTAATAGCTACTAACTGTAGTTCAAGTGTCAAAATGGAAGAATTAGACAAGTTTGCATTGTGAGAGCATTTGCACCCAAAATGATCGGTAACAGGTACCGATAGGGACCTCGAACTCTCCAAAAATGTTTTTGTACCCATGTCGTATACGTAAAAATATACTACTTATAGGCCGATCCGACACACACCTGTTTACATTTTTGAAGAGTTCGAGCAAATATAGAGTACGAAAACACTCATTTCTTACTTTGGCAAAAATAACCAAAAAGACACCGAGCAAACCATCAAATTAACCAGGTCAAATATAGATATCATCACTTGATTACTAATGAAATATCATCTTGAAAACAAATACAACAGAAAAATAAGAGCAATAATTAATTGAAAAGTCAAACATACATGTTACAGATTATCTAAATACTAAAACTTTTCTGAACGGCAAAGTTAATATCTGATCTAAAAACAACAAACTAAATGCTATGTTGCTTGAACTCTTCAAAATGTTGACGGGTGCATGCCAAATTCTACAAAAGTTGTCTAATTTAGGAGAATCCCGCACACACAGGTATGGCAGTATTTTTGAAGAATCGGAGCTTTCACACACCTCAGACTAAATCCATGGGATACCTACCACCTCCCACTCACAACCAACAGATATCACACCTCGACTAAGACTAAATCCATGGGATACCTACCACCTCCCACCCACAACCAACAGATATCACGCCTCGACTAACACTAAATCCATGGCATACCTACCACCTACCACCCACAACCAACAGCTATCACACCTCGACTACATCCACAGGATCAGTGGCGGACCCAGGATTTAAGTAGAGTGGGTGCTTACTACAGTAAAAAAATAAAAAATTACCTCAACTAGGTTTGAACCCAACCACACCTACCAATGGAGGATCAACCTAAATGCCAGTGCACCTAATCAATTTCTTGTTTAGTGGGTGCTTTTATATAATTTATACCCATTTTCATATATTTTTTATATAATTATACCTATTCCGCGTCGAGTTTAGTGGGTGCCGGAGCACCCAAAATTTATGTGTAGGTGCGCCCATGCACAGGATACGTGCCACCTCCTAGAGTTACCTGCTATACATATGAAATCAGGTAACTCTGTTTCACAAAAGTTAGGAGCCAGGACAAGCTAGAAGAATCACCTAGTGTTGTTTCTTTTTATCTCAGATAATTTAAAAGTAGCATATTCACAGTATTTTTCAAGAGTCGGGGCAACATACATACACACTAAAAACAATTAAATCAGGATAAAAAAAGTACTAACAAAAGCAACGAAAAAAGTAAGTGTATTATTTTACCTTATCATTAAACGTATCGCCTGTAAGGGTAATCACTTCGGCTTTACCGATGTACATCGAACTCAACAGAAAGATACAACACAATAAGATTAACGAATAGAGTTTCATTGCAGCCCAAATTTTTTATTCTAATGAAAAATTGCTCAGATTTGGATGCCTAAATCGAATTGAAGAAGAAGGGCGAATTGAAAGGAGAAAAGGGGAGAAGAACGAAAGAGGTGTGTTTGTGAATATATATGTAAAAGAAATTATGGACTATTTTGTCCTTTTATTACTTTAACTAGTGTTCAGTTCAGTCAACCAGAAGTTCAATTGTATGTATAGTAAATACTAAGACAGCATATGCTAAAATAAAAAAATACTAAAAATCTAATGTGTACTTAATTTTTTTTTATAAATAACATAAATATCAACCTTTTGGAAGTAATTACATTCTCTCTCATTTTTTTAATTATTTTAGTCTCTCTTCCTATTAATATACATAACATAGCCGACATATACATAGCATTCTGTGTATATGTTGGATTTTTGTAATATGTTTAGGAAGTTGAGATTTTTTGTAATATTAGAAACAAAAATTGTGTATTTGTGTAATTTTTAGTAAAAAAAAGAAAAAGAAAAAAGGGCACTCTATGGCCTTTTTAGAAAATAATAGCCCAAGTTTGGATATTTGAACAAATAATGTCCAGTAGATAAACAAATGTCATTTTATGTCCATTTCCTAATATTTTCCTATTTGGATAATTTTGGTCCACGTAGTTCATTACAATATTAATACAGTTTATACAATACTGATACAATATTCAACTTGGACAATTCAGCCTTTTTAAAAATATTTTATTTTTTTTGGGGAAAAGAACACTCTATGGCCATTTTAGAAAATAATAGCCAAGTTTGGGCATTTGAACACATAATGTCCAGGTAAACAAATGCCATTTTATGTCCATTTCCTAATCTTTCTCAATTTGGATCATTTTGGTCCACGTAGTTCATATACAGTCCATATATAATACTGATACAGTCTATATATAATATTGATACAATATTCAACTTGGGTAATTCGTCCCTTTAAAAACATTTCAATTTTTTAATTGATCAAATATTCTACTTTTTTTATTGTTTAGAAATAATAATTAAATTATATTTAAATAATATAATTATTAAATAGAATATGTATCTATATAAGATATATGTATAGAAATATAGTTCTATCAAATATGTATATGTACAAAATATATATAAAAAATATATAGAAAGTGTATAAAAATTATATAATTGTTGTATAAAACGTGTAAAAAAAATGTAAAGTTATTATATAAATTGTGTATCAAAACTGTATAATTCTCGTATAGAATATTTATATGTATAAGATTTGTATAGAAACTGTATAGAAGGTGTGTAGAAACTGTTTAGAACAAGTCAATAAATTGAAATGACTAGAAAGTGAAATTTAAATTTTATGACCATTTTCATGAAAATAGTTTAATTTGAAGTGTCGTTTTTGTCTTTCCCAAAAGAAATGCATAGTACAGAAACTTCCAAATCTACTCTCCCTTTCTTTTCTCATCCACTGCTTCTGTCTTCTTCATCAGTGCTAAGGGTGGCTCAAGGATAAGGCTAGTAATTAGTAAAACGTCTGTTTTAGGTCCCAAAAATTTTGAGGTCCCAAAAAATTTAATATGAATTTTATGATTTTAATTTCACTTCAAATAATATTAAAAATTGAAAAATTAAAAGGTATAAAATTTAAATTAATGAAAAAAAAAGAAGAACTATCTATTCTTTTAAAAATATTCTAGAACTTCTTATCAAATTTTGATATTAATAAATAAAGTTTTTACAATAATATTCAAGGTAATGTATTGCAAACAAATGACTAATATCTTATTAATTAAAATTAGTCTTTACTTTTATAAATAATCTTATTAATTAAAATTAGTCTTTACTTTTATAAATAATAATATTACTATGTTGTAACAATACTATACTAAATATAAATAATAATATTACTATGTTGTAACAATACTATACTAAAAAGTAGTACGTAAGAATAAAAAAATGACTCTAAATTATTGATAATACTTTTTTTATGTGCATATATTTATAAATTTAGCTTTAGACCACTAATTTTTTTGAGACGACCGCTTATTATCTTTGGTGACACATATAGGCTGTTTTTTCTAAATTTAGTAGACAAAATGTCTACTACTTTGTTTATTGGCACGTTGTATATTTTGAAAGCTGAAATCTTCACTTCGAAATCAATGCCGCCACGATACTGTAAAGATAAGAAACACTTTCACACAGAACTTTAAAAAGAAAAAAGAAAAAAATCAGAAAATTCTTTACCTTGTCGTATATGTCCGTGAGTGTACTGTTTAGTATCTCTTTCATGTGTTTTTCCGATGTCTTGTTGCCCGTAAGACATAATATTTGTTGCGGAAATCAGATTTAACAGATGCATAACGGGTTGTTTGAATGGTGGTTTTCTGTGGTATGGTATGGTATGGTTTCCAAGGAAATCGTGTTTGTTTTGATTGATTTTTAAAAGGCATGGTATAATATGATAATCTTTCATGGTTTGAGAACCTGGAATTGTCCAATTTCTAGGACCACCAATTTGGTGGATTTGCATGGTTTTCTTATTTATTTTTTCAACTATGCCCTCATATAATATTTAATTGGTGGTTTTGCATGGTTTTCTTATTTATTTTTCCAACTATGCCATCATATAATATTTTCTATTCCTATTTTACCCTTTACCCCATTTTACTTACAAAATTAATATGTTATGATTTTTACGCACAATTATTTCCCAAGTTTGAGATTCAACATTAATATCTCAGCTCCGCCATTTTTGCAATTTCTTCAAGAATTTTATGAAAAAAAAAACATAACGAATTAGGAATTATTTTCAGATGTAATAGGAAAAAATTCTAAAAATTGTTAAAACTCCTTCATCCAAAAAGGAAAAAGTTGAATATCAAACTTTCAACATTTCATGAAATACTCAAGCATCAATCAACTCCAAGGAGATAAATTCTCAGTGAAATATGAATTCAAAATGATTTTACAAGGAATGGCCAAATAGTAATATCAAAGAACACAAGCACAAAAATTTTATGGAGTAGTTTTTGCTCATTAAAATTTTGCACTGAAACGGAAGGATGTTACAGGAACGCTATGGAATATGAAAACACCTAACAAGAGAAAGGCCAGTTCTGTAAAATAATGGCGAGAACCTAATATTATATTAGGGGTATTTTAATCAAATCAAACAAAAAAACTATTATTAAACAGTAGTGAACGATATAAATTTTTTCATACACTGTTCTTTTTCATTCTGAAGTGCTTTGTTCGTTGTGCTTTAATGTCTAGATAACTTGATAGTTTGTTGTCATGGTAGGAGTTGTTCAGACTCTGAGCTGCATATATATCATTGACGTAATCTTCAATCGTTTCCAGAACCATCAAACTGACCTCTTCCGTGTCTGAACTATGTATTTCCAACTGCCTGTTGCTCGAACCATGTCTAGAATTTGAGAAAGGGGATTACTTGTCATAAATTGCTTATATCTCCTACATCGAGATTGGTCGGGAGTACATGCAATGATTACAAGAATGGTGTCTAATAAATGTGAGTTATTCCGTTTCTTTTTCTTTTCAGTAGTTTTTTATTTCTCGTTTTTTCTCTTTGCTTGTTTACTAATTCTTTTCCGTAGTTAAATCTTGTAGAGCAGTGCGTAGCGTTTATTGCCACTGTGAAGCGGAGAGAGCATCTTCAGATTAGCATGAAAAATGACAAATAAAAGGTAATATCTTGCATCTCCAGAAATTTTCATACATTGTGAGAAAAAAGACCTAGTTTAGGTAGGAAACCATAGTAATAACTTATCTAGGAAAGTTCATAGCAAAATGTAACATAAACAAATTAAAAGCCTTTTTATCATTCACAATATATTGATATGTCAGCCCCGAATGTATGTCTTTTGAAATATGAGTCATTTTTTATTTGAAAAAACTACAGATAAAATAGATGTACCGCTGCAAATACGTATGGCTAGTTCATGCATTACTTGACGTTTCATCAAATGATTCTTGTTTTTTCCCCTTTTCCACTTACTTGAGAAAGGAGGATGCAGTTTAGTGCTGCACGTGTTCACACTTGTGCTTTGATAACGTGTAGAATCTTATTGCCCTCCAGAAATGCAGAGTCTCCAATAGAATATCCAAGGTACATGTGTACAAAAATTCTGGTTCCTATATATAAAAAATACGAAAGGCTAACATCCAAAGTTTTTACATCCATTTGCTCAAGATGCAAATTCTCCAATGCAACAATACTCAATAAAATTTGGATAGTAGTTAATTTCACAACAGGAGAAAATATTTCAGCATAATCAATACCTTTCCTTTATGAATATCCTTTAACTACTAACCGAGCCTTGAACATTCTCTTGCCATCTGGTTCTGCCTCGATTCTGAACACCCACTTGTTCAACAAAGTTTTCTTTCCTACGGGTAACTCAGTCAACATCCACGTGTTATTCTTCTCAAGTGTGCTCATCTCATCATCCATGGCTTGCTCCCACTTGATTAAGTCTTCCACCTGCAAGGCCTCAGCAACAGACTTTAGTTCCCCTTCATCAGTCAGCAACAGATAATGTAATGATGGTGAATACATATCTAGTGCTCTAATGGTTCTGGATGATCTCCTCCAAACCTGTTTAGGTGTCACTTGCTTCACCTCTGGTTCTTCAACGACAGTCTCTGGAGTTTGTTGAGTTTCTGCTGAAACATCGTTGGGTGTACTCTTCGGTAACTCAAGCTCAACTCCCACTTGCTTTGTAGTCTCTTAAACCTTTTGCTATCTATCCTTGTACAGGATATTTTCATCAAATGTCATATCACAATGTCTTAGGATCTTCTTGTTCCTGTCATCCCAACCTGTAGCCAAACAAGTCAGAACCATTACCTATAAAGTAGCACTTTATAGCTTTAGCATCAAGCTTATCTCTCTTCTCTGGATCAACATGAACATAAGCAGTGCAATCAAAAGTTCTCAAGTGTGAATACTTGAGTTCTTTTCCTGTCCATACTTCTTCCGGAATCTTGAACCCCTGAGGAACTGATGGACCCCTGTTGATCAAGTATGCAATTGTACTCACAACATCTTCCCAAAACGTTTTAGGCAGCCCACAGTGTATCCTCATGCTCATTGCACGCTCATTCAATGTTCTGTTCATCCTTTCGGCAACTCCATTCTGCCTTGCCTTCTTTGGAACTGTTCTCATCAATCTGATTCCCTCTGCTGCACAGAATTGTTTGAATTCTGACTTTTCATATTTTCCTCCATTATCAGACCTCAGGTATTTAATTTTCAAGCCAGTCTGATTTTCAACTTCAGCTTTCCACCTCTTGAAAGTAACAAACACATCTGACTTATATTTCAAGAAGTAAACCCATACCTTCCTGCCGAAATCATCAATGAAGGTGACATAGAATCTAGATCCACCAAGTGATGAAACAGGAGTAGGTCCCCATACATATGTATGTACCATTTCCAGCCGTACTTTCTTCGGCTCTCTTGCAGTTTTCGTGAAGCTTACTCATTTCTGTTTGCCCATAACACAACTCTCACAAAGACCCATATCAACAGATTTCAACCCCTCTAAAGCTCCTTTTGCAGCCAATATCTTTATTCTTTTGGCACTCATGTGTCCAAGTCTGTTGTGCCACAGAAATGAATCGAAAGCGCCCTCAACAACAACAACCATGTTTATACACCCTATAGTGGTGTAGAAAGTGCCAATTCTTGTGCCACGTGCTACAACCATAACACCCTTCACAACCTTCCATGCACCTTTTCCAAACTCTGCTGTGTAGCCTGTGCTATCCAACTGACTAACAGAAATCAGATTCTTCTTGAGATCAGGAACATATCTGACATTCTCCAATGTCCACTGATTTCCTGCTGAAGTTTTTATGCAGACATCTCATTTTCCTAGAACCGCCAACGGCTTGTTGTCAGCAAGATACACCTTTCCAAAATATTTAGACTTGAAATTTTGGAACAATTCCTTGCTTGGAGATAAATGAAAAGATGCACCAGAATCCAATATCCAGGATTCAACCGGGCTTTCCATACTAAGGATTAGAGCATCCCCAATAGCTTCTGCTCAATTAACAGAATCATTATCATCTCCAGATTTCTGATTCTTCTTCTTCTTCGGTTTCTTGCAATTTGTCTGAAAGTGTCCTTTCTCTCCAAAATTCCAACATGTCGCGTAAGGTTTTGGAGATTTTCCACGATTCTTCGATTTTGATCTGCCATGTGTACTCTGACCCTTTGATTGGTCTCTCCCCCTTCGGTCAACGCTGAGAGCACTACCAGATGACTTCCCAATTTCTCATTTGCGAATGCTTTCGCTAAGAACAAGACCTCATATTTCATCAAACTTTAGCTTCTCAGATCCACGGGAACTACTAATCGTAGCAACAAATGTATCCCAAGACTCGAGCAGAGATGACATCAAAATCAATGCTTTAATTTCATCTTCGAAATTAATATCCACAGAACACAGTTGATTAACAATCATATTGAACTCGTTTATATAATCAACAACAGATCCATTCTCATGCATCTGTACATTGAACAATCTACGCATCAAATATACCTTGTTCATCACAGATAGTTTTTCATACATATTTGATAGCGCCTTCAACAGATCTGACGTGGTCTTCTCCTTGGCGATGTTGAACGCTACATTTCTCGACAAGTTCAACCGGATCAGCCCTAGAGCTTGCCGATCCTTGAGCTTCCACTCCTCCTCCTTCATGGATTTCGGCTTCACCCTGCTCAAGGGTTCGTGAATATCTTTCTGGTACAGATAGTCTTCGATCTGCATCTTCCAGAAACTGAAATCGGATCCATCAAACTTCTCAATTCCAAGCTTCGATCCTTCCATCTTCAGTGGTCGTGTGAATCTCCTAAGCTCTGATACCAGTTGTTAGGATCGATTACCTTCCACACTCACTAGATCTAGTAGAAAAGATGAAGAAAAGAGAGAGATTTCTTGAGGAGAGAGAATTCGTGAGTAGAGAGAGAGAGAAATATTTCGTGGTAACACCTCGTGGGTAAACTCCACGGCGGACGGGCTATTTATATTAATGATTTAGGGTATGGACATTAATATATAAACAGTACATCATATATTAATCAGGCTCCACAAATATAACTTTTGGATTAAGGTCTAAGATCAATTTTTTTTACACATATTATAAGAAGAGAAATAACCATCTCACTCATCAATGAACACTTGCTCGAATTGTGTCTTTCAAATAATTAAATCAAATTGATATAGCGTATTTATATTTAACTCCATTCCATATTATTTTCATTTTGATGATGCGTTGTGGAGATGAAATCTTCTTTTTGAATTGACCTTTTGATCAAATTGTGGACAATATAATAATTAGTTAAATAACCTAAATTCTTTGTTTTAAAGGTTCATAAACACTCAATTTACTTTGAATTGAAATGTTGTGTTAAGTATTTATTTAATTCAATGTCAATTGCTATTTTTTTTAAGTAATGATGTTCTTCCTGTGTATGTTTTGTGTTTGATATAAGACATAAATAAGTACACTAATCTAGTTTAAGTAAATAAGGTAGCTTTTAAGCAAGTGCACTATATGTAATCAATCTCTCTCCTCTTTTCTGTTGAGCCGATGCTTTATTTATGCATATAAAAACTAGCAACTCAAAGTACTATTACAAGTAGAGATTATTCACGTCGACTAGGGGCGGACCTACATTCATTTTTTGATGCTTCGGCATCCATTAAATTCGATGCAAAATAGATAAAATTACATAGAAAATATACGAAAATAGGTATGTAGTGTACAAAAGCACCCATTAAAACAAAAAATTGATTGAGTGCAGTGACATTTAGGTTGCCCCAAAGGTTTTCCACTTGAAGGGATTCCCGGATTCGAACCTCATCGAGGTAAATTTTTATTTTTTTTCAGTTTTTAAATTTTTTAAGCACTCACAATCCTTAAATCCTGGATCCGCCACTAATGTTGACGGTGGTTCAGAACAGTATATTTTAGTGGGTGCACGGGGCTGCCAACAACTATATATGATTACGTTAATGCCAATAACATTTATACTAGTATTATAAAGTTTTCAAAAAAAAATATAACTTAGGTGAATTGATTTTAAAAATGACTTATTTTGGTCAAAACTTCTAAAGTCCCGCAATGCACAGGGTCCGGGGAAGGGTCCTATCACAAAAGTGTATTGTATGCGGTCTTTGGCTGAATTTTGGTCAAAAATTCTATCTAAGATTGATTTGAATTTTGTCAGATGAACTAGGTCCCCGTGCCCAAAAGGCATTTGTTGTGGAAACAACCATGCCCATCAGTGTTTGGCTGAGAATACGTGTAGTGGTGGTACGTACCGCAAGCTAGTTGTGGGGCGTTGGCTGAATCCATCTAAATATGACGTAGGCATGCGACTTGAAGGGGAGCCTTGAGTAACTGATAAAGTTGTTGCCATGTGATCAAGAGGTCACGGGTTCAAGCCTTGGAAACAGTCTCTCTGGCAGAATGTGGTGGGGCTCTTTCCCGGACACTGCGCATAACGGTAGCTTTAGGGAACCGGGCTGTTTTTTTTTTATAATAGGCATGCAACAGCCAGGCAACACCTGATTATTGTGCATTGCTAGAGCTTGTGAACTACCTGGATTTATATAGGCTGAGCATGAGGGCTATCTATTATTCGTCTGTCATTTGCCTCATCAGCTTCGTGATCTGGAGGAAGGGCAAAAGGATTAGTGCTCTGGGTTCCTATTCACAAATTGAATAAGCAGAGGTCTTAAAACATGGACAATTCATAGCACCACAGAGATTGAACAAGGTGATTGAGGGTCTTAATTATTTTTAACTGGTCCTTAGTACTGTAATTCAAGTGAAAAACATGTAGAGGATAACATAGGAAACACAAAAAAAGTTGTCCAGAAGTGGAAGCAACTCTTAAGGTCATTCCAACAGTGATGATATCACCTGGGTGCTGAACTTCAATCAAAACATCTTGCTGAAATCAGATGAAATGATCAACATCATCAAAGTTAACAAGACATTCTCATGAGCAATTAATTTTTGGAAATGAAATGAAGTAGCTAGGGGTTTGGATGGGTGTTGTAGTACTGATAATAATTAAGCACATCGATAGGGTAGGGTTCAGTTGAAATCCTTTGAAATTCGTAGGGACTCAACGAGCTGGGGAGATGCAAATCCTAGAATTGTTGATTTTCGAAACTATATGAAGGCTGCTCGGAACTTAGATCTTGGCAGAAATACCGCTCGACTGAAAGAAACATTTGATTTTCCATCCAGTAAATTGCATAGAAACTCTATGATAAGCATACTGCCTGCTGACCATCCCATCCTTGTGCTACGGTTGGACTAAGAGCACCATGGAAATGTGTTGGCCAAGAATGATGCTCTGGACCAATCATTGCAATTTCCCAAATGGGCAAAGCCATCAAAAATCATATAACTAAATGAAGAAAAGACAACGTCGCAGAGATAAAGAAATCAGTTTTTCATTCAACATTGGTGTTACCTGAATATATAGGCCTAAAAAACGAGGAAAAAAAAACTCTTAGCTGGAAACCTATGGCTAAGATGAAATAAAAGCTAAAAGTAGCAAACAGAATAAATAAGAAAACAACAAGAAGTAGTCTATTGTTCATGCAGCACAACCAACCTTTCTTCTACACATAGGGCAACTGCTGTTCTCCGATAGCCAGGAGAAAACGCAACTCCTATGGAATATATGAGAGCATGGTGTGGTCACTGCCACAACTGATTCCTCAGAAAATTTCTCAAAGCAAATGGGGCATATGTCGTCTTCTCCCAACTCAAAATTATGCAAAATAATATTCTTCTTCAATAATACATTGCCCACTGTCATAATTTTCAATCCACCTACCAGCTCTCTAAATTCTTGTTTTACCCCGTCGAATGGATCTACGCCATAAACAAACCTGACTTCCTCTATCATGTAATTACATATAGAATTAACCATGTCTTGAATATCAGAATTTTCAACAACAAACTCCACGTCAAGTCGAGCTAGATCTCTTTCATGAAAATAGTCGTATCCATCTGCATATGAACTCCTCCTTCTCTTATTATCACATGTCTGAACCGTAAAATTCATACACTTTTTCATCATCGCTGCTGCTTTCATCACCATTCCACAATATATCGTACACATTGTTCCCATCCTTATTAGGAGGTTGTGACACGTCCATGTCCACGTCAACAATCTTGATGTCATCGGGATGGATTCCGCTGTAGAAAGTAGTTTTACCAAAGCAGCTTTTCAAATAAGCTGAGATAGTGTTGGATAAAGGATGAATTGTCTCAAACTTGAACAAATTTGATAGCATCAAAGCGTTCCCAATGCTTTTCACTAGATCAACTTGATAGTGTATCGGCGATTCTTCATCTACCAACAGGAAAGGCTGAACAACAACAGTATTCATATTCATATTTTTGAATCGAATAACCAAAAACCCATATTCTGGCGATGAAAACCCAAACTGCTGATAATCACTGTATACACGGCTCAACATTATCTCATGTTTCTAAAGAGAGAGAGAATAGCTGGTAGTGAACGATGACTTTTATTGATCCTACGTATTGGCTTTTATAGCCTGTGTATTACATGTAACAAAGAGACCTACTAGAATACAATCCTAAATATACAAAGCTGATAAGTACAAAATAACTAGAATACAATCCTAAATATACAAAGCTGATAAGTACAAAAAATAACAAGAGTCCTAAACAAAACAAGAGTCCTAAAATAAATAAGTTAGCCGTTATTACGCCCCTGCAAGTTGGCGTCAAGGTCTACTACGCCCAACTTGGAAAAATGTTTACTGAAAAGTGCGCGGGGAAGAGGCTTTGTAAGAAGATCAGCAACTTGATCAGCAGCATGTAGATGTGAAACCTCAATCTGTTTGCTCTCAACCTGCTCACGGACAAAGTGGAAGTCGATGGCCACATGCTTCATGCGGCTATGGAAGACAGGATTGGCACAAATATAAGTGGTGCTAATATTGTCACAGAGAACTCTTGGAACAGCAGTCAAAGGGAACCGAAGCTCCCCAAGAAGATGGGTGAGCCAGTTAGTTTCAGAAACAGTAGCAGCAACTGCCCGATATTCTGCCTCCGTTGTAGAACGAGAAACTGAACGCTGCTTCTTCGAAGACCATGAAATAGGAGAACGACCAACATAGATAAATAACCTGTGGTGGAGGTGCGATCTTGAGGATCCCCTGCCCAGTCTGAATCAGAGTACGCAAACAGTCTACGATCACTCTCCTTAGCTATGAGTACACCAAATGAAGTAGTTGAACGAAGATAGCGGAGTAGTCGTTTACGAGCAACCCAATGAGACATAAGCGGTTGATGCATAGCCTGTGACAACTTGTTGACAGCAAAAGCAATGTCCGGACGAGTGAAAGAAAGGTAATGAAGCTTACCAATAATGCGCCGATATAAGGAACCATCGACTAAATTATCATCAGGTGAGGGATCAAAAACAACATTAGATGTCATAGGCGTGGAAACACCTTTGCAATTATCCATAGCTACCTCATGTAGGAGATCCATGGTGTACTTCTCTTGAGAAAGCAAGAGACCAACGGAAGTACGAATTACCTCAACACCGAGAAAGTAATGAAGAAGCCCCAAGTCCTTCAGTGAAAAACGTTGGGAAAGTGCCTCAATGATAGAACAAACACCTTGTTTGTGATTACCGGTTACTAAGATATCATCCACATAAACTAAAATATATACGGTGAACCCAAACTTATGCATAATGAAAAGCGAGGAATCAGAATGTGATTTAACAAAACCCAAAGTAATGAGATAGTTTTTCAATTCAGTGTACCAAGCACGAGGATCCTGTTTGAGACCATAAATTGCTTTCTGAAGACGACTTACGTGGGTAGGATTTCTAGAATCCTCAAATCCAGGTGGCTGACGCATGTAAATTTCTTCATTAAGATGACCCTGCAAGAAGGCATTGTTAACATCCAACTGATGAACAGGCCAGTCAAGTTGAGTAGCAATAGTCAGGACAAGACGGACAGTAGCAGGCTTGACTACCGGACTGAAGGTGGAATGATAATCAAGTCCTGGACGTTGAGTAAATCCCTTGGCAACCAAACGAGCCTTGTACCTGTCAACAGAACCGTCAGGTTTATGTTTAATGCGAAATAGCCACTTACAATTCACCACGTTTTTGGAAGAATCTCATGGAACCAAATCCCAAGTATGGTTGTGAACAAGAGCATCAAATTCAGCTTGCATTGCAGAATTCCATTGGGGAGTTAGCTTAGCTTGCTTATAGGATGTGGGGATTTTTGGAGATGGTGTAGTGGTTGTGAGAAACTGACGAGGTTTTAGGCTATTAGTCTGTGAGCGGGTGGTCATTGGGTGTACTTTGGTGGCTGGCTGGGTTGGTCGGGTTTGGGTTGGTGGGTCAGGTTGAGTAGGAGGAGCTATTGGTTGGGGCGGGGGGGGGGGGGAAGCCATTTGTGGCTGATTTTGTGCCGGAGCAGATGGATTGTGAGGAGGATGTGGAGTTTGGCTAGGAATGGGTGGTTTTTCTCGTCTGCGATACGTGATAAGTGGCCGTGAGGGCAATGTTTGAGATGCTGAAGAAACAGAAGTAGTCTATTTTTGTGGGACTTGTGTAGTGGGTGAAGGAGTGGATGTTGAGATTTGAGAAGAAATATTACCTGATTGTGGAGGGACGCCATCTGAAGCGGAGGAGATAGTTTGCAGGCGTTGAGTGGCCATGGACAACGTAGTTACTGGCGGGGGGAGTTCATAGGAGGAATATGAAATTGAATGAGTGTCCTCCTTGGGTTGTTCAACAGAAATAGTATCCCAAGAAACATTAACTTTATTTTTAAAACTGGAAAATATATTGTGAAAAGGAAAATTGTCTTTCAAAAAGGTCACATCCCTAGATAAATATAATTTGGAGCTAACTGGATCAAAACACTGATGGCTATAATATTTATTAGAAAATTCTAAATAAACACATGGTGTGGATCGAGGTTTCAATTTATTATGGGAATAAGGTTTGAGACATGGGTAGCATAAGCATCCGAAAACCTTGATGGAATTATAATTAGGCACGACCTGAAATAGGATTTCAAAAGGTGATTTATTTTGGAGATTGGGTGTAGACATCTATTGATCAAATAAACAGCTTGATGACAGGCATAACTCCAAAAAATTGAAGGTAGGGATGCTTGGTGTAGTAAAGTACAGGCTGTCTCGATGACATGCCGATGTCGGCGTTCAACTAAAGCAACCCTTTGTGGTGTATATGGGGTGACACTAAGTGTTCAATTCCATGTGTTTTTAGATAGGAATCTAATTTTTGAAATTCACCACCACCATCAGTATAAAAGGATAAAATTTTTGTTTGAAAATGTCTTTCAAGCATGGGATGTAAAGTTTTGAAGATTTCCAGAACTTCTGTTTTAGCTTTGAGTGTGAATAACCACATATATCTTGAAAATTGATCGACAAATAAAACGTAGTATCGTTTTTTGTCAATCGATATTACCGGAGACGGCCCCCACAAATCACCGTAAATTAAATTTAATGGACTAACACTGTGCAAAGAACCTTTTGAAAAAGGCATCCTGTGGCTTTTATTAGAATAGCATGAATTACAAACAGTATTAGTTTTGGAACCAACAACTGGAATGGAAAAATCATGCAAAAATTTATTTAAAACTTGACGATTAGGGTGGCCTAATCGTTGATGCCACAGGTTGTATGAAACAGCAACGTTGCATTTGGGTGGACCATCAACATCCTCCGGTGGCCACTCATACAACCCGTTTTTACTCCATCCTCGAGCTAATGACACCCCCGTAGTCAGATCCTTTACAAGATAAGAGAAAGGAAAAAATTCAATAGATGAGTTATTATCTTGACAAAACCTAAAGACAGAGATTAGATTATTTTTAATAGCCGGAGAGCAAAGGATATGTTGAAGCTGGAATTGGTGATTTGATGCATTAAAATTCACATTACCAGTATGAGAGATTGGAATGGTATTACCATTACCCATGATGATTTCATCCGAACCGTGGTAGTTTTGCGTAGTGGCTAGACTCTGTGTGTCTGAGGCCATATGGTGGGTTGCACCACTGTCAGCGATCCACGGAGTTGACTGATTTTGGAGGCTTGCAGCATAATTAGCACGCGCTTGAAGATGATTGTGAGAGCGTGTCCGACATACACGAGCAGTATGACCTATACGATCACAGAGTTGGCAGTAGAGGTTGTTGTTGGAAGACCGTTGTTGATTATTACGCCGAGGTTGCTGATTGTCACGCCAGGACTGATAATTATTTTGTTGGTTTGGCGCATTTGATCTTCGATTATTGTTCTGGTGATTGGTGGAGCCTTGACGCGTAGGACTGGAAGTAGTTCCCTTAGCAATGTTCGCTGTGATTGGAACAAAAGGTGTCTTTTTGGCATCCTCATGCTGCAGGAAAATCTCATGATTAAGGAGCTTTTCATATAGTTCTTCATAGGGGATTGTTGAATCTTGAGCACGGATAGCGGCTGAAAGTTCTCGAAATTCAGATCCAAGGCCAGTGAGAATCTTCACAATCAATTCTTCATTGGATACGGGGGATCCAGCAGTGGCAAGTTCATCACAAAGAGACCGAACTTGATGGAGATAGTCAGCAACAGGGCGGGAGTCTTTGGAAACGCGGGCTAGACGGTCTCTAAGACTAAAAATACGAGTTTGAGACTTATTTGCACAAGCAGTATGCAAGGCGTCCCAAGCGACTTTAGCATTTGTAGCAGAAGGGACTGTACTGCCAATGGTCACATCTACAGTTGCCAAGATAACATTTTGTATAAGCTGATCTTGTTGAAACCAGGAACGATGATTTTTATTGATCCTACGTATTGGCTTTTATAGCCTGTGTATTACATGTAACAAAGAGATCTACTAGAATACAATCCTAAATATAAAAAGCTAATAAGTACAAAATAACTAGAATACAATCCTAAATATACAAAGCTGATAAGTACAAAAAATAACAAGAGTCCTAAACAAAACAAGAGTCCTAAAATAAATAAGTTAGCCGTTATTAGTTTCCACTTGAACACCCTTATATTCATCATACTAATTGAAAGGCAAAAAGTAATCTAATGAAACAAAGCAAAACTTCTGGCTTTGTATTATTTATATACACAAGGAACGAATTGAGAGAATTAATTAATCCTATGTATATGTGAAGAAGGAAACAAAATTGAAAGCTGTGTTTTGGTGGGAATAGGAGAATTTATTTTACTTTCCCATACAAATTGGGAATAAATAAATAAACCTTTCCCGAATGGGCCTTAGGCGGCATGAATTCGGATTAATCGCACTCAAATGCGGGTTCCGAACAACGGATAGAAACCCCCCAAAAAAAAAAGTGGTGAAGCATATATATACATATATATACGTTTACTGTTTAGTTTGAATGATTATTGGGTAAAACCAAAATAAAATCAATATAACTGGGTTTTTTGAAATTATTAAAATCAAATCAAATCAAATCAAATCAAATAGATAGATTAGCACGTAAAACAATAACATGATATACATTTAATACAAGATATTTAGTATGTATTTGAGATTTTTATGACCAAACAACATTTTGAATAAAGTAAAATAAACCTCCCAAGAAAAAGTTAAATTTTTTTTTATGATCAAACGGAACCTTAAATTATAAATAAACTTTAATGAAAACATATATAAGATATTAAAATTATTCATAAAAATAATATATTATGTATATATATATATATAACATATATATAATTTATCAGTTTTGATTATATTTTTAAATTTTTTGAACAAAATCAAAACTAAATCAAACCAAACCAAATAAAAAACCGATTTATTAACAAGAGGGATAAATTTTCCCAATGGTGCAAATTAGATTGTGCTATCTCTTTTTTGATTGATGCACACTTTATTTTTCCTTGTCTTCTTTATTTTATGATTAAAATAGTAGTAGTTATTTATATGAGAAGACAATATTTTAGAACGCAGTAATTTATTTACTCGAAAATTGTAATCATTTCCCCTTATAGGTAATAACAAAATGGCCTTAAAGTAAGTCTTTGCTTAAGTTGTAAAAGCTTTAACTGGTATTTTATTCTTATATTAGATTGAACATTAGGATTATGGATGTGATAGCTTGAATTGTTGACTTTTATTTTTCGATTAGGCTCGCGCAACTTTAAAATGTGTCACAAGAGTCTAAGGCTCGCTTCTTTATATACTACCAATCAACGTCTCTCATGTGTTTTGTCGATGTGACATTTGTCTAGGATATAACAATGACTTTCTTGTTACTCTGAATACATCTGAGCCAATGAAAATAAAAATATGACATGATTATTATTGGATCTCCAATATTGAGAAATCTAAATTTGAGCTTTGTGTAATTGTTTATCATGTGTTTTATGAAAATATAATCACTTTCTAATTTCGATGCTCACTGCGAAAAAAAATTAGGATCCAGTTACAAAGTTTATTATTAATTTATCGTTAAATAGTTTGTAACTAACGAAATCTTTTGATAAATGTTCCTAATAATCAAACTAGTGAACTACTACATTCTAATAATGATTGATTCCATGAAAATAAGTTGTAAATAATAAAAAATATTAATATTTAAAGTTGAAAACAATTGGGGGGGATTTTGGGCCAACGAAATTGTATTACGTCACTAATTTTTACTGCATAAAAATTTGAATTTAATTTATATATACACCATTTTGATAGAGTTATAAAGAAATCTATTCAAGAATTTATGGTTAATCCCTATTTTTTTATTTTTTTTTCTCAATGGTCATCCAAAAAAGATAAAATAATTATTATACTAATAAAAAAGGTCAATAAATATTATAATTTCGTCGTCTTATTTTATATGTCGCCTTTCTTTTCAAAAAAGTTATCTTACTATAATTAAAAATAATTTATTTTATCCTTATTATTTTAGACGATAAGTTTTAATAGTCTTGTTTTTTCCTTAAAATAAACATTGTCCCAATATAATAATGTCACCTAATAAAATGAGGGTGTACTATGTTTTTGATTATTATGTGAATGACCATTTTTGATTATTGTGAACTCTAAAAAAGCTCTGCTATGCGTATGTTTTTTGCAAGTTATTTTATTTTTTATGTTTGATAATTTGTGGTGTCTGAGCGACTTTCGTGTACTTCAACTAAATTTATGTATATCTGTCATCTCTCGCTAGCAATAGATATTACGAAGAATCACCTAGTGATCTTTTATCTGTGCTGGAATTTGAACATGAAACCTCATGTCTTCTTTTTAATCACCATCGTGTTCGTGCAAGCTTTGGAGACATCGATTAATTCCACGAGATACCTTTTACCTTCAACTATATTACGAGGAATCACCTAGTGATTTTTTATCTTTGTTGTAATTTGAACCTGAGACCTCGTGTCTTTTTTTAATCACCGTCGTGTTCGTGCTAGCTTTCGGGACATCAACTAATTCCACGAGATATCTTTCACCTCCCACATATATTATGAGGAATCACCTAGTGATTTTTTTTATCTCTGTTGTAATTTGAACCTGAGACCTCATGTCTTTTTTTAATCACCATGGTGTTCATGCCAACTTTCGGGACCTCGATTAATTTTTGAGATACCTTCCACCTCCCACCAACAACAGATATCACGAAGAATCACCTAGTGATTTTTTTTGCCTCTACTGAAATTTAAACCTGAGACCTCATGTCTTTTTTATTACTCTGGTGTTTGTGTCAGCTTTCAGGATATTGACTAATTACGCGAAATACCTGCCACCTCCCTCCAGCAAGCAATAGGTACCAAGTAACTCTTTTTATCCGAGGCTAGAACACCTAGTGATTTTTTGTATCTCGTGTCTTTTTTAATATGTGTTCTATCATAGAAACATGACTTATATATTGATTTACCACTAACATGTAATTTTGTGATTCTTTTTCCTAGTTAATATATGTAATTTTTGCGCACCTCGTAAATTCACGGGATATTTGCCACCTTCCACACACAAATCAGGGAGAATCACCTAGGGGTCGTTTGGTAGAATGTATAAGAACAATGCAAAATATAGTGTATTAATAATGTTTGCATTAATAATGCTTGTATTAGTTATGCTTATATTAGTTATGCATATATTATTTCTTATACATTGTTTGGTTTGATGTATAAGAAATAATACATCTTACATAATTTCTATAAAAGAAATGTTTGTTTACAAAAATACCCTTCTTTGATTTTGTACACTTTTTTGCAACAAAATTCTTTTGTCATCTCAAAGATAATTGGTATTGTTGAACTAGTATATAGAGGTTTCGGATTAATTGCAAGACCTTCGTCTTTGCGCATGAAATATTACGCCGACGGATTAACATAGTCGAAACAAAAATAAAATATAAGACGTAAAATTAAGAAATAGTCTCAATTTTTTTTAATCTTTTTAAAGACCCTCGAAGCAAAGCAAAAATATGTTACAATTATTTAAATTAATTATTTATTGTTGTAAATTAAAATGGTAAAAAAATTGTGAAATGTTTTGAAAAAATTCACTATTGCAAATTAAAATGGCGGGAAAAGGAATGGTGAAATATTTTGAAAGGGAAATTGAGCGACATTAAAGTCATTTAATAAGTTAATGCGTGTATTAAAGCCTTTGCATTACTAATACATAAAAAATGGGTGGTATTAGTAATACACACCTTAATACACAATAGAGTGTATAACTAATGCTTGCATTAGTTATACATAGACTAAAAATTATACCAAACAAGGTATTCATAATACACATTAATTAATGCATGCATTATTTTTGTCAATACACTCTACCAAACGACCTCCTAGTGTTTTTGTTATATCTGGGATTTGAACCTGAGATTGTTTTTTTGATAACCATGAAGTTTGGGTTAACTTTGGCACATGTCAACTAAATCAACGAGCTCAAAGTTGAAGGGAAACGCCCCAAACGTGTCTTGGGGTCTATATATAGCCCCTACAGGTAAGGAGATATTGCTATCGTGATCCTAGGGGTCGCTATTGCGCTAGGGCGCTTGCCATCTCCTACAAGCAATAGGTACCAATAGGACACCTAGTATTTTTTTTTGTCTTTGTTGGGATTGAACCTGAGGCCTCATGCCTTTTTTTGTTAACTGTGGCGTTCAAGCCTACTTTTGCACACTACGACTAATTCTACGGGATACATGCCACCCCCACCAGCAGCAATAGGTACTAGATAACTCTGCCACAGAGGCAACAATAATAGATGGAAAGAAATCACCTAATATTTTTGTCCCCACGGGGGATTTGAAGCCGAGGCCTCATGTCTTTATTTGTCAACTGTGGTGTCTGAGCCTACTTTCGCACCCATCGACTAGTTCTACTTGATACCTTTCACCTCCCACCAGCAGCAATAGGTACCAGGTAACTTTGTCCACGGAGATTGGAATAATAGATGGAAAGAAATCACTTGATGTTTTTGTCCTCACGGAAGATTTGAACCTGAGATCTCATGGTCCTCACCCACTTCATTGACCACTATGCCACACCCTTCGGTGAACGTTTGTCGCAAGTTATCGGTTAGCAATTCTATAAGTTGTTGATTATAGAGGCAGATTGATATTGGAATGAACCTTAACAAGAAAAAGGAAATAAAATTTTTACAGTATATAGTAAAATGATTTTTCCTGACTTTTTCGTGTGTTTACTTTTGTATTCTTAATCTCACTACAAATTCTACCTCCGCCACTGCTTTATGCCTGTTTAAGACACCTAAGTTTATTAGAAATACCTATTATTATCTCCAAAAACACGTACTAAACCTGCTAATGTGCTTCTTCAAGGAACAATAAAGCTATAATATACAGTGGATCAATAAATTCTTCAAGATAGTGAGTGACTACAGTACTATTAAAGCCACTCTTAATTTATTTTTTCTACATTATTATTGCAAGAAAGTAATTTACTACAATAGTTTGTAACAAGAATATATAGTATCTTATTCAATTCTTTACAGTTTTAAAACATATTCATGATATTGTAGGCCCAAGTAACACTATAATGAGATGTGAAAAGATGACCGTATCACTTTATTTTTGAGTCCCTCATGTGGGCTTGCAATCTAAAAGGTTTTGCTACAACTTGCAATAAACAACTTAAGGTTGTATATTTAATTTTCTTTTCAAAATGAATTCGTGACTTACTTGTGCTAATCAATAGTTAATGCTAAGTTGGAATGAAGTGGTATCAGAGTACATTAGCGTGGCTGACACCAGAAAATAAATAAAATTATTTTTTTTTGAGAATTTTCTGCAATCAAAAAAAATTCTCGTGCCGAACACAACCTTAGGGCAAGTAAAATTTCTATTAAATTTACTCTTTGAAGTTTAAATGTACATTTGCACATTTCCAACTTTAATATGGTATTACCAAATACCGTACCGAATCGAAGTTTAATTTACCGATTACCAAATTACCGAACCGATGTTTATAAGTGTGGTATGTGGTATCTACCTTCAAATACCGATTATCAAATTATCGAACTCGAACTTTGAAAACACCAAACCGAATATCAAACACCCACCCCTAGTTAAAAGTGAAAGCACTCGTTTACTGTTTAGTTTGGATGATTATAGATTAAAACCAAAATAAAATCAATATAATTGGTTTTTTGAAATTATTAACGTCAAATAAAATCAAATCAAACAAAATATAATACTCCTTTCATTCCTTTTTAATTGCTTCCTCTAAGTCAATTTGACTAAGTTTTAAAGCTAAACTAGTAATGTACCCGCGCGATGCGCGGAAAAAATAAATTAATTATTAAAAATATTATGCATTGATAAAATAAGAACAAAAACATTTAACGATTAAATAAAGATAAAGAACTTCAAGTTACCTTAGCTAAAGCCTTGAGATATTCTTGTGTATTTAACTCAAAATTTTAGTAAGATGACATATCAATATTAATTTAATTCTTTTAAAATTAAAATTTAGATATTCAAAAACTACGTGAAAAGTACTATAAATTACAATTTTTCTCCCTCCCCCCTCCCCCGCAATTTGATTAAAAAATACATCTTAAAATATTAGTCATAATTTATCTTGTTTGACTCTAAAAAAAGGGAGAGCAATTAAAAAGGAATGAAGGGAGTATATATTTTGCACAAACATAAAAAAAAAATATTGAAGGTTTAACTGCTAATTACAACATATACCCAAAATTTGATCCCTAATTAAAACACATATCAAAATAAGTACTCAGATAAATAAGTAAAAGTCGGGTCTGTTATAAAAACAAGAAAGAACAAGAAGAAGAGTAGAGAGAATAGAGAGAATAGAGAGAGTAATTGTTATTTCTTTTCTTGAGGGATCATTTACAATGAAGAAAGCCCTTCTATTTATAGGGGGAATTTTCCCTAGTTTCACACTAAAAGACAAATACATCAAATACTGATAGACATCAAATAGATCTGGATAGATCTTGATAGACATTCACTATAATTGACATATATCATAACACTCCCCCTTGAATGTCTAACAATACGCATATAGGCTACCTCGTTAAAAACCTTACAAGGAAAATCCAGTGGGACAAAACCTCGTAAGGGAAAAAGAGTACAACACGTATTAGCTCCCCCTAATAAGAACATCCTTCAACCTTTGCATTCCGATCTTGTGCACCATCTTCTTGAAAGTTGCAGTTGAAAGAGACTTGGTGAATAAATCAGCCACATTGTCACTTGAACGAATTTGTTGTACGTCAATATCACCATTCTTTTGGAGCTCATGTGTATAGAAGAGCTTTGGCGAAATGTGCTTCGTTCTATCTCTTTTTATGAATCCACCTTTTAGTTGTGTTATGCATGCTGCATTATCTTCATATAAAGTTGTGGGTACTTTGTCACATTTTAAACCACATTTTTCTCGAATGAGATGTATTATGGACCTCAACCACACACACTCTCCGCTTGCTTCATGAATAGATATATTATCAACGTGATTTGATAAAGTGGCTATGATAGACTGCTTTGTTGATCTCCAAGATATGACAGTACCCCCACATATGAACACATAGCCTGTTTGAGACCGAGCTTTATACGGGTCAAATAAGTACCCAGCATCAGTATAACCAACAAGATTGGAACTGCAATCTTTAGAATAAAATAAGCCCATATCGGTAGTCCCTTTTAGATATCGAAATATGTGTTTGATCCCATTCCAATGTCACCTAGTAGGAGCAGAACTATGCCTTGCTAGAAAATTAACTGAAAAGGCAATATCAGGCCTTGTAGTATTTGCAAGATACATTAGTGCACCAATTGCACTAAGATATGGTATTTCAGGACCAAGGAGTTCCTCATTCTTTTCTTGAGGTCGAAATGAATCCTTATTCATATCAAGTGATCGAACAACCATCGGAGTACTTAATGGATGTGCTCCATCCATATAGAATCATTTCAAAACCTTTTCTGTGTAGGCAAATTGATGGACAAAGATACCGTTTGTCAAATGATCAATTTGCAAACCAAGGCATAACTTTGTCTTTCCGAGATCTTTCATCTCAAATTCTTTCTTTAGGTAATCAATTGCCTTTTGAAGCTCTATTGGTGTTCCAATAAAGTTTATGTCATCGACATAGACAACAAGTATAACAAACTCCGACGTTGTTTTCTTTATGAAAACACATGGGCAAATTTCATCATTCGTATAACCTTCTTTAGATAAATATTCACTAAGACGGTTATACCACATACATCCAGATTGCTTCAAACCATACAATGATCTTTGCAATCTAATTGCTTCAAACCATACAATGATCTTTGCAATCTAATGGAATACATTTTCCGAGACTTTGAACTATATGCTTTCGGCATTTTGAATCCTTCGGAAATTTTCATGTATATCTCATTATCAAGTGATCCATATAGATAGGCTGTTACCACATCTATCAAATACATTTCAAGTCTCTCATGGAAAGTGAAACTAATAAGATAACGCAATGTTATTGCGTCCATAACTGGTGAATATGTCTCGTCATAATCGACACCAGGCCTTTGTGAAAATCCTTGTGCAATAAGGCGTGCCTTAGACCTTTGTATTTCATATTTCTCATTTCTTTTTAGCACAAAGACCCATTTATAGCCAAGAGGCTTAACACCATTAGGTGTTTGAGCTATGGGTCCAAAAACTTCACGTTTGGCGAGCGAATTCAATTCAGATTGAATTGTTTCTTGCCATTTTGGCCAGTCATTTCTTTATTGACATTCTGTGATAGATCGAGGTTCAAGATCCTCGCTATCTTGCATGATTTTTGTTGCAATATTATATGCAAAGACATGATCCACTATTATTTCAGACCGATTCAAATTAGTTTCAACATCACTTGAATTTATGGATAGTTCCTCATTTTCTTGAGTCTTAGGCTCATTGATTCCTTCAGGGCTATAAACATTTCTCAGATCTTAAACTTCTGTATGTGGATCTTTCATAGTTTCATCTTGACCATTTGTTTTTCTTTTTCTAGGATTTCGATCCTTAGAACCTAATGGTCTGCCACGCTTCAAGCGTGCTTTAGATTCATTAGCTATGACACTAGTGGATGGTCCTTTAGGGACATCAATTCAAATTGGGACATTCTCTGCAGGAATATGTGATTTAGTGATCCTTTTCAAATCTGTAAATGCGTCCGGCATTTGATTTGTAATTTTCTGCAGATGAATAATCTTTTGTACTTCTTGCTCACAAATAGAAGCACGTGGATCAAGATGAGATAGTGATGGATTTTTCCACAAAATTTCTCTTTTGATGTCACTATCTTCTCCCCCTAATTTTGAGAAAAGTATCTCATCAAACCGACAGTCTGCAAATCGAGCAGTGAACATATCTTCCGTTAATGGTTCAAGATAGCGAATAATGGAGGGTGATTCAAACCCAACATAAATTCCTAACATTCTTTGGGGGCCCATCTTGGTGCGGTTTGGTGGTGCTATCGGCACATAAATACCGCACTCAAAAATTCTCAGATGAGATATATAAGGCTCTTGACCCAGAACCAATTACAACGGAGAAAATTTATGATAATTTGTTGGTCTAAGACGAATAAGTGTTGCAGCATGCAAAATTGCATGACCCCAAACAGAAGTGGGCAACTTAGTTTTCATTAGTAATGGTCTTGCTATCAACTGCAGACGTTTAATTAATGAATCAACAAGGCCATTTTGAGTGTGAACATGGGGTACAAGATGTTCCACTCTTATCCCGATCGATAAGCAATAGTCATTAAATGCTTGGGATGAAAATTCTGCAGCATTATCAAGGCGAATAAACTTGATTTGATTATCAGGAAATTGTGCCCGTAATCGTATTATTTGTGCCAACAATTTTGCAAATGCCAAGTTGCGAGATGACAAAAGGCACAGATGAGACCATCTAGAAGAAACATCTATTAGGACCTTGAAGTATCTAAACGACCCACTTGGTGGGTGAATTGGTCCACAAATGTCCCCATGTATGCGTTCCTAGAACGCGGGGGACTCAATCCCAACTTTTGTTGGCGATGGTCTCACAATCAACTTGCCTTGATAACAAGCATTACATGAAAATTCACATTCGAAAGAACCTTCAATTAATCATTATTGATCCTGGATGTCCCAGACGATCATGCCAAAGTACGAAAGTATTGGAATCAGTAAGCTTCCGGTTTACTATGGAATGTGCCTCAATTGCACAGATCTTTGTCCAATACAGGCCAGAAGATAAAGCAGGAAACTTTTCTATAACACATTTCTGCCCAGAGACATTCTTGGTGATACCAAGATATTCAAGATTCATCTCATCAAATGTCTTTATATGATAACCATTTTCACGGATATCTTTAAAACTCATCAAGTTTCTCCGAGACTTAGGAGAAAATATGGCATTATTTATGATGAGTTTAGTTTCCTTGGGCAAGATTATAATGGTTTTTCCGAAGCCTTCAATCAAATTAGCACTACCAGAAATTGTAGTAACATTAATCTTGTCCATGTTTAGATGAGAGAAATATTTCTCGTCTTTGAATATTGTATGCGTAGTGCCAGAATCAATCAAACATATATCTTCATAATTGGACAACTTATTTTTGAAAATTATCCATATCTTCAAATAAAAAATAAAATATACACAAAATAAATATATCTTTGCACAAAGTAAAAATCATTAATAAATTAATAATTACCTTTTATTAAGTAATTAATTACACAATGGACATTTTTATATATTACGAGATAGTGCATACAAAACCTTTACTGCAATAACATAGTAATATAGCCTAACAGCCCCACAATATATTATATTATCATTATACGAAATATTCCAAACCAGAAGTGTTTTTTTTTTTTTTTTTTTTTTTTTTTGCAAAATATTAGATCTATGAAATAGAAAGGATGAAGTAGTAATGATAATAATGTGTAAGACAGTGTGTTGTTGCTTTTTCCTTTTTTTTTTATTCAATAAATAATGATAAAATTAAAATTCATTTCTATTCAATAATAAATAAATAATAATATAACTGAACTAATCAATATTAATCAAAAACTAATACTCATGCAAACAACTACTTTTACATGATTCTTTATTCACTAACTATTATCAATAAAAATAAAATAAAATTAAAAATCATTCATCCTTTCATGTTTATGGAACCATCACCAATCAAGTGATCAATCTTTTCTTCAGGGTGCTCGAAAAAATCTGCTACATCCAAACATGTGATGTCAACATTATTTTCAGAGAGAAAGTTAGCCTCGGAATTTCTCTCTTTCTTCTTTAGTGATGCTTGATAAAGATCAACCAAGTGCTTGAGAGCACGACAATCACGTGAATAATGTCCTTTTCCTCCACATCGAAAACAAGTAACTGCTTCACGTTTCTCATTCTTTCTCTTTTTGTTTGATGAATTATTAACACCCGGAACAGGGTTTCTTTCTTGGTCATCATGACCACGACCACGACCACGTCCACGACCAGGGCCGCGACCTTTTCCACGCCTAGCATGGTGAGCGTGCACATCATTCACCTCAGGGAATGGTGTAGATCCAGTTGGTCGGTTCTCGTGATTTTTCATCAATAAATCAGTATTTTGTTCAGCCACGAGAAGATGAGAACTCAGTTCAGTATACTTCTAGAAACCTTTTTATCGATATTGTTGTTGTAAGAGAACATTCGAGGTATGAAAAGTGGAGAGCGTCTTTTCCATCATATCATTATCATTGACCGTCTCTCCACAAAGTTTCAATTGATAAGAAATTCTGAACATGGAAGAATTGTATTCATGAACAGACTTGTAGTCTTGAAATCTTAGATGCGTCCACTCATTTCGTGCTTTCGGGAGGATGACCATATTTAAGTGGTCAAACCTTTCTTTTAGACTATTTCACAATACGAGTGGATCTTAGTATTAAGGTACTTAATTTTCAGAACTTCGTCAAGATGGTGACGCAAGAAAATCATAGCCTTAGCACGATTTTGACTAGATGCTGTATTTTCATTCTTTATGGCGTCTCCAAGACCCATAGCATCTAGGTGGATTTCGACATCCAACACCCATGAAATATAGTTCTTGCCCGAACTTTGAAGGGCAACGAACTCACACTTCGTAAGATTGTTAGCCATATGGAAAAAGGAAGAAATAAAAAAAATACGTTAGCCTTCAAATTTGAGGCGCTAGAGTCTCGTGCTGATAACGTGTTACAAAAACAAGAAAAAGAGTAGAGAGAATAGAGAGAGTAATTGTTATTTCTTCTCTTGAGGGATCATTTACAATGAAGGAAGCCCTTCTATTTATAGAGGGAATTTGCCATAGTTTCACACTAAAAGACAAATATATCAAATCCTGATAGACATCAAATAGATGTGGATAAATCTTGATATACATTCATTATAATTGAAAAATACCATAACAGGGTGTATTTAAAAGAGTATAATCACTTTCTAATTTCTATGCTCACTGCAAAAAGAAATTAGGATTCATTTACAAATTTTATTACTAATTTATCATTAAATAGTTTGTAACTAACGAGATCTTTTGATAAATGTAGCTAATAACCAAACTAGTGAACTACGACATACTGTACTAATAACGTTTGATTCCATGAAAATAAGTTGTAAAAAATAAAAAATATTAATACTATTTAAAGCTGAAAACAATTGTATTACGTCACTAATTTTTACTACATTAAAATTTGAATTTAATTTATATATACACCATTCTGATAAAGTTATAAAGAAATCTAGTCAAGCGTTTATGGTCAATCTCTATTTTTTTTTTAATTTCTTCTCAATGATTGTCCAAAGAAGACAAAATTATTAATATTATTATAATAAAAAAGAATCAATAAATATTATAATTCCCATCTTATTTTATATGCCACCTTTCTAGTTGGTCCCAAAAAAAAAATTATTCCGTATCTATTACTAAAATTAAAAACAATTCATTTTATCCTTATTTTTTTAGACGATAGGTTTTAACAATCTTGTTTTTTTCTTAGAATAAGCATTGTCCCAAGTTAAATAATGTCACATAACTCGATTACCGTTTATCAAAAAATAAAGTCACATAATAAAATGATGGAGTACTATGTTTATGATTATTATGTAACCATTTGTGTACTTATTAAATTCATGGATATCTGTCATTTCTCAGTCGTAATTGTTAGAGTTGCCTCATATTATTTGTCTCTCTGCTGACTATGCCTTCCAGCTTGGTTCTTGGCAGTTGCCCAATTGTAGGAAAGTTGAGTAGATCATGTGCCTATTGTGCAGTTACTGGTCACCAGTTTTTCCTTGAAGTGTAGCCTATTTCTTAGGGGCATTTTCTGTATGTTGGTGATATATATTTTCTCTGTAACTGCTTGAGGCAGTGTCTTTCTTGTACTGAAGATTAAAATCTTCTTTATCCTCATTCCTTCATATTTTGAATTCTTGAGGATTTGCCGTGTTTTTTCCCAACTTGGGTTTCCATGTTAAATTTGTCTGTCATCTATTTTATTTCCAAATTTCTTTCTTGATTTTATATGTGTGTTGTTCCTTGATGTAAGTGAGTTTCTGACAAGTGGTATCAGAGACAGGTTCAAGGATGTCTACTGTAACCAAGTTTGATATCGAGAAATTTGATGGAAAAATTAGCTTTAGTATCTGGAAGATCCAAATGAAGGCTGTTCTCACACACAACGGTTTGAAGAAGGCTTTAGATGGCAAGTCTAAGAAGCCTGATTCTATGAACGACGAACAATGGGAGGAGTTGGATGAAAAGGCACTTTCTGCAATTCAACTTAGCCTTTCCAAAGAGGTTTTGCGGGAGGTTATTCGTGAGACTACTGCTGCAAGTCTCTGGTTGAAACTTGAGTCTCTTTATATGACCAAAATCCTTGCCAATAAGCTCCGTCTCAAAGAGCGTTTATACACGCTTCGTATGTCTGAAGGTTCTTCCATTCAATCTCATCTTGATGCATACAATTCAATTATAATAGATCTGGAAAATTTAGAAGTTCAAATTGAGGATGAAGACAAGGCTATCTTGTTAATTGTCTCTCTGCCATCTACCTATAAACACTTCAAGGAGATTATGTTATATGGAAATCATGAAACTTTATCTTATGAAGACGTTAAATCAAATTTGTTGTCCAAAGAAAAATTTGATCTTGAAGTTCATCCAGAAGATAAAACAGAGGGCTTGTTTGTTAGAGGTAGATCACAGAACAAAGGGAGTTATTCCAGCAAGACATGTCATTACTGCAAGAAACCTGGGCATGTTATTTCTGAATGTGAAAAGATGAAGAATAAAAAGGAGAGAAGAAAATAACAAAACGTGTTGTCTCTGCTGATAAGAAGAACTCTTCTGAATGGGTTTTGATACTGGATGTACATATCATATGTGTCCTCGTAAGGACTGGTTTTCAACATATGAAAAAGCTGAATTAAGTGTTGTCCTAATGGGGAATGATGTCCAATGCAAAGTTGTTGGAATTGGTACTGTACAAATAAGGACCCATGGTGGCGTTATCAGAACCTTAACCAACGTTCATCATATTCCTGACCTGAAATGCAACCTGATTTCTTTGGGTACTCTTGAATCTTTTGGATGTAAATATTCAGCAGAAGGTGGAGTTCTCAAGGTTTCAAAAGGTTCTCTCGTCTTGATGAAAGGAATAAGACGTGGGACACTCTATTATTTGCAAGGTTCAATTGTGACAGGATCTGTAGTGATTTCCACATCATTATCTGATGATGATCTCAGTCGTTTATGGCATATGCGCCTGGGTCATATGACTGAGAAAGGTATGACTCTTCTTAGCAAAAGAGGTCTTCTCGGTAATCAAGTTACTGGGAAATTGGTTTTCTGTGAACATTGCATATTTGGAAAATAAAAGAGAGTGAGTTTTTCAGCAGCTATACATCGCACACATGGTCTTCTTGATTATATTCATTCTGATTTATGGGGGCCTTCAAAGGTTACATCTCTCGGAGGAAAACGCTACATGATGACCCTTATAGATGATTTCTCTCGCAAAGTCTAGGTTTATTTCTTAAGACAAAAAAATGAAGCTTTTCTTAAGTTAAAGAACTTCAAGGCTCTTGTTGAGAATCAAACTGGAAGGAAGATTAAAAAACTCCAGACTGATAATGGCTTGGAGTTTTGTGAGTCAGATTTCAATGAGTTCTGCACGAGTCATGGTATTGCTAGACACAAGACTCTTGTTGGGAAACCCCAACAAAATGGAGTTGCGGAACGTATTAATAGAACTCTTCTTGAGAGAGTTCATTGTATGCTCTCTAATGCGGGACTGTGGCATCGTCGTGATTTTTGGGCTGAGGCAATTTCTACAGCTTGTTATCTCGTCAACCGATCTCCTCACTTATCCATTAACTTCAAAATTTCAGAAGAAGTTTGGTTAGGTAATCTGGTGGATTTCTCTAATTTAAAAGTATTTGGATGCCCTGCTATTTCCCATGTTAATGATGGAAAGTTAGCTCCTAGGGCTGTAAAATGCTTATTTCTTGGCTATGCTTCTGAGTCAAAAGGGTATCGTTTATGGTGTTCTGATTTGAGAAAAATAATTTTGAGTAGAGAAATCACTTTTAATGAAAATGCACTGTTGTGTTCTGGAAAAGAGTCTTCTGTATTATCTCCTGGTGTAGGTGATCAACAAGATACCAGTGAGAAGGTGTAGTTAGAAGTGAGAACTACGTCTCAAAAGGTTGACCCTATCTCTTCTACAGATCCACAATGTAGAGGTGATGTTCATGTTGATGAACAAGATTCTAGTACCACCCGTCCCGTTGAGCCACAATTGATGGATGATTCTTCTATTGCTCATAATAGACTAAGGAGAGTTATTAGGAAACCCAACAGATACAGTGATAATGATGGCCTGATTGCCTATGCACTTACAGTTGCACAAGAGATTTCTGAAGGAGTTGAACCTACTTCATATTCGGAGGCAATCACCAGTTCTAATTCATCTCAGTGGCTGATAGCAATGCAAGAAGAAATTGAAAGTTTGCATAAGAACGGGACATGGGATTTATGTGAACTTCCGAATGGTCGTCGTGCATTAAGATGCAAATGGATCTACAAATGGAAAGAAGGAATTCCTGGGGTTGAAGATGCAAGTTGGAAAGCTCGTTTAGTTGTTCGAGGCTTTGATCAAAAGGAAGGCATTGATTTTAATAAAATTTTCTCTCCCGTTGTTCGTCATTCTTCCATTAGAGTGCTTCTTTCCTTCGTTCCACTATTTGACTTGGAATTGGAGCAATTAGATGTTAAAATGACTTTTCTACATGGAGAATTGGAGGAAGAAATTTATATGAAGCAACCTCAGGGCTTTGTTGTTTAGGGAAATGAACAACTTGTTTTCCATTTGAAAAGGTCCTTGTATGGACTTAAACAAACACCTAGGAAGTGGTACAAGCGATATGATACTTTTATAGTTGGTCAGGGCTACACACGAAGTCAATATGATAATTGTGTGTATTTTCAAAAGTCTTCAAATGGTTCCTTCATTTACTTGTTATTATATGTGGATGACATGTTGATTGCTTCAAAAGACATATCTTTGATCAAGAAGCTTAAATCTCAACTAAGTAATGAGTTTGAAATAAAGGACCGTGGTGCAGCAAACAAGATTCTGGGAATGGAGATTTCTAGAGAATGACAAGCTGGAAAGCTATACTTGTCTGAGAAAAGATATGTTCAGAAAATCCTTGACAAATTCAATATGAGTAAGAGCAAGTCCGTCTCAACTCCTCTAGCAGCTCACTTCAAGATATCTTCTGAATTTTGTCCTAAAACAGAGGAAGAGATTGAAATAATGTCCAATGTTCCCTACTTCAGTGCAGTTGGCAGTCTCATGTATGCCATGGTCTGCACTAGACCTGATCTTGCATATGCTGTGAGTATGGTAAGTCAGTATATGCACAATCCTGGAAAGTACCATTGGGATGTGGTGAAGTTGATTTTTTGATACTTGAAAGGTACGGTTAATCTTGGTTTGGTCTTTGATAGGAACAAGGTGACATCTAATGATGTTGTTGGGTTTGTTAATTCTGATTATGGTGGTGATCTTGATAGGCGCAGATCTCTCTCCGGGTACATCTTCACTTTATGTTCTGGTTCTATTAGTTGGAAAACATCTTTGCAATCTATTGCAGCTCTATCCACTACAGAAGCAGAGTACGTTGCGGCTACTGAAGGTGTGAAAGAGGCTACATGGTTACGTGATACAAGAATTCCTAGCTCGAGACCTTTCACACGAAGCCAAGCGCGTGAGTTGCCATGACTCCAAGCCTTGTTCATATCCTTGGCCTTGTGTGAGGCCCTTGTGAGCCCATCCAAGGGCCTATACTTATTAAAATGTGAAGAGGCCCAACAAAACACCCCAAACCCACCCACTTAATGCCAAGGGTATTTTGGTCTTTTGTCCCTCCTTTGTAATTGACTATATAAGTCATTTGTTAGGGCTAGTCTTGTGGTAGTTCATTCATGATATTTTGAGAACACAAGACTTGTAATAATTTGAACTTTTCTCTTCCATTGGAGAAGCTCAAAACCGAAATTCCCAATTGGAGTGACACTTGGGTTGAATCTTGGCTAGAAACTAGGATCTTGAGGTCATTGAGTTCCTCTTGGTCCAAGTAAGATCTTGGTGATAATATTCTTTAATCTTAGGGTCCTTTCATGTTGTTAGGGTTCTTAGATTCTTAAATATTGTATGTCAAGTTACTATCTTTAATTTTGTAATCTTGTTGTTTGTGTGGTAACATAGTGAAGCCGTGTGGGGATATTTTCGATTCACTATAGTTGATTCCACTTTATTGCTCTTGTTGTTTTTATTGTAATCTCTATCATCTTGTCATTTTTGTAAACCTTGAAGTCTAGTGAAGCCGTGTGTGGCCTATTTCGATTCACTAGCATTGTTGTTGTTCATCTTGTTATTCTTGTGTTCTTTTGTTGGCTTGACTCTCTTGATACACACTCACTTTTGTATCATTTGGTATCAAATCCATCTTTGATTTTTTTTAACAAGATCAATCTTGGGCTTGGGACTTGAAAACTACAAAAAAAAAAAACTGAAAACTGAAAAATTCCAGAAACAGTCAAATCTGTCCGTTGTTGTGTTCTTGGCAAAAAATTGTATTCTTGTTGTGTCTTGGCAAAATTTTTAATTGTCTTGAGTGTTGTTTCTAGTTTTAGTTCTCTTGTTCACTAACACTTTGAGTCGATCCAGATTTGAGCTCTAAAAATTGATGTTGTTATTGTGAACTTGAACTTGGTTGTCCATTGTTGAACATTGTTGTTGTGGTGGATTGTTTTGGCCGTGGTTGTTGTTGGTTGTTATTTGTGTTGTTATTGTGTTCTTGTTGTTCTTCACCCTTTTCATCTTTGTTAAACAAAAAGTGAACATTAGATCCACAAAAGGTGAAACACCAAGTTGTAGTATTTGTTGATGAAAGACTTGATCACATCACTCAAAAGACTTGACAACCACTTTTTACCTACTTTCCTTGATTTAATGACTTTGTTTCAAGGAGAAAGTACCAAGAAGGTCAAGTCTTGGTTTTGAACTTGAAAAGTAAGCTTCAAGACCAAATTTCTCTCCATTAACCAATTCCACCATTTCAAAATTGTAGATTGGTCAAGACTTGAAATTGGAGAGTAAAATTCTGACAAAACCGAGGTCAATAGTGGACTGCCACATCACTAAATTACTGTTCACACAACATTTTGAGTTCAAATTTTAGATTTCTTAGTTTCATTTTACTGTTTCTTAGTTTTGTTTGTTGGTTTGAACACTATTTGACAACCTAGTACATTCCTACTAGCTTGTTAATCAGTCCTTTGAAGCTTTGTGTTCGTGTCAACGTTTGTTTGTGTGCTTTTGTCGTTTGAATACGTTGTAACTATTGGCTCTAGTACGATGAGAATTCTTTGAGTTTCCAACAAAAATCCACTCCGGATAAGAGCATACTCATACCTTAAGGATTCAACTAGCCAATCTACAACACTTGAGTGTGAGTGAGAAGAGGGATTTTAACTAACTTATTTGTTGTTTTTGTAGGTGATACCTTGACAATGGAGGGAACCACATCTCAAACCATGGATTCTAATGAAATGGAGAATATGAGGGTCACTCTTGAGGCTATGACCCGAGCTCTTGAAAGATTGAGTACGGAAGTGGGAGCCAAAAGGGGAGAAGTGATGACTATTAGTGGGAGGTTAGAACAAGTTGAGAGTCAAAGGAACTCTCGTCCTTCTAGTCCTCGAAATGTTTCATCAAGTGGACATGATAGAAATTCCTCAGCCACCGTTACTCCCGAAACATGGCCATAATTGCCAATTTCTTCACTAGCTCCCCTAAATGCCGCAAGCCAAACCACTCATAAAATTCTAAATCGATACTCCAATAGACCAACCCATTCCAGAATTCCTCAAGGTCCGCAAGAGGTACTCAAACGTAAAATGCCTCCACAAAACCTGAACCTCCTTTTCCAAGCTCCACTAAACCAAAGACCACCACCTCCACAAAATCTAATTCCTCTGAATCAAGTTCCAAATGTCCAAAACCGTCCCGTCCACCTTGAGGAATATGGTAGAGGGGATTATGAAGGGTATGAAGCCTTTGATGATGCCTACATGAGGGAGGAGGAGATGAGATGGGGTCGTGTGTATCCAAGGAGATACCGAGGCTATGGAGAAAGAGGAAACTGACACCTAGAGAGAGACGTGTGCATCAATACCATCAAATTGAGTCTACCTATCTTTAAGGGTGAAAGTGACCCCGAGGTGTATCTCGCTTGGGAATCAGCGTGTGACAAGGTATTCCAAGTGAATGATATTTCGGAGGAGAATAAGAGTTGTTATGCCATAGCCCACTTTGAAGGCTATGCTAAAACTTGGTGGGAATACATCAAGCGATTAGGCAACGAGTTGATAGATGGGCAACCACCACCAGGGTTTCGGTTAAGGTATCTAATGAGGAAATGGTACCTTCCTGATAGTTATCTTCATGAGTTGCTTGCGAGGTTGTACAACTTGCGACAAGGGAATCGAAGTGTTATGGCATACTATGATGAGTTTCAACAACTCATGTTGAAACTTGACCATCGGGGAGAACAAATCGGCCATGACATCATTCGGTTCAAGTGTGGGTTGAATAAGTAGATTGCTACTCTCTTGACTCTCGATAAATTTGATACCGTTGAAGGCATCTTTCAAGCGGCCGTTGAAATTGAAAGAGAACTTAAGGAAAAAACAAGTTACAAAGCCAAGGGTCAAGCACCCTCGGGTTGGCCGAGGGGTAAGGAGGTTGCTTCCTCCACCATGGGTTGGCACAAAAACAAAGACCAACCCATCACTACAAGGCAGCCTAAGCCCAAGGCAATGCAAAAATATCCACCAAGGCAAGAGGCTCACAAGTATCCTAATCCTAAGAGGTTCCAATGTTTCAAGTGCCAAGGTTGGGGACATAAAACCAATAAATGTCCAAACCGATGCAATGTGATCCTAAGGGAAGGGATATTGTATTACCTTGGTGAGGAAGTGGGTCTTGAAAATGAAGAGAATGAGGCCAAGCCTCAAGATGGAGAGGAACCCAAAAATGAGCCACATGATGATGATGATAATTGTGAGGATGCATATCCGCAAGAAGGGGAGTGTGTGGTTCCAAACTTTGTAGTGAGGCGTGCCATGATTAGTAAGGCGATAGATGATCCTAGCCAATGAGAGAATCTATTCCATACTAAATGTCTTGTGAAGGGAAGTGTGTGCACTATGGTGATAGATAGTGGAAGTTGTACGAATGTGGTTAGTGTTGCAATCGTGAACTTTTTGAAATTGCCGACTACACCTCACACTAGTCCTTACAAGTTGCAATGGCTGAATGAATGCGGCGAGTTAAAGGTCACAAGGCAATGCGTGATACAGTTTAAGGTAGCCAACTACCATGATGAGCTGCTTTGTGACGTGATACCAATGCAAGCTTGTTGTAACACCCCGTATTTTTGGGCTAGAGTTTAGACCATCGTTCCTACGTATATAGACCCGAACTGAATTATTCTTGTAACGCCCCGTATTTCGGGCTACAATATAGACCATGATTTCAATGCGTTGATAATCCCGAATCCATAAATCCTGTGCCAATATGGCGTGTTAATTATTTGCGTAGTATGTGAATCCATTCAAGCTTGAATTTAGACCATAGAGGTCCTTCAACTCAAGGATGAGTTGAAAATATTTCGATCGATTAAGTTTTAGTAGACGTTGTAATTTGCGTCAGCTTCCATCGACCATAACTCTCTGTATGTGTCGAATTAGAGAACCTACTATGTGTCAAATGATAGGTCTTCGAGTTAGATTTCTAACGATACCAATTTTGCTAAAATACGGCACCCGAGCGAGAAGTTATGGCCTTTCAAAGTAGTAGGCGGTGCCTATGTAAACATAGGCGATAGCATAGGCAACGCCTATGTAAAGGTTTCAAGTGACTTAAACACTCCATTTTTGGGGCAGAATGGTCCTTTTCCACCCTTACTTAGCCCTAAACACGAAATTCAGTTCCCAAAGACCCAAAATACACCTTCATTCATAAAAATTGTTCAAGAACTCTTTCTAGGGTTTCAAAATAAAAACCCAAGCAACTCAAGATTCAACCGTGGATTTTAGAAACTAATTGCATAGTTGGAATCCTCTCAGCGTAGGCTTCAAGAAGCACCTAATATTCATAGTAATCGAGGTACATTGGGTTATCTCAAAAATCTCATGGGCTTTAAAAATTCATGTTTTTAAATGGGGGTTTTGAAATTACGAATATGATTATGTTTTAAACATTTTATGATATTGATTTGGCCCTTAGGCCTACTCCCAAAGTGATTTGCTATAGGATATATGTATATGCATGTATTCCGAAAAGATGTTAACTTGAGAGCATGAATGATATGAAATTTCCTCTCTTGATGTGAATTTGTTTTAAATGTTCATATGATGTAAATTGTTTGAAAACATCTTGAAGAGCATGACATGAAATGTTTTGAGAATTGATATGATTTTGACTTGAAAACGAGAAGGTTATTCATGTTGAATACAATGGTTGAATGAGAAGAATGATGTGATATTGATGGCTTGCAAGTCCGATATGACGATACCCTACAGAGTATGACATGTGATTTATTTGAACAAAGATTGAATGCATTGATTTTCATGAGAAAGGTGGATTCCCGAAGAAGGCGTTTGAGTGAAAGGGCTCATCACTGGAAACCGTAGTTGCCGATGCGGGTCATATGATATTGTATCCTACATGGGAGGATAATAAAATAATTAGGTCACCTCACATGGGGGGATTCCCTGTGGTGTACTCACATGGGGGGTATACCGGCTCCAAATCCTGGCGGCTACTTGGATTGGAGGCTTGGCCGCTGAGCACCAGAGGCGGATTCCACATAGCCGTGGAATTACAATTGTAGGGTATTCCACCTAGCTCCATCTCATTACATTGGTATTGAAAACTATTACATTATGCCCATATGTTTTCAAATAACTTGATATGAAACTGCTTTATAATGGCTCTCACCTATATTGTGTAAAAATATTATATTTCTGTTTTGATTTCTCTGCGTACCAGTACTTTTGTATTGACCCCCTCTCCTCCCAGGTTCGGAGGCACAGTCTAGGGATCTAGACAACCAATAGATTCCTTCCGACAGATCGCAGAATCAAGTGGTGAGCCTTCTATATTTCGGAAGGCCTGATGTCTGCAGTTTAATTTATCATTTATTAGTTTTGGGTCTACTGGGGGCCTTGTCCCAGTTCTCAGATAGACATTTTTTTTAGTCATGTAGTAGAGATTTCGCAGACGTTATAGAGATGTTGATTGAGATTGTGGGACATTATTCCCCATTATTGTTTTCAATATATTCTTGACCATGTTTCCGTTATATAGTGTATCTTCCGTATTTCTTTTTCATATAAGTCGTGTGCATGATTACCATATAGATAAGGGATGTTTTGGCCCTTGATGGTTTGGAATACTCATCATGGCCAGGGCCCTGGTTCGGGTCATGACAAACTTGGTATCAAAGCACGCTTCATGGTCCCAGGGTGTCTGCAAAATCGCATCGGGTAGAGTCTTGTTTATGGGTGTGTAGCGCGCCACACTTATAAGCAGGAGGGCTACTAGGCGTTTAGGAATGTCTCTTTTTCTTTATGTTCTAGTTCGTACAATAGAGTCAAAATGTTCCCCTTTCATACTCAAATTCATGCTATGGTGTTGCCCATACAAAAGTAACAGTCATCCCAATTCTTTCCTTACTCGGACATTCTCTGACATGTCCCATTATTGGGCTGATTCAAGTGCAAAAAATTTAGAATATACATTATATAGTCCTTTTCGATTGATTCCTATAAGATTTAAAAATTATGCAAAGACTCGATAGGAGTTTGTTAGTGCATCAATATGTGTTGATTCTGATGTAAATATTAATCCTGATGGAATCGTGCATTCCAGCTTAAGGTATTAAGTGTATCTAGTCCCTCTCAAAATCTTGTTACAGATGTGGACAATGTATAGCAGAATGTTGGAACTGTATTTCTACCGAATAGTAGTATAAGTTAAAGTGTTGTTGTCATGACCTATTGGTAGTGATATTGGACCAAGAAGTTGGTGATGTAAAGTCACAAAGTTAGAAGTCAGAGTGAGGGTGATTTTGTGTAAATGAATATTTCAGTTGAATAACCGATGTTTGAGGATGATTTACCCCTTTATAGTGATAAACTAATTTGGTAGCTAGCAACATGTGTGGATAGTATGGTAGTCCATGGAGGAAGTGTTTGACTCCAATTTTGTGTCTACAGAGTAAGATGTGTATTCTTAGTTCATTGAATATTGCATATTAAATCTCTATCTCATGAAATATTGTCATCAAAGTGTTGTTGAAACATAAAGTCTAGTGAAGCCGTGTGGGGCTCTTTCGATTCACTAGCATAGTTGACTTGTCATTCATCCCATTTTCTTGTTCAAAATAGAAAATCAAAGTCTAGTGAAGCCGTGTGAGGCCTATTTCGATTCACTAGCAACTTGTTGTCCATTTTGTTGTTCTTTCGTTGGTTTAATATATGTATGGATGAATCTGCTTGCATGAGATTGAGTTGGTAAAGAGGTCATTTGTCCTTGTGAGTTAGTTTAGTATAAGGTAGAGAAGGAGTTGTTAGTCAGGGTGATTTGTTGGTTTCTTGAATGTGAAAATGGCTATATTAGCGAGTAAGTTATGATTATAGACTCATGGTTGTTTGAGGAATTTGAAGGCAGTCTAAATGTATGATTGAGTGAGTAAGTATGAGGTGAGAAATCCGTATAAGTAGAAAAGATTGTATGGGGTTATAATATAAGATTAAGGTTGATCATGTCTATTATGTGACCTTACCCCTTGACCTTCTTTTATTGATAGTTGTAAACTAGTACTACTTATGAGAAGGTATGTAGCAGATTTTGAAGTATTTGGGATAGAATTTCCAATTTGATAGATTAGTATATTATGTTGTACTCGTCATTGGTGGTAGATGATTGATGCTAGACCATTGGCTTGAATTTAATGTAGGATGTGGATGTAAGAATAGTGGCATGAGATTAATGATGTATATTTGTTGGAATAAATATTAGTAGGCTTGATGTGTTGAAATAGTACGTGCTAATGAGTTATGATAAGGAAGACCGTAAGGTCAAGGTCGATTATTGTTGTTATGAAGTTCTAGTGTACTAGTGTTTCTTGATGTTTGTTTCATGGTTTCCAAGTGAGAATCATGCGTAAGGTTGGGTTGTAAAATCATGTTTAGCACTAGACATTATGTTTGAACAATTGAAGTTCATAAAGGTGGATGTGATGATTTCTTGATCAATGATGTTAGTTATATGAAAGTGATCTAATAGGCTTGAATGGTGTATGAAATGCTTAAGTTTAAATTGATTCGTAATGAAGTATAATGTTGTAGGTATGGTGTAGAAGTATGCCAAGGTGATATGAGGTTGCGGCATATTTTTCTAAGACTATTACATAATTTGTATGGCTAGTAGTACCATTGAATTGTTAAGTGGAGAAAGACTAGTTAGATGGTATATGGTGATCTAAATAGCCATGTTAAGTGTTAGAATCTAAGTTTGAGTTTTGAAGGTTGAACCAATAGAAATAAGTATTGGTGGCTTTGGAAAGATAGAGTATATCCCAGAAGGTAGTCATTCGGGTTAAGTCTACGATATGCATGTATTATCATTTTTTTCTCTTTCAGACCCTAGAGTGCAGTAAGTGTAGTTCAGTTAGAATCTGGTAAGGGATATCCCAAACTCTAGATGATGACTTGAAGCTAAGGGAGAGATAATAGAATGAATGACCAAGTAAGGCTCTCAGATTCTAGTAGTGATGCAGTATGATTTAGAACATCAGAAAGTGAGGGTGAATCTCAACCCATTCCTATCTCAGTATTTTTTTTAGTTATTCGGATGCTTACTGATGCCTTACGATCCAGTTCCATGATCGTAGTTCATGATTCCTGTATATGATAGAGAGTCACGTACTCTTCTAGTTCCGAGATAATGAGTTCTAGTTCATTCAAGTAGTCTGAATCATATTCCTTATGTTATGAACTCTAGTTGAGGTCATGCAACTCATGACACATGTAATCACTCTTTATAGTGTGCTCAGTTCCGTATAAAAATCTTTTCATGCTTCAGGATCTTATGTTTTAACCTTTTAGTGACCCTCCCTATGCAATGATAGTGGTGACGATGTAAATGTTCTTGTTGATGGAAGATCATAGTATGCTTGCTTAGATAAGGCCATAAGTATGAAGTAAGAGTTGGGGCCAAGTCTTTGATACATGTGATGGTTAGTGGAAAAGTTGGTGTGTGTATGTTTTTAGGATAGCGCGTGGGAGTTATATTGATAATAGTTTAGAAACTATGTAAAGTATGTATTTATGGGTGATTGCCTTGGAGTTAACATGTGGTTATAAATTAGGCTTGAATGACGTTTTAGGATTGTAGTGGAAGGTCGCAATATGCATTAGCGACTTCATATTAAGAGTTCAAAGTAGTCATTGAAGTGGTAAGACATGTTATACTTAGGATGTGATCTTTAAAGGAGGTATAGAAGATTGCATCATATGGTTTAGAATAATAGCATGGTCTGGCATGTTGTATTTTGTGTGACTTAGAGTTAGGCTTGATCACGGCGAAGGGATTAAGTTATTTCCGACATTAGTAGAAAGATTTGTCAATGCTCATATGAGAATTTTAAGCTGAGTTGAATGAATATGATATTTATAGGGAATAGTATAGTTAAGGGATTTCGGGAAGTGCGCTAAGCCTGAAAGTAAGAAGTTGTATTGCCAAAGGTCTGGTAATTCTATCCTAATTTAGGAGTTATATGTCTATATTCCAGACTACAGAGTGGTGTCATTGTGATGATTCCTTAGTGGGTGTCTTGTGTAATCCAAACCCAAGATTCGTGGCTGCCTATTACTGCTAGAACTTCCTTAGAGAGAGTGTTGAAGAGAATACTCCAGTTAAGTATGAGGGTGTAGTATAATTCAGTCTGTATAGTCAGTAAGTCAGTTTAACAAGCAGATTTGCATGGCTTGTTTTCTCGTCTTTTCATTTATTCATGCTACCCGAAATCTCAGACATGCTACTATTCTAAGATAGAGTATACTAGTAATTGCGAGTATAGATCAGTTCATGCGTCATGCATTAGATTCAGATTCCAGAGTTTCAGTTATTATTCAATTCGTAGGTGCCCTATGCATCGCCTCAGTTTTCCGAGTATCTTAGTGAATTGAGCATTCATAGAGGGACATAGGGTCCCAAGGGGGAGATACCCCATTCAGCTGCATGCATAGATTCTTATTACAAGCTTCGCACAAATTATCATTGTGTATTAAGTCATACGTCATACATTAGTTCAGTCAGATATGCATGCATTAGAAATGCATGTTCAATAGAAAAGTTCAGCTTATCAGTATATTCAGTTCTGCGTTCATGAGAACAACTCAATAACAAATCCATGCATAAGATATGCATGATTCATTATGAGAATTCAGCCTATGAGTCGCTTCAGTTGTGTATTCCATGCATCATATATGCACGTCCGGTATAAGAATTTAGAACATCAGTAGTTCCAGTCTTATAGTCATGTTTCAGATCAGTGTATTCTTTCTTAGAGAAACATATCATGTCTGCGTAATTCCATACCTCTAAGCTTCAATATGTTCCTACCCATCATTCGAGGATGAATGATCCCAAGGGGGAGATAATGTAACACCCCGTATTTTCGGGCTAGAGTTTAGACCGTCGTTCCTACGTATATAGACCCGAACTGAATTATTATTGTAATGCCCCGCATTTCGGGCTACAATATAGACCATGATTTCGATGCGTTGATAATTACGAAGCCATAAATCCTATGCCAATATGGCATGTTAATTATTTGCGTAGTATGTGAATCCATTCAAGCTTGAATTTAGACCATAGAGGTCCTTCAACTCAAGAACGAGTTGAAACTATTTCGATCGATTAAGTTTTAGTGGATGCTGTAATTTGTGTCAGCTTCCATCGACCATAACTCTCTGTATGTGTCGAATTAGATAGCCTACTATGTGTCAAATAATAGGTCTTTGAGTTAGCTTTCCAACGATACCAATTTTGCTAAAATCCGGCACCCGAGCAAGAAGTTATAGCCTTTCAAAGTAGTAGGCGGCGCCTATGTAAACATAGGCGATAGCATAGGCAACGCCTATGTAAAGGTTTCAAGTGACTTAAACACTCCGTTTTTGGGGAAAAATGGTCCTTTTTCACCCTAACTTAGCCCTAAATACGAAATTCAGTTCCCAAAGACCCCAAAATACACCTTCATTCATAAAAATTGTTCAAGAACTCTTTCTAGGGTTTCAAAATAAAAACCCAAGCAACTCAAGATTCAACCGTGGGTTTTAGAAACTAATTGCATATTTGGAATCCTCTCAACGTAGGCTTCAAGAAGCACCTAATATTTGTAGTAATCGAGGTACGTGGGGTTATCTCAAAAATCTCATGGGCTTTAAAAATTCATGTTTTTAAATGGGGGTTTTGAAATTACGAATATGATTATGTTTTAAACATTTTATGATATTGATTTGGCCCTTAGGCCTACTCCCAAAGTGATCTGCTATAGGATATATGTATATGCATGTATTCCGAAAAGATGTTAACTTGAGAGCATGAATGATATGAATTTTCCTCTCTTGATGTGAATTTGTTTTAAATGTTCATATGATGTAAATTGTTTGAAAACATCTTGAAGAGCATGACATGAAATGTTTTGAGAATTGATATGATTTTGACTTGAAAACGAGAAGGTTATTCATGTTGAATGCAATGGTTGAATGAGAAGAGTGATGTGATATTGATGGCTTGCAAGTCCGATATGACGATACCCTACAGAGTATGACATGTGATTTATTTGAACAAAGTTTGAATACATTTGTTTTCATGAGAAAGGTGAATACCCGAAGAATGCGTTTGAGTGAAAGGGCTCATCGCTGGAAACCGTAGTTGCCTATGCGGGTCATATGATAGTGTATACTATATGGGAGGATAATAAAATAATTCGGACATCTCACATGGGGGGATTCCCTGCGGTGTACTCACATGGGGGGGTATACCGGCTCCAAATCCTGGCGGCTACTTAGATTGGAGGCTTGGCCGCTCAGCACCAGAGGCGGATTCCACATAGCCGTGGAATTACAATTGTAGGGTATTCCACCTATCTCAATCGCATTACATTGGTATTGAAAACTATTACATTATGCCCATGTGTTTTCAAATAACTTGATATGAAACTGCTTTATAATGGCTCTCACCTATATTGTGTAAAAATATTATATTTCTATTTTGATTTCTCTGCGTACCAGTACTTTTGTATTGATCCCCTCTCCTCCCAGGTTCGGAGGCACAGTCTAGGGGTCCAGACAACCAGTAGATTCCTTCCGACAAATCGCAGAATCAAGTGGTGAGCCTTCTATATTTCGGAAGGCCTGATGTCTACAGTTTAATTTATCATTTATTAGTTTTGGGTCTACTGGGGGCCTTGTCCCAGTTCTCAGATAGACATTTGTTTTAGTCATGTAGTAGAGATTTCGCAGACGTTATAGAGATGTTGATTGAGATTGTGGGACATTATTCCCCATTATTGTTTTCATATGATTCTTGACCATGTTTCCGTTATATAGTGTATCTTCCGCATTTCTTTTTCATATAAGTCATGTGCATGATTACCAGATAGATAAGGGGTGTTTCGGGCCTTGATGGTTCAGAATACTCGTCATGGCCAGGGCCCTGGTTCGGGTCGTGATACTTGTCACTTGTTGTTAGGAAGGCCTTGACAATATGATAGGTCGACCAAACATGATGGAAGGTCCAATAGATATACACTTGAGATGGATGGCCAAAAGGTCGCTCTTCATCCATTATTTCCTTCCCAAGTGAATGAATTACACCAAAAGATGCGGGAATTGAGGGAGAAGGGAAAGAAGGCCGAGAGTGAGGGAAAAAAAAGGTAATTCGAGAGTGAGAGAGTAGGAGAAACTGAGGAGCTCCTATCATCATCTTGAAGGAGCTCCCATCAATCTTGCAACACATACGCGTGAAACTCGATCGCTCCTATGTGGGCTAGTACTCCAACCAAATGTTGTCACCTAATTAAAAAGATACACGTACATTTTATATATTAACTTTGCCAATGTACAATTGGCCCTTAACTATACAACAAAAAAAACACTTCAATCATGCAAACCATATGGGTGAAAATCGCTCCTACGTCGACTAGTACTCCAACCAAATGCTACTACCTAATTAAAAATATACACATAGACTTTAGATGTTTTAAAAAAAAAAAACTTAATATACCACCATCACAAATACATGTATTTTTTCTTTAAAAAAATAAAAAATAATTCATTAAAGTTTGCCTTCATTAAAATAACATTCAAGTCCGATAAAAATTAAAAGGTTCATTTAGAAAATATAAAATCCGATGAAAATCCTACAAAATTTACATCTATTATTCCCTTTCAATTAAGGAAAAATTATTGAAATTTTAATGAAAGCAAAAACAAATAGATTCGAGTTCTTCACAATTCTAAAAAGTATTCATTTAGGCCCAAATAAGCAGGAGCTTTGACAAGTGCATAAAGCAAGAGTAATAAATAGACATAAAGCTAAAGATACTTTCCTTTGTCTCTTCAATTATTCACTTACTTTTTGAAAAGAGGAAAGAAGACAGTTTTGCTTTTATAATTAAAAAACTTTAGCTAAAGCACTATGTTGGTATACTCTGATCATCCTTGTATTCCCATTAGTCATAGAAAACATAGTTAGTACCAATTACAAGTAAGAACACTAACAAAAGAGAGAGATCACATATCACTCTTGTTTGCAAATTATTCTTAGCATTTAAAAGGTAAAATGAAGTTGTTAATATTTGATTTGAAGATAGAAACATTTATCTTCTCAAAAATCTTAAAATTTGTGGTTCCTTGTTTCATATCTTACCATTCTCCAAAAAAAGAACGTTCTTTTGCATCTAATGTATATTATTTTTGGCTTTGTTTTTATCAAGGAACAATACTTGAGATTTCAATATTGAGACTGAAAGTATGTTTTTGTTGCCCTTACAGCTTCACGGACTCGATTTTGAAATTGACAGATCACACAAAACAAGCAGGTAACTTTTTTTTGCGTTATGCACCATTTAATTTCATCAAGTTATAAATTCTGCAATTAATTACAATTGATAAAATATTTCAGTATGATTGATTCTTATGCATCGCCCCTCTCACCCTTTTTCTGATTTTCAATGTGAGTTGAAATGCTTTTCATTTTATGCTCGTGTGATGAATGCATGATGTATGTAAAGCAAAAAGGCTGATTTCTTCTCGCCAAATTATAATCTAGGTTTCTAGGAATTTTCACTTTTTGGTGCACCGTTCGTGTCGTGTCGACACAAAGTGTAGGTGTGAGGTCAGTCTATATTGGATTTGGTCAACTGATTTTAAATATTTTATTCAATATCAACAGAGAAATTTGAGATAGATACAATATTTATGCAATCTAAATAAGTCATTATTAAATAATTCTTCAATATTCTTGTGCAAGTGAAGGAAGATTCATGTGGTGGGTGTGATTGATACTCCAGGCCTATAACAAGCAGATCTGAAGACATACTTTTTCTAAATTTTATTCTCACTCACATTGGTACTATATTAGGTTATCAAGAGTGTTTATTACATATTCTTATGAAAAAAATCACTTTGTCACAAGTGTGCAAGTGTTGGATTACATTGGGTATGTTGTTGTCGTTTGTATATTTTACTATAATTCATTAATTTAGATATCAAAGCATATACTATCATTACTTTTATTAATATATATTTGATACACGTGCGCTAAACTAGTTGTATTAAATGAGTAGGGTGTATAAGAATAAAAATAATACCAAATAAGTTGTAATGGAATAGAAATAGTACCCCGTATTGTTAATTTTATGATTTACCATATATAAAAATAAAATGGTATATGGTGTATAATTAATACAATTAGGGATTGTTTGGTAGAATGTGTTAACGAAAATAGCGTATGCATTATCTTGTGCACTGTTAATATCTTGTTTGTTTCAGTCTTTTGGTCTATGCATAATTAATGCTTGCATTCGGTATACTCTCAATTATGTATTAATAATACCATCATTTTCTATGTATTAATTATACAAAGCATTTTAACACATGCATTAATTTATTAAATGACAAATTTACCTCTCAAAATATCTTCCCAGTTCCTTTTTCCTACCATTTTTTGTTGTATTACTTTCTTGGTTCTCTCCTCCTTGTACTACTTTCCATGAAAAATAGAGGTTGTTTTAGAATGCTATCAGAATACCGTCTTTATTCCCAAGCTTCATAAAGCCACCTTTCTCCGTCTTTATTCCAATCAAAATACCGTCGATTTCATTTCCAAGCTTTTGGGATTTAGAGAAAAGTAAAAATTGGGATTTTCGTTTCTACAAACAGTAGCTATTGTTGCTCACTTCTAACTTGAAAAGATTTGGGTCTTGTGTCTACAACAATAGCAGCTACTTGCTTACCTTAAAAAGAGAATGTACATAGAAGGATAATTTGGTAAAAAGAACATCTTTTTATAAAATTTATTTGACTATATATTATTTTTAATGCATCAAACCAAACACTGCGTAGGAAATAATGTCTGCATAATTAATACGTACCAGCATTATTAATACTTACATTAGTAATATATGCATTACTAATACACTATATTCAACATTAATCTTATACACTCTATCAAACGATCCCTTATTTGTTGTACATAAATTGAAAACAGTACCAAACAAGGGGTTCAAATATATGTATTATTTTCTCTAATATCTCCTACCAAATGACTGTAAATTTTTTCCTTCCCTCCACCCACCCCAACCCATGCACCCCACCACTTCCAATTGATATTATTAGGTTTGGGTGTATAGTCAAGAGAAACTTTTGGTACAAGTTTTTCCATAACCCAATAGTCAATAGTGGGAATAGAGCACATGGTTGCAGAACTTGTGTTTGAAGGTGTTAAACTTCATTTTATTTCTTGAAAATTTATTCTTGAACTTAATTTACAGTATGTATAGAAAACATACAAATTTTGTACTTAAAAATCCTATTGAGTTAAATAGACATTGTAGTTCTTTTTTTTTTCTTTTTTACATGACACTGGTAGTTTATTTGAATGATTAAAATGTTGTGTATAGATATGAAACTAATTAATTATTAAGACCATTTATTTTTCAATAGCTGAATATGCAAAAATTACCACCCTGCTGCTGACTGGGGTTCTGATCCGCTGATCTGGCTCTCTTCGTCTGTCTGTCCTTCTCTCTGGACTCGACTATCTTTTTCTTCTTCTCCTCAACCTGTTGCATGTGGATTATCAGCCTAGCAAAGTCCAATTCCCTGTTTAGCATCGCCCCTTGACATTCAAGCACCAGATCATCTGAAAGGCCGGAAGCAAACTTCCTCATTCGGGCCCTCATACTGCTCGTCATCTCAGGAGCATAACGGGCCAATTGATTAAACTTTAAAGTATACTCTTGAACACTCATCTTACCCTGTTTAAGGTTCATGAACTCCTCCGCTTTGGCTTCCCTCAACTCTAGAGGAAAGAACCGGTCAAGAAAAGCTTTCACCAACTCGTCCCACATTGTGGGCTCAACACTGTCACCCTTTGCCTCTTCCCACTCATTATACCATTGGTTCGCTACATCCTTTAGCTGGTATGCCGTTATCTCAACACCTTCCACCTGATCCACATGCACCACTCTGAAAATCTTCTCCATTTCATCTATGAACTCTTGCGGATACAATTAAACTAACCTTTACCTAAAAGAGAAGAATGTTAGGGGGAAAAAAAATATTAAATAGACTCAACCAGCAACACAAATTAGATAAATTAAGAACGGATGCGAAAATAGATGAGTAACTTAAGGACATAAGGATTAATGTAACCAAATCAACTTTTAAGCTGACATAACAATTAATATTGTGTTTAAATTAATAATTAATATTGGCAACAATATAGGAGTAGAAAATATAAGAAAAAAGGTAAATTGGCTGAAAGAAATTGTATCTAAAATTTTTAAAAAGAGATAAAAGCTGAGACAAATCTGACAACAAAAGCTGAGACAACAGGAGATAAATTAACTGGATGTTATGAACATATTTACAGAAGCAGTGAGCTCTTTGTCCTAATTTAATTAAAAATGAAGTTGTTTTACTTTGTTAAGTAGAATAAGACTTTGTTAAATAGAATATGGAGGTATTGTAATGTAAGTAAAATAGGATCTTGTTAAGTAGAATAGGACTTTGTTAAATAGAATACGAACATGACTTTATTGGTAGGAATAGGACTTTATTGATTTGTTTTTTTTTTTTTGAATTTACGTAATTACCTTTAAATAAAATTGGATTAAATTTTGTAATTTAAAAGGCGAAAAAGACGATCTTGTCTAAAGTGAAAACTTTTAATGAATGGCAATGAGTTCAAATAAGATTTATAAGGCCCTTCACACTTTTAATATAATAGAGATAGAGATAGATTATAGATTATAGATTATAGATTATAGATATAAATTTTATTTTATTAATGGGGGCTTACAAAAATAGTCTAGGTTTCAACAAAATGAGTCTTTCTAGTCGAACTTTTAAAATTACAATTCATAACATTTCATTCTCTCTCTTTTTTTTTCATTTTTTTAAATTTTATCTCTAGCCTCTACTTCTTTTTCTTTTCCATTTTTTACTTATTTTTGTTTTTGTTTTTTTCCTTTTTAATTTCCTCTTTTTTATTTTTCTCATTTTTTTCGTTTTAGTTGTATTTTATATTTTATATTTTTTTTATATTTCTAAAAAATATGATTACGTCGAGTATAAGTCATGGAAGATGACAGATACATCATAACCGATCATTGTATATATATTCACCATCATTTTTTTCTTATATCTCTTTTTCATGTTCTTTTACTTTTTGATTATTATTTTTTTAATTTCCTTGTATTTTTTCTCATTTTTTTCTTTTTCATATTTTCCTCCTTTTTAGATTTTTTCTTCTTATTTTTGTTTTTCTCCTTCTTTTTTTCTATTTTTATTTTTTTCATTTCTTTTCTTCTCTTTTCTCTATTCTATTTATGGCTTGTATTTCTCCTCTTTTTTTTTCTTTTCTTTTTTGAATCTTTTATTTCGCTTTTTTAAATTTTATTTCATTTTTATTTTTAAAAAATATGACTGTGGAGCACAAGTTACGATTGATAACAAAAATACCATAGTGACTTATTGGATTTTATGTTCACGCTATCATTTATATTTTTGTATTTATTAATATAATTGCATTTGTATTTTATAATTCATGCTTGTATTTGTATTTATATTTTATAGTTGACGAAGGTCACAAGTGGAAGCAACCGATGCTTTGATCATTTAGTGGACTCCTCGTTGTCATGCTGGCAAAAGCCAAGGGTTTCGGTCAGTTTTACCTAATATTTGTTTTTTCAGATCAATTCTTCGCTGCAATTGCTTTGATCCACCCGAATTCTGTGAAGTTTGAACACCAATTAGGAGTAGTCATTTGCTAGTACCAATTACATGATCCAGTGGTATTAACTATCAGAACTGATATTGTAAAAGCTGAAGCATTCCAACTAATTTACTCATTAGACTTGCTCTGAGATGTTGTAAAAGAGACTTAGTATAGATAGGAATTGATAATTTTCTCAAGAATGTTGATAGCATAAATTATTACTAACGTACCACAAATCGTTTACCATTAACGTAGGTATATATGTCAACTGGATGTTTATAGTATATCTCTATACATGAACCATTGAATATTTTTAGTTCATCTCAATAGCAATTCATATACTCTTGTTGTTTCCTTTCTTCCAGTGTGTTGAGCAAAGAAGAGGTGTTTCGGGGTAATGATTGTAGCAATCAACGTCAATAAAGATCTTCCCTCATCGCTCTTTGTTCTGGTAATCATTAATTAATTTCCTAGCTCTGAACTATGCATTTATGGCATCTGTTGCTTGAACCATGTTTACACTCTAGAAAGGTGACGACTGGCCTAAGAGTTCTACTGGGAACATTTACTCTTTAGATAACCTGCTAGTTATTTTTGAAAATTTCTCCTTGCTTGTCTATTAGCTCGTTTCACTTTGTTCATCCATTATTATTGCAGGAGTTGTTCATTCAATTTGTTGATCCGCTGTCATTGTAGTAGTTGTTTAATCTTTTAACTTCAAATTCGCTCGTTAAACATCACAAAATAGCACCAAATCATTCAAAAAAAATCTAATTCGCTCATTAAACATCGCAAAATTGCATCCTTATCAAAATAAACTCTGTTTTATTGTGTAAATTTCTGATATTAACAGTTGAAAAATACACAAATGCATAGAGAGAAAGAGAGAGAACCTCTTGGGCTCGGTTCTCAATGAATCCTACAACGAATCTTGATCGTTCTCCAGCGTTGTCTTCCATTGAACTCTAATGAACAGTGAAGAGTGATGGAAAATGTGAATTTTCATATTCGCGCCAAAGATATATATATATATATATATATATATATATAGGGGTCCAAATGTGTTTGGGCTTTTTTTTCCTGCTCCATATATTCGAATTGGGCTCGACTAATTTGAACTTGTGTCAAGAAGTTGGTAATCCAATTGGAGCCCGACTGATTAATATTACGGACTGTGTATACTCTGTCCTTCGCAAACATTATTGTATGGAAATATATTGGATATGTTGTTATTGTTGTTGTAAAACCCACTATGGAGTAAAGCCTCCTGAGCAAATATGACTTTCATATCCAGAGTTCGAATTCGAGACGTTAGATCAAAATGGAGTATTTACCACTCCACGATATTTGGGCATTTAATTTTTTTCACTACGTATCTGATAGTGGTATGGACTGCGTACACATTACCTCCCCGATCCACTAAGTGAAAATACAATGCGTATGTTGTTGTTGTTGTATCTGATGCCTCATATTGGAGCCCGACTAATCTAGATTCACATCAGAAAGTTGGTAACCCACGTTAGAACCTGACCAATCCAGATTTGCGCCAGGAAATAGGTACCCCACATTGGAGCCCGACTAATTCGAATTCGCATCAGAAGTCCCACTATGAAAGTAAAGCCACCTTACCAAATACGACTCTATACTAAGTGCTCCAACCCGAGACATCTACTTATAAAGTAAGGTGTATTTTTAGTATTTACCAAAGGTATTTTGAGGGGTCCAATGGTGTTGGGCTAACGTGCACCTTTCCGGCAGTGCACGTTAGTCAAAATTGAAGGAAGTATATATATATATATATATATATATATATACATATAAATCGGGTTTGAAGAATGCATTTTACTCGCTAATGAGCTCCCCTTCATTTTCTTTAGTTATTCATTAAAGTAAATATTCCCTCTATTTTTAAATATTTGTCACATTTTTTTATTTACACGCTCCTTATAAAATATTAATTAGACTTTAATTAATTAAATTTTCATTATTTTTTAATTCTTTTTTCTTCACTGTATTGATATATCTTTATATTTATGACAAAGGGTTAAGGTAGAAACAAACAAGTAATTATGGCTTGTATTCCTACAATAATAAGTATAATAAAATATTTATTTTTAATAAATGACAAGTATTTAAGAATAGAGGGAGCATTATCTAAAAGAAAATATAGCTTGGAGCTATGTGTAATTGTTTAGGGGAAAAACATAAATCCCGATAGCTTGGAGCTTAATTATAGAAAATTTTGATACTTTACATAATTACTGAAAATCTTATTTTTGTGTCTATCGAGAATCGAGATACATAATTAGCTCCTGATACATCTAACGAAGATGCATTTTTTCCTTTGTAAAGATACATAATTAGCTCTCGATGCATTTTTTTTTTATTTTAGGTCCGTCAAGATACATAATACATCCGATGAAGATACATTTTTTTCCTATACATATAATTAGCTTCCGATACATCTTTTCGATTTTGGATCCAACTGATCGTTGAGGAGTCTGTTTGGCATTGCTTATTATCAACAATGGACGTCAAGTAGAATATTCATGTTTCGTTGTAATAATCATATTCATGCTGCATTTGCTGAAACATGTGATACGCTTGTAATGGATGTCTGCTAGAATTCAAAATGTGAAAGTTCCAGAAGTATGTCAAATGAACTATTGGCATGCTCTTTTAAGTAACGAGTTTACACGTGCTCCTTTAATCTGAAAGGACCTCCCATCTGTCCTGACTTATACACTTGTTTTGTGTTTCATAGAGGCATATAATAGATATGACTTCTGTAAACTAGTCAACATGCATATTTTATTACCTAGTTGGGCTAAGATTTATGTTTTACACAAGTGACATATATGTAACTGGCAATTCCATTTTCCAATAGGCTGGAATCACACTTGTGCTGCTCATTATATACAACTGTTCTGGTCAAGTGCTGAGCAGCAGGGAGAGAAAACAAGCGAAGTCGAGGGAACGTGCAGCAATAAGTGCACAGGGAGAATGTACAGGCAAGCGAGAAATGGAAATCTGCTAAAGAGATTGCTCGCAAGAATGCAACTGGTCTACAATCTCAATTGTCGAGGACATTCTACCGGAAAAAATATGTAAGTCAACAAGACCCGCAGAAGGTTCCTAGTCACGCTAGATCTCGTTCAGAAGCTGCCTTACCCCCCCCCCCTCCCTGCCCTTAGGTACGTCTCACGCCAAAGCTAAAAAGCAGACCGACCTCACAAAGATGGTGCAAGAGCTTGAAGAAAATCCTGATAGTCATGATGGTTTCAATATTGAGATTGGAGAAAAAAATGTAAAAAAGCCCAAGGGTGAAAAGTTGCATACCAAGCGCCAAATCTTTAAATATGCGTATGGTCAAATTGAGAAAGAAAAAGCATTGCAGGAGCAGAATAAGAATTTGATGTTTTCTGGTGTAATCTCAATGGCAAGTGATATTGAGATTAGAACTAGACCTCCCATTGAGGTGTGTTTCAAAGATTTGACACTTACTTTGTGTCACGACCCGAACCGGGACCCTAGCCGTGACAAGCATCACGAACCATGAAGGCCCGAAACACCCCTATTTTTCTGGTAATCATGCACATAATTCATATGATAAAAGAATTGCGGAAGATACACAATATTACGGAAACATGGTCATAAGTCTAATAAAATCAATAATGGGAAATAAAGTCCCACAACATCTATCAACATCTGAAATCTGTCTGCGAAAATCTCTACTACATGACTAATAGCAACTATCTGAAATCTGGGACAAGGCCCCAGTAAACCAAAACATGACATAAAGATAAGTATCTGAAAGTAAACAGGCCTTCTGGAATATAGAAGGCTCACCCCTGCACAATCTGCTCTGCGATCTGAAATATCTACTGTTTATCTGGACCCCTAGACTGTGTCTCAAAACCTGGAAGGAGGGGATCAACACAAAAGTACTGGCACGCGAAGCAATCCAAAATAGAGTAATTGAACATATATATATATATATATATATATATAATACGTGAGACCAATTTTCATCAAAACATCATGCATAAAACAGTTTCTGAAAAACACATGGGCACTTTCTGAAAACATGTAACCTGTCTGTAAATTTCAAATTCTGATCTGTGTATTACTTCTGAGTTAGGTGGTATCCTCTACAAGTCTGATATTCCACGGGCGATATGGAATCCGCCATTGACTCGGCAGGGAAGCCTCCAACCCGAGTGTGCCGCAAGGGTTGGAGTTCCTGAATCTGATATGCCACACGACACTTAAGTCAGCGTATAATAATATACCCGGGTCGGCAAACCACGGTTTTGGGCAAAGAGTTGTCCGAACTCACGCCTTCTTCGGGGAACCACCTAAGCTCTCTTTATGCCCTATTTTAGCCTTTTCTGAACATGCATCATTCTGAAGTTCTAAAACATGCAAATCTGATAAAGTCTGATTTCTGTATTCGTCTGTGTCTGTTATGGCATTTTCTGAGTTTGGAATCGTCATACCAAGACTTGCAAGTCATGATTTTTGAGCCATAATACATTAAGATAAATCTTTCATTTAAAGCAAAGCTTAGACCACCCAAAAACATGCAACTGATATAGAAGATTTCGTGTTCCGAAACTCAAGTCAAAATCATGTAAAAACTTCATCAAACATATGGTGGTCTAGTGCCTTTAGCAAATCATGCACTCTTTTATTACATGCATTATGAACATTAAATATTCATGCTAAATTCCCTCTTTAGTGATTTAAAACCACCTTTAATTCAACCATTTCATATAGTGCTTTTCAAGAATGCATTGCAAAATAATTCATATACTATGAAAAATCTGAAAATTCATAATAAGAGGGAATTCACCAAAAGTCATGCTCTCAACAAGAATTCATTCTTAAATACATGTTTTCATACATACATATTCTCAAATCACTTTGGGGAAGGTCAAAAGACCAAAACAATGATGTTAAAACATCTAATACGTGAATATATACATAGTTTCAAAAACCCCATTCTAAAACATGATTTTTCTATGCCCATTAGAATTTAGAAAAATTCCGCGTACCTCGATTACAAAGAATAATGGATGATTCTTGAAGCTTGTGGATTGGGATTCCGAATCTCTAATTTGTTTTGAAAACTCATGGTTGAATCTTGAACTACTTGGGTTTTTATTTTGAAATCCTAAGGGGTGTTCTTGAGAGAAAATTTGAGAAAAGGATTATATTTTGATGAATTGGGGAATAAATCTGGTGTTATGGACGAAATATGGGTGAGGTGAAATGACTAAAATGCCCCTAAAAAAATAAACAAAGTCGAAACTGTCCCTCAGTTGACAAGCTGACAGGCTGAAGTAAAACGGGTATTACTCATTACTCAGATATTGAATTTAGATAAAACTAGTTGCATTGGAAAGAAGACTCAAAGATCTTTCATTTGATAGGTAGAAGCTCTCCCAGTTTATTATATTCAGAGAGTTATGATCATTTGAAGTTGACCCTGAAATGCTAAAAATTGGACAATAGGCTATGCGTTTTGCTACTGTTTTGAAATCCAAACGCAGCCTTATGCGTTCTGAAAAATTCCAAAACTTATCCGAGATGTACTATGATCTTGACCGATCGCAGCGCAACTTGAAAATCTAAAAACGGATATTGAAAAGGTTGAAAAGTTGTATCCCGAAGATTGCCAGCTAAAATGACTCTAAGTCCTCATTACACTTAGAAAAAATTTCAAGTTTTTAAGTCTAAGGGCACTCTATTAAAGGCTAATCCATGCACGACTTTTACGGGGTGTTACATTATCTCCCCCTTGGGATCATTCGTCCTTGAATGATAGGTAGGAACTTGTTGAAGCCTTAAAGATATGGAATAACGCGGACACGACATGTCCTCTAATAAAGAATACACTAATCTGAAATATGACCATATGGCTGGAACTACTGATATTTTGAATTCTTATATCGGACACGCATATCGGATGCATGGAATACACGACTGAGGCTATTCATAAGCTGAATTCTCATAATGAACATGCATATCTGATGCATGGATTTGTGACTGAGTTGTTCTCATGAACGCAGGACTAAATACACTGATAACCTGAACTTTTTTATTGAACATGCATTTCTAATGCACGCATATCTGACTGAACTAACGCATGAATGTATGACTGATTACGCAATGATAACTGGTGCGAGGCTTGTAATAAGAATCTATGCGTGCAACTGAATGAGGTATCTCCCCCTTGGGACACTATGTCCCTCTATGAATGCTCAATTCATTAAGATACTCGAAAAAAAATGAGGCGATGTACTAGGCACCTACAAATTGAATCATAACTGAACATCTGGAATCTGAATCTAGTACATGACACATGAACTGAGCTATACTCGCAACTACTGGTATACTCTATCTTGGAATAATAGCATGTTTGAGATTTCGGGTAGCATGAATAAATGAAAAGACGAGAAAATAAGTCATGCGAATCTGCCTGTTAAACTGACTTACTGACCATACAGACTGAATTATGCTAGACCTTCATACTTAACTGGAGTATCTCTTCAACACTCTCTCTAAAAAAAGTTCTAACAGTAATAGGGAGCCACGAATCTTGGGTATGGATTACACAAGACATCCAATGAGGAAATCACAACATTGACACTACTCTGCAGTCTGGAATATAGACATATAACTCCTAAATTAGGATAGAATTTTCAGACATTTGGCAATACAACTTCTTACTTTCAGGCTTAGCGCACTTCCCGAATATTCCTTAACTATACTATTCCCTATAAATATGATATTCATTCAATTCAGCTTAAATTTCTCATATGAGCATTGACAAATTTTTCTACTAATGTCTAAAATAGCTTAATCCTTACTCCGCGATCAAGCCTAACTCTAAGTCACAAAAATACAACATGCAACACCACGCTATTATTCTAAACCATATGGTGCCACCTTCTATACCTCTTTTAAAGATCACATTCTAAGCATAACATACCTTACCACTTCAATGACTACTCTAAACTCTTAATATGAAGTCGCTAATGCATATTGCGACCTTCCACTACAATCCCAAAACGTCATTCAAGCCTAATTTCTAACTACATGTTAACTTCAAGGCAAACACCCATAAATACATACTTCACATAGTTTCTAAACTATTATCAATATAACTCCCATGCGCTATCCTAAAAACATACACACACAAACTTTTCCACTAACCATCACATGTATCAAAGATTTGGCCCCAAATCTTACTTCATACTTATGGCCTTATCTAAACAAGCATACTATGATCTTCCATCAATAACAACATTTACATCATCACCACTATCATTGCATAGGGAGGGTCACTAAAAGGTTAAAATATAAGACCCTGAAGCATGAAAAGATTTTTATACAGGACTGAGCACACTATAAAGAGTGAGTACATGCGTCATGAGTTGCATGACCTCAACTAGAGTTCATAACATAAGGAATGTGATTCCGACTACTTGAATGAACTAGAACTCATTATCTTGGAACTGGAAGAGTACGTGACTCTCTATCATATATAGAAATCATGAACTATGATCACAGAACTGAATCGTAAGGCATGAGTAAGCATCCGGATAACTGAAAAAAATATTGAGGTAGGAATGGGTTGAGATTCACCCTCACTTTCTGATGCTCTAAATCATACTGCATCACTACTAGAATCTGAGAGCCTTACTTGGTCATTCGTTCTATCATCTCCCCCTTAGCTTCAAGTCATCATCTAGAGTTTGGGAGATCCTTTACCAGATTCTAACTGAACTACACTTACTGCACTCTAGGGTCTGAAAAAAAAATGACAATACATGCATATCATAGAACTCAACCCGAATGACTACCTTCTGGGATACACTCTATCTTTCCATAGCCACCAATAGTCATAGTATAATGCTTGCACACTTATTTTTATCGGTTCAACCTTCAAAACTCAAACTTAGATTCTAACACTTAACATGGATATCATCAAGCCTTTGATGAACCATATCACTTTCGACATAGCCTACCACTATTGCGACTCCAAATTTATATCCCTCTACTATGAGAATCAAGATCACCTCAAAAGGCCCAACACTATCAATCAAAACACCTTAACATGGCTATTTAGATCACCATATACCATCTAACTAGTCTTTCTCCACTTAACAATTCAATGGTACCACTAGCCACGCACAACAAGTAATAGCCTTAGAAAAATGCCGCAACCTCATGTCACCTTAGGCATATTTCTACATCATACATACAATATCATACATCACTACAAATCAAATAAACTTACTCTATTGCATGCACCGTTCAAGTCTATTAGATCACTTCTATACAACTAGTATTCATTAACCAAGAAATCTTCACATCCACCTTCATGGACATCAACTATTCAAACTTAATATCTAGTGCTATGCATGATTTACAACCCAACCTTACACAAAATTTTCACTTGGAAACTATGAAATAAACATCACGAAACACTAGTGCACTAGAACTTCATAACCACAATAATCGATCATGACCTAACGGTTTTTCATATCATAATCCATTAGCATATACTATTTCAGCACATCAAGCCTACTAATTTAATCCCACAAAACATGCATCATCAAACTCTTGCCACTATTTACCACCACACCATTTAAATTCAAGCCTATAGTTTAGTATCAATCATTTACCATCAATGAAGAATGCAACATAATATAAATATACTAATCCATCAAATTGGGAAATTCTACCCAAATATCTCAAAAATCTACTACATACCTTCTCACAAGTAGTACTAGTTTACAATTACCAATGAAAAGAGGGTCAAGGGGGTTAAAGCCTCATAATAGACATGGTCAACCTTATCCTTATATTATAACCCCGTACAATCGTATCTACTTATACTGCTTTCTCACATCACAATTACTTACTCAAGCATACATTTACACTACCTTCAAAGTCCACAACAACCATGAGTCTATACTTATAACCTACTGGCTAATCTGACCATTTTCATACTTCAAGCAAGGACAATTCACCTCGCCTAATAACTCTTTCTCTATCTTCTACTAATAAACTAACACACAAGGACGAATCGCTTCATCACCAACTCTATCTCATGCAAAAAGATTCAGCTATACATATATTCAACCAGCACAAGAACAACACGTTGAACGATAAATTTCTAGTGAATCGAAATAGGCCTCACACGGCTTCACTAGACTTTGATTTTTTTGTGGTTTGAACAAGAAAATAAGATGAATGACAAGGCAACTATGCTAGTGAATCGAAAGAGCCCCACACGGCTTCACTAGACTTTTTAGTTTCATCAACACGATGATAAAATATTTTCAAGAGATAGAAACTTGTCACACAATATTCCATAATCTAAGAATACACATCTTACTTTGTATAGATAAAAATCTGAGTCAAATATTTCCCCTATAGATTATTATACAATCCACACACGCTACTAGCTACCAATAGGTCATGACACCGACACTTTAACTTATACTACTATTTGGGTAAAAATACAATTCCAATACTTCTACTATACATCTTTTCCCTTAAGCATGACATCTGCAACATAAACTTCTGAAAAGGGCCGAATATACTCAATACAGAAGGCTGAAAAGCACAATTTCATCAAGATCAAGGTTCACACTAGAACCCATACACTCTGAAGAAATAACGGACTCTTCTCAAGTCCTTGCACAATTTTAAGTTCTTATATGACGCGATCCGAAGGGACAATACCATTTAGACTCTAAACTTCTGCACTTGAATCACCCCAGTAATGTGACGGGTCTGAGAACATCAGAGTAAGTAAAGAATTTGGGATGATTTTACTTTCGTATGGACGTCACCATAGCACGAATTAGAGTATGAAGGAGGAACATTCTGACTCTGTTGTACGAACTAGAACATGAAGAAAGAGAGACATTCCTAAACGCCTTGTAGCCTCCTGCTTATAAGTATGGCGCGCTACACACCCATAAATAAGATTCTACCCGATGCGATTTTGCAGACACCCTGGGACCATGAACCGTGCTCTGATACCAAGTTTGTCACGATCCGAACCGGGGCTCTGGCCGTGACGAGCATCCCGAACCATGAAGGCCTGAAACACCCCTATTTATTTGGTAATCATGCACATAATTCATATGATAAAAGAATTGCGGAAGATACACAATATTACAAAAATATGGTCATAAGTCTAATAAAATCAATAATGGAAAATAAAGTCCCACAACATCTATCAACATCTGAAATCCGTCTGCAAAATCTCTACTACATGACTAATAACAACTATCTGAAATCTGGGACAAGGCCCCTAGTAGACCAAAACATGACATAAAGATAAGTATCTGAAAGTAAACAGGCCTTCTGGAATATAGAAGGCTCACCCCTGCACAATCTTCTCTGCGATCTAAAATATCTACTGTTTATCTGGACCCCTAGATTGTGTCTCAAAACCTGGAAGGAGGGGGTCAGCACAAAAGTACTGGCACGTGAAGCAATCCAAAGTAGAGTAATTGAACATATATTTATATATATATATAATACGTGAGAGCAATTTTCATCAAAACATCATGCATAAAACAGTTTCTGAAAAACACATGCACACTTTTTGAAAACATGTAACTTGTCTGTAAATTTCAAATTCTGATCTGTGTATTACTTCTGAGTTAGGTGGTATCCCCTACAAGTCTGATATTCCACGGGTGATATGGAATCCGCCATTGACTCGGCGGGAAAGCCTCCAACCCGAGTGTGCCGCAAGGGTTGGAGTTCCTGAATCTGACACGCCACACGACACTTAAGTCAGTGTATAATAATATACCCGGGTCGGCAAATCACGATTTTTGGCAAAGAGTTGTCTGAACTCACGCCTTCTTCGGGGAACCACCTAAGCTCTCTTTATGTCCTAGTTTAGCCTTTTATGAACATGCATCATTCTGAAGTTCTAAAATATGCAAATCTGATAAAGTCTGATTGTTGTATTCGTCTGTGTCTGTTATGTCATTTTCTGAGTTTGGTATCGTCATACCAAGACTTGCAAGTCATGATTTCTGAGCCATAATACATTAAGATAAATCTTTCATTTAAAGCAAAGCTTAGACCACCCAAAAACATGCAATTGATATAGAAGATTTCGTGTTCCGAAACTCAAGTCAAAATCATGCAAAAACTTCATCAAACATATGGTGATCTAGTGCCTTTAGCAAATCATGCACTCTTTTATTACATGCATTATGAACATTAAATATTCATTCTAAATTCCCTCTTTAGTGATTTTAAACCATCTTTAAATCATAACAAGAGTTCAACCATTTCATACAGTGCTTTTCAAGAATGCATTGCAAAACAATTCATATGCTATGAAAAATCTGAAAATTCATAATAAGAGGGAATTCACCAAAAGTCATGCTCTCAACAAGAATTCATTCTTAAATACATGTTTTCATACATACATATTCTCAAATCACTTTGGGGAAGGTCAAAAGACAAAAACAATGATGTTAAACACATCTAATATGTGAATATATACATAGTTTCAAAAACCCCATTCTAAAACATGATTTTTCTATGCCCATTAGAATTTAGAAAAATTCCGCGTACCTCGATTACGAAGAATAATGGATGATTCTTGAAGCTTGTGGATTGGGGATTCCGAATCTCTAATTTGTTTTGAAAACCCATGGTTGAATCTTGAACTACTTGGGTTTTTATTTTGAAACCCTAAGGGATGTTCTTGAGAGAAAATTTGAGAAAAGAATTATATTTTGATGAATTGGGGGCTAAATCTGGTGTTATAGAAGAAATATGGGTGAGGTGAAATGACTAAAATGCCCCTAAAAAACAAACAAAGTCGAAACTGTCCCTCAGTTTACAAGCTGACAGGCTGAAGTAAAACGGGTATAAATCATTACTTAGATGTTGGATTTGGATGAAACCATTTGCATTGGAAAGAAGACTCAAAGAGCTTTCATTTGATAGGTAGAATCTCTCCCAGTTCATTATATTCAGAGAGTTATGATCATTTGAAGTTGATCCTGAAATGCTGAAAACTGGGCAATAGGCTATGCGTTTTGCTACTGTTTTGAAATCCAAACGCAGCCTTATGCGTTCCGAAAAATTCCGAAACTTATCCGAGATGTACTATGAGCTTGCCCGATCGTAACGCAATTTGAAAATCTAAAAACGAATGTTGGGAAGGTTGAAAAGTTGTATCCCGAAGATTGCCAGCTAAAATGACTCTAAGTCCTCATTACACTTCGAAAAATTTTCAAGTTTTTAAGTCTAAGGGCACTCTATTAAAGGCTAATCCATGCACGACTTTTACGGGGTGTTACACTTTGAAGGGTAAAAACAAGCATCTATTGAGGTGTGTATCAGGGAAATTATCACCTGGCCGTGTTTCGGCTGTTATGGGTCCATCTGGTGCTGGAAAGACAACGTTTCTTTCTGCGTTGACTGGGAAGGCTGCTGGGTGTACCGTGACCGGAGTGATTCTCATAAATGGGAAGCCTGAACCAGTGCAGTCATACAAGAAAATCATTGGCTTTGTACCTCAAGATGACATAGTACATGGAAATTTAACTGTGGAGGAGAATCTTTGGTTTAGTGCTCGGTGCAGGTATGATATTGTAGTTCTATTATTACGAATCTATTCATTCATATAACATCATTTTTCGCATGGTATTCTTTTACTTCATAAGTTTCATGACTTCAACCATCAGTCTACGTTTTGGTGGTGACAGCTTCCAGTAGTTTGTTCTTTGGAAAGGTCATGCATTTCTTTTTCCTCTGGACTGCTACATGCATACCCTTATTATCAGGAACCACTGACTGACACTTGTCAATGAAACTTTCGAAGTATTCATGTGAGGGTCTGAAACCTCCGTGCCATCTATTGTTGTCAAAACACAAACTAGGCAGAGATATGACCAGCTTATATTATACAAAAGGAAGTTAGTTTGCTTTTTTGCTACTGCTTTCACTTGTTAGCCTGCTGTTTTTTCGATACTACTATATTCATATGACGACTGACTCTAGTCTACTCTTCTTTGTTGAATCACTCTTCCAGACTGTCATCTGATTTGCCTAAACCAGAAAAGGTTTTAGTTGTTGAAAGAGTGATAGAGTCCCTGGGATTGCAACCTGTGAGAGATTCTCTCGTGGGGACAGTGGAGAAGAGAGGCATCTCTGGGGGTCAGAGGAAGAGAGTCAACGTTGGGCTGGAAATGGTTATGGAACCTTCTTTGTTAATCTTAGATGAACCCACTTCTGGTTTGGATAGCTCTTCATCTCAATTGTTACTCAGAGCTACTCGTCGGGAAGCTCTTGAAGGAGTGAACGTATGCATGGTGGTGCACCAGCCAAGGTAATGTTGCGAATGATAGCCTCTTAAGTCTTTTTGGTCTTACTCTATTCATCTTCTTCCATTTGCAATTCTTGGTGGTTATCATATTGTCTTTTATCTATTGCTTTATCTTTTTGTTTATCCTCGCACTCATTGAACATATTGCAATCGCAAGACATGTGTAATTATAATCATATAACTTTAAGTAGTTTTTCCTCCAGCATAACGATGGTCTTTCAAATCGCTTTAATTTTGACACCCTATCTCAGTAATCACTTCCTTTTGCAGCTATTCTTTGTTCAGAATGTTTGACGATTTGGTACTTCTAGCCAAGGGCGGCCTTACCGTATATCATGGACCAGTAAAGACAGTTGAAGAGTACTTTGCAGGCATTGGAATAACTGTACCTGATCGCGTTAATCCTCCTGATCATTTCATTGATATTTTAGAAGGAATTTATAAACTACCGAGCACAGGACTGAACTATAAAGATCATCCTGTAGGATGGATGATTCATAACGGATACCCCATACCACCAGATATGCTAGATTCTTCTGGATCACAACCATCTTCGGTTGGAGAAAATTCAGCTGATGGAGCAAGTCCTGCAGCTGCTACCTCCGATCAATCTGGAGATCTGTGGTCAGATATCAAATCCAATGTTGCACAGAAGAAGGACCGGATGAGATTCAACTTTTTGGCATGGTTGGACTTGTCCCATCGGAAAACCCCTGGTGTATTACTTCAATATAAGTATTTCCTTGTAAGGTAATAATAAGTTTCTCTCCTTTTCACTTGTATATCTTCTAATTATTTTTCAAGATGTGTGTGTGTATGTGTTTAATTCATGCTTGCAGTCCTATATGCAAATGTTTGGCAACTCTCCGCTGTACTTCTTTCTTTTATATGAAGGGAGTAACTGGTAAAGTTGCTTCCGTGTGACCAGGAGGTCACGCGTTCAAGCCGTGGAAACAGCCCCTTGCAGAAATTTAAGGTGAGGCTGCATAAAACAAACCCTTATAGTCCGGCCCTTCCCCAGACCCCGAGTACAACTGGTGCTTCTAAGTAGCATGACCAACTGAGAAGCTTCTATGGACACTTAGGGGGGAGTATTCATGTGAAAGTTTTAGTTGATAGACAAATGTTTTTGAGTTTGCATTTGTTTTGATGGTTGACATCTATGATACTTCACATTGTCAGAGTCGGGAAGCAGCGATTGCGAGAAGCCAGGCTACAAGCAGTTGATTGTCTTATTCTGTTACTTGCTGGAATCTGTTTAGGAACAGTTGCTGACGTGAGTGATGAAATATTTGGATTTATGGGGTACCTTTACACCGTCATTGCAGTTCGTATGCCCTTGTACTCCTTTTGGTGAGGGAATATTCGTTTGAGAACCAGTTGCCCCACTTCAAATGCTCGAGTTCTTACCTTCTTGTTAAAGGCACGAACCATCCTGTGTTGATACAGCTGACCATGGCATACAACGGCCATTCTCTTTTCATCAATTAACATGAATTGTTCATAGCGAGCACGGACCCTTTCAAGTGCCAATTTGAGCCCCAAGATGCAAGCTTCATGTTCAGCCATGTTGTTGGTGCATGGAAAACGTAACTTAGCAGTTACCGGATAATGTTGGCCCGTTTCTGACACCAAAACTGCTCCAATTCCTGAACCTTTGAAGTTGACCGCCCCATCAAAAAATAGCCTCCATCCGGGGTAGATTTCCGTGATATCTTCTCCTACGAACAAAACTTCCTCGTCTGGAAAGTATGTCCGAAGTGGCTCGTATTCCTTATCAACTGGGTTTTCAGCCAAATGATCTTCTAAGGCTTTCCCCTTGATTGCTTTTTGGGTTACATACATAATGTCAAACTCACTCAGCAACATTTGCCACTTGGCTAGCTTTCCTGTAGGCATGGCCTTCTGGAATATATACTTCAATGGATCCATTCTCGAGATGAGGTAAGTTGTGTAGGACGACAGATAATGCCTCAACTTTTGTGCCGTCCAAGTCAAAGCACAACATGTCCTTTCTATAAGAGTGTAACGGGCTTCATATAGTGTGAACTTTTTACTCAAGTAGTAAATGGCTTTCTCTTTCCTGCCGGTCTCATCATGTTGCCCGAGGACGCATTCGAAAGCATTTTCTGAGACTGACAGGTAAAGCAATAATGGAATTCCTTCTCTCGGTGGGACCAATACCGGTTGTGCAGACAAGTATTCCTTGATGCGATCAAAAGCTCTCTGACATTCTTCTGTCCACTTATTCAGTGTATTTTTCTTCAACATCTTGAGAATTAGCTCGCATATGACTGTTGATTGAGCGATGAATCTGCTAATGTAATTCAGACGACCCAGAAAACTCATAACTTCTTTCTTGGTCCTCGGCGGTGGCAAGTCTTGAATTGTCTTGATTTTGGATGGGTCTAGCTCGATCCCCCTTCTGCTGACTATGAAACCCAGCAACTTCCCTAATGGTACACCAAAAGTACACTTAGCAGGATTTAACTTCAAACTGTACCTTCTTAATCTGTTGAAGAATTTCTCCAGATGAGTTAGATGATCCGAACTCTAGCGGGATTTGATAATTACATCATCCACGTACACCTCAATCTCCTTATGGATCATATCATGGAAAATCGTCGCCATGGCCCTCATATATGTCGCACCTGCGTTCTTGAGACCAAACGGTATTACCCTGTAATGATAAACACCCCAGGGCGTAATAAAAGCCATTTTTTCTGCATCTTCCTCATCCATCAGTATCTGATGATAGCCGGCGAAACAATTAACGGATGACTGCATTTCATGTTTCGCACAGTTATCGATGAGAATGTGGATGTTGGGCAACGGAAAATTATCTTAAGGACTGGCTCTGTTCAAGTCTCTATAGTCAACACAAATTCGAATCTTGCAGTCCTTCTTTGGCACAGGGACGATGTTGGCCAACCATGTCGGATATTTTGTGACCTCGACAACCTTAGGCTGGATTTGTTTTGTCACTTCTTCCTTGATCTTTAGACTTAAATCTGGCTTGAATTTTCTCATTTTTTGCTTGACTGGATCAAACTCAGAATTTATCGGCAATTTATGTGACACAATGCTGGTGCTCAACCCTGGCATATCATCATAGGACCAAGCAAACACGTCGATATACTCTCACAACAAGTGGATGAGCTCTTCCCTTTGTGGCGCCGCGAGGTGGACACTGATACTGGTCTCTTTGATTTCATCGTGATCTCCCAAGTTGACTGTTTCAGTTTCTTCCAGATTGGGTTTTTTGCGATTCTCAAATTCCTCCATATCTTCAACTAACCATTCCTCGTCATCGTCCTTCCAACCATCATCGTCCCCTTCATTTTGTTCGTTCATGCTTTGACATGACACAATATTGGCAGGTTTTAAGCTACTGTAATGGACAAACAAACTAAGTTAGATGATAAGAAAATAACAAAACATATGACTAGGAGAATTTTAGAACTAATATAGTTTTCCAAATAAATGAAGGTCTTTTCATTGAAATTTGAGAAATAATTACAAAACCATGGCTTGTGACTTGCACAAATACAAGCCCCCGCCTTTTTTGAAAGCATTAAGATACGAAAATAAAGTTTTGAGATATAAAAGGTGGATCGCGGGGCCTCCTCCGGATCATCACCGATTTCAAAACTATTAGTAATTTCCCTTTCATTTACCACGACGGGCGATGGGTTATGAGTGGACTGGAGGTCCAATTTTTCAAAGCCTCCCCTGGCGCAATCTGCTTCACCCCGCTGGACTCTGGGAGATCTTCTGGTATAGTATTGCATCCTTCAAACAAATCTCCTATTCTATCCCCAAGACCATCATCATCAGACATCTCTCGTACGGGAAATGACTGGAACAGGAGTGGCAAGGGCCAAAATAGACTATTTTCTGGCTCATCCTCAACCCTATCTTTTCTGGTAGGCTGATACCCTAACCCGTGCTTAGAGCTTTTCTCTGAGATCACAATAGGCTCGATAATTCCTTATAAATTCTTGCCCAAGCCTCGACCAGGTTCGAACCCATTTCTTAACATCACAGTTGCAATTATTTTGTAGACAGAAGGCATTGATATTTTGGGTGTCGAATCTCTTTCCGCAGTGTTTACAATTTCCACTGTATAGAAACTGCTACCTTTTGGAACATCTTTAATCACCGGCACATAACCATTGGGATGGTCCGCTCGACTTCCTTCTCCTTGGATGACTACTTCATGATCTTTCCAAATGAACTTCAATAATTGATGAAGGGGTAATGAAATTGCCTTTGCCCCGTGTATCCATGGTCTTCCCAAAAACAGGTTGTAGCTGGATGGATATCCATAACATGAAACTTAGTCTTAAACTCAACAGGCCCCATTTGGATGTGCAAATCAATCTCTCCTATGGTATCTCTCTGCCCTCCATCGAATGCTCTCACATTTACGTGGCTTTGACAAATTTTCCCCAGATTATAGCCCATTTGGACCAACATGGAGAGGGGACAAATATTCACACCAGATCTGTTGTCTATTAATACCTGATTAATTGCATAATCTCGACAAATGACGGTGACATGCATGGCTTTATTGTGCATTGCTCCTTCAAACGGCAACTCTTCGCCACTGAATGATATGCGATGGTTCCCCACAATGTTCCCTATCATTGCAGCCAAATTCTCAACGCTCGTTCCTGCGGGAACATACGCTTCCTCCAAGAACTTCAACAGAGCCTGTCGGTGGTGTTGCGAGCTCAATAATAGTGCCAAGACATAGATTTAGGCTGGCGTTTTATCCAATTGTTTGACAATTGAGTAATTCTTTGGTTGCATACACCTCTAAAATTCCTCAGCCTCTCCTTCAGTGATTGGCCTTTTCTGTGAATCTTTCTTGTTGGTCAAATCCTCAGGGATGTAACATCATCCTGATCGCGTCATCCCCTGGGCAGTGGCGGTTTGCACAATAAATTCCTTCTTTATAGGGGGAGCGTACACTTGAGTCGGTTCAGGCATCACTATAAATGGGGCTTTCTCGCTGATACTTAAGGCAGCCACAACTTTCTCTATCTTTCCTACCTCTTCCGCCCTTTTGCGCTTTTCGTAGTTCACCTGGGTAATGGTATTGACAGATGCCCATTCGCCTTCTATTTCAATCATGCTAACTGTAGGTCCCCCATGGTTGGGCAGTGGATTACTGCTAACATTTGGAGTAGGTACCTGGAGCGTGACGACCTTTTGATCAATCAGATCTTGGATTTTGTGTTTCATTACCACTTCTTTCATCAACAATCTGTCTTCATATTAAGTCTTTATATTATGTATAGCAGCTCTCAGTGTTCTGTTGCTAAATCAAACATGCTGTGAGTACGAGTCCGGAGCTCAAAGGGCTAATTTTTGGAGCAAAAATATCAAAGGGGATAATTAATGTTGAAAAAAAACAAATGGGACAAAACGCTGACGATTCAGTAAGACTAAATTTATATTGGGGTGGTTATGTTTTACATGAAGTCGGTTTTGTAAGATATAGTCGATCGCCTGTAGTTGTGCAAGTGTATTCATTATATCTTAAATATGAGCGATTGCAGCGGCTACTAAGGAATAAAATGGGTATAAGTAATTCGTAATCCAATGTCTTTTTTAGCCAATAAATTTACAACATACGATGATACTTGTATTTGGAGTGGCGATTCTTTGTCTTTGAAATTTATGATAATCACACTAACTTAATGAGCCTTGATATGTATGTGTCGTCATATTGTTCAAGAATCCACCGATAATGAGTTTGATCTTTGTGATACTACATACTACCCAATTTAAATTAACCTAAAACAATGGTTTCCTTTCTCTGGCATGCAAAATACATCAAAGAGAAAAGAAAATGTTTTCTCAACCACTATCTTCCAAATACCCTCCATATATATATATATGCGGAGAATTTTTTAGGTGATAATTGTATCTTTAATAATGCTAATACTTGCATTAGATTCAATGTATTACTGATGTCATAGATGTTAAGGTATTAATAATACACATAATAGAGTGATAACTATAAATATATCAAACAAAATACTAATAATACACAAGAAAATTTTCTATTTTGCCGGAAAAATAGATTTCCGATCATCTTCTTCAAAGTTCCGGCGAAAGGGTTTTTGAGTTTAGAGGATCATCTCAATGGATTCTTACAGTTTACTGGCAAGGAAAAGCTATTTTGGTAATGCCTTATTCCTTGTTTGCTTACTAATAAATTATATCAGGATTAGTAATTAGTATCCCGATAATGAACTGAACTGCTTGAGAATGGAATAATAGTATTGAGATTAGTTATCTAGAATAAAATCAATTAATTAGAAATTTATTGAATAAAAATAGTATTGAATGGGGTATATTAATACTGCTGAAATTTGTTACTCCAGCATTATTTTTATCGCACTATTTGCTTGTTAGTTGCTATATTTTCTTAACTATTTTCGTCCGCTTTGAACCTGAATTTTCTACACTTAAGCCGAGGGTTTTTCGGAAACAACCTTTCTGCCTCACTAAGGTAGTGATAAGTTTTGCGTATACTTTACGCTCTCCAGACCTCACTTGTGGGATTTCACTATGTATTAGGTATGTTGTTGTATTAAAAGAATAAGGTGTATTAGTAGTCCCAATTAAGCACTACACTTCGAGGGTTTAGGCTTGTTGTTGTTTGTCGTTATACAAGCCATATTATTGTAGTTCTTTCTTTTGATATCTATCGTCATTTGTTGTTTATTGTGTTTCGATTATCGCACTATTTTGTTGTTGTTCTTGTTCCTCTCTTGTAGGCTTTGGCTGCTTCCCTTGTTAGTTGTTATGTTTTCTCCATACTATTTCCTTCTTCTTTGTTCTTGAGCTGAGGATCTTTCAAAAACAGTCTCTCTATCTCCATGAGGTAATGGTAAGGTGGATATATACTCTACCTTCTTCAGACTCCTATTGGTGTTGTTGAACATAGAAAAAATAATTCGAGTTCAAACAATTCTAAAACATATTCATGATATAGTAGGCCCAAATAAGCACTACACTGAGCTGTTGAAAAATGGAGAAGTGAATAAAGCAAAAGTACTGAATAGACATAAAGCAAAAGATGCTCTCCTCTGTCTCTTCAATTATTCACTTACTTTTTGAAAAGAGGAAACTTTAGCTAAAGCACTAAGTTGGTATCCTCTGATCATTCTTGTATTCCCATTAGTCTTAGCATTGAGTAGGTAAAACTAAGGCTATTTTGAGATAAAAACACTATCTTAAAATTCTTGACCAGTTTGTGATTTCCTATTTTGCTTTTAAAGAAGTTGGGTTGACCTTGCTTGGCCTTCAAACCTGTGCTAAGTGACGCAGAGAATAAGCAGGCATCAAATTCATACATGCTTCGAGATGTTGTGTATGAAGCATAAGCATCATTTTCGTCTCTTAAAAACAGCGAATAAATTAAGAGTTTATCGAGCTAGCTGATTGAAATAGCTTAGCACTTTGGGTTTTCAAAATTAATTTATCCCTTATAGATAAGTAGTTACGTGTTTTAACCCCTTACGTGTTTGGCGAAACTAACTTAAAAATCATAAGGTAAATGTGACAGTACTGATTCATGATCCGAATCTTATATACCGTGACCGACACTCGGCTATTTAACCCATTCTTAAACGGCAAACCGGTGTACAAGGCTTCCCACAGGGTCTGGGTATAGGAAAGGGCCGCACCACAATGGATGTGATGTAGACAACCCTACCTAATGCAAGCATTTCGAAGCTCATTAAGGGGTCGTTTGGTAGAGTGTATAAGAATAATGCAAAATATGATGTATTAGTAATGCTTGTATTAGTAACGTCTGTGTTAGTTATACTTGCATTAGCTATGCTTGTATTTTTCTTATGCAGTGTTTGGTTCGATGTATTAAAAAAACATGAATTACATAATTTTCTTAAAAAAATATATTTTTTTTACATAATACCCTCAATATATATGTTGGAAAGGATGCATAAAATTTTTTGAGGGGTAATAGGGTCTTTAAGCATGTTAATGCATGCATTAGATTCATTGCATTACTAATGCCATGGATTTTGAGGTATTAGTAATACACACCTCAATACACAATAGAGTGTATAACTAATGCTTGCATTAGTTTTACATAGGGTAAAAAGGTATACCAAACAAGGTACTACTAATACACATTAAACTAATGCATGCATTAATATTTTAATACACTCTACCAAACGACCCTAAGTCTATTCATAGGACTATTAATTTCATTTTATGAGATGAGAAAAGAATGATCTACAGAGATAATATCCATCTGCATATGGACAGCAGAAGATGTGAAAAGATAACCACTTAGCCCCCCAAGTACCCTTCCTCTCTTGCCTCAATTATTACATTTAGAAAGTAATGAATAGTATAAAGAAGACTCTATTATGAAGTCTTTGTCTTCTTCTTGGATGAAAATTCAAACTTTTTGATAATAGTAGATTGTAGTTAATAATAACAAACATTGTTGTTGTACCAATTACAAGTAAGAACACTAGCAAAAGAAAGAGGGAGAGAAATCACAGATCATTCTTGTTTGCAAATTACTCTTAGCATTCAACAGGTAAAATTAAGTTGTTAATATTTGATTTGAAGATAGAAACATTTATCTTCTCAAAATTATTAAAACCATTTTTGTGGTTCCTTTGTTTTTCATCCAATATATATTCAATTTTCAATTTCTGGCCTTGTTTTATCAAGGGACAACTTCTTCTTTTTTTTTCCAATCTAATATGCCCAATAATAAACTAACTTTTAATTTAAGGAAAATCAATTATATAGTCATCAAATAACTTTTTTGTTTCTTATAATTTTTAATGTATTTAATCACTATTTCAACTATAAGTATCTCATGTCGCTAGTATGATATTTTATTAGCTTGTCACCTTATTTAGTATAATTATTTATTACTTGATTTTTAATAAAACAGAGATATTTTTTTAAAATATTCTTTGATTATTTTAAAATTATTTATAAATTTTTAATTTTATTTATTTTGTGTTTTGCTTATCATTGATTAGCTAAAAGTTGAAATATAGGATTCGTGAACTCAATAATAAGCAAATTCTATACTTTTCATTATTAATTTTTATAAGTAAATAAAAATATATAGATTTAGTTTATATAAAACGGTGCTTTTGATAAGAAAACAACATCTAACAATGCTCAGTATTTGTAACTATACAATGACTAAAACTATTCTTGAGAAACATAGTCACAACAAATATAATGTGTGAAAAATAGTAGTACAAAATACCCTTTTTTAATTAGTTTTTTCTTACAATGCAGTAATTTATTTTGTATATTATAAGATAGAAATTTAATCATGTACGGATATATAATTTTAAATTCTGATAAATTGGTATCCTTCTTTTTATCTTACTTGAACTGCATTTTAAACAATCAACCGTCTTTAACTCAAGTTAATTAGTCATACTCAATTTGAATTAAAGAAATCTAACAAATACTATAATCAAGGAAAAATAACGTACTTTGTAGCTATATCTTATGAGTTTTAATGAGAACTTTGATTTGTTCCGTAAGATGATACTAAATAAAAATATACTTTATATAATTAGTGTGTACATCTTTATATTTTTAACTAAAACACCTATCAAAATTATAGAATATTTTTAAGAATCTCGTCACATGATGGTGATGGTTATGGTGGTCGGTAAATATGATTTGTACTATTTGTGAAGTTTCGTTTGAGTACTTCACTTTTAAATTTATTGTTATGCATTATATTCTTGACTAATTTTGGCTATAATGTAAATCCATATATACTTAATATAGCGGAATAAAGAAAAGCACTCTATATTCTTTATCTAAAATAAATAAAGCTAGAAATAAACGTACTAGGATAAGAATAAGAAATTGTACAATTACTCCTCTTTCAAAAATAAAATAGAAATGACTTTTCACTATATCTGTGATTTATATTAATTTATCTAATTTGAAAAGTTGTGTAAAATGAGAATTGGAAACATGATAAATTAAATCACTAAAATTGTGATTAGCAATTGTAATCATTTGAGACGTTTTAATCAATTTTAAATTAAACAAAAAAACTCAATATGATATGATAATGAATTAATTCAAATCTAAAAACTAAAGTAAAAGCAGATAATTTAGAAATTAGAACTCAATTGAAATATTGCTTACTTTTATAGGGTAATTTGTGTGCTTTTGGCATTGTGCTTTGTGGGGGAATAGGAATTATGGGTATTTGATTTTGGGGTTTTTGAGATTGCTGTTGTAAAGTTAAAAATATTTTTTTTTAATTTTTTTTTGATAAAGTAGGGTATTTGGAAAATTTGTAATTTTTTTTTTTTAAAAAAAAAAAAGAAGAAACAACTTTTCTGCTATCGGTAAGAAGAAGAAAATTTTTATTTTCTTAAAAAAGTTGAAGCAGAAGCAGAGAATTATTTTTTTTCATGCCAAAAATATCCCTATCACTTATACACATATACCAATATATCCCTTATTTATTAATATGCATATATCATAAATTTGATTAAAATTTATTTTAAAATTTTATTCTTCATTTTTACATCATAAATGCTTATTTTATTTTACAATTTATATATTATGATTAAACTACTACTCAGTCCTTTTATCTAAAAAAAATCAAAAACATAAAATAAAAATATTTATAATAGATATTTAAAATAATTTTTTATGTAATAATCTTAATAGTAAAAGTCTATTAATACATGTCATTTTTCATAATTAATCTCTCAAAAATATTATTTTTAAAAAGATTGTCAAAATAAAATCTGTTCATCAGCAACACTTTTTCATTGGAGTTGTATACTGTTTTACTTGGTGATTAATAAAAATCAGTTAATTGCCAAAAATACTTTTTAAATTAGTTAGCCAAGCATAACTTATATTTTTAAAACATTTTACTGAAAAGCTATTTTGTAAAAGCGATTCTCAAGTAAGCAGGTTTCTCGTAGATTTTTCTTTAAAAATATTAAAGTTCTGTGTTTGTTTTGTCAATTGAAAATTTTAAATATATTGTCAATTGGCAATTTTAAATTTCTTTGTTTGTTTTGTCAATAGGCAATTTTAAATATAAATTTCTGTGCTTGTTTTGTCAATTGGCAATTTTAAAAAAAAAAATCTGTGTTTGTTTTGTCAATTGGCAATTTCTGGTTATTCAATTTGTAATATTGTACTTTAATTTTGTGGTTTTATTGGAACATACCAAGTTAAATTATTTAAAATTTAAAATAGAATAACAAATATCTACTTTTTAAGAAAGGATAAAAAAAACCTCAAAAAAACTACTCATTTCTCTCCACCAAGTATTCACGGTTTTCATATTTATGTTTGAAATTCATTTTTTTTTTTTGGCCATTTGTTTTTTAAATTATTTTTTTGACAACCGAATTTCTAAAGTTCCTAATTTCATGGTATTTGGGAAGTTCCTAATCATTTGGGAAATTATGTTGGTTTGCAATTTTTCTTTTTCCTTTAGCAGGTTAGTTTTGCTATTTGTAATTATTTTTTTGATTTATTATTTATCCCTTTGTCTTTTACATAGATTTAAAAAATAAAGATAAAAATGTTAGTTATCTATTAGTAGACTAATAAAATATGAAAAATTAAATAGCTAGAGCAAATTTAAATATAAATAAATAGAAATCTAAAAGCATTTCATGTTTACCGAAATGCTCTTAGGAATATTTGTTGAAATAAACAAACTACCGTGCTTATTAAAAGGTCACTACAGCACTTATTATTTATTTTTTTTCAAATATTTCCGGTTACTGAAGAAGCTTCACTTTTTTTTTATATATATCAACATGATAACTTTATTTTACACTAAAATAAGATTATCAAAGACACAAAATATAAAAAAATTATTTATTTATTATACATTTAGCATACCATTTATGAGGTGAGAGTAGGCAGGGAAAGCACAATAAAGACAAAAATAGATGCTTTGCTCCCGTCAAAACTCGTCAGGGAAAAAATCATAACTTTTATATTAATAAGAATAATAAGTACTTGATGTTTCTTCCTAATTAGTTATACATAAATTGAAAGCAATACATACAAGGGATTCAAATGCATGTATTATTTTCTCTAATTGATATTATTAGGTTTGGGTGTATAGTCAAGGGAGGTAGATTTTTCCGGTTGGTTGATTGGTGACAATTGAACTTTATCAATTACTTTTGCTATAACTTTTTCCATAACCCAATAGTCAATATTGGGAATAGAGCACATGGTTGCAGAACGTGTGTTTGTAGGTGTTGAACTTCATTTTAGTTCTTGAAAACTTATTCTTGAACTTAATTTAAAATATGTATAAAAAACATATAGATTTTGCACCCGGCGGAACAACACTATATTTACTTAATAATCCTAAAGCATAAGTAGACATTGTATTTGTTTTTTTCCTTTTTTTCACAACGCTGGTAGTTTATATGAATGATTAAGATGATGTGTATAGATCTGAAAACTAAATTATTAAGACGGTTTATTTTTCAATATCTGAATATGCAAAATTTATTTATTTGGATATATAATAAAAAACATAGTTTAAATACAATATTTTATATTTAAGAAAATATTTGAATTAATACAACAAAATTATTATTTGATTGAAAAAAATATTTATGTTTGCTAGTGATAGTGGAGATGGTATGTATCGGTGGTGGTGGTGGTAATGATTGATGTTAGTGACTAGTAATGTTGGTGGTAATAGTTGCGATGATAGAGATGGTTGATATTATAATGACTGTTAGCCGTGGTGGTGATTGTGATGTTACGATGGTTGAAAAATGAACGTATGATGTTTGACGATGCGTTGGTTGTTATTGAAGACGCTATTAGCTGTGATAGTGTAAATGGTTGTTAGTAGAAATAAATTGTAGTGATGGTAGTGGTTGAAATGGTGGCAGAGGTTGCGATACCGATGACAATGATGGTGGTGGTGGCTGAAAAATGTGTGAAGGTTGATGATGTATTAGTGGTAGTTAGCAGTCGTGCTAGTTATGATAGATGAGCTGGTTGGTAGTAGGAATTGGTCGGTAGTTGTTGATGATGATGGTGCCGTTGGAATTGGTTTTAGCATTGGGGTGGCGGTAGCGGTGGCTATAATTAGAATAATGGAGGTGGTAGGTTTTGTAGCGGCTGCAATAATGGTTGGTTGTGATATTGGTGGTTGTCATCATTGTCAGCAATTGCACCGTAAGGTGACCAAGTAGTTCTCACTTACTAGCTTATGAATATCAAATTCATCCAAATCCAAATACTCAAATTACCACAATTGAAAACAAAGGAAATGAAACAAAGTATCACTTATTTGACATTATAAATATCGAAATTCTTCTCAATATCAAGACGATTTTTTTTTTGTCTTTACAAATATCCGATATTTGATTACAAAAATCGACTTTACTTGTTTATGGGATTCTTGTCGTCTTTATAAATACGATTCAAGATTGTATTTGGCATTATAAGAACATCTCCCATAAAATCTAATCACAAAATATAACTTGATTTAAATTTTTTTAAGCAAAGTAAGATGAAATTAATGTTTTAAAAGTTGATTTTGTTGAGAAATTAGAACATAAATGAAAACATTTTATCTTTTAAGATTGATTTCATGGAGACGAGTTTGACAAGAGAGTTAATCGTTTTTTTCAAAGCTTCAATTGTCATAACAATGGAGATTTGGGACATGGTTGTTCTAAAGAGAAGAGAAGAAGGCATTTTAAATAATTGATAAATTTAATTACACCTGGCACTTTTTAATTGGTGGCTGCAGTCAGTTTTTTTAATCACGCGCGTCGTATGCGTGACTACACGCAGATGAGAAAAATCAGTCAAAATGGTCCATTTACAACGATTTATATTAATTTTGTGGGATAATAGGTAGCCTGCAAAGTTAAGTGTGTTTTTGAAAATCTCGGACAAGTTCAGTGGTTACATTATGACTTTTCTCATACATACACGTGTCATTTAACTTGACTTTCACTAAAATGTACGACCTCCAACTCTGAATAAGTAGACACATATATGACATAATACAAATCAATTACCACTTGTACAAATTAAAACACTACATAGGATACGGGTGTCTACCTGAGTTTGAGCACATATAAACTTGAGGAGAAAGTTCGGACATGATATTGTCGATGAATAATTTTCCAGTGAAAAGTATTTTGAGTTTTGGGGACCATCTCACTAGAATATATCATTGACGTTACTTTTAATTGATTGTTTAGTTTGTTGGATTAAAAATATTGGGTGTATGAGAATATGAATAGTACCCCATATTATAAACGTCATGGTTTATAATGTATAAAAATAATTTTCCTATTGAATAGGCTGAATAATACAACTAATACATGTGTTATTTTTTGTAATACCTCGCACCAAACGACCTCTCCGAAATCCCATCCTTCCAATAGGTTGATTGGTGACAAATGAAGTGCATCAATTACTTTTGGGACAATGTCTTGAAGGGGAGCCTTGGAGTAACTGGTAAAGTTGTTGCCATGTGACCAAGAGGTCACGTGTTCAAGCCTTGGAAACAGCCTCTTGCATAAATGCAAGGTAAGACTACATACGATACACCCTTATGGTGGGGCTCTTCTCCGGACACCGCGCATAGCGATAACTTTAGTGCATCGGGCTGCCTTTTTTTATACTGTCTTGGTCTTCCGTGTCCCCTTGCGCTAGTTCTTTTCACTACTTTTCAATAACCCAATAGTACTGTATTCATTGCAATTTAAATATCTTAGTTTTATTGGACACGATGTTTAAAAAATAAAAAAAGACTTTTAAATTTATGATCTTAAATTAATGATGTGTATAGCCTTTTAAATCTTATGGTTCTAAGCTTTCATGTAGAATGTTGGAATTGAAAAACTAACTATAGAAAAAAATATTCTTTTTGGAACAGACAAAATGAATGTAAGACACTTAAATTGGAACGGAGGAAGTATTTTGTTAGTCTTCACTTAATAATTCTATAGAGTTTAAAATGCAAGTAGACATTGGTAGTTTCTGCTAACACACACACATCCCTTTCATATACTATGCTTGTGTGAGCGGAGATTGAGGAAGGTCGTATCTATTTCGGAGAACCAGTTTGGTTTTATGCCTGGTCGCTCAACGACAGAGGCAATCCACCTGGTGAGGAGGTTGGTGGAGCAATATAGAGAAAGGAAGAGGGATTTGCACATGGTGTTCATCGACCTGGAGAAGGCTTATGACAAAGTCCCTAGGGAGGTTCTTTGGAGATGCTTGAAGGTGAGAGGGGTCCCGGTGGTGTACATCAGAGCTATTAAGGACATGTACGATGGAGGGAAGACTCGGGCAAGAGCGACGGGAGGAGACTCAAAGCATTTTTCGATCGAGACTAGGTTACATCAGGGTTTGACCCTTAGTTTGTTCCTATTTGCGTTGGTGTTGGACGTATTGATGCGGAGTATTCAAGGTGAGGTGCCTTGGTGTATGTTATTTTCAGACGATGTTGTGCTGATTGATGAGACGCGGGAGGGATGAATGAGAAATTGGAGGTTTGGAGGCAAACACTCGAATCTAAGGGGTTCAGGTTGAGTAGGTCCAAGACGGAGTATATGGAATGCAAGTTTATTACTTCTTATTCTTTACTCCTTCTCTATCTTCTCCATCTTGAGCCGGGGGTCTATCGGAAACAGTCTCTCTACTTCCTTGGAGGTAGCAGTATGGACTGCGTACATTTTACCCTCCCCAGATCCCAGTCTGTGGGAATACACTGGGTTTGTTGTTGTTGTTGTTGTCTAAAAGTCTAAAACAAATTCATCATGTGAAAAAACGAGCTTACATTTTATTTTTAGTCCCTCACTTGGGTCCCCCCTTATTACACCCCACAAGTACCCTTCCTCTCTTGCCTCAATTATTCAATTTAGAAACCACTCTATTAGGAAGTCTTTGTCTTCTCGTGGGATGAAAAGTAAAAACTTTATGGTAATAGTAGCTAACTTTGTTGTACCAATTACAAGTAAGAACACTAGCAAAAGAGAGAGGGAGAAAACTCACAGATCATTCTTGTTTGCAATTTACTCAGCATTCAACAGGTAAAATAAAGTTCTTGCTATTTGAAGATGGAAACATTTATCTTCTCAAAATACTTAAAAATCATTTTTGTGGTTCCTTTGTTTTATTTTGTAGATTTCAGAAATGGAGATTGGCTTAGCAGTTGGTGGTGCATTTCTGTCTTCAGCTTTGAATGTTCTCTTTGATAGGCTTGCTCCTCTTGGTGATCTGCTCAACATGTTTCAGAAGAATAAGAATGATGTTCGACTCTTAAAGAAGCTGAAAATGACTTTGGTTGGCCTTCAGGTTGTGTTAAGTGATGCAGAGAATAAGCAGGCATCAAATCAACACGTGAGCCAGTGGCTTAATGAACTTCGAGGTGCTGTGGACGGTGCTGAAAACTTAATGGAACAAGTCAATTATGAGGCTTTGAGGCTTAAGGTGGAAGGTTGGCATCAAAATCTTGCAGAAACAAGCAACCGGCAAGTAAGTGACCTCAAACTGAACTTGAGTGATGATTATTTTCTCGACATACAGGAGAAGTTGGAAGAAACCATTGAAACATTGGAGGATTTGCAAAAGCAAATAGGTGACCTTGGCTTACAGAAGCATTTAGATTTGGGTAAGAAACTAGAAACTAGAACACCTTCAACTTCTTTGGTCGATGAATCTAAAATCCTTGGTAGAATGATTGAAAAAGAGCGATTGATTGACCGTTTATTGTCAAGTGATTCAAATGGAGAAAATCTGACTGTTGTCCCTATTGTTGGAATGGGGGGCGTGGGCAAGACAACACTTGCTAAAATTGTTTACAACGATAAGAAGGTGAAAGATCATTTTGGCTTGAAAGCTTGGTTTTGTGTTTCGGAGGCATATGATGCTTTCAGAATAACAAAAGGATTACTTCAAGAAATTGGATCATTCGACTTAAAGGATGACAACAATCTTAATCAGCTACAGGTAAAATTGAAGGAAAGCCTAAAGAGAAAAAGATTTCTTGTTGTCCTTGATGACTTGTGGAATGATGACTGTGATGAGTGGGATGACTTGAAAAATCTTTTTGTACAAGGAGCTATGGGAAGTAAGATCCTTGTGACGACACGTAAGGAGGATGTTGCCTTGATGATGGGTAATGGGGCAATCAATGTGGAGACTCTGTCTGATGAAGTCTCTTGGGATCTATTCAAACAGCATTCATTAAAAAACAGGGATCCGGAGGAACATCCAGAACTTGAAGAGGTTGGAAAGCAAATTGCAGACAAGTGCAAAGGATTGCCTTTAGCTCTAAAGGCACTTGCTGGTATTTTATGCCGCAAATCAGAGGTGTACGACTGGAAAAACGTCTTAAGAAGTGAAATATGGGAGCTGCCAAGGTGTAAGAATGGTATATTACCAGAGTTGATGTTGAGCTACAATGATCTTCCTGCACATTTGAAGCGATGTTTTGCTTTTTGTGCAATATATCCCAAAGATTATAAATTTTGCAAAGAGCAAGTTATTCACCTGTGGATTGCTAATGGTCTGGTACAACAGTTGCATTCTGGTAACCAATACTTTAATGAGTTGAGATCAAGATCATTGTTCGAAAGGGTCCCAGAGTCTTCTGAAAGATACGGAGGGAAATTCTTAATGCATGATCTTGTCAATGATTTGGCCCAAATTGCATCTTCAAAACTTTGTGTCAGGTTGGAAGAGTGCCAAGGATCTCATATATTGGAACAAAGTCGGCACATGTCGTATTCAATGGGGAGAGATGGTGACTTTGAGAAATTGAAACCGCTCTCTAAGTCAGAGCAGCTGAGGACATTGCTTCCAATCTCTATCCAGTTCCTTTACCGCCCTAAACTAAGCAAGAGGGTGATGCATAACATATTGCCAAGACTAACTAACTTAAGGGCATTATCATTGTCATGTTATGCGATTGTGGAGCTTCCAAAAGATTTGTTTATCAAATTTAAGCTCCTGAGATTTTTGGACCTTTCTCGGATAGAGATTACAAAATTGCCCGATTCTATCTGTGCGTTGTATAACTTGGAGACACTTCTCCTGTCATCTTGTGATGATCTTGAGGAGCTACCGCTGCAGATGGAGAAGTTGATCAACTTGCGGCACCTTGACATCAGCAACACTTCTCGCTTGAAGATGCCGCTACATCTGAGCAAGTTGAAAAGCCTCCAAGTGCTAGTGGGAGCCAAGTTTCTACTAGGTGGCCCCTGTGGTTGGAGAATGGAAGATTTGGGTGAACCACACTACATGTATGGATCTCTATCAATTTTAGAATTACAAAATGTGGTTGATAGAAGGGAAGCTCAGAAGGCGAAGATGAGGGATAAGAAGAAGAATCATGTTGAGAAGTTATCGTTGGAGTGGAGTGGAAGTGATGCGGACAATTCACAAACCGAAAGAGACATACTTGATGAGCTACGTCCACACACAAAAATAAAAGAAGTCGAAATCTCCGGATATAGAGGGACACAATTTCCAAATTGGCTAGCTGATGATTCGTTTCTTAAGCTGCTAGTACAATTGTCTCTTAGCAACTGCAAGGACTGTTTTTCCTTGCCAGCGCTAGGACAACTTCCTTGTTTGAAATTCCTTTCCATTAGAAAGATGCATCGAATAACAGAGGTGACGGAAGAATTCTATGGTAGTCCGTCCTCTGAAAAGCCTTTTAACTCTCTTGAGAAGCTTGAATTTGCAGAGATGCCTGAGTGGAAGCAGTGGCACGTACTAGGGAACGGAGAGTTTCCTGCACTTCGGGACCTTTCAATTGAAGATTGCCCCAAGTTGGTTGGAAATTTCCTCGAGAATCTTTGTTCTCTGACGAAATTGAGAATCTCAATATGTCCTGAACTCAATTTGGAGACACCCATCCAACTTTCAAGTCTAAAATGGTTTGAAGTTTCTGGTTCTTCTAAGGCTGGATTTATTTTTGATGAAACTGAACTGTTCACCTTAAATATTTTGAATTGCGACTCTCTTACCTCCTTGCCTACTAGCACTCTGCCGAGTACGTTGAAGACAATATGGATATGTCGTTGCCGGAAATTGAAATTGGAGGCACCAGATAGTAGTAGGATGATTTCTGACATGTTTCTGGAGGAATTGATACTGGAGGAATGTGATTCTATATCATCACTTGAGTTGGTCCCAAGAGCACGCACTTTGACTGTGAAGAGGTGCCAAAACCTTACTAGGTTTTTGATTCCTAATGGGACTGAAAGACTCGATATTTGGGGTTGTGAGAATCTTGAAATATTTTCGGTGGCATGTGGGACCCAGATGACGTTTTTGAATATCCACTCTTGCGCAAAGCTGAAGCGGCTGCCAGAATGTATGCAGGAACTCCTTCCATCTCTTAAGGAACTGCATCTGTGGAATTGTCCAGAAATAGAGTCCTTTCCTGATGGAGGATTGCCCTTCAATTTACAACTCCTCGTGATCAACTATTGCGAGAAACTGGTGAACGGTCGAAAGGAGTGGCGTCTACAGAGACTCCATTCTCTCAGAGAGTTGTTCATCCACCACGATGGCAGTGACGAAGAGATTGTTGGGGGTGAAAATTGGGAGTTGCCTTTCTCTATTCAAAGGCTTACCATAGACAATCTGAAAACATTAAGCAGCCAACTTCTCAAAAGCCTCACCTCTCTTGAATCTCTAGATTTTCGTAATTTACCTCAAATTCGGTCACTGCTGGAACAAGGGCTTCCCTCTTCTTTTTCTAAGCTATATTTATACAGCCATGATGAGCTCCATTCACTACAAGGTCTTCAGCACCTCAATTCGCTTCAAAGTCTATTGATCTGGAATTGCCCTAATCTCCAATCTCTTGCAGAATCAGCGCTGCCCTCCTCCCTCTCTAAGTTGACCATCAGGGATTGCCCTAATCTCCAATCCCTTCCCAAATCAGCATTTCCTTCCTCCCTCTCTGAGCTGACCATCGAGAATTGCCCTAATCTCCAATCCCTTCCAGTAAAAGGGATGCCCTCTTCCCTCTCTATACTATCTATTTACAAATGCCCATTTCTCGAACCACTCCTAGAATTTGACAAGGGGGAGTACTGGCCAGAAATTGCTCATATTCCTGAAATATATATCGGTCGCACTATGTTTGACTGTGAATGCCTGTGATGGTTATAAAAACGAAGCTCCCACATATGTAAGTTTTTCTCTTTCCTCAGTATCTTTTTAGTTTTGCTTATTACTTCCCGTTGCTTGTTTGTTAATTATTTTCCCTTGTTAAGCTATTGGGTGAAGTTTTGGATAAAGTTTAGGGTTTGGGAAACATATTTCATTTTTTTTTTCGAAAATATCATTAAATATAAGCTTATAAGCTTTAACCACTACTAACTTGACAAGAATTAAACAATTGGAACAATTATAGTTGGGAGGAATAATTAGTGGAGTTTTTTAAGAAAATATAGAAGTTCTAGGTAAATTCTAAGTTTTTGAAGTACCCCAAAACTATAGTTTCGCCCAAAAAATATTATCTTTTTCGTCCAAAGATGAAGATCGTGCTACTGAAAACACGACTTACTGTCTAGAAAACGTGACAGTTACCTTTGAAAACTTCTCCTTGCTTGTCTATTAGCTTCTTTTTTTTTTTTTTTCAGTTTGTTGATCCATTTATTATTGCAGTAGTTGTTCAATCAATTTGCAGAACCACTAAGAAATGCACAAATGCTTGAAGAATGAAATCTCTATTTCACAATCAGGTAGTATGTTTTGCCTATTCCTTGTTATGAAGCTTGGAAAGCAAAGATTTTGAAGGAAAATTTTCATACTAAGTTCTTTTTCATTCGAAGTGCTTTGTTCGTTGTGCTTTAATGTCTATATAACTTCACAGTTGGTTGTCATTGTAGGAGTTGTTCAACCTCTGATCTGCATATATATCATTGATGTAATCTCCAATAGCTTCCAGAATCATCAGATTGTCCTCTTCCATGTCTGAACTATATATTTCCAACTGCCTGTCACTTGAACCACGTCTAGAATTGTGAGAAAGGGGGTTATTTGTCATAAATTGCTTATATCTTCTACATTGAGATTGATCGGGAATACCTGTACTGTTTAAAACGAGTGCTGCACTGATAAATGTAAGTAATTTTTTTATTTTTTTTTCGGTAGCTTTTTTTTTTATTACTTCTCTTTGCTTGTTTGTTAATTCTTTTCCTTAATTAAATCTTGTTGAGCAGCGTGTAGCATCTATTGTCACTGTGAAGCTGAGGAAGCATCGTGAGATCAGCATGATAAATGACAAAGAAGGTAACATGTTGCAACTACAGAAATTTTTATACATCCTGAGAAAAAAGACCTAATTTAGGTAGGAAACAGTAGTAATAATTTTATCTAGGAAAGTTCATAGCAAAATGTAATACTAACAAATTAGAAGCCTTTTTATCATTCACAATATGTTGATATGTCATCCACGGATGTATAAGTTGTTATTCTTCCTTCTTAGGGTACACGAATCTGTATACTAGAAACAACCACTTCAAGTAGTTCAAGTTTAAGAACAAGAACACAATGAAGTACAAAAAATACCCTCAACCCAAGATCAAAGTGATCTTTATAAGAGGTGTATTTTATTTTCAGAAATAAAGATGAAGCAGAACTGGCCAAGTCGTCTGAAGTCACAGAGTTTCCTTAAGGAAATAATTCCCCTCACTGTACCCGGGTTGTGGAATTTTTCCTCCCAGGATAAAATGGCCAAACAAACCAACTGTAGCGGTACCTCAAACAATTGAAATATCTTCGAACTCACTGAACGTTTTGAGTGATCACATAGAATATTTTTTAAGTCAAGAAGAGTATTTTTATTCTGATTTTTTTTTTCGTCTCTAAACCTGTGAATGAAAACAGGTTTATATAGACATAACATGCCTCTTCTGAAAAGAGGCAATGGTTCACTTTAAAGGTTGCACCTCTTTCTGAAAATTAATATCTGTTTATCAAAGAGTGCATCTTTTCCTGAACAGTCATCCAGCATCAGTTCACTTGAAACAGTGCAACTGAAGCATCAGTTCTATTCGAAACATTGCAACTGTTACTGCATGCATATTATATAAATGGAGCATCAGAAAATTTTTTCTGCGTTTTTCTTTTGGTATGTTCGGATCTCAAATAACTTTTGAATCCGAAGCCGAAGCAGAGTGAGCGAGCGACGACGACGGCGCGAGGCATCTCTAATTTCTTGCCTCACTTACCATGTGGAGTAAGTGTTCTTAATTATAAACACTTCCAAGTTCTCTTCTTCCACCAATGTGAGAGAAAGAGTAAACTTTCTAATTTGGGAGTACACTTTCCATTTTAGTGTCTCCTTCCCTCCACTATTTTACTCTCCATTTTTCCATTCACACTTCTTTCATATACTATGAACCCAACAATCCCCCATATGAATGGGGAATGACTATTTTTTGAAAAAGTTTTACGTACAAGTACGTGATCATCAAGCAAAGACTGATTGCATCTGGATAAGTGGGTTTCTCTTTGAACTTTCCGTAGTGAACATACATTGGATGCACTCGGTAAATCGGTAGATTTGATATCTTTGAACCGTCGAGATTTAATGTACACCTAGACAATACATGTCACACAACCAACCTTTTAACATTTATGGTTCTCATGGTTTTATTCTTTTCATCCATGAACACATCCCGGTTTCATGAGAGCTTAGAGAATAGGTCTTTACTAACATTCTCCTTGAAGCGGCTTCCACCTCGCCCTCACATAGGTGATTTCTAAATGTTCAATTCTATAGATTAAACTATTTGGTCAAATCTGTCAAATTTATATAATCATTAAAAGACTTTTTGCCTTAAGTCTTATCCTTGTTTACTATACATTGTCTACATCATGAGAATGGATTGGGTAATTGACAATGTTGAACCTGTCAGACACAACTTTGTTTGATCTCCTTGAACCTAGCTCTTGGGATCTCCAGTCTGCTAGGTAGAGTTACCGCCATTCTGACTTGTCCTAGGCCTTAAACCCATTCCCTTGGATGTCCTTTCTACTCCTTCTCTAGATAGGCCTTTTGTTAGTGGATCCGACACATTATCCTTTGACTTTACATAGTCTACAGTGATAATTCCACTAGAGAAAATTCTCTAACGGTATTATGTCTTCGTCTTATATAACGAGATTTACCGTTATACACCATGCTCCCTTCCCTACCTATTGCCGCTTGGCTATCACAGTGTATACATACTGGTCCAAAAAATTTCGGAGTCATTCTGCTTCTTCACCGGATTTATCTAATGCGATAAATTCAGATTCCATTGTAGAGCGAGCAATACAAGTCTGTTTGGATAATTTCCAAGAGACTGCTCCTCCACCGATAGTAAATACATATCCACTTGTGAATTTTACTTCATTTGATTCGGTGATCCAATTTGCATCACTATATCCTTCAAGTGCCGCAGGATATTTGTTATAATGCAAGGCATAATCGTGAGTGTATTTAAGATTCCCCAAAACTCTTTTCATTGCCATCCAATGAGTTTTATTGGGATTACTCGTGTACCGACTCAATTTACTAATAGCGCATGCTATGTCTGGTCGTGTACAATTTATTATATACATTAAATATCCCAATACTCTTGCGTACTCCAATTGTGAGTCACTTTCACCTTCGTTCTTTCAGAGTGCAAAGCTCACATCCAAAGAAGTCTTGGCAATACCGAATTTCATATACTTGAATTTGTCAAGTACATTTTTGATATAATGAGACTGTGACAATGCCAACCCTTGTGGAGTTCTATGGATTCTTATACCTAAGATCATATCCGCAACTCCAAGGTCTTTCATATCGAACTTTCTCTCAAGCATTCATTTTGTAGCATTTATGTTAGAAATGTCTCTACTGATGATCAACATATCATCCACATATAAATAAATAATGACTTGGTGATTTGGAGTGTCTTTAATATAAACACATTTATCACATTCATTTATCTTGAACCCGTTTGCCAACATGGTTTGGTCAAACTTCGCATACCATTGTTTAGGTGCTTGCTTTAGTCCATACAATGACTTAATAATTTTACACACCTTATTTTCCTTTCCTGGAACCACAAAACCCTCAAGCTGTTCCATGTATATTTCTTCCTCCAATTCTCCATTTAGGAAAGCAGTTTTCACATCCATTTGATGGATTTCAAGACCATATACCGCAGCCAATGCAATTGACATTCGAATCGATGTTATCCTTGTTACTGACGAGTGTGTATCGAAGTAATCAAGGCATTATTTTTGTTTGAAGCCTTTTACTACAAGTCTTGCCTTGTATTTGTCAATAGTACCTTCCGCTTTTATCTTCCTTTTGAAGATCCATTTAGAACCTAAAAGTTTATTTCCGAGAGGAAGATCAACCAATTCCCTTGTATGGTTGCTTAAGATTGAATCAATCTCACTATTGACTGCCTCTTTCCAAATGGATGAGTCCGAAGATGCCATCGATTCCTTAAATGTTTGAGGCTCATTTTTTAAGAGAAATGTTACAAAATCTGATCCAAACGAAGTAGACGTTCTTTGACATGTACTACATCTAAAATTGATAGAGATCCATACAAGTAATGTGCTCCACCCAAATCTTCCATTCTCCAACCACAGGAGCCACCTAAAAGAAATTCACCTCCCACTAGCACTTGGAGGCTTTTCAACTTGCTCAGATGTAGCGGCATCTTCAAGCGAGAAGTTTTGCTTATGTCAAGGTACCGCAAGTTGATTAGCTTTTCCATCTGCAGCGGTAGCTCCTTAAGACATGCACAAGATGACAGGAGAAGCGTCTCTAAGTTATACAGTACACAAATGGAAACGGGCAACTTTTTTATACATGTCTGAGAAAGGTCCAAAAATCTCAGGAGCTTTAATTTGATAAACAAATCATTTGGCAGCTCCATATTCTCATAACATGACAATGATAATGCCTTTAAGGATGTTAGCCTTGGCAGTATGTTATGCTGCACCCTCTTGCTTAGTTTAGGGTTGTAAGGGTGCTGGATATCGATTGCAAGCAATGTCCTCAGCTGCTCTGATTCGATGAGTGGTTTCAATTTCACAAAGTCACCACCTTTCCCAATTGAATACGACATATGACGACTTTGTTCCAATATATGAGATCCTTGGCACTCTTCCAACCTGACACAAAGTTTTGAAGATGCAGTTTGGGTCAAATCATTGACAAGATCATGCATTAAGAATTTCCTTCCATCTCTTTCAGAAGACTCTGGGACCCTTTCGAACAACGATCTTGATCTCAACTCGTTAAAGTATTGGTTAACAGAATGCAACTGTTGTACAAGACCATTAGCAATCCACAGGTGAATAACTTGCTCTTTGCAAAATTGATAATCTTTGGGATATATAGCACAATAAGCAAAACATTGCTTCAAATGTGCGGGAAGATCATTGTAGCTCAACATCAACGCTGGTAGTATACCATTCAAATTCTGCTCCCATATTTCACTTCTTAAAATCTCTTTCCACTCGTCCACCTCTGATTTGCGGCGTAAAATACCAGCAAGTGCCTTTAGAGCTAAAGGCAATCCTTTGCACTTGTCTGCAATTTGTTTTCCAACCTCCTCAAGTTCTGGATGTTCCTCGGGATCCCTGTTTTTTAGAGAATGTCGTTTGAATAAAGCCCAAGAGGCTTCACTAGACATAGTCCCCACGTTGATTGCCCCACTATCCATCATCCGGGCAACATTCTCCTTACGGGTAGTTACAATGATCTTACTTCCCATAGCTCCTTCTACAAAAAGATTTCTCAAGTCATCCCACTCGTTACAGTCATCATTCCACAAGTCATCAAGGACAACAAGGAATCTTTTTCCCTTTAGGCTTTCCTTCAATTTTACCTGTAGCTGATTAAGATTGTTGTCATCCTTTAAGTCAAATGATCCAACATCTTGAAGTAACCCTTTTGTTATTCTGAAAGCATCATATGCCTCAGAAACACAAAACCAGGCTTTCAAGCCAAAATGATTTTTCACCTTTTTATCATTGTAAACAATTTTAGCTAGCGTTGTCTTGCCCACGCCCCCCATTCCAACAATAGGGACAACAGTCAGATTTTCTCCATTTGAATCACTAGACAATAAACGGTCAATCAATCGCTCTTTTTCAATCATTCTACCAAGGATTTTAGATTCATCGACCAAAGAAGTTGAAGGTGTTCTAGTTTCTAGTTTCTTACCCGAATCAAAATGCTTCTGTAAGCTGAGGCAACTGATTTGCTTTTCCAACACCTCCAATTTTTTAATGGTGTCTTCCAACTTCTCTTCTATGTAAATAAAATAATCATCACTCAAGCTCAAGTTGAGGTCACTTACTTGCTGGTTACTTGTTTCTGCAAGATTTCGAAGCTGATCTTCCACCTTACGCCTCAAAGCCTCATAATTGACTTCTTCCAATAGGCTTTCAGCGCCGACCATAGCACGCTGAAGGTTATTCAATCACTTCCTCACGAGTGGATTTGATGCCTTCTTATTCTGTGCATCACTTAGCACAATCTGAAGACCAAGCAAAATGTCCTCCAACTTCTCTAAAAGCCCATCATCATGCTTATGCTTCTAAAACATCTTGAGCAGATCACCATGAGGAGCAAGCCTATCAAAGAGAACATTCAAAGCTGAAGAGAGAAATGCACCACCAACTGCCAAGCCAATCTCCATTTCTGAAATCTACAAAGCAAAACAAGGAACCAAAAAAATGATTTTAAGAATTTTGAGATGATAAATCTTTCTATCTTCAAATCAAATATTTAACAACTATATTTTACCTGTTGAATGTTAAGAGTAATTTGCAAAGTGATTCTTCTGTCCCCCTTTTTTTTTTTGGCAGTGGTTTTACTTGTAATTGGTACAACTATCCCTTTTCCAGAAAGTCTGAGGGTGTATTAAGAATCAAAACTGTCCTTTCTTCTCCATTACATGAATATGACTTTTCACGTAACAAGAAGACTTAGTCTTGCTGACTAAGTTGAATAATTGAGGCAACAGAGGAAGGGTGGTGGGGTGGTGGCATTGACAAAGACTTCATAATATTTTGTTTTCATTTCATGTCTCCTTGCTATGACTTTTCTACTTCCTCATCCTTAGTTTATGTGATGTAGTTTAATTTGGCGCGCAATTTAAAAAAGAATCTTTTTGAAAATTATGGTATAAAATAAATCGTGATATTTGTGTGATTACAAATTATTTAATTAAGGGTAAAATGCGCATTTGAAAGTTAAATTGTCATTAATTCTTTTTTTGAACTGACTAGAAAAAAAGTGAGTTGTATAAATTGAAAAAGGGAGTACTTGAAAACATGTCAACAAGTTGGGAATCTGGTAACACCAAGAGATACGATGAGATGATAAGAGTTTGCTCCATAGCTGCAACATATTGTCAAAAGATCTTGTTAGTTACAAGGCATAATACATAAACAGGACCTTTAACTTGACACCAAATTATAATTATGATCGTTTAACTTTGTCAGTGCACAAGTAGGCCCTTTAACTATGAAAAAACTGGAAAAAAAACACTCCAATTCTGCAACTTACATGCGTGAAACTCAATCGCTTCTACGTGGATTAGTAATCCACTCAGATGCTGCCACCTAATAGAAAAGACACATTATAACTACGATCTTTCACTTTGCCAGTGCACAGGTAGGCCCTTTAACTATACAAAAGCTGAATAAAAAAACGCTTCAATTCTAACTCTGACGCGCGTGGTTTTAGTGTATATACGCATTTTATCAGGTCGGATTGGAGTGTTTTTTTATTTAGCTTTTGTATAGTTAAAAGGTTTACTTGTGCACTGCACAGGTAAAGTTAAGGGTCATAGTAGTTATAATTTGGCGTCAAGTTAAAGGTCCTGTTTATGTGTGTGTGTCTCTGTGTGTGTATGTATATGTTTACATTTATAGTTATACTAGTCAAGTGTACGTGCTTTGCACGTGTGTCTCGCGTTGATAAGTATAATTATATATAAAGAAATAAAATTATAAAAAAATAGCAATTGAGTTAAAATAAATGTTATAAGTGTTTCATCTTAATCAATAAAACTATTAATATTTGGTTACGTCTTTTTACATAAAAGAATAATTTATTATTAGTTCATCAAATGTAAATTAATAATATTTTTAATGATGTTTAAACAAGGAAATATTAATAACCTTGAAAATTAGTAGTATTTTTAATTATGTTTAAATAAGGAAAGATTAATAACCAAATTTTAATGGGACACCTAAAATATTACAAAATAATTAAATAATAATTTAGTAATATGGTAAATGACAGTTTTGTCTATTGTGACGTCTTTTAATGAAGGGCAAAAAGTTCAAGTCACTTTTCTAAAGATCTTCACATTTTTAATATATTATATATTATAGATTATAGATATAGATTTACATAAGTATAACTGTATGATGTTGATATATGTATACATCTTTACACCGAATACACTCGCACAAATACAAAACTTTAATATTATGAGATAACTAAACTACAAAAAAATTTAATTGATAAATATACAAAAATATCTTATGTTGAATCTCAACATCATTACTCTCCGCTTTGGATTGATAAAGCTTGGAACATTTTCCTCTTTCATCATTGCTAGAATTTGCCATTTCTTTTCCTTTTCTTTTTTTTTTGATCCACTTGTACTAACCATTGATATTTTTGAAGCGTTGATTGAATCGTCTTTTGATTGACAATCTATCATGCTATTTCGAATTTTAACATAGTCATTGTCACTTTTCCTTCGACTCTCTGCTCTCAACTTATCTTCTTCCAATTCAGTTATAAAACCTACATTGTCACTGTCTAATTGAGAAACTCTCAAATCAGACGATGGAGTACCACAATTAATATTATCTACATGTTCAATACCTCTCGTTACTCTCCTAAAAGGGGTTTCCCCATTCATTTGAAAAACTACAAATTAGTTACTTGCACACCTAATTAACACTGTATATATATATGAAAAATTGAATAAAAATAGTGAGTAATGTAGAGAATAACTTTAAAAAATAAAGAAGAACAAACATATATATCTGTAAAGATATAAAATTTACCGCAAAAATCTTCAAATCAAATCTATGCGAGTTAATAAGGATTAAAAAAGTTTAAACGTAATCTTCAATGGACAAAAATTAGCTAATTTGTAGGTGAAGAACACAATATTTGAGAAATTTTGGGAGAAAAAATAGGAAGAAATATATTCTATGATATTTCAATTGAAAGAAATTTGAGATTAACATAATCTCTTTAGCATAAAAACCTATTGCCGCCTAAAAAGTCCAATTAGAGCAAAGATGTAATCTATTGCCGCATATTACTCCAATCAGATAAGAGTGAGAATAAACTATTAATTATGAGAGAGCAAATTATTTTGCCTTTGTTATATACATTAGAAATTATATTTGTATAAATGCGCTCACATAAAACTGATTTTTGACAAACAATTACCTATGAATTGTAATTATTTAAAACATTACCCATACCATGTAATTATAAAAGATTTTTATCTATAAACTGTAATTTTTCCTTATCAAAATTACTCTTGCCCAAACCCATCAAACTTTGGGCGAATTGGGCGGGTCATTTGGGCTTGGGCTAATTTTGCCACCCCTAGTTACCACCAACACCAGCACCAACGCCTCCGTCTATCTCATCCTTCACCTTACCTTTCCCTTCAACATTGTCTTCTCTTCCTTTACCCTTACCTTTGCCGCCACCACCACCGTTATCACCACCGCCTTTCTCTTTCTTCTCTCCACCTTCCTTCTTAGGCGGGACAATCTCGATTTCCATTTTCAAATCCTTCTTCAACGTTTCAGCCAACACCTTCATGTCCATCGACCCGGTAACAGTCACCAAATCCTTTTGTTCGTCTACTTTCATCTCCTTGCACCCTGCACAATCACACCATCAAACATCAATTTTCCATCATACCATACAAGATAACATACTTCTCTCCGTTGCTCGAACTCTTCAATAATGTCAACGGGTGCATGTCGGATTCGTCAAAATTATTGTATTTTTGGAGAATTCGACACGGGTGCGACATCAGATGTGAAGAGTCAACTCAACTTAGTTTCCCTCTGTTTCAACTTATTTGTTCAATAAAAATGCCTCATTTCAACTTTTTTCTATTTCTTAAACTCGTGCAAGTCAGAACTCGACAAACAAATTGAAACGAACGAAAACATAAGAGTCGGGGGGATTTAGATGAATCGAATCTTTACCTTTGAATTTGGTGACGATTTCGTCGATTTTCTGAATACATCCTTGACAATGGCAATGCAACTTCAACACCGCGGTGGTGAGCGGAGTCTGTTAAACAAATCCCAAAACATTACGCTATCAAGTAGACATGCATTCATAAAAAAAGCATCTAATAAAAATTATGAAAGACGGATATTCCTTTGTTCATTCTAGGACAATTACTTATTCACAAACTTCATGCGGAGAAAATAGTTTTCATCTCCCATTCTCATCTGTAATGATCGGGCAGAAAATAAGCAAACAAGAAACACACATATTTAGGTGAAAATCCTTGCGCAAAAAAACATGGACAGAGAAGGAGGATTTTCACTACAATGGAGAGGAGTACAATGTAGGAAATGTAGCCTCAATGACGTAATTTTGTTACGTCCAAACCGATCCACTAAATGCACTTATATAATACATGCGTACAAATAGGTCCAAATTACTCACAGGATCCGCAAATATCATATTTCACTCTGTAAAACTATTTTCGCTCCAAATTACTCACAGGATCCTCAAATATCATATTTCACTTTGAAAACTAAAACTACTTAATTAAAGTAGTCGTAATTTCCATCTAAGTTGCTCGGACTATTCAAAAATGTTGTTGCTGATCGTTCAAAAATCCACTATTTTTGGATCCTCCGACACGCACCCATAGACATTTTTGAAGAGTGCGAGCAACTTAGATTTTCATGGCCAAACGCTTACTAAATTTATCAGTAAATTTTAATTAAAGTACCTCTTTCTCTTTGGTTTTTTTATCTTCTCCTCCTGTGTTCTCCCTTGAATCCTTTTCCTTGTTCTGCTTCTGCATCTTCTTCTTCTCCTCTCCGGCGCCATTATCACTGCCATTGTCGCCACCTCCTTTTCCCTTACCGTCCTTTTTCGGTATCGGAGAGACAACTTCAACATTCTTCTGTGTTTTCCGTTCAACTTCCTCTCGTAACATCACCGGATCAACTTTTCCAATCACAGTTAGTTTCTTCGAATCTACATCACACATAACTTTGTCCACACCTATATGAACATACAATCATTACTAAGAAATTGAAAAGGAGAAAAAAACGTAAAACAACAATTTTTCTTCAAATTCCAAGAAATATATTTAACCAAAAAACTCCGCAATTTTGAAATTTTCAGGAATTCACCGTAAAGATGTTTTCATTTTTTTTTTGGCTCCAAATTACTCACAAATATTCAAAAAACAGACTCCGATAAGTTTTCATGGCCAAACGACTCCAATTTTTTGTTCAGTTGAAGCAAAAATGCAGAAATTGAAACACAACATTACCAAAGAGAACAACAACAAAAAAAAAATATCAATTTTCATTCAATTTATAGTGTATAGTATACCTCCAACACTTGAAATGGCTTTCACAACTTTTGTAGCACATCCTTCACAATTACATGATTTCAAAACAACACTTAAGTTTCCTCCATCCTTCTTATTCTCTTCTCCTCCTCCTTTCTTCTTCTTTTCTCCTCCTTCATTCTTCTTAGTACTCTTCTTCTACAAATAAGAAAAAAAATAATCAAGAAATGGTCAGTAACCAAATACACTAGTAAAAAAATTGAGCATTGTCCAATAATGAGACGCACAAATTGAAAAATGGTTCATTAAACAAAAAACCTTAGTAAGCAAATCGAGCAATGGCCCCTAAACAAGATGACACGCACAAATTGAAAAACGGTTCAGTAACAAGAAAATACACCACAAAACAACAACAACAACAACAAGTGGTGTTGTGTTTCAAAGATGACACACACAAATAGAGAAATGGCTCAGTAAACAAATATAGTGATAAACAATTGAAGCAATGGTCCCTGTGCAGTGTAAGAATTGACACACAACAACAAGTACTAGTGTTGTGTTTTAAGGTTTTAAGGATGACATTGTTGGGTACGATGTAGTTTTGACGATTGACAAATTGACAAAGTGATATGAAACATGTCAGTCAAGTTCACAGATACACTGTTTCATGTAGCTGAATTTGTAGCAAAATCATCGATGATTAAAGACAAGCGTGCAAAAATCAAGGAAGGACCAGATGGGTGGATAATTCAGATAAACTCAAGGAAATAAACATGTGCTGATTTAAAGAGTTGAAGTTTGACTACAACACTAAGGAGACAAGAGTTGTAATTGAAGAAGGAGAGAGTTCTGATTAAAGGATTGAATTTATTTTTCGTGTGTATTTCGTCTCAATTTTTTTTAATGTATTTGTATAATTCAAAATTTGAATTTTAGTAGCTGTTACATAATTTAAGGGATGCAGTAATCTGGTTGAGTTAATTGCGTCCTTGAAGGGAATTCGTTATTTCCATTTTTAACTGCAGTAATAAAATCACATATACACAAGATGCTATGTACATGATGCGTATGTTATGTATATGAATAGGGAGAGAGAGTAAAGTAATTAAAAAAAGTGGGAGAGATTGTAATTAGTTCTAAAAGGGTTGGTATTTGTGTTATTTATACTAAAAATTATACAAGCCTACAACTTATGTTTCACTTATTATAAAAAATCCCATCTCCCTAAACTTATTACATAAATCCCACTTTTTATGTTTCTCCCTCTTAAAGTACATATACATACATATCTCCTTTTCTCTCAAGATTTTTTCTCCTTAAAAACAAAACTATAATCAAGAGTCTGTTTCCATGTTTGAGATAATTTAAGGGATGCAGTAATCCACTTAATTAATTGGTTGAGTTAATTGCGTCAAGGGAATTCATTATTCCCATTTTTAACTGCAGTAACAAAATCACATATACACAAGATGCTATGTATATGACGCGTATGTTATGTATATGAATAGGGAGAGAGAGTAAAGTAATTAAAAAAAAATGGGAGAGATTGTAATTAGTTCTAAAAGGGTTGGTATTTGTGTTATTTATACAAGAATAAATGGTCCACCAAAAGTTATTTCTTAAAAGTCCACCTTTATAATTTAAATTTAAATTAAATAAGTTTTGTTACATTTTCTAGAGTAGGATAGGATTAGTTTCTTTATTCTTAATTTTCAAAATTTTCTTTTGTATTTGACTAGTTGATCTCGCAGTACGGAGATGTGAGACACTGTTATGGATGATTTCAGGTGGAATAGAGTTAGACAGAAAAAATAATGAAGGGGTAATTAGGCATGATATGGAGCAATTACAGGTTACTGAGGACATGACTCTTGATAGGAAAATGTGGAGGATGCAGATTAGGGTAGAGGGTTAGGAGGTAGGAGTGTGTTGGTAACAACAGCAAAGGGTAAGTGATGTCTATGATTTCGAATAGATAGTTTATAGTATTATCTTGTGGCTGTACTGTTTCTGTATTAGCAAGTAGTGTTAGTTTATTTTTCATAATGTATTAGTTTATATGCATTAATGTTTTATTTCTGTTATACTGTTATCGGTCATGAGCCAGAGGTCTATCGAAAACAACCTCTCTACTTCACCTGAGGTAGTGGTATAATCTGCGTACACTCTATCCTCCCCGGATCTCACTATGTAGGAATACACTGAATATATTGTTGTTGTTGTTGCTATTCACGTACACCTCTATTACTCCTTAAAAGGTTTTCGTCTCAGATAAATTACCCACCTCCTTTTTAAGTAAAAGAATTTTCTTTTTTCTTTATTAAATTTTTTACTCTGGGTACTTCGCTATTCCTTTTTTTAAATAAGTAAAAAGTTAATAACTAAAATCTAAGTAATAATTGAGGAAGCAAGTAGCCCAAGGAAACAAAGGAACCATCAAAGAGTGTGGGTTATTGTAACACCCCGTAAAATTCGTGCGTGTGTTAGCTTCTGGTAGCATGCTCAAAGAGTTGAAAACACTTGAAATTTTTTCTAAGTGTTAAAGAGACTTAGTCTCATTTTTATCTTTCAATCTTCGGGGATTTTATTTTCGACCTTCCCGACCTTTGATAGTTGATATTTTAGAAAATTCTTGATCCAGAAGGTAAATAGGTGTTCCCGGACGAGTTTTGGATTTTTCGGAACGCGTTTAGATATCGTTTGGTGTTCCAAAACAGTGGACCAACGCGATCTTGGCGCGCCGCGTCGCCCATCGCGTTGGTCAAATTTTTGCGTAGGAAATGCCAGGAAAAATACTGAGGCTCGACGCGATGGTGGAGCGACGCGTTGAGTATCGCGTTGGTCAACCAACGCACCGCGTTGCCTACAGCGTCGATGCCCAGTTATTTCAGCTTTTAAAAATCCGCGTCTTAAAGGGGCATTTGGGTAATTTTCCCTCATTCTAATACGACCAAACACGGGATTTAATCCCAAGAACACCAAAGTAAGGGTAATTTCATCAAAATCTCTCAAAAAACTCCATTAGGATTTCAGACTAAAACCCAAATAACTCGAGATTCAACCGTGGGTTTCAGAAATTGATTGGAGATTCGGAATCCCCAGACCGTAGGCTTCAAGAAGCACCCATTGAACTCCTATATAGAGGTATGCGGGGTTTTTCTAAAATTTCATGGGCATAGTCATGAGTTTAAGAAAGGAGTTTTTAGATTTATGAATATAATCATGTTTTAGAATACTTGATGGAATTGTTTTGGTCTTTAGGCCTTCCCCAAATTGATTTAAAATTATATATATATGCAAGCATGTGTTTTAAGATTAATTTATTGAATTGAGAGCATGACTCACATGAAATCTCTCTCTTGATGTGATTGTTTCTATGTTTCACATGATATGAATTGTTTTGAAATGCATCTTGAAAAGCTTGCTACGAAAAGCCTTGATTTATGAATGATTTGGTTATGAATCTTGAATTCAAAAGAGAGGGTTGTTTGTATTGATAAATGTTGAATGTACATATAATGAAAGATGCATGGTGTTGCCAAAAGCACATGACCACCTTATGTTTGAAGGATTCGTGCATAGTTTTGACTTATGTTTCAGAACATGAAATCTCTTATACAAATTACATGATTTGGTGGTCTGAACTATGTTTTAATGAAAGATCATGCTTATTGCATTATGACTCAGAAATAGGACTTGCAAGCCTTGGTGTGTCGACACCAATTTAAATTATGCCATGATAATTCAGAACAGAATAGAATGCATGTTTGAAATTAGACTTTTCAGATGTTGAAACTAGAAACATGCATGATTCAGAACAGGATAAAATTGGGCATAAAGAGAGTTTAGGTGGTTCTCCGAAGAAGGCATGAGTTCGGACAACTCTTTGCCTAAAATCGTGATTTGCCAATCCGGGTTTATGTTTATATATTACGCTGGCCTAGAGCCCTGTGGTGTATCAGAATCAAAAACTCCAACCCTTGCAGCACACTCGGGTTGGGGGCTTCCCCGCCGAGTCAATGGCGGATTCCATATAGCCCGTGGAATATCAGAATTGTAGGGGAGTGCCACCTAACTCAGAAGTAATACAAAGATCAGAATTTGCATTGACAGAAAGGTTACACGTTTTCAGAAAGTGCCCATGTGTTTTGAAAACCACTTGATGTATAATGTTTTGCCAAGTTGCTCTCAACTATTTTATTTATATAAAAGCTTTATTTTGGATTACTTTGCGTACCAGTACATCTATATTGACCCCCCCCTCTCCTCGCTCTAGGTTCTGAGGCTCAATCTAGGGCCCCAGAAAAGCAGTGGAGTTTATCAGACCGAGTTGCAGGTATTCAGTTGGTGAGCCTTCTTTATTCCAGAAGGCCTTTCTTTTCAGATTACGTCATTTATTTCCGTTTTGGTCTACTAGGGGCCTTGTCCCAGTTTCAGGCAGTTATCAGATTTTCATATAGTAGAGATTTCGCTGACTGAGTCAGATGTTATTTAGATGTAGTTGATTTACAGTTTCCATACTTATGTTGAAATCAGAATTAACCATGTTTCCGTAGCAGATTATGTTTCCGCATCTTCTTTATTTATATGAATGTTGTGCATGACTACTAGATAGAGAAGGGCGTTTCGGGCCTTCATGGTTCGGGATGTCCGTCACGGCCAGGGCTTAGTTCGGGTCGTGACAATTATTTCTCCTTAAGTTCTCAATTTGAGTTTTGGATATGAAAAAATTTTTGATAGAAAAAACATTCTTCGAACAAACTCTAGATAACATGATTTCAAATTAATCTAGCTCCAAAGCCTACGGAAACATCAAAGGTTAAGGTGCTCGTTCTCCTTAATCAGTGGTCTCAATTTGAGTTTCGGATATACAAAAAATTTTGATAGAAAGGACTTTCTTCGAGCAGACTCTAGATAACATCAATTCAAATTAATCCAACTCCAATATGGATAATGAATTGAAATGATTTTCTTTTAAAAAAAAAAGAAAACAAACAAGGAGATGAAACTTCACAAGCAAGATCTGAAAGAAGAGAGTGTACGCAGACTTTTTCATTGTTGCATTGAAAAGTAGAGAGACTCTTTCTGAAAGATCCCGACTAACAAACAAGGAGAAGCAACAACAACATATCTAGTGAAGCCTCAGAAGTGAGGTATGAAAAAGATAATGTATGAAGACCTTTTAACTCTTAAGTAAGAGATAGAGAGGCTTTTTTAGAAAAACTATTTTCGCTCCAAATTACTCACAGGATCCGCACATATCATATTTCACTCTGGATAACTATTTTAGCTCCAAATTACTCACATAATCCGCAAATATCATATTTCACTCTGTAAAACTATTTTCACTCCAAATTACCCATAAGATGCGCAAATATCATATTTCACTCCGTAAAACTATTTTCGCTCCAAATTATTCACAGGATCCACAAATATCATATTTCACTTTGAAAACAAAAACTACTTAATTAAAGTAGTCGTAATTTCCATCTAAGTTGCTCGGACTCTCCAAAAATGTTGTTGCTGATCGTTCAAAAATCCACTATTTTTGGATCCTCCGACACGCACTCATAGACATTTTTGAAGAGTGCGAGCAACTTAGATTTTCATGGCCAAACGCTTACTAAATTTATCAGCAAATTTTAACTAAAGTACCTCTTTCTCTTTGTTTTTTTTATCTTCTCCTCCTGTGTTCTCCCATGAATCCTTTTCCTTGTTCTGCTTCTGCATCTTCTTCTTCTCCTCTCCAGCGCCATTATCACTGCCATTGTCGCCACCTCCTTTTCCCTTACCGTCCTTTTTCGGTATCGGAGAGACAACTTCAACATTCTTCTGTGTTTTCCGTTCAACTTCCTCTCGTAACATCACCGGATCAACTTTTCCAATCACAGTTAGTTTCTTCGAATCTACATCACACATAACTTTTTCCACACCTATATGAACATACAATCAATACTAAGAAACTGAAAAGGAGAAAAAAAACGTAAAAAAACAACAATTTTTCTTCAAATTCCAAAAAAATATATTTGACCAAAAAACTCCGCAATTTTGAAATTTTCAGGAATTCACTGTAAAGATGTTTTCATTTTTTTTTTGGGCTCCAAATTACTCACAAATATTCAAAAAACAGACTCCGATAAGTTTTCATGGCCAAACGACTCCAATTTTTTGTTCAGTTGAAGCTAAAATGCAGAAATTGAAACACAACATTACCAAAGAGAACAACAACAAAAAAAAAATATCAATTTTCATTCAATTTATAGTGTATAGTATACCTCCAACACTTGAAATGGCTTTCACAACTTTTGCAGCACATCCTTCACAATTACATGATTTCAAAACAACACTTAAGGTTCCTCCATCCTTCTTATTCTCTTCTCCTCCTCCTTCATTCTTCTTAGTACTCTTCTTCTACAAATAAGAAAAAAAATAATCAAGAAATGGTCAGTAACCAAATACACTAGTAAAAAAATTGAGCATTGGCCACTGCAGAATAATGAGGCGCACAAATTGGAAAATGGTTCATTAAACAAAAAACCTTAGTAAGCAAATCGAGCAATGCCCCCCCCCCCCCTCCCCCTAAACAAGACGACACGCACAAATTGAAAAATGGTTCAGTAACGTGGTTTTACTTTCATAGTGGAACTTCTGACGTGAATTCGAATTAGTCGGGCTTCAATATGGGGTACCTATTTCCTAGCCCAAATCTGGATTGGTCAGGTTGTAACGTGGGTTACCAACTTTCTGACGCGAATCTAGATTAGACGTTAAACGGTCAATCAATCGCTCTATTCATTCTGCCTACCAAAGACATCAGATTCAACCACAGAAGTTGAAGGTGTTCTAATTTCTATTTTTTTTTACCCGAATCTAAATACTTCTGTAAGCCAAGGCGACCGATTTGCTTTTCCAACAACTCCAATGTTTCAATGGTGTCTTCCAACTTCTCCTTTAGCTCAGGTTGACGTTGTCAAGAATGGACCTTGGGCCTAACTCAACCTCAAAAGCTAGCTCAGGAGAGGAGGATTGCCCAAGTCCATATAAGCAAACCACCAGTCCATTCCCTAACCAATGTGAGACTTTTACCCACTCTAACACCCCCCTCACGCCCAGGCCCAACTGGCACTGGCGCGTCCCCCCTCACGCCCAGGCCCAACTGGCATTGGCGCGTGGACTGGGAGCCCAAAACGGGGATGGACCTGGGCCTAACTCAACCTCAAAAGCTAGCTCAAGAGGTGAGGATTACCCAAGTCCATCTAAGCAAACTACTAGTCCATTTCCCAACCAATGTGGGACTTTGAGCCCAAAATGGGAATGGACCTAGCTCTGATACCATGTCAAGTATGGACCTTGTGATACAATGCTAAGTGTGTATCAAGAGATTCCAACCAACACAAGAACAACAAGATGAACAACAAAGTGCTAGTGAATCGAAAATGGTCACACACGGCTTCACTAGGCTTGCAACACTTGTTTGAACTAGAAAAGTGAGTTTAACAACAAGAACAACAAAGACAATAGTGCTAGTGAATCGAAAGAGCCCCACACGGCTTCACTAGACTTTTATATTCAACAACGCAATGTTAACAAGATTTACAAAGAAAGAGATAGAAACTTGACACACAATATTCATTAATCTAAGAACCCTAACAAGAGAAAGGATCCTAAGACTAATAAGTATCAATACCAAGTTCTTACTTGGAACAAGAGGAACTCAAAGAACCTCAAGAGCCTAGTTTCTAGCCAAGATACAACACTAGTATCACTCTACTAGTGAGAATTTGGTTTTGGCCTCTCCAAATGATGAGAAAGAGAAGTCAAAAATTTACAAGTCTTTGTTTCTTGAATAATAGGAATGAACTAAAGCAAGACTAGCCCTATTACATGGCTTATATAGTCACTTAGAAAGAGGGACAAAGACCAAATTACCCTTGGCATTTAAGTGGGTGGGTTTGGGGTGTCTACATTTTATTAAATATAGGCCCTTAGATGGGCTCACAAGGGCCTCACACATGGCCAAGAATGTGAACAAGGCTTGGAGTCATTGCAACTCACGTGCTTGGCTTCGTGTGAAAGGTCTCGAGCTAGGAATTCCCGCATCACCTTGGGCCTAACTCAACCTCAAAAGCTAGCTCAGGAGGGGAGGATTGCCCAAGTCCATATAAGCAAACCACCAGTCCATTCCATAACCAATGTGGGACTTTTACCCACTCTAACAGACGTAACTTACTTGCTGGTTGCTTTTTTCTTCAAGATTTCGAAGTTGACCTTCCACCTTAAGCCTCAAAGCCTCATAATTGACTTCTTCCAAGAGGTTTGCATCGACGTCTACAGCACGCTGAAGCTTATTCAACCACTTCCTCACAAGTGGATCTGATGCCTGCTTATTCTCTGCATCACTTCGCTCAATCTGAAGACCAAGCAAAATGTCCTCCAACTTCTCTAAAAGCCTATCATCATGCTTATTCTTCTTGAGCAGCTCAACCCAACTAGCAATCCTTTCAAAGAGAACATTCAGAAATGCACCACCAACTACACAACCAACTGCTAAGGCAATCTCGGCCATTTCTGAAATCTACAAAGCAAAACAAAGGAACCACAAAAATGGTTAAGTGAGGGACTCAAAATAAATGTAAGCTCATCTTTTCACATGATGAATTTGTTTTAGAATTGAATAAGAGGTTGAATTCTTGCACTAGAATATTGAAGAATTATTTAATAATGACTTATGTACATTGCATAAATATTGTATCTATCTCAAATTTATCTGTTGATATTCAATAAAATATTTAAAATCCGTTGACCAAATACAATATAGACAGACGTAACACCTACACTTTGTATCGACACGACATGAACGGTGCACCAAAAAGTGAGAAGTCCTAGAAACCAAGATTGTAATTAGGCGAGAAGAAATCAGTCCTTTTGCTTTACATACATCATGCATCCATGGGTTTCTCCACTCATCACACAAACACAAAATGAAAAGAATTTCAACTCACGATGAAAATTAAAAAAAGTAAGGGAGAGAGGGGCGATGCAAAAGAATCAATCATACTGAAATATTTTGTTAATTGTAATTAATATATCATTTATAACTTGATGAAATAAAATGGTCAAAAAGGAAGAACAAGTTACCTGCTTTTTTGTGTGATGTGTCAATTTCAAAATTGAGTCCCTAAAGCTATAAGGGCAACATAAACATACTTTCAGTCTCAATATTGAAATCTCAAGTAGTTGTTCCTTGATAAAACAAAATTGAAAATTGAATATAAATTAGATGCAAAAGAAAGTTCTTTTTTTGGAGAGTGATAAGATAAGATGCAAAGAAAAACAAAGGAACCACAAAAAAGATTTTAAGAATTATGAGAAGATAAATGTTTCTATCTTCAAATCAAATATTAACAACTATATTTTACCTGTTCGAATGCTAAGAGTAATTTGCAAACAAGAATGATCTGTGATTTCTCTCCCTCTCTCTTTTGCTAGTGTTCTTACTTGTAATTGGCACAACAATGTTTGCTTCTATTAACTTACCAAAAGTTTGACTTTTCATCCAACAAGAAGACGAAGACTTCAGAGTCTACTTTATACAATTCATCTCTTTCTAAATTGAATAATTGAGGAAAGAGAGGAAGGGTACTTGGGGTGCCCAAGTGTGTTATCTTTGTCTTTTAACTAGTCCAATGAAAATCTCCTCTATTGCAGCAAAAGTCAAAAAAAGGGTACTCGCGCAGCAGCCTGCTTGCCAAAAATGAATCTCATTATAGTGTTTGTTACTTGGCCTATAATATCATGAATATGTTTTACTCATAAAAAACTGTTCTAGTAAATTACTTTCTTGCAATAATAGTGTAGTCATTCACCATCTTTTAAGAATTTATTAATCCACAGTGTATTATACCTTTATTGTTCCTCAAAGAAGCACATGAGCAGATCTAGTATGTGTTTTGGACATAATAATAGATATTTATAATAAACTTAGGCGTCTTAAACAGGCATTACTTTTACAAGACAATAGACATTTTCTACTTTCCAAATTTTGCCAGAGAGAAGGATAAGTGAAGACAGTGGTGGACATGTTCTCTACAACTGTAGATCATTCTTTTCTCCTCATAAAATGAAATTAATTGTCCTATGAATAGGCTTAGTGAGCATCGAAATGCTTGCATTAGGGTAGGTTGTCTACATCACACCCATTGCGGTGCGGACCTTCCCCATACCCGGACCCTGTGGGATGCCTTGTGCACCAGTTTGCCGTTTAAGAAAGGGTTAAATTGCCGAGTGTCATATTTTTTAATTAATATTGATTTATTTTACTTAATTACGTGGACCTCTAATAAGAGGCCATGTGGCAAAGTTGTTTTTAAAAAACCACAGTTAAAAATAATGGCATGGATGGGCCGGTTTTGTAACAGCGATGGCATGAATGAGCCGAACTTTTAACGGATGACATAAATGAGTCATTTCTGATAGTTCATTGGCATATTTGAGTCTTTTCCCATAATTCAATTGCTCTTTGGTTTTCTGAGTCATCCTTTTTGACACCAGTTAGCAGCAATATGTTTATTTGCTAAAACTACAACATACAGACTAAGAAACAGCAAAAAAGTTCTTGGTCTCCAAGTACTTGATGTTATGGATGATGTCATATAAAAGTTTCCAACCCCAAAATCAAACTTTGGCTCCAAGTAAAAATCTTGCAAGAGATTTTCAAAAATTTGACCAAAATATATGGCCTCATAACAATATATTTATAAACCATAATATACAACATGTTCTTTTATGTGTTACATCAAACTACTTTTATTCTCATCAAACTACTTCCTTGGGATTCCAAGAATTGACAGACTTTAAGACAACGAAGACAATATTGAACAGCTCCTACAATGACAAACAAAGAAGAAATCCTCAAAATTAACTGTTATGATATCTAGATATTGGACTGCAATAGACGTGTTAAGTAAGACTGCGTCATATTTTGAAAAATAAACTACTACTACCACATATATAAGCATTTTGGTAACTGAAACATGAGTAAATCCTTTTTTGTTATCTAACGTTGAATTCATTCCGAAAAGGATACATTTCATTGCCTTTCCCCTGGCTTTGACGATCAAACCAAAATAAGATTAAATACCATTGACAGCTTCAACAGATTTTCCATCTCATTTTGAAAAGAGACCTTCAAAACTTTTCCCATCCAAGATAATTTTGAACACTTCGTCCAAATCCTAACAATGAAAATGCAATATATTTATAATAACCATAATGTACAAAAGTCTCTTGTGTGTTACATTAAACAACATTTTTTCTATGTACCTCATTAAGCTCCAGTAGAGCTGTATGTTCCATTTGCAGCAAGTTATGCTTCATCTGTCAAAATAGACGGGTATTACAGTCATTGTCTTTATGTTCAATCCACATAACAATGAATACTACTTAATGATTCAACAACTTTCCCTTCTTCTACTACCAGAGAGACCTTCAAAACTTTTCCCTTCCCAAATAATCATTTAGCCATGTTAAATTCCTAAAAATGAAAAACTAAGATCTTCCCTTATAATCTAACCATAATGTACGATATGCTCTTTTGTGTGTTACGTAAAACAACTTTTTTTTCTCGTGTACCTTTGGGTTCCATTAGAGTTGTATGTTCCATTTGCAGCAAGTCATGCTTCATATATCTCAAGCAAGCCAAAATAGATGGCTGCACGACTTGGAAAATCGCAACCTCCTTACTCAAGGAAAACGTAACTGAAAGCAAATTAAAAAGAAAGGTTAGGACTTTTAGCCATTTTAGGAATTACAATAACAGATCAACCATGTGTCTATAGCTAAAAATGAATAATTCCTCAAGACAAGTAGCGAAATATCATGGTTTTATTTCACTACAAAAATGGATCCTAAATAACTGAATTCCGAGTAAAGTAATTTTAATATGCCAGATATGGCTCACAAGCAATTTTTAGTGCTGACGAAGCTAGAAGAACAAAGCAGTGTCAAGGGAGCGAGCTGTTAATTCATCTCTGATGTCACTGGTTTAACGATTAATCAAGAATTGAAGGTTTCGCAATTGTTAAACATCTCACATAGTTTTATGTAATACACAAATAGACACTTGTATTTGCACGAAATTCGGTTCCTAGTCCCCAACTCTATGAGTTCTCATTCAGACATTTGGCATAGTTCTAATATCATAACTTAACTTCATTTCCAATGCAAATCAATGCTGATTTTCAAGTTCCCGTCTTCCATATGAGGCTGACTTAAAAAACAGGAAAGTGAAAAGGAAACAAATACAAACAAAAAATATGAAGTTGGAAAGTGACGATCAGTTTCCATTCGACTATAGAGATACGGAAGAAGTCAACATTCATCAATCATTAGTATTACCTATCAAATGCCATGCTGTTGAAACATTGAAGATCAACGAATAAAGCTACTTAACGTTAAAAAAACAGTGTTTGAAAATCTTCTTTCATTTTTTATTTCATTTTTGCTGGAGTTTTCTTACAAGGAATAGGCAAAGTACACCTCATTGTGCAATAGAGATTTTATTATTCCCAGAATTCATGCCCTTCCAAATGATTCCGCAAATAACAACAAAACTGTAACTAGCTAATAAACAAGCAAGGGGAAATTTTTTAAAATAACTGGAAGGTTATCCGAAGTGTAACTGTTGTTCCTAGTAGCAGGAACTTCATCCTTAGATGAGTTTACCACCCGATCCTTTTAGATGGGAACAAATAAATTTTAGGCTAGCCCTCACAAGTCTCACGTGTGAACATGGTTCAAGCAATGGACGTCGTACATACATAATTCAGAGATAGAGAGATTAATGACTGTCAGAATATAGAGGGATGAAGGAAGACCTTTATCGACACTGATTGGATACAATCACTACCCCGGAGCACCTCTTCCTTGCTCAAAGAAACTTCAAGAATACAAGAATTGCTATTGCAATGAAACTTCAAGCAAAGAGACAAATGTAAAACAACGAAAAAATTTAGCATTACATGAATGGTGAAAAGGACAGTCTTTTACTATGATTTAGGCAAAAACTAGACTCATGAAATAGCTGCCAATTCCTAACGAAGAAAGTTAACTTTCCTTTCACCAACTGAGCTAAGAGCATATTGTTACGAAAATACTGATCAAGAAAAAAAGAAGACTAAAAACACGCTGATAGTTGAAGCCAGGTAATTCATTGTTCTGATGGTTTTAGATGCTGAATTATCTGGAAACAACCTTGCGTATTTTTGATATATAGGAACCAGAATTTTCTTCCACGTGTACCTTGGATATTCTAGTAGACTTTAGAGACTCTGCATTTCCCGAGGATGATAAGATTCTAGACGTTATCAAAGCACAAGTGATACAAGAAAACCAAGGAACACAAGAAAAGGCTCAAAACAGTCCACAAATCAAGAGGAATCCAAGGACCCCTTTGAGAGCTAGTTTCGGTCAAACAACTACAACACAAGAATACAAGGAAACAAGGTGTATTTATACACCAAAACAGCCACTAAAACGTGATGAACACAAGAAGATAGATAACAATATGATAAGGATAATAACAACAACAAACGGTTACAAGATACATGAACAACAACAACCAACGGTTTCCCTAAACAACACTAACTAAGACATGAAATGTAGAGATAGATAGTGAGACATACACTACAATAAGACCCAAGAACCCAAAGATATATTAAATCTAAGGACTCCTAGAACTTACGATAGAAACACCACACTCTTACGAAGACACGAGAGGGATTCCACTGCTCAGGCACCATTGTTTCCAAGCAATACACATTCACAAGTGAATCCACACTTGCCCATGTCCTAGTTTCGGCCAAGGGAGGCTCTCTCTCTCAAGAGATGTGTTCTATCATCAACATTCAACAACCAATGAGCTAAAACCCTAACATGTTCTATTTATAGACTTATTACAATAAGAGAAAAAATGACAAAAGTGCCCCTTAGTGTTAAATGAACAAAATGGAGCCCATGGAGTGCAATAGAGGGGCGACTTTGGAGCCCTTTTTACACTTCAACTCGTACACTCTGTCTATTGCATTCAAAATACTCAAAAGTGTCCATCTTCATGATCGTGCTTGTATCAACAAGGGTGAACATGAGCAGCTCTAAACTGCATCCTCCTTACTCAAGTAACTGGAGAAGGGGAAGAAACAAGAATTATTTGATGAAACTTCAAGTAATGCATAGGCAGGCGTATTCACAGTGGTACGTCTATTTCATCTCTAGCTTTTTCAAATAAGAAATGACTCGTATTTCAAAAGACTTATACATCAAGGACTGACATATCAAACTATTGTGTATGATAAAAAGCTACTGGGTAAAAAGAAAAACTTACATCTGTGGGAGCTTCTTTTTTATTAATCATCACAGGCATTCTGATTCGTGGTCAAATATCGTAACACCGATATATATTTGAGGAATATGAGCAATTTCTGGCCAGTACTCCCCCTTGTCAAATTCTAGGAGTGGTTTGAGCAATGGGCAGCTGCAAATAGATAGTTTAGAGAGGGAAGATGCGATCCATTTTATTGGAAGAGATTGGAGGGGAGTCTCTGTAGACACCACCCCTTTCGTCCGTTCACCAGTTTCTTGCAACTTTCAATCACAAGGAGTTGTAAATTGAAGGGAAATCCTCCATCAGGAAAGGACTCTATTTCTGGACAATCAGACAGTCGCACACAGTTCCTCAAGAGATGGAAGGAGTTCCTGCATACCTTCTGGCAGCCGCTTCAGCTTTTTGCATTCCGAAATAATCAATGTCGTCATCTGGATCCCACATGCCACCGAAATTATTTCAAGATTCTCACAACAACGAATATCGAGTCTTTCAGTCCCATTAGGAATCAAAAACCTAGTAAGGTTTTGGCAACTCCATATCGACAAAGTGCGTGCTCTTGGGACCGACTCAGCTGAGGATATAGAATCACATTCATGCAGATCCAATTTCAATTTCCGGCAACGACGTATCGTTATATGCTTCAAGGTACTCGGTAGAGTGCTAGTAGGCAAGGAGGTAAGAGAGTTGCAATGACTAATATATAATTCCTCAATCTGCTTCATTAACTCAAGTTGGGAGGTAAACATTTCAGCTTCATCAAAAATAACTCCAACATTAGGAGAATCATCAACTTCAAACTATTTTAGACTTGAAAGTTGGATGGGTGTCTCCAAATTGAGTTCAGGACATCTTGAAAATCTCAGTTCTGTCAGAGAACAAAGATTTTCAGGCAGCTTTCCCATCAACTTCGGACAATTTTCAATTGAAAATTTCCGAAGTGCAGGAAACTCTCAGTTCTCTAGAACGTGCCATTGCTTCCACTCAGGCATCTTTGCAAATTCAAGCTTCTCAAGAGAGTTAAAAGGCTTTTCGGAGGACGGACTACCATAGAATTCTTCCGTCACCTCTGTTATTCAATGCATCTCTCTAATGGAAAGGATTTTCAAACAAGGAAGTTGTCCTAGTGCTGGCAAGGAAAAACAGTCCTTGCAGTTGCTAAGAGACAATTGTACTAGCAGCTTAAGAAACGAAGGATCAGCTAGCCAATTTGGAAATTGTGTCCCTCTATATCCGGAGATTTGGAGTTCTTTTATATATGAGTATGGGCGTAGCTCATCAAGTATGTCTCTTTCAGTTTGTGAATTGTCGGCAATACTTCTACTTCAAAGATAACTTCTCAACATGTTCCTTTTCCCTCATCTTTGCCTTCAGAGCTTCCCTTCTATCAACCACAATTTGCAACTCTAGAATTGATAGAGATCCATACAAGTTATGCAGTTGACCCAAATCTTCCATTCTCAAACCACCTAGAAGAAACTTGGCTCCCACTAGCACTTGGAGGCTTTTCAACTTGCTCAGATGTAGCGGCATCTTCAAGTGAAAAGTGTTGCTTATGTCAAGTTGACTAGCTTTTCCATCTGCAGCGGTAACTCCTCAATTTATAATCTCTGTCCAAGAAAGGTCCAAAAATCTCAAGAGCTTTAATTTGATAAACAAAGCATCTGGCAACTCCTTAATCCAGTAATGAGACAATGATAATGCCCTCAAGGATATTAGACTTGGCAGTATGTTATGCAGCACCCTCTTGCTTATAAAAGGGCTGTAAAGGTCCTGGCTATTGATTGGAAGCAATGTCCTCAGCTGCTCTGACTTAGAGAGCGGATTCAATTTCTCTAAGTTTTGAAGATGCAATTTGGGCCAAATCATTGACAAAATCATGCATTAAGAATTTCCCTCCGTCTCTTTCAGAAGACTCTGGGACCCTTTCGAACTATGAACTTGATCTCAACTCGTTAAACTATTGGTTGCCTAAATCTTGAATTCTTTCATCTCCCCGTTGTTCTACAAGACCATTAGCAATCCACAGATGAAAAACTTGTTCTTTCCTAAATGGATAATCTTTAGGAAATATTGCACAATAGGAAAAACATGGCTTTAAATCGAAGGGAAGTTCATTGTAGCTCAACATCAACGCTGGTAATATGTCATTTTTTGACAGGTCCCATGTCTCACTTCCCAAAATACATCTCCACCTTTCAACCTCTGATTTGGAGCGTAACATACCAGCGAGCGTCTTCAGAGCTAAGGGCAGTCCTTTGCACTTAGCTACAATTTGTTTTCCGACCTCTTCAAGTTCCGGATGTTCCATAGGGTCCATGTTTTCGAATGCATGTCTTTTAAATAAAAACCAAGAGTCATCAATTGACAAGGTGTCCATACTAATTTGCTCAGTTCGCATCATCAAGGCAACACTCTCTTTACGTGTCGTCACAATGATCTTACTTCCAATACCTCCTTGAACAAAAACATTCCACAAGTCATTCCACTCATTATAGTTTTCATTCCACATATCATCCAGAACAATAAGAAACCTCTTCCCCTCTAAGCTTTCCTTCAATTTGATTTGCAGCTGATTAAGATTGTCATCAACCTGCAATGAGCCAATTTCTTGAAGTAACCCTTTTGTTATTCTGAAAGCATCATATGGCTCAGACACACAAAACCAAGCTGTTAAATTAAAATGGCTTTGCACCTTCTCATCATTGTAAGCAACTTTAGCAAGTGTTGTCTTGCCCACGCCCCCCATTCCAACAATAGGGACAACAGCTGGACTTTTTTCACTTGCATCCTTGGACAATAAACGGTCAATCAATTCCTCTATTTCATTCTGCCGACCAAAGACATCAGATTCATCAACCAAAGAAGTTGAATGTCTTCTAGTTTCTTGTTTAGTCAATGCAAAATGCTCCTTTAAGCCAAGGAGACCAATTTGCTTTTGCAGATCGTCCAATGTTTCAATGGAGTCTTCCAACTTCTCCTTTACGTTAAGAAAATAATCATCACTCAAGCTCAGGTTGAGGTCACTTACTTGCTGGTTGCTTGTTTCTGCAAGATTCCAAAGTTGACCTTCCACCTTAAGCCTCAAAGCCTCATAATTGACTTCTTCCATTAAGTTTTCAGCGCCGTCCACAGCATCTCGAAGTTCATTAAGCCACTGGCTCACATGTTGATTTGAGGCCTGCTTATTCTCTGCATCACTTATCACAGCATGAAGGCCAACCAAAGTCATTTTCAGCTTCTTTAAGAGTCGAACATCATGCTTATTCTTCTGAAACATGTTGAGCAGATAACCCTGAGGAGCAAGCCTATCAAAGAGATCATTCAAAGTTGAAGACAGAAATGCACCACCAACTGCTAAGCCAATCTCCATTTCTGAAATCTACAAAGCAAAACAAGGAACCACAAAATTGATTTTAAGAATTTTGAGAAGATGAATGTCTCTATCTTCAAATATTAACAACTTTATTTTACCTGTTGAATGCTAAGAGTAATTTGCAAACAAGAATGATCAGTATTTCTCTTCCTCTCTCTTTTGTTAGTGTTCTTACTTGTAATTGGTACAACTATGTTTGTTACTATTAACTACAATCTACAGCTGACAGTATGACTTTTCATCCACAAGAAGACAAAGACTTCATAATACAGTGGTTTTTTTTTTTACTAGTCATCACTTTCTTAATTGAATAATTGAGGCAAGAGAGGAACGGTACTTGTGGGGTGTAATAAGAAGGGGACCCAAGTGTGGGACACAAGCATGGTATATGAAAGGAGTGTGTGTCAGCAGAACTACCAATGTCTACTTACATTTTTAACTCTGGGGGATTATTAAGTGAAGATTAATCAACAAAACAAATCTGTTAGAACTTATATACTTCCTCCGTTCCAATTTAAGTGTCTTACTTTCGTTTTGTGGTTTGTTTTAAAAAAGAATGCTTTTTTCTATATTTAGTTCATTTTTCAATTCCAACATTCTACATGGAAAACTTAAGACCGCAAGATTTAAAAGACCATACACATCTTTAATTTAAGATCATAAAATTCAAAAGTCTCCTTTTTATTTTTTAAACATCGAGCCCGATCAAACTAAAACACTTGAATTGAAACGGAGGGAATACATCATTTCTGCAGTCATCTATATTGACTATTGGGTTATTGGAAAGGACTAGAGTCTACACAGCCCACAGAAGACCAAGACAACACAAGTTGTGCCAAAAGTAATCGATACAGTTCATTTGTCACCAATCAACCTATAAGAGAAATAATACATGTATTTGTTGTATTATACATCTTATTAAGTACTTACTTTTATATATTGCTCTTTTTATAATACACCTTATTCTTTTAATACAGCAAACCAACAACAACAACATACATAATACATAGTGAAATTCCACAAGTAAAGTCTGTAGAGGGTATAGTATACGCAAACCTTATCACTACCTAGGCTAGGTAGAGAGGTTGTTTCCGAAAGCCCCTCGGCTTAAGTGTAGAAAATTCAGGTACAAAGTAGAGGAAAACAGTGAAGAAAATTTAGCAACTAGCAAGCAAATAATACGATAATCGAAACACATAAACGACAACATATGATAGATATCACGAGCTGATAATACATACATATTTAATTTTGTACTTAGTGTTTTTGAAGGGCATAAATGTCAATATGTACTACTACCTTGACCTATTTTTTTTTAGTCCGTTTCAAAGATTGACCCTTTTCTTTTTTTGGCATACTTTATTTTTAACTTTTAACGTGACATGTTTAAGATCACAATATTTAAAATATTTTAATATATTTGACTGAATTTTAATTTAAGGCCACAAAATTGAGATTTTTTAAATGGCCCTTTCAAGTATTCTTTTTAATTAAATAGACTGCAAGTTTTTTTTTTAAAAAGAAAATGACTCATTTTTTAGACAGATCTATTATCTATCCGACCGATATATAGACATATCAATTATCGATTCGACAAATCGATTGTCGATCTGACAAATTGATTATCGATCCGACCTATATATGAATAAATTTATTATTAATCTGACAGATGAGAAAATTGAAGTAGGTCATTTTGCTAATTGAAAACTTGAAGAGTCTGAATAGTCAAATTTTCTTGGTAGGCCATTTTGCTATTTGGAAACTGGAAGAGGCTTAATAGCCAAATTTGCTCATACAAAATTTAAAAACCTTTTTTATTTTCTTAAATTTCGTGTTAAAGCAAAATAGATTATTCCTTTTTAGACGAAGATTGAGTATGTTTTTGTTAGTGGATTTTTGAACTCTCTTTATTTTTTAATAAGTCCTATTCAACCAAACTAAATGATATCCATGGTTGTTGGGAAGGAAAGACATCATTTGGTAGAAGGTATTAGAGAAAATAATATATATGTGTTAGATTTGGTGCTATTTAACTCATTGTTTGGTAGTGTTTTCAACTTATACAACTCGTATAGAGTGTATTAAAAAAATAATGTATGCATTAGTCTTGTGTATTATTTGTATCTTGTTTGGTATATTTTTAATTATAAATTCCATTGTATATCGAGGTATGTATTACTAATACCTCGAAATCTATGACATTAGTAATGCGGTTAATCTAATGAAAACATTAGCACAATTAAAGATACAGTTATCTTCTAAAAAAATTCCGCATTCTTTCCGACATTCTTTCCGACATATATATGGAGGATATTTGGAAGATAGTGGTGGAGAAAACATGTTCTTTTCTCTTTGATGGATTTGGCATGCTAGAGAAAGGAAACCATCGTTTTAGGTTAATTTAAATTGGGTAGGATGTAGTATCACAAAGATCAAATTCATTGTCGGTGGATTCTTGAACAATAAGACGACAAATACATATCAATGCTCATTAAGTTGATGCGATTATCAAAAATCTCAACAGTACGAAGAAATAAAGACAAAGAATCATCACTTCAAATACAAGTCTCACCCTACGTTGTAGCTCCATTGGCTGAAAAAGACGTTGGATATCATCCGGTAATAACCACCACAACTTTAGAATTACTTTGACCCATTTTGTTCCTTAGTAGACGTTGCAATCACTCGTATTTAAGAGATAATGGATACACTTGCATAACTACAGGCGATCGACTATATCTCACAGAACGGGTTTCATGTAAAACAAAAATTTAGTTTTACTGAATCCTCACTCATCTTTATACAACAAAAAGATATATTTTACAACTTATTCAATAAAACAAGGAATTGAAAGAGAAAAAGTTAACTCAAACAAAAAACGGAGAAAAAACTTATATAGAAAAGAAAAATTATAAGAAGTCACTGGTGGGCATAGCAACTTACAAGTTACTGGCCCACCTGCAACTTCTAAATTGCTGGGCCAAGGGCGTTTTGTCCCATTTGGATTTTCAACATTCATTATCCCCTTTGGTATTTTTTCTCCAAAAATTATCCTTTTCAGCTTCGGACTCGTATTCATAGCATGTTTGATTCAGCAACAGAACACTGAGAGCTGCTGCACATAATATAAAGACTTACTAGGATGACAGATTGTTGGTGAAAGAAGTGGTAATGATGCATCAACTTGAACCAAGCCATATGAATGTTGAACTTATACAAGTGGGGCTCTATTGGCCACCCACGACCTTGGCTTTTTAGAGAACCCCGTTCCTGTGTCGTAAGACTTGTAGCTCGGTACTTGTGTATCCTTCCAACTTCGAGTGTCTCCTTTATTCATCTAACTAAACTATTAGAGTGTGTTCTTATTTTTGTGCATACACATGTAAGATGTGGTTCGTCTAACTCAACTATTTTAATACACGACTTTTGTGATTGCGGTGAGAGAATGGAGGGAAATACCAACAGGCAAGTTTGTGCACAAACACAATCTCATTGCCAACTAAACCTGATGAAAAGGGTGCACAGGCTTCATGAATGGAATACCAGCACTATTTTTCTTCTTTGCTGATCCAAAAAACATGAGATAACTTTACCGGTCAAAGAGCAGCCCGGTGCACTAAAGCACCTGCAATGTGAGGGGTCCTGGAAAGGACCGGACTACAAGGGTCTATTGTATGCAGCCTTACTTGCATTTCTGCCAGAGGCTGTTTCCACGGCTCGAACACACGGCAGCAACTTTACTAGTTAATCCAAGAATCCCCTTTGATGTAACCAATCAAATAGAAACAAAAAAAAGCAGGAGAATTTTGTGAACAGAAAAGATGTACTGTCTACTCAAAACTGAATTTATGCTATTATCACAGTTGGCTTCATAACAATTTACATACTTTGATTTTAATATCCTGATCTTTATCAACTTTTGGGTATAACCTCCAATTTCTGAAGTGTACTCTCAGTCATATCCTTGTCAACTTCATGGAGACGGGACGAACATTTTCGGTTATTTCTCTAGAGGTTCAAGGCTATAAAATGAGGTTCAGGAACCAGGTAGAATCATTCTCCAAGAGAAACTGCTGTTAACACATGTTACATTTGATTTTCCATCTAAAGAAGAAAGAATCATATAACCTCTTTAATTGACTCCTGCTGCTATATACCATCCGTTTCGAGTAAATTACATTTTTGGCAAGAATCATATCAAGGTTATGTACAATAATCTTCACAAGGGACCCAACTTTTTGAGGCTTCCCAACATTTTCGTCATCGTATTGAAACTGTAAACTGGCATTCTTCCTTGTATACCAAGTGATGAATCAAGACAGCAACAATGAAGTCTTATTTTTTCTGGAAAGTTATCAATAACAAAAATGCTACGCAGCGACTGATAACGCCAAGAAGGATGAGTTTTAGTAAGCAAGGGTACCAATGATCAAGCGCGAAGCCTCTTTTCATTAGTACACCACATTTTGTGATCAGCCACACCCCAGAGTACCTAAAAGTCATGAAAATGAAAATGAAGACGTAAAATAAAAAAAGAATATATCAACATGTGACTTCTTAAATCCCAAAATATGAGGTGCATTTGATATTCAACAGCTGATCATGGCTAATGATTACGTAGAAGGCTAGTAATAGGAAGTTTAGCGTTTTGCTTTTCGTTACCAGTAGTATTAGTATTATTATTTCCGTATTTCTCATTCCTACTTTTCTATTACAACTTGCTGTCTCGTATGCATCGGTTTTCTTACTCTCTTGCTGTTGTTACTGCTTATGTTTCCCTAAATGCTGTGATTATGCTTTCCTTGAGCTAAGGGTCTATTGGAGACAACCTCACCTGCACCCAAAGTAGGGTAAGGTCGTGTACACTCTACTGACTCCATAACCCCACTTGTGGAATTACACTGGTTATCGCTATTGTTGTTGTCGTTCTAAATTTCAGCAAGTATTTGTTAGCAAGGTTAATCGTAATGCAAGAAGAATTTAGACACAATGGAGAAGGATTCACCAGACCTTCTAGCATTTGCAATTATAAATGCTTCCAAGGCCCACTTTGAATAGATATAATCTCCTACTATCGACGTGAACACACTGTCCTTGCTTGCTACGAGGGTCAAGACAACTGGTAGCAACACCGACCACTGAAAGACACAACAGTTTGTTAGTAGAGAATTGCGGGAATAGAGGATAACGGTTGGAGTTGATACGTATTGAAAGATCAAAGTACTGAGTACACACCAGTTGAGCTTGACCAGGTTCAAAGTAGATGGCAAGTGCATAAGTTATCCCAGTAACACAATGTACGACACAAAGCAGGACGAGATAATTATCCAAACTTGAAGATCTTGGATCGCTGAAGAAGTAGAACATTGAGAGATAAACTGCAGGCTGTACAATAGTATTGATATGATCAATTTTATCCTTGGCCACAAAGTATGCCAAACTGCTCGTTCCAGATGCACTCTCTCCAGTAGTGTAATTTATCTAGAGAAAATGATCTCTAGATAAGAGCCGGAATCCTGGTGAGAAGAGCTGGAAAACATTTTGGAAGATTAGAATTAAGGTAAAGTGAGATGAGGTAATGAAGATGTATGAGGATTGCCAGTAACAATGAACTCATGAACTGCAATGCCGGTGTAAAGGTACCCATCAATCCAATGGTTTCATCACTCACTTCAGCAAGTGTTCCCAAACAGAGTCCAACTATCCCGGCATCTCGCAATCGCTGCTTGCCAACTCTGACAATATGAAGTATCATAGATGCCAACCATCAAAACAAATGCAAACTCAAAAGCATTTGTAAATCAAATAAAACAACTGACAAACATTTTTCTCATGAACTGTTGCATGAATACTTCCCCTGAAATGTCCGAAGAAGCTTCGCAATTGGTCATCCTACCTAGTTGCTTACTCTGATCTACAGTCTTAACTGTATAGAAGAAAATGTAAAAGGGCAACCCGGTGCACTAAGGCTCCCGCTATGCGTGGGTTTCGGGGAAGGACAGGACCATAAGGGTCTGTTTTATGCAGCCTCACCTTACATTTCTGCAAGGGGCTGTTTCTACGGCTAGAACCCGTGACCTCCTGGTCACATGGAAGCAACTTTACCAATTTCCAAGGCTTCCTTGTAGAAAAGAAAAAATTAAAGCGGAGAAATCCCAAATAATTGCATATAGGTGTAACACCCTGTAAAAGTCGTGCATGGATTAGCCTTTAATAGAGTGCCCTTAGACTTAAAAACTTGAAAAATTTTCTAAGTGTAATGAGGACTTAGAGTCATTTTAGCTGGCAATCTTCGGGATACAACTTTTCAACCTTCCCGACATCCGCTTTTAGATTTTCAAGTTGCGTTATGATCGGGAAATCTCATAGTACATCTCGGATAAGTTTCGGAATTTTTTGGAACGCATAAGGCTGTGTTTGGATTTAAAAACAGTAGCAAAACACATAGACTATTGCCCAGTTTTCAGCATTTCAGGGTCAATTTCAAACGATCATAACTCCCTGTATATAATGAAATGTGTGAGCTATAATATATCAAACAAAATCTCTTCGAGTCCTCTTTCAATTGCAGTTGGTTTCATCCAATTTGAGTATATGAGTAAAAAGTTATAATCGATTTACTCCAGTCTACCAAACTGTCAACTGAGGGACAGATTTGACCTTAATTGTTCCTTAGGGGTATTTTGGTAATCCTCCACCCCTATATATACCACCAACACGGGATTTAATCCCTCAAACACCATAATACACATACTTTTCCCAAAATTTCTCAAGAACTCTCCCTAGGGTTTCAACATTAAAACCCAAGCAACTCAAGATTCAACCGCGGGTTCGTGAAACAAATTACAGATTTGGAATCCTCTCGACGTAGGCTTCGATAGACACCCAAAATTCGTGGAGAACAAGGTACGCGGGGTTTTCCTAAAATCTCATGGGCATAGAAATCATGTTTTAAGGATTGGGTTTTCGAATTCATGTACATACTCATGTTTCAGAAGCTTTAATGATATTGTTTTGGCCTTTTGGCTTTCCCCCAAAGTGATTTGAAAGTTATATGTATTTATATATATATATATGCGTTTGTCCTGAAATATGAATTTAGAGCATGATTTTCATGAAACCTCTCTCTTAATGTAAATTTTTCCATGTTTCACGTAATATACAATGTTTTGAACACGAAAGAGAGGGTTGTGAATGTTGAATATGCATGTAATGAAAGAATGCATGGTTTTGCCAAAAATGCACATGACCACCATATGTTTGATGAAAGTTTTGCATGGATTTGACTTGAGTTTCGGAACATGACATCTTTAATGCAAATTACATGTTTTGGTGGTTTAAACTATGTTTTGAATGAAAGCTCTTGCTTAAGACATTATGGCTCAGAAATAGGACTTGCAAGTCTTGGTATGACGATACCAACTCAGACAAATGCCATAACAGACACAGACTAGTTCAGAAATCAGATTTTTATCAGACTCTCATGATTTAGAAATTTCAGAATGATACATGTTCAGAAAAGGCTAAAATAGGGCATAAAGAGAGCTTAGGTGGTTCCCTGAAGAAGGCGGGAGTTTCAGACAACTCTTTGCCTAAAACCGTGGTTTGCCGACCCGGGTATATTATTATGCGCTGACTTAAATGTCCTGTGGTGTATCAGACTCAGACACTCCAACCCTTGCGGCACACTTGGGTTGGGGGCTTCCCCGCCGAGTCAATGGCGGATTCCATACAGCCCGTGGAATATTCAGACTTGTAGGGGAATACCACACACAGATCATGATTTGAAATGAACAGACAGGTTACATGTTTTCAGAAAGTGCCCATGTATTTTTCAGAAACAGTTTTATACATGATGTCTTGATGAAAAATTGCTTTCACTTAATATGTATGTATATATATATATATATGTGTGTGTGTGTATGTTCATATACTATTTTTTTGGATTGCTTCGCGTGCCAGTACTTTTGTGCTGACCCCCCTCCTTCTAGGTTCTGAGGCACAGTCTAGGGGTCCAGCTACTCAGTAGACATTCTCGGATTTGCAGACTTGATCTCACAGTGGTGAGCCTTCTATTATTCGGAAGGCCTAATTATGTCAGAGATTATCTTATTTATTATGTTTTTAGTTTACTGGGGGCCTTGTCCCAGTTTCTTTTCAGACAGATGTTTATGTTCTTAGTAGAGATTTCGCAGAATGATGTCAGATAGTATTATTCAGAAATGTTGCAGAACTTGACCATGTTTTCTGTACTCAGTTTCAATTCCGCATTTTATTATGATTATGAATGTTGTGCATGATAACCAGATAGAGAATGGGTGTTCCGGGCCTTCATGGTTCGGGATGCTCGTCACGGCTAGGGCCTAGGCTCGGGTCGTGACAATAGGACTACAAGCACGAAATAAACACACACACACATCTTGAACGATAATTAGAAGGTATACAACTGCAAAGGAGAGAAACCTATATGTACATATATACACATGCATCTTGAACAAGAATAATAAGGTATGCAAGGAAATACTTAAGTTGAAGCAATACACCAGGGGCTTTCTGATTGGACAAGTCTGGCCATGCCAAAAAGTCGAATCGCATGCGGTCCTTCTATAAAACATTGGATTTGACATCTAACGACAGGTCCCCAGATTGATCGGTGGTAGCAGTTGCAGGACTTGCTCCATCAGATTCTAAAATCGATGCCTTTTTTGTCTGTATGGATGAGAACTGTTAACACCTAATGTTGACCACCATTCTATGACCCAATGAACCCGTTCTGAAAAAGAAAAGAAACACAAACAAAATTTATACAAAAATATGTATAATGGTTAGTAAGAACAAGCAATCTAAATGAGACAACAATTGGATGTTGTATAGCTCCCGAAATCCTGACAACGGAAGTGTACTTATTTCCTGAAACTTCTGATTGTTATCTGTGATTATCTTTTCTATAGATTCTCTATGGAGCTTTAATTTCAAGATAGTTGTTTGATGATGAGCACAACATATTTATGTATAAAAATTCAAAGCATTAGTATAACGTTTACAGCCAACGAAAACAAAACCTTGGACTGATAGTCAAGAGCACGGAACGGTAAAAAAATGACTAGTCTTTGTTCACTTACACTTTGCTGTCAGACCACATTCGAGTGACTTTCAATTCAATAGAGAATTGCAGCAGAAATTTCTATTTACCAACTGAGCTAAGAGTTGTAATTTGTAACAGCATACCGAAATCCTGACAATGAATAAAATTTGCTTAGTTGATATCCAATAATCATTAACAAAAAACTGAACCGTGCTGATGCTTTTAGTTGTTAAATTTACTGGGACGAAAACATTTATATTTTTGATAGATTGGAAACAAACCTTGTGTTTTATACACCTTTGCATTCTATTAGAGCCTTATCTCTTTTGAAGCTGCCAATTGACCTCTATTAATCAAGAACTGAAGGATTCTCCATTGTTCAACCTCTAGCGACTAGCATAGTGTTAATACATCATGATACGCCTGTCCATTTTATTAGCGCAAATTGATTGCTTGATGGACCCTTTATCTCTTTTCAAGGTCTTGGCTACCTCATTGAGAAAGTGAGGTTGCATTTGTTGGACCCTTTATCTCTGTAGAAGAGACGACAAAATGCAGAACAAAGCGGAACAGCTTTCATGATGGCGAATCATACTTCTGTCTGCAAAGATTTGAGGGAGAAGATAGGTTAATAGACAAGAAAAGAGAGTCAATGTGTTGAGCTACCAATTTTCTGGAGCAATTCCTACCTAAAGTAGATTTCTTTTTCAATGTTTTGGTGGAAATATAAAGATATCATCTTGATCTGAAGATGCTTCCTCGGCTTCACTGGTCAAAATGATTTTACAAAGAAACAGAATTATTAACAAACAAACAAATAGAACTAGAGAAGTAACCAAAAACCAAAAGATACTAAGAAAATAGAATAACTTACCTCTATTGGAGCACCCTCGTTTTAATAATTACACGTACTCCCATTCAATATTTACAGTGGAAATATGAGCATTTTTTGGCTAGTAAGCCCCCTCGACGAATTCAAAACACAGTTTGAGCAATAGACGCTCCACACTGCTCAATAAGATTAAAAAAATAAAAAGAATTAACAAAAGAACAAAGGGAAGTAAACAAAAATAAAAAGCTTCTGCGGGGAAAGAATAGCTTACATTTGTGAGAGCACCATTCGGTTTTAATCATCAAAGGTATTTGAAATCGAGCTCTATGGTGGAGATATGAGCAATTTTTGACCAGTACTCCCCCTTGTCAAATTCTAGGACTGGTTCGAGCAATGGGCAGTTGTAAATAGATAGTTTAGAGAGGGAAGAGGGCACCCCTTTTACTGGAAGGGATTGGAGATTAGGGCAATCCCTGATTGTCAGCTTAGAGAGGGAGGAGGGAAACACTGATTCTGCAAGAGATTGGAGTTGAGGGCAATTTCTGATCTCTAGACGTTGAAGAGAAGTGAGGTGCCAAAGACCATCAGTCGGTAGTGAATGGAGCTCATCATGGTGATACAAACATAGCTCAGAAAGAGAGGAGGGAAGCCCTTGTTCCAGCAGTGACTGAATTTGAGGTAATTTACGAATATCTAGAGATTCAAGAGAGGTGAGGCTTTTGAAAAGTTGGCTGCTTAATGTTTTCAGATTGTCTATGGTAAGACTTGGAATAGAGCAAGGCAACTCCCAATTCTCACCACCAACAATCTCTTCGTCACTGCCATTGTGGTTGATCTCCAACTCTCAGAGAGAGGGGAGTCTCTGTAAACGCCACTCCTTTCGGCCATTCACCAGTTTCTCGCAATTGTTGATCCAAAGGAGTTGTAAATTGAAGGGCAATCCTCCATCAGGAAAGGACTCTATTTCTGGACAATTCCGTTCCTTAAGAGAGGGAAGGAGTTCCTGCATTTGCATCCGAAAATAAACAATGACGTCATCTGGGTCCCACATGACACCGAAAGTGGTATTTCAACATTCTTACACCTAGTAATATCGAGTCTTTCAGTCCCATTAGGAATCAAAAACCTAGTAAGGTTTTGGCAACTCGTTACCTCCAAATAGCGCGCTGTTGGGACCAACTCTGGTGATGATATAGAATCACATTCATCCAGTTCCAATTCCTCCAGAAACATGTTTGAATTCATCCTACTACTATCTGGTGCCTCCAATTTCAATTTCCGGCAATGACGTATCCTTATTCTCTTCAAAGTACTCGGCAGAGTACTAATAGGAAAGGAGGTAAGAGAGATGCAATCACTAATATCTAATTTCTCAATCTGCTTCATTCCCTCAAGTTGGGAGGTAAACAGTTCAGCTTCATCAAAGACAACTCCAGCCTTAGGAGAACCATCAACTTCAAACCTTTTTAGACATCTTGAAAGTTGGATGGGTGTCTCCAAATTCAGTTCAGGACATCTTGAGATTATCAAATTCATCAGAGAACTGAGATTCTCAGGGACTTCCCAACCAACTTGGGGAAATCATAAATGAAAAGGTACTGAAGAGCAGGAAACTCTCCGTTCCCTAGTACGTCCCACTGCTTCCACTCCGGCATCTCTTCAAATTTAAGCTCCTCAAGAGAGTTAAAAGGTTTATTGGAGGACGAACTACCATAGAATTCCTCCATTATCTCTGTTATTCGATGCATCTTTCTAATGGAAAGGAATTTCAAACAACGAAACTGTCCTAGTGCTGGCAAGGAAAAACAGTCCTTACAGTTTCTAACAGACAATTTCACTAGCTTAAGAAATGAAAGATCAGCTAGCCAATTTGGAAATTGTGTCCCTCTATATCCGGAGATTTCGACTTCTTTTATGTTTGTGTGCGGGCGTAGCTCATCAAGTATGTCTCTTTCGGTTTGTGAATTATCGGCAATACTGTCAGCATCACTTTCACTCCACTCCAACGAAAACTTTTCAACATGATTATTATTCTTCTCACTCATCTTTGCCTTCTGAGCTTCCCTTCCATCAACCACATTTTGCAATTTTAGAATTGATAGAGATCCATACAAGTTATGTAGCTCACCCAAATCTTCCATTATCAAATCACCTAGAACAAACTTGGCTCCCACTAGCACTTTGAGGCTTTCCAACTTGCTCAGATGTAGCGGCATCTTCAAGAGAGAAGTGTCGCTTATGTCAAGGTGCCGCAAGTTGGTTAGCTTTTCCATCTGTGGCGGTAGCTCCTCAAGATCATCACAAGATGACAGGAGAAGTGTCTCCAAGTTATACAATGCACAGATAGAATCGGGCAATTTTGTAATCTTCGTCCAAGAAAGGTCCAAAAATCTCAGAAGCTTTAATTTGATAAACAAAGCATCTGGCAACTCCTTAATCCTGTAATGAGACAATGATAATGCCCTTAAAGATGTTAGCCTTGGAAGTATGTTATGCAGCACCCTCTTGCTTAGATTAGGGCGGTAAAAGTCCTTAAAGATTGGAAGCAATGTCCTCAGCTGCTCAAATTTATTGAGGGGTGTTAATTTCTCAAAGTCACCACCTATTCCCATTGAATAGGACAAGTGCCGACTATGAGATCCTTGGAACTCTTCCAACCTGGCACAAAGTTTTGAAGATGCAATTCGGGCTAAATCATTGACAAGGTCATGCCTTAAGAATTCCTCTGTGTTCCCTTGAGAAGGATTTCGGACCTTATCGAACAATGATCTTGATATCAACTGGTTAAAGAATTGGTCGCCTAAATCTTGAATTCTTTCCTCTCCCCGTGGTACTACAAGACCATTAGCAATCCACAGATGAATAACTTGTTCTTTCCTAAATGGATAATCTTTAGGAAATATTGTACAATAGGAAAAACATGGCTTTAAATGTGGGGGAAGTTCATTGTAGCTCAACATCAACGCTGGTAATATGTCATTGTCCTTGTCCAGATCCCATATTTCACTTGTTAAAATACGCCTCCACCCTTCAACCTCTGATTCGGAGCGTAACATACCAGCGAGCGTCTTCAGAGCTAAGGGCAGTCTTTTGCACTTAGCAGCAATTTTTTTTGCGACCTCTTCAAGTTCCGGATGTTCCCTGGGGTCCATGTTTTCAAATGCATGTCTTTCGAATAAAGACCAAGAGTCATCAATTGACAAGGTGTCCATGCTAATTTGCTCAGCTCGCATCATCAAGGCAACCCTCTCATTACGTGTTGTCACAATGATCTTACTTCCAATACCTCCTTGAACAAAAATATTCCACATGCCTTTCCACTGGTTGTAGTTTTCATTCCACATATCATCCAGAACAATAAGAAACCTTTCTCCCTTTAAGCTTTCCTTCAATTTGACTTGCTGCTGATCCAGATTGTTATCATCCTTCAAGTCAAATGAGTTAAATGCTTGAAGTAACCCTTTTGATATTCTAAAAGCATCATATGTCTCAGACACACAAATCCAAGCTTTCAATTTAAAATGGCTTTGCACCTTCTCATCATTGTAAGCAGCTTGAGCTAGTGTTGTCTTGCCCATGCCCCCCATTCCAACAATAGGGAGAACAGTCAGATTTTTTTCACTTGCCTCCTTAGACGTTAAACGGTCAATCAATTGCTCCATTTCATTCTGCCTACCAAAGACATCAGATTCAACCACAGAAGTTGAAGGTGTTCTAGTTTCTCTTTTAGTCGAAGCAAAATGCTCCTTTAAGCCAAGGCGACCGATTTGCTTTTCCAACACCTCCTATTTTTTAATGGTGTCTTTCAACTTCTCTTCTATGTTGAGGTCACTTACTTGCTGGTTACTTGTTTCTGCAAGATTTTGATGCTGACCTTCCACCTTAAGCCTCAAAGCCTCATAATTGACTTCTTCCAAGAGGTTTTCAGCGCCGTCCACAACGATCTGAAGCTTATTCAACCAGTTCCTCGCGCGTTGATCTGATGCCTGCTTATTCTCTGCATCACTCAGCACAACCTGAAGATCAAGCAAAAGGCCCTCCAACTTCTCTAAAAGCCCATCATCATGCTTATGCTTCTGAAACATGTTGAGCAGATCACCATGAGGAGCAAGCCTATCAAAAAAAACATTCAAAGCTGAAGAGAGAAATGCACCACCAACTGCTAAGCCAATCTCCATTTCTGAGATCTACAAAGCAAAACAAGGAACCACAAAAATGATTTTAAGAATTTTGACAAGATAAATGTTTCTATCTTCAAATATTTAACAACTATATTTTACCTTTTGAATGCTAAGAGTAATTTGCAAACAAGAATGATCAGTGAGATAAGATGCAAAGAAAAACAAAGGAACCACAAAAATGGTTTTAAGAATTTTAAGAATATAAATGTTTCTATCTTCAAATATTTAACAACTATATTTTACCTTTTGAACGCTAAGAGTAATTTGCAAACAAGAATGATCTGTGATTTCTCTCCCTCACTCTTTTGTTAGTGTTCTTACTTGTAATTGGTACAACAATGTTTGCTACTAGTGTTTTTGTCTCAAAATAACCTTAGCTACAAGGATGATGAGAGTATACCAACTTAGTGCTTTAGCTAAAGTTTCTTAATAATAAAAGCTTTTCAAAAAGTAAGTGGGGGGGGGGTTTGGGCCACAGGTGACAAAAGAGTTTTAAAATGAGGTGTAGGTGACACAAGTGTTAATAATTGAGTAGAGGTGACAATTACTTCATTATGGTTTAAGAAAGTTCGGAAAATTTCAAAATAACCCACAAGTTTTTAAATTTACACTTTGATTCAAATGTTAGTTAATATATAACGGGGAACGAAGGGAAAAAATGCATCTTTTTCTCTCTCCTCATCCGTTGTTATTTTCTCTCTCTTCACAATATTTGTTGTTCATTGTTGATGCTGCTTTATTCATCATCTTTTGATTCATTATCATCATCTTATACTTCATTATCAACTTCTTGTTGACCATTGTTGTTGTTGTTGTTGTTACCCCAACTGCTGCTCTTTGACCAAATTCTTATGTCAAATTTTATTTTGTAAATCACTTTCAACTTTGGAATTTACTTGAGAGGAGACTTTGGTAAGTCAGATTATGCTTTTTAGTTGAATCTGGGTAACTGCTAGTGTGTTGTTTTTTCAACAATAGTTTGCACACGAACATGAATGCAATACAAGAGCAATCTGTTTAAACAGATCCATTATCTGCGGCACTAGATAAATGTTCTGTTGTAACAGTAGACTCATGTTGGATTCATGTTTAAGGGTTCTAGGTGCCCGTAATATGATTATGAATCGAATAGATAGGTATTCTGTTGCACCAGATTAGTAATCTATTTCAACAGATAAATAATCTGTTTCATCAGATTACTAATATGTTTCGAACAACAAAATACAGCTCCTGTCACACACAAAACCTAACAGATAACTCATATGTTTTTGCTATTGATACTGGAATCAAATTATTCCTTAATTGTAGACATGTCATTCGTTAAGAAATAGAAATAGACAGCACGAAAATTAAATAAGAAATAAAAAGTCAAGTGCATCAAACATAATTTTTTATGAAACAAACAAAAAAAAATACATAGATAACAGAAAAAAAAAAAAGCTTAATTATTATTATCATCATTATTAACATCACTATTATTTGTATGGCTAGCTGGCCAATCTTCAAAGGGCAGCAGCAGCGCCCTCCGCAGCCTACGGATCTCCCGCAGCATCCTTACTCTAACGGCGGCCAACTCCCAATGCAGGTCATGAACCTCCTTCTGTTGTTCCCTCATGGCGTCTCGTAAAATAGCGACATCCCACACAGGATCAACCATATCTAAAAAACGCATAAGTTGACAAAACACACACGTAAACACAAAAGTAAAGAAAAGAAAGCATTCGAATGTAATGTAATGTAATACAACGTATATTTACACAAAAATAAAGAAAAAAACTTACCGGAGACAGGAAAAAACTATCAAGTCCTTGAAGAGAAAGTAGTTGAAGGTGTAACAAGAGCGGGGAATAAATAGTGTGTAGTAGAACGAATGATTGAGTAAGGAGGGACCTATTTATAGAGGATTGAACTTGAATGAGTTAGGCAAAAAATCACAACTGTTCACCTCCATTTATTAATGACATTCTTGATTACTATAAAAAGTTATGACTTAATTAAATTAATCAATATTATGATAAGTCATAACTTTTCAGCTTTATTATTATTAATAATTAGTTCTTTCCAGGAACCATTTTTTTTACACTATTTTGGACAACAGATAATATATCTGTTGCATTAGATAAATCATCTGTTACAACAGATATATCATGATTTGCAACAAATAGATAACATGTTGCATCAGATAATATATCTGTTGCAACATATAATATATATATTTTTTTAAAAAAATATATTATCTTCGTGACATCTAAATTTTCTGACTTTTTAATTATATAAATTAATAAAGAAAATTTAAAGGCACAACTGTTCACCTCCATTTATTAATGACATTCTTGATTACTGTAAAAAGTTGACTTAATTAAATTAATCAATATTATGATAGGTCATGACTTTTCAGCTTTATTATTAATAATAATTAGTTCTTTCCAGGAACCGATTTTTTTAACATCGAATTGGACAACAGATAATATATCTGTTGCATCAGATAAATCATCTATTACATATATCATGATTTCAAACAAATAGATAACCTGTTGCATCAGATAATATATCTATTGCAACATATAATATATATATTTTTTAAAAAAAATATATTATCTTCATGACATCCAAATTTTCTGACTTTTTAATTATATAAATTAATAAAACAGATTTAAAGGCACAACTGTTCACCTCCATTTATTAATGACATTCTTGATTACTGTAAAAAGTTATGACTTAATTAAATTAATCAATATTATGATAGGTCATGACTTTTCAGCTTGAAGCTTAGCTTTATAATTATTAAAATAATTAGTTCTTTCCAGCAACCGTTTATTTTTTACACTGAGTTGCACAACAAATTATATATCTGTTGCATCAGATAAATCATCTATTACAATAGATATATCATCCGTTGCAACAAATCCGTTGCAACAAATAGTTCAACTGTTGCATCAGATAATATATCTGTTGCAACATATAATATATATATCTTTTTTTAAAAAAAATTATCTTCATGACATCCAATTTTTTTGACTTTTTAATTATATAAATTAATAAAGAAGATTTAAAAACAAGAATATTTCTGGTGAGTTTTTTACGGTTTAAATTGTGTTTATCATTTATTTCCTTATTCTTCTCTATGAAAAGAAATGACTTAATTAAATCAAGTTGGTGGTGACTTAATCTTTCCGTTTCTTTAATAACCATTTTTATTAATTGAGTTATGACAATAGATTGTATATCTGTTGCATCAGATAACCCATCTGTTTCAACAGATATACCATCTGTTGCTATAAATCGACCATCTGTTTAAGGAGCTTTTTTTATTTCTTCCAACTGATTCATAAGTCTCAACAGATGAGGAATTTGATGCATCAGAAGCGTTTTCTGTTTTTGTTTGTTTGTTGAATGTGTTTAGATAAAAGTCACAGTCACGACTATTCATTAACTTTTTTCTTAAAAATCATATCATCATATATATATCTTAATTAAATTAATCCAATGTTGTGACTTTTTTAAAATTAAATAATCTTTCTTTTACGATTATAATATCATTTAGTTCCTTATTATTTATTAACGAACCATTTTTAGGAGAATTTCTCATCATGACCGCATCCCTAACTCCAACCGCCGACATATTTTAAATAGGGAATAAATAGAATGATAATTAAATATTGAATAAGAATTAAAAATTCAAAATAGACCAAACCAAACCAAACATATACATGGATTTTTTTTAATCCCTTATAGGTAGATCGGATATAAAAAGGGAAATACATACGCTAAAAGAAAGAAAAAACATAACCTAATTATTATTATTATTATTATTATTATTATTATTATTATTATTATTATTATTATTATTATTATTATTATTACTATTATTATTGTCAACCTGACAATTTTCATCCAGCAGCAGCAGGGCCCTCCTCAGCCTTGCTTGGAAGTCGGCCAAATCCCTCTGGAGTTCATCAAACTGCCTTTAAAATTCCTGAAAGGACTCGATATGAACCTTCTTGTACGAATCTAGAACTGACATATTAGTATTGTAAGTATAGTAGAATGAACGAGAGTGAGTGAGGAGGTTGGAGGGACCTATTTATAAAATGATTGAGAATTGGAAGAGACTGGACTTAGTCAAACAAAAAGCCACGACTGTTCATATCTCTTAAAAGGAAAAATTACACAAATCCCATATTTAAGACACCATATCCCTTAATGTTTTAAAAAATTACATAAAATCCCGGATTCATATTTACTAGTGATACATATAGTATCACTGCTTAACATATGTATCAAAATTCAAAATTTCGGGATAAAATGTAATTAGCAAACTATCCGAAATTTAATGCAATATTGCTGAAACTATCCGGTATTTATGTGTTGTGTGTGTTACTTAAATAATACTGGTGACTTTATTAATAAGTAAATTAGTAAAAAAAAAATGGATCTAAATACAACATTTTATGTTTTTGTTATATTTCCGAAAGATAAAGATTGGTAATATGTTGCAAAATATATTCCACCTGTCAGATAACTTACAATTTATGGACAATCTATTGCAACAGATGGATATATCAGTTTGCTTTTCCTTTAGTTGTGGCATCTGTTGCAGCTTGCTAGTCATCTGTTTATTCAATTTCATCGAGAGCAATCAATTTTTCTAAACACTTCTTGGCCAAATTCAACTTTTGCTCTTGGATTGCTTCTTTTTTTTTCTTTGCATCCTTCAACCAAACTAAATTTTTGCTATTGAATTGAGGGCAAAAATTGAATTTGGAGGCCAGCTTGAAGGATGCAAAGAAAAAAAGGGAAGCAGTCCAAGAGCAAAAATTGTGTTTGGCCAAGAAGTGTTTAGAAAAATCTATTGCTCTCGATGAAATTGAATAAACAGATGATTAGCAAGTTGCAACAGACACCACAGTTGATGGAAAAGCAAACTGATATATACATCTGTTGCAACAGATTCTCCATATGTTGTAAGTTATCTGACAGGTGGAATATATTTTGTAACAGATTACCAATCTGTTTCTTTCGAAAATACAACAAAAAGATAAAATGTTGTATTTAGATCTATTTTTTTTAATTTACATATTAATAAAGTCACCAGTTTTATTTATGTAACACACACAACACATTAATCCCGGATAGTTTGCGTCAAATGTGGAGTCTGTTGTGTCAGATATGGAGTCTGATGCAACAGATATGGAGTCTGTTGGAATGCATAGCAGCCTTGCTAGTGGTTTGATTTGTTCCATCAGTTGCTACGTCTGTTGCAACATCAACAACAGCATAAACTACAAACAACAAATAAAAAATATCTACAACAAAGAAAACAACAATATTTGTTCCAACAATATCATCAACTACAAAAAAGCATACATCCTATGTTCCAACACCATCAACAACAAGGGACGGACCCACATGGAGTCCTCCGGGTGCGCGAGCACAGACTGAACTCGTATCGAACTTTATATATGTATGTGGAAATAAAGAAAAAAACATATATAATCTAATCAGTGAGCACCCATAGTAAGAGTTGTTTGGTTAGCCTAGTTATTGTTTATGGGTGCTTAAGACTATTTATTTCTTTTGGTCTTGAGTTCAATTCCCACTCAGCACATATTTTTTAAATTTTGGTAACCAACTCTTCTCTTCTTATTCACTTTAAACTTTTTATTTTTTTTTCTCCCTTATTCCTTGTGTTGATTGTTCGGACTCCACTATTTTTAAGCTAAGAAGCACCCACCGTCTAAATCACACCACACCACAAGTTCCAACAATGCCAAACCCACCAACAACACCACACCACAAGTTCCAACAATGCCAGCCCCACCAAAAACATCAATAACAGCATCAACAACAAAGACACAAACAAAATACATAAAAAAAAATGATACTGCGAACAAGGCTTTTAAACTTCTCCCAACAGATGACTTTTTTTCTCATCTTATAATAAAAATTCTCGGTATATTTATTCAACAATTAAAAGTTCCTTCAAAATTTTTAAATAAATATGCTATTGGAAAATGGTAATTAAATAAATAAAAAGATGTAAATAAAGTTGCAAGAAGAAAACGAGAATAAAAGAGCAATAGTGAATCATATCATACAATGTCAAAAGGGGGTCAAAACAATAATTTCAGTCGAGGAATATAAGATATGGATATCGATCGATTTAGATCTGAACGAAAATTTTTGAGAAAGAGGAGAGAAAAAAAAGGTTGTGATAACCCTAAAGAGGATAGAAAGAAAAAAGATGAGAGATTTAGGGCTGAAGGAGAGGAGGGAAGAGATGAGATAATTCTAATTTCTAGATGTACTACCCTTAATATTAAATGACTAAACAAAGTTTATTTATTCAAATTTATATTTACAAAGCATAATTAATAAGGCTAATTTGGTAGTAAAATAAATCCCTAATTAATATTTTCTTGATGGGAGTGCCAGGTCAATATGAAAAGGAAGAAGTATTAGGGGTTTTAATAGTCATTAATTAATATTCACTAATAATTTGAGGGGCATGAGAAAGAAAATGGGTGACAATGAAAAGACAGGACAAGACTACTCAATGAGATTTTTGAGTTATCCAAGAAACATTTTTAACGCCTTTAGTAGTACTACTACTTTATCTACTCGGACAGCAACTTACTTTAAAATTAAAAGAAAATAAAAAGATTTTCAAACAGATATGTTGTTTGTTGCAACAGATTTAGCTATCTGTTTGAGAAATCCCAATAGCTCAGTCATCTGTGACAACAGATGGAAATGTCATTTGATAACTAAATCAAAAACGAAATCTATTACAACAGATATCAATATCTGTTTGAAAATTTCCAACATCTCAATCATCCGTCATAACAGATGCAAATGTCTATTTGATAATTAAATAAGAAATGTCATCTGTTGCAATAGATATTGTTATCTGTTTGAAATTCTCCAACAGCTCAGTTGTTTGTTGCAACGGATTTCATTGCAATTGATTTAGGATGAACTGGGGATGAAAGAATGAGCTCCTCGTTAACTTAATGTTAAGATTATTAATAGTACCTACATCGATCTAGGTGGAACGAGTGATGAATGAATGAGCTCACAGGGTCAATTTCAAATCCAATTGAGTCATTGCATTTGCATGGTGTTAGTATTGCGTTAATCCCGACCCGGGTCTTCGATCGATCACTCTGAGTTAAAATGTGTTCTCATTAACTTAATGTTAAGATTAATAATAGTACCTACATTGATCTAGGTGGAATTAGGGATGGATTAATGAGAACAAAGGGTCAACTTCAATTGAATTTTTTGGCAATTGCATGATGAGACGGTACTGCATTCCTCCCGACAAGAGTCATCAATTGATCACTCTGAGATGAACCGATTCTTACTACCTCGTATGTTCAACTAATACCTTAATTGAATAATCTGGGACTAGGGGTGAGTTCTCATAGGGTCAACTACAACTTCAATTGAGTCTTTTGGCAAATGTATGATGAGACGGGACTGCGTTCCTCCCGACATGAGTCATCGATTGATCACTCTGAGCTGAACCAATTCTTACTACCTAATATGTACAACTAATACCTTAATTGATTAATCTAGGACTAGGGGTGAGTTCTCATAATGTCAACTACAATAGATGACAATGCCTATTTGATAATTTGCAATAGATGGGTAATCTATTGTAATATATAACTCAATCCATTAGATAATTTACAACAGATGGGTAATTTGTTGCAACAGATGACTTAATTTGTTTGATAGTTTACAACAGATGTGTAATATGTTGCAATAGATTACATAATCTGTTTGATTTGATCCAACAGAAAAGACATCTGTTGCAACAGGTTGAGTATTTATTTATATATAATTCAATTGAGTTCATATGTTAGACTAATACCTTAATTGAATGTGAGTTGTCATAGGGTCAACTACAACTTCAATTGAGTCTTTTGTCAATTGCATAATGAAACGGTACTGCGTTTCTCCCGACCAGAGTCGGCGATCGATCCCTCTGAGCCGAACCGATTCTTACTACCTCATATGTTAGACTAATACCTTAATTGATTAATCTAGGACTAGGGTACTAATACCTTGATTGAATAATCTGAGAATAGGGTTGAGTTCTCATAGAGTAAACTATCGATTAATCTAGGACTAGGGGTGAGTTCTCATAGGATAAACTATCGATTAATCTAGGACTAGGGGTGAGTTCTCATAGGGTCAGCCATAACAGATGGCAGCGCCTATTTGATAATTTACAATATATGGGTAATCTGCTGCGACCTATGACAATCCATTTGATAATTTACAACAGATGGGTAATCTATCGCAATAGATGACTTAATCTTTTTGATAATTTACATCAGATTCGTAATCTATTGTTACCTAATCTGATTGATAATTTACAACAGATGAGAAATCTGACGCAATATGTTGAACATTTGTTTTTTATAATTTCAATTGAGTTCATATGTTAGACTCCTAAATTGATTAATCTAGGACCAGGGGTGAGTTTTCACAGGGTCACCTCCTAGAGTACTCGGTCAACTACAACTTCAATTGTTTTTATATGATTTTAAAAATTATGCATATATTTTATGATTTTAAAAATAATTAAGATCATTTCGGACCAAATTAACATTTTTAAAACTACTTGTCATTCTTTTCCAAAATACAAATCAACCCATACAAAAAGTTTCATCATTTTAAATCTCGAGGTCTGGCTCTTTCTCTCTCATTCTTACTCAATAATACAGTACAGACAACAACTACTCAACAAATTTGCTCAACCCTCCACAACAGATCACTTTTCTTCTCATTTCCGACCACATAGGTGTTATTTTTGACATCATTCTTGCTTGTATCAGTCATTTTCTTTGTCTTCGTAGGCAACAGAGTTCGAGAAGAGCTCTATATTTATTTATTTTCCCTAAAAAATAAGGGCTTTTAAGTTAATGATGAAAAATAAAACTTTTAGTTGTATTATCTTCAAGAATGGGTTTACAATTTTGAGTTTTGATAGTAAAATCGTAGGAAGAACTCGAGAAGTCCCTAGTTTCCATCGCAGTGTTCCGTTGACTGTCGTGGTATAGTTGGATGGTGTTGGTGGTGGTGGTGTTTGTGGTCGTCGTCGTGGCACTGGTGGTGGCATTGGTTGGTGGTGTTTGTGGTGGTGTCGGTATTCGTGGTGTTTGTTTATTTGTTGTCATTGGTTGGTGGTGTTTGTGGTGGTGGTGGTTGGTGTGTCGGTATTCGTGGTGTTTGTTATGTATTTTTTAAAATCTATGCATACATCAACTGTAATGTAATTTTTGCTTTTCTTTGTTTGTAGGTAAAACATGTCTCCCAAAAGAAAAGAAAGTGAAAGTGGATCAACGTCTGACCACTAAAAAAAATAGGCTACAGCACAGAGGGATTCGGAGGAGTTTCCTGAACAATCTCAGTCAGGGAAAAGTGAAGCTGAGGAGAGATGTGAAAACAACATTGAGGGAGGTGGACAAGGTTCCGCAGATGGTGATGAAGAAAATGAAAGTGAGAAAGGGGAGGAATTGGAGAGTCAGAAAGAGAAAGAGGACCACATTATACGGCTTTCCTTGGGCTTTCATGGAAAAATTAATCACTAATTATACTCATCCATTAATTTATATTGAATATAGTTATTATGATTTTTTTTTGCTTGCTTCCTATTTACACTTTTTAGGCTTGGGCATTTGAAGCCATTCCTCCCCTCCGAAAGTAGTTAATGGATTACCCCAATGAGGTTTCCCATCCAAGGATGTTTAAGTGGTTGGCTGTAAAGAGCAACACCAATATTAAGGAGGCTGAATCTTTTTAACCCTCCGAATGATGCAGTATGTCTTCTTCAAGTAAAATAATTCTACTCAAAAATAAGAAAGATATTAAACAGATGTTATATTTGGTGCGTAAGATGTTATATCTGATGCACCAGATGGGACATATATTGCGATGGGGTATATCTTGCATCAGATTACCCATCTGTGGCTTTGGTTCTCTGAACCCGACTCCTAAAAGATTAACCATCTACTACAAATTATGCAACAGATATTTAATCTGATAACATATCATTCATCTGTTGCGACGTACAGATCATCTGTTGCATAACAGATAACCCTTCTTGTGCATCTGTTGCAATAGATGATTGATATTTTGCATCAGATTATCCATGTGTTGCTGTATTTCTCTGAACCAGACTCAAACGGATTTTAACCATATACTACAAACTATGCAACAGATGGGTCTTTTTCTTTTAATAATATAGCCCAACTGTGAAAATTATTATATTATATGATTTAAATGCATCTGTCTTTTTTTCTTTTTTATAGGTTGTGCATCCATGGATCGTGCCTACTGAGGAAGAGTCGATGATGACTTCTTATATTACTCTTGGTCATGTTGATACTATTGCAGACCCAATAGTGGAGTTAATAAAGAAGAAATTGGCTGGAGCAACAGCCATAAGAAGAGCAGTTGGGCAAGGTCAGCCTAATGTTGAGGCTCTTCATGACCAACCTTTTACTAAGACAAATCCAGGTGCTTCTTCTGGTGGAGTTGTTGGTGTTGGTGGCAGGCATGATGATGATGCTACCAAAGAATAAATATGTTTGAAAACACCCATTTTCGCCCTTACACAGGTCCCTCTCACCCCTCTTCACCCTCGTGTTCTCATTGCGAATGCGATGAGTGCAAGGACAGACAGGATAAACTCTTTGACAAAGTAGAGGCTATATCTAAAGCTATCGAGGAATTCAAATCCAAGAGTTGTGTCATACCATCCAAGAAGGTGAGGGAGCCACACACTCCTACAACGTTGGTTAGGAGAAAGAAAAGAGTAATTAGAGACGTACTCTCCACTCGGAAATCAAAAGAAATTGCAATTCCTCCTTCTCCAAAAGCTGTTGAAGTTCAGGGGACAGTAAAAAAGGTGGGCATATACGCGGAACTTGGCGCTGAAGAGAAGAGGAATCTGCGACAGGCCAAGAATGCCAAGCCAGGCGCACCAGATTATCCCAGGCCTCCCTTTTCCCCCCAAGACTTCCAGACTATGACTAATATGCGTATGCCATACGAGGACAAGGTAAGTTTACTTTTCCTAACCTAGCCCTTCTAATCTACCCTATGAAGAAGAAGATACGCAACAAATTTCACATCTGTTGCAACAGTTGGGTATACTGGTGCAACTGGTTGTGGTTCTGTTGCAACTTATTATCCATCTGTTGCATAAGTTGCGTTAGATTATTGATTCAGAGAACCCTATGCAACAGATGGACCATCCATTGCATCTTTATAATTACTAACCAATTTAAAAATTGACTTCTTTAAAAATTGACTTCTTATCTCACAGCATGTTGACATAATTCTCTACCTCATGAGGAAAAGGCAATTAACGTACCGGGAAGCTTATGACGCTACCGATAGGATAATGGACCTCAACTTCTACAAGAAGCTCAAGGATAGGTACGATCAACTCAATGGAGAGGCGTCATCCCTTGGCGTGGGACTTGATTTCCTAGTTCCTACGTTGATCTTGGATGAAGAAGAAACGTTAAGATATGTTAGAGGGGACAGTCCAAATCCACACGGCAAGAGCTGGACCGAGGCAAAAAAGATTCTTGCAGTCATTAGCGTGAACGACATACATTATCGGGCTATTGAGATACTACTTGAGGAGGGAAAGATCAATGTTTATGACTCCAACGTACCTCTCGTCGATGATTTTGATCTTTTTCTCCTTGTGGAGCCACTGATGGTGCTGTTGCCCATCTCTTTGAGGGAGAGCAAACTGATGAATCATTTGCCAAAGGAAGTGTTGATGAAGAAATCATGGGATTTTGAAGGTCGAAACAGGAGAATGATCTTTCCAAAAGATGATGCCGCTAAAGCGAGCGGCTCGCACGCTCTTGCACACATCGAACATTTGTTGATAGGCACAGAAATGGCCGAGCCAACGACTTTTCTGTGCGACAACGCTATGGAAAACCTGCAAGAGGTCTGGGCTTATGGGGTACTAACTGGACTCTTGAAGCCTGTGTATATAGAAGAGCCTGTGAAATAGAAATTTTTAATTTCAAGTCACCCTTCACTTTATTACATGTACATGTAGTGACAATAATTTTTTTCTAATTAAAGTTGAGTTTTTTATAATGCAATAGATTAGATTGTCAATCCGTTGCAACAGTGGGAAGACCTGTTTGAATAATCTAATAATCTAAGTCTAATTTATTGCAACAGTGAGAAGACCTGTTTGATAATTTCTACGAATAATCTAATAATCTAAGTCTAATCTGTTGCAACAGTGGGAATACCTATTTGATAATTTTCACAGATGACCTAAATTTTACAACATATGCCTAAATCTTTTTGATATTTTCCAACAGTTACGCTTGAATATCCATGTGCTCGTCGACAGCAAACCATTAGCAAATACACACACCACCATAAAAATTTCAGCAATTAGGCTTCAATATTCATGTGCCCAACAACACCAAACCAGTAGTAATAACGACAACAATGTAGTATCTTCTTGCTCGATTTTGTTTCTCTTCAGAAGCCTTGACTTTGTTTAACAAACTCCAGATTACACGATTTGCTTGTGAAGGGTGTCGTTCTTCATACTAATCAAATTAATCGCATCCACCCAATTTCTATAAAAAACAGAACACAATTACAAAATAATTACAAGTCAATAATTAATTAATTAATTAAATAAAAAATATTACCTTTGAAATCTTACAAGTAAAAAACCTACAACTCGGATTTTGTTGAGTCCAAGAAGTCTTTAATAGAGCTTCATGACCGCACTTACAATATCAAAAATCTTTATCACAAAAAATAGTGGAAGATGCGCTCGACATTGTCAAGGTCAGTTGGAAAAAATGAAAGTAATAATTTGAACAATTTGGATAGATAAAAGAAGATGATGAAGAAGAAGAAGATTTGGAAATTTAGGGTTAAATTTTAGGAGGAAGATGAATATATAAGATAATGGGGGAGAAAAAATGACCGTTGGGGGCCAAGTGACGGCAAGTCAGCAAAATGTGTCAGGACTGACACTAACACATTTGATGCCTATTTTATTTTACGTCTTTAAAATGAACATGTCTACTTGATGCCTATTTTATTTTAGGTGTTTGAACTGAACACCGTCGATGAGTTGCGCCTTTTTTATTTCAATTCACTTTAACCTTTTTAAACGTAGTGACAATTTTTTATGTCCAACAAAAGTTGAATTTTTATAATACAACAGATTCTTCATCCATTGTAATGGTTATCCTACCTGTTCTAACATATAGTTTATCTGTTGCAATAGGTTGGTCATCTGTTGCATTATCTTGATGTTTTTATCTAAAGTACATCTATTGCAACAGTGGGAAGACAGGTTGGATAAATTCCAACAGATAACCTACCTGTTGCAACATATGTATAAATCTGTTCGATTATTTCAATAGATGTGTCGTCTGTTGCAACAAATAAAGTCCATCTGTTGCAATATATGTCTAAATCTGTTCTTTTTTTTCAATAGATGTGTCATCTGTTGCATTATCTTGATGTTCTTATCTAAAGTCCATCTGTTGCAACAGTGGGAAGACCTATTTGATAAATTCTAACAGATCACCTACCTGTTGCAACATATGTCTAAATCTGTTCAAATTTTCCAATAGATGTGTCATCTGTTACAACAGATACATTATTTGTTGCAATATTTGAATTTAGTGTTCCTTTTCAATTAATAAGTTCAAATCTAAGGAATAAATAAAATTCGTAGACAAAATAAAATAAATCGAAGCCTTCATAAATTAGCTGAAATAAGTCAACGAATACATCAACAACAATTTAAGTATACTGCCAAGGATTGATTTGACAGGCTCAAGCTAATAAGATCTACTCAGTATGGACAAGTTGTTCTTCATCCGGTGCTATGGAATTTGGCTTTGCTCGTCGTGGATCTTCATTGTCGCTTGCGTACGATTTCTACGCTTTCTGTTCTCCGTATTTTCATAAAAAGAGTAGCATATTGCCAATGCTATTCAGCAATAGCTTCTTCTACATCCACCTGGAAAGCCAGAATTGGTCAATGCTAATCACGGAGATACAACAAAATGAAAAAGGATAACTCATCTCTTCTAACAAATCAAACAGGTCTTTCTCCCATTTTAAATTATCCCAAACATATTCTATTTCGATTGCAACAATTAATCAACTGTTGGGATAAATTTTTACATGAGGAAGACCCTGTGTGATAATTTCCAACGGATGAACCATCCGTTGCAACATATGAATCATCTGTTACAGCAGATAGGTCATCTGTTGGTACAAATAAAAGTTGTACGAAGAGCTGTTTGATTTGCTAAAATAGACGAGACATATGTTGAACCAGATAAAGTATCTGGTGCAACAGGTTAGTCAATTGTTGTAACAGATGTATATATCTGTTTGATAATTTTCAGCAGATGTGTCATCTGTTGAAACAGATATATGTCTATTTGTTTTGTCAGTTAGAAGACATATAATATATTCACCTTCTTCAGCTCGTTCTGCTCTCTTTTGGACATTGTACGTTTCTCAGTGCAACACACAGACAGAGGAGTTGCAATTTCACTTTTTTGGATGCCTGATAATGCCCTAGAAATCACTCTCCTTCTCCTCTTAGCCCTAATCTCTAATGGAGCAGATGGAAATAAAATCCTCTTTGATGGAATGAGACCCCTCTTAGATGTCAATTCCTTTACAGAAGCAGTTAATGCATTAATAGCAATAATCACTACATCATGTTTCGCCCTGCAATCTTGATATTTGCATGCAGAATATTCGCTGGGAGAGGCAAAATGTGTATAACCAATATGATCATACTCATAATGGTTTGCTTTAAATACTATAAGAGGAACATCATTAGCACCAACAGCAGTACCACTACCACCACCAACAGCTCCATCAACAACAACAAGCCCACCCTCCAAAATTATTTTTCTTGTAATGGTTGTTGCTCGAAACAATTCTATTTTTATTCTGTAGATGACCTTAGGGTCCGATAAAGTTTGCACAGACCGTAAAGTAAGAAAAATGACATCTTCAACTCTCGATTGGTCGGAACTAGCGACAGATGCACATTCTAACATAAATCATTACATATATTAGAATGATGATTAGATCATTCAAAAAAAATATTAATTAAAAGAAAAAATTAATTATAATTATACTTACTGCATCCTTCGGGGGATTGACGAGATCAAGAAATTTTGTATTTTTATGAGTTTTGACCGACAACCATCTCAAGATTCTTGGACAGGAAACTCCTTCCTGATAGTTCACTTGTTGTCTCAAATAAGGAATGACTTCAAAAGCTCAAGCCTATAAAATAATGCCAATAAATCAAAACCATTATTGAGCGAAAAAATGAATGATATCATAATAGAAGAAAGAAACATTTACCATGAAAGCCCATGGGAAGCCATATAAGTTGACTGTCTTTGGCGCTAACGGAGTCAACAAATATTTGATAGTCATTTTGAAGCTTTCATACCCCCATGGATAGCTGTTAAATGCCTCAAGATCATCGGAGAGCTTTATTAAACCAAGGATTATGTTGTTGTTAACGTCTCTCGCCCAAAGAATATTATGTACAAACCAAACCAAGCACAATGACTGCTTGTGCTTCTTTGAAAGTCCTTTACCTTTCAACGCTTCTATCAAATTTTTGTTTTTGAAGCTTGGACCAATAATGGACACCAGGTCATCACGATTAGACGACTTACCTTTGCCTTTTTTGGGTGTGCGGGATGCTTTTTTTTGGGTTAGAATAGGTATAACTTGAGAAGGAGGATAACATTTTAGTCCAGTAACTATGGAAAACTCCTTTCAACCAAAACAAACAGGCATGCCACAATAATTTATCCACACCTCATCCATCTTATCTTTATTTTCATACATAAACCTACGCTTGAGAAATTCATATACCATTTTCATTTGGAAACGAGCATTGTTGTCCTCCGGCAAATCAAGATATTTCCCAAAGCAGCTGTCCCTGAAATAAGCATCCAATTTTTTTTCTCAAAGTATTTTTCTGAAGGTGTCGAAAGATTTTCCCATGGCTGACTTAACCACGAAATCACCCGTTAAATCTGCGGCACCATCACACTGCATTCTCACAGGATAACGATCAATGCTAAAAGCTTTGATCAGCTTTTCGGTGGAAGGTCTATTAGCATCTGCATCATCTCTTTTGAAATATTCATCCTCCCCGTGTTCATCATATTCTGCTCCCGATTGAGATAGCGCTTGTAAAGCAAGCTCATATAGTGGTGGATGTAGCCTAGCTGCTTCACTTGTTCCTTTACTTGGACTTGATTCGGTTTCTGTTCTTTTGGGAACCATATTATCTAAAATTAACAAGAAAATAAAATAATATATTATTGTTGATTAATGCATCGTTAAAAAAGGATAACAGTAAATCAAACAAGCAAAACAGTAAAATAACAGTTGCAACAGATCACCAGGTAGTATATCTGTTGCAGCATATAACCAAACTGTTGCAGTGGATGAGTAATTTGTTGCAATAATACAAAACATACCACTCATCTTTTAAGACAGATGAATGGTCTGTTCAACAGATCACAAAACTATTATGACATCATCTGTTGTAACATATGAGTGATCTGTTGGAACAGTTAAATAATTCGTAGCAACGGCTGAGTAATTTGTTGCGACAATACAAAATATATCACTCATCTGTTGAGAAAGATGAATGGTCTGTGCAACAGGTCACACATCTGTTGCAACACATGAGTGATCTGTTGAAACAATTATCAACATTCAATATTATTTAGATTTCTTCCAACATAGGGTCATCTATCGCGGCAGATGAATGATCAGTTGGAAAAATCAAGTCTTGGACTTTTTCTGTAGGAAGAGTTGGTAGGATTTTATCCAACAGGAGGTTTATCTGTTGCATCAGATCATTAATCTGATGGTTCTTCCATTGCACCAGATGGTTAATTAGTTGCATCAGATTTTTTTATCCGAAGCTTAATCTGTTGCAACATATGGTAAAGTTGTTGCATCAGATTATTAATCTGTTGCATCAAAATTGTAATCTGATGGTTCTCTGGTGCATCAGATGGTTGATCTGTTGCATCATATGATGAATCTGTTGCATCAAATGGTTAATATGTTGCACCAGATGGGTAATCTGTCGGAGGAAACAGTAGCACGATTTTGTTAAACAAAAAACAACAATTTCACCATTTTTATCAAGACCAAGAACAGAACAAATCAAACCAAATTGTCCTTTTGTTTTTATAAACACAAACAATAAAAATCAAACTTCAAAAAAATGCAACAAACAACAAAATATCATAATTCACTTCGAAAAGAGAAGAGAAGAGAAGAAATACCAGAAATTAGGGTTTTATTCAGACAACATTTCAAATTAGTGCAACAAATATTGAAATTGTTAACCAATACTATAAGAGAAGTTGGCTCAAGTTCCTCGTTTTCTTCAAAACTAAAAAGGCCATAAATTTTTACCTGTGAAAGAAGAAAAGGACCGATAAAGAATTCGAAGTTGTTGTGGCCGGAGAGCAAGGTTGTCACGTCGATTGAAGTCGAAAAGGAACTGGAATCCCAACTATTTGTAGTCGAATGTTGAAGTAGCTGAGGATTGAAATAAGAAATTTGCAGAACAGTTGGTTGGGAGAGAGTTGAGAGAAGCTATCGAGAGAGGGATGAGAGACAGGTTGATTGAATTGAAGAAGAGAACTCGAAGCCCAACTATTTGTCGTCGGGGGTTGAAGGGAGAAATTTTGCAGAACTGTTGGTTGGGAGAAAGTTGAGAGAAGTTGTCGAGAGAGAGGAGAGAGTGGTTGATTTGGATTGAAGAGGGTGTGGGTTGGGTTGATTTGTGTTTTTGAAAAGATTAAAAAGTTTTAAAAATATTAATCAAGTCCACAATTAACTTGATCAAGTTTCCTAATAATGTTTGACTCTATCTGTTGGTCAGTGTCACTAATCCTTCATTCAAAGACTTAAAAGACACCTATTCTTCAATTTTCTCAAGTAAGTGAATATATAATTGAAGAGACAAAGGAAAGTTATCTTTTGCTTTATGCACTTGTCCACAGCTCATTGTAGTGCTTATTTGGGCCTACCATATCATCAATACGTTTTAGAATTCTGAAGAATTCAAATCTGTTTGTTTTTTCTTTTCTTTCCAATATCATTTTTCTATGTTCAACAACAACAATAGCAACACCCAAGTGAAATCTTGCAAGTGGAGTTTGGGAAGGGTAGAGTATACGGAGAGACCTTTCCACAAGGTCGTAGAAATATATATATAGTATACGGAGAGACCTTTCCACAAGGTCGTAGAAATATATATATATATATATATATATATCTATAATCTATAATATATTAAAAGTGTGAAGGCTCTTAGAAAAGTGATTTGAACTTTTTGCCCTTCATTAAAAGTTTTGCTTTAGACAAAATCGTCCTTTTCACTATTTTTTTCTAATATTTAGGAATTGAAAATTAATTAAATATATTTACGGTAATGGTAAAACCTTTCCTTATTAGAACTTATTAGAATTAATGACAACTAATACTTTTTTCATTAGCTTAAAAATTCTAAATCAACTAAATTTGATTTTAAGAAGATGTTGATTTTAAAAAGATTTGAAAAATATAAAAATCATGACAAAAAAGGAAAAAAGAAGATCTTAGGTTAGTAAAATTGCAAATATATTATTTAACTTTTTAGGTTAATTTAAAAAATATATTTATATCTATAGTCTATATATCTATATAATAATAATAATAATAATAATAATAATAATAATAATAATAATAATAATAATAATAATAATAATATACTAAAGTGGGACCCCCTTATAAAAGTGATTTGAAATTTTTGTCCTTCAATAAAGATTATCACAATAGACAAAACTATCATTTACTAATTTTTATATTTAATAATTTAAAATCACTTAAATTTAAATGTAATAAATTAGTAGTTCTTTATTTAAACTAGATAAGAAAATCTAATATTTTAGTATCCTTTTAATTTTGGTTATAATAAAAAACATAAATGAACTAAACAAACAAATTAAATATGTACGAACTGGACAAACCAAATTAAAGACAAAATAAATTAGAAATCCTATTTAAGGTGAAATTTGATTATTCAAATAATTATTTGAATAATTTTAGAAATCTTCATCCTAAAGACAAAATAAATTAAAAGTCCTATTTAAGGTGATTTAATTATTCAAACAAGTATCAATATAGTTGTAGAAATCTTCATTATTTTTGTCTATATAATTTAATGGTTACGTTCTTGGCACTTTGAAGTTGTTTTGATTTTTTTTCTTTAACCTAATTTGTGTGATTTTTATATGTGTTTTATTGTATTTTGAGATTTTATCATTCGCTTTTGTTTAAATTAGTTCATATATTATTATTGTCATAATTTATGTTTGCTAGGTTGTGACCTGATTCAAAACAATGCTACGAGACTAAAAAATTTCAAGTAAGCTTCGAAGCTTTATTGTATTTAGAAAATAAAATAAAATATTTTAACTTTTTGATTCATAAGATGCACACGTTTACCTTCAGTTTAAATTCATTGTTTTTAAGTGTTTCTTTGATTTTTTTCTAAACCTAATGTGTGACTTTTTGTGCATATTTTGTGGTATTTTGAGATTTAATACTTAATATTTTTTTAAATTGATTTATATTGTTTAATTGTCATAATTTATGTTCATTAAATTGTGACCTGATCTAGAAGAATGCAGCGAGACCGAAATTTTCAAGTAAGATTCGAAGCTTTGTTGTATTCAGAAAATATAATAAAATTAAAATTTTTAATTTTTGTTATTATAATTGTTTAGGAGTCGTGATAAAAGTGTTTTACTTTTTGGCATTATATTAATAAAGTAGTAATATTAAACATAAATAAATAAAGTGTGAAGGTCCTTAGAAAGAACTTTTTGTGAATCTTTAAAAAATACTACAATAAATAAAATTGGTATTTATTATTTTTCTCAATTTTTTGTTTAATTTTTTAATTTCAATTTATGTTATTATAATTAGTTACGAGTTATAATAAAAGTGTTTTCTTTTTTTCTTTTGAATTATATTAATAGATTATTAATCTTAATTATAAATTAATAAAGTTTGAAGGTCCTTAAAACAATAGATAAAATTGTTATTTAATTTTTTATTTAATTATTTTATAATATTTCTCCTAAAATATGAAGAAAGAATTGTGATAAAATAAAGACTCTTAAACCATGAAAGTTTAAGAATTTGTAAAATATATTATATTAAAGGGTAGTTAATGTCAATATGAAGTAGTTGATGCGAAAAATTTTTTGGAGACACGTTAGACATAAAATAATTAAACTGATAAATAGAAATACAAAATTAGAAGGTAGTTTCTAAGGGCAGCCGATTTCTTTTTCACTTTTAAAGATGAAACATTGTTGTCTAAGGAATGATTTTGTGGTACAATCAAACTTATGTACATTGTACAACATAAATATGATTATCTAGAATTATTTGGTTAATTAGATCTTAGTATTTTGCTATTTTGTTATTTCCTTTTTTTTGTAATTATGTGTCTCACACTTTTTTTTTTTGAGTCGATGGTCTATGGAAAACAATATCTCTACCTCACAATATATAAGGTAAAATCTGCGTACATTCTATATTTTTCAAGCTTCATTTTGAAATTAAATTGGATGTGTTGTTCTTCTTTATTATGATCAAATTAAACTCTATATCTTTCGAATTTCATTTTAAAATTAAATTGGATGTGTTGTTCTTCTTTATTATATTTAAATTAATGATATTAAATATAATATTTACTTTTATTTTACAAAATATATTTTTTTTTTTGCATATTTTATTGATTAAACGCTACACATATATTCAACACATGTACACTTTTATATGTAACTTTTTTGTATCAGTGTGATACATTTGTTGGTTACTTAGAGAATTATTGTACTTTTTGTTATCAAGGATAATCTTAGATCAAATAATAAATTAGTTATTTTCAAAAATTGGAATTTGCATCTGCCGCAAACTTCATTTTTATTACACATAAGTTAGATAAATTTTCTTTTAAGTCACGTATTCTATTAAAATATTATTATTTTAAATTTGTATCTTACGAAATGAATGTCGGCAGCCAATTTAGTTACTCATGTCAACAAATTAGGTAATAAACTTGCATATGATAGTGATCGAAAAACTTAAAGGAATTTAAAGAGTACGTCAATCACCTCTCAATCTTGCATTAAATGAATTTCATTTTATATTACAAAATATTTAGATTCTTTATTATAGTTAAATTCCTAATTAAAATATTGATTGATGTTTTTTCTAAAAAAAAAAATTATTTACTCGACATAAGTACACGCGCTTTGCGCGTACACTAAACTAGTCTATTGAAAGATCTTCAGCTCAAGTACAAAGAAGAAGGAAACAGTAAAGAAAACATACTAACAAGGGAAGCAGTGCAAAGCCTACAAGAGAGGTACAAGAAGAACAACAAAATAGTGCGATAATCGAAACACAATAAACAACAGATGACGGTAGATATCAAAAGCAAGAACTACAATAATATGGCTAGTACAACGACAAACAACCACAAGCCTAAACCCTAGAAAACCCTAGAACATTTTTTTTTCTATGTTCAAGGTGTCTATTTAGGTCCATGTAAACTCCGTTCCAGTTGAACTGACAGCAACCACCGTTTCTTGTTCTTTCAAATCAAGAAAAGAAAAATCAAATAGATGTCAAAATACCTTTTCTCCTTGTTAGCAAAATAAACTAACAAGAAATTGCTGAAAGAGTAAAATGAGGATGCTTGATTCCAGAAGAACACATAATATATCATAAGAAGCAAACACACTTGTATTGAATTGAATTCCTTCTAAATATGGCTTTACAGTTCATCCACCTTCATCACAATTCAAAGATTTGACCAAAATATATGGCCTCATAACAATATATTTATAAACCATAATGTACAACATGTTCTTTTATGTGTTACATCAAACAACTTTTATTCTCATGTAATTTTGGGTTCCATTAGAGCTGTATGTTCCATGTACAGCAAGGCATGCTTCATTTCAAGTGAACTGATGCACTGCTTCATGAACTGATGCATGCTTCAGAAGGATGCAATCCTTCAACGAAGTAACACACTGCTTCATGAAATGAGATGACTGTTCAGGAAAAGATGCACTCTTTGATGAACAGATATGAATTTTCAGAAAGAGGTGCAACCTTTAAAGTGAACCATTGCCTCTTTTCAGAAGAGGCATGTTATGTCTATATAAACCTTCTTTCATTCACAGGTTTAGAGACGGAAAAAAATATTCAGAATAAAAACACTCTTCTTGACTTAAAAAATATTATGTGTGATCACTCAAAACGTTCAGTGAGTTCAAAGATATTTCAATTGTTTGAGGTACCGCTACAGTTGGTTTGTTTGGCTATTTTATCCTGGGAGGAAAAGTTTCACAACCTTGGGTACAGTGAGGGGAATTATTTCCTTAAGGAAACTCTGTGACTTCGGACGACTTGGCCAGTTCTGCTTCATCCTTATTTCTGAAAATAAAATACACCTCTTATAAAGATCACTTTGATCTTGGGTTGAGGGTATTTTTTGTACTTCATTGTGTTCGTGTTCTTAAAATTGAACTACTTGAAGTGGTTGTTTCTAGTATACAGATTCTTGTACCCGTAGAAGGAAGAATAACAATCTTAAGGAATTAATTCAGAATCTGTATGACTTGTTTTTTGGAGATTAAAGCTTTAAGCCTTCCACTCTGTTTGAATTTAACTAGTGATTAGAAGACATAAAATCTTCATCACAAGTTTAAAATTCATTCGGTTGAAAATTGGAAGTCATAAAAACTTCATTGTTAACTAGAAACAAGAAGAAGAATTTAAAGTTGCTTAACTTTACAAGTAGTATTCTGAAAATACTAAATATTTTTGTCTTGTGGTGACAGGAAAAATGACTAACGATAGTCTAATGCAAGATGCGGCTACAACTGTGGGGGCAAACAGTATTGCTTCAACAAGTTGAGCAAATGCTCCACAACCAATGGCACCTGCGGAGAAACCCAGAAAATTTGCGAACATTGACTTTAAGCGATGGCAGCAAAAGATGTTCTTTTACCTCACCACTTTGTGTCTGCAACGGTTCACTAGCGAAGACGCTCCTGAGGTGCCCGAGGAAACCTCAGACAAAGAGCGTTTCATAATTGTAGAGGCTTGGAAACATTCAGACTTCCTTTGCAGGAATTATATTATGAGTGGTCTACAAGACGACCTTTATAATGTTTATAGTGAAACTAAGACATCAAAGGAACTGTGGGGGGCACTTGAACGAAAATATAAGATAGAGGATGCGGGAATTAAGAAATTCCTTGTTGCAAAGTTCCTGGACTTTAAAATGATAGATAACAAATCAGTTGTCTCTCAAGCGCAGGAATTACAAGTAATCATTCACGATCTCCTAGCAGAAGGTATGTCTTTGAAAAATACCTTAGGTGAACAAATTGAAAATGTTCTTAGAACTCACATAAACTGTTTTGTAGGTTTGATTGTGAATGATGCATTTCAAGTAGCAGCGATCATTGAGAATCTACCACCTATGTGGAAAGACTTCAAAAACTACTTGAAGCACAAACGCAAGGAGATGACTGTCGAAGATCTTATTGTCCGACTATGTATTGAAGAGGATAATAAGGTTGTCGAGAGAAGGTCAAAAGGGAATTCTACAATTAATGGAGAACATATTGTAGAAGATGACCAAAACAATTCTAAGAAAAGGAAGAAAGCTGAACAAGAAAGCCATCAACCCAAGAAGAAATTCAAGGAAAAATGCTTCAATTGTGGCAAGATTGGCCACAAGTCCACGGATTGTCGTGCCTCGAAGAAAGGTAAGAAAAAGATCAAGAAAATATGATTGAATCCAACAAAGAATGCGATGATTTGTGTGCTATGTTCTCAGAATGCAAATTGGTGGGGAATCCTCGCGAATGGTGGATGAATTCTGGTGCCACCCGCCATGTATGTGCCAACAAAGAGTTTTTTTTGTCATTCGCTCCGGCTCAAGTAGAAGAAATGATCTACATGGCTAACTCTGCTACTGCTAAGGTAGAAGGAACAGGAAAAATATGCTTGAAAATGACTTCAGGAAAGGTCTTGACACTTAACAATGTCTTGTATGTTCCGGAGTTATGTAGGAATTTAATTTCTGTTTCACTTCTAGACAAGAACGGATTCAAATATGTAACCGTTTCTGAAAAATTATAATTAGCAAAGGAGAAATGTATGTAGGAAAAGGCTATCTCATCGAGGGCCTTTATAAGATGAATGTAATGAATGTTGAAATCAATAAAAGTTCAAATTCTTCTTATTTGCTTGAGTCTTATGATTTATGGCATGAACGTTTAGGTAATGTTAATTACAAAATGCTACGAAACCTGATTAACTTAGAAGTTTTGCCGAACATTGAGTGCAATAAATCAAAGTATCAAACATGTGTGGAATCAAAGTATGCAAAGCATCCTTATAAGTCTGTTGAAAGGAATTCCAATCCCTTAGACTTAGTACACACTGACATTTGTGATATGAAGTCAACACCATCACGTGGTGGGAAAAAGTATTTCATAACTTTTATTGACGATTGCACTAGATATTGTTATGTCTATTTGCTAAATAGTAAGGATGAAATAATAGATGCGTTTAGTTGAAAATCAGTTAGATAAAAAGATAAAAATGATAAGAAGTGATAGGGGCAGAGAATATGAATCTTCCTTCACCGAAATATGTGTAGAGAATGGAATCATCCATCAAACTAATGCCCCGTATTCACCTCAATCTAATGGAATTGCGGAAAGGAAAAACTGAACTTTGAAGGAAATGATGAATGTCTTGCTTATAAGTTCCGATTTACCGCAAAACTTATGGAGGGAGGCTATCCTTACAGCCAATCGTATACTCAACAAAGTTCTCCATAGTAAGATACAATCAATTCCTTATGAAAAATGAAAAGGAAGGAAACCCAACTTGAAATATTTTAAAGTGTGGGGGTGTCTAGCAAAGGTCCAAATTCCTATGCCTAAAAGGATAAAGATAGGACCTAAGACGGTGGACTGCGTGTTCATAGGATATGCTAAAAGTAGTAAAGCATGTCGATTTTTGGTTCATAAATCCGAACATCCAGATATTAATGAAAATACGGTAATTGAATCAGACAATGTTGAATTCTTTAAAAATATTTATTCGTATAAAACTAGACATGAACAGTCTAGTGGGAAGTCTAAACGAACTCGAGATGAACCAAGTGAGAATGTACATAATGAAAAAAAATCCAAGATGTAGTACATGTCAAAGAACGTCTACTTCGTTTGAATCAGATTTTGTAACATTTCTCTTAAAAAATGAGCCTCAAACATTTAAGGAATCGATGGCATCTTCGGACTCATCCATTTGGAAAGAGGCAGTCAATAGTGAGATTGATTCAATCTTAAGCAACCATACAAGGGAATTGGTTGATCTTCCTCTCGGAAATAAACTTTTAGGTTCTAAATGGATCTTCAAAAGGAAGATAAAAGCGGATGGTACTATTGACAAATACAAGGCAAGACTTGTAGTAAAAGGCTTCAAACAAAAATAAGGCCTTGATTACTTCGATACACACTCGTCAGTAATAAGGATAACATCGATTCGAATGTCAATTGCATTGGCTGCGGTATATGGTCTTGAAATCCATCAAATGGATGTGAAAACTGCTTTCCTAAATGGAGAATTGGAGGAAGAAATATACATGGAACAGCTTGAGGGTTTTGTGGTTCCAGGAAAGGAAAATAAGGTGTGTAAAATTATTAAGTCATTGTATGGACTAAAGCAAGCACCTAAACAATGGTATGCGAAGTTTGACCAAACCATGTTGGCAAACGGGTTCAAGATAAATGAATGTGATAAATGTGTTTATATTAAAGACACTCCAAATCACCAAGTCATTATTTGTTTATATGTGGATGATATGTTGATCATCAGTAGAGACATTTCTAACATAAATGCTACAAAATGAATGCTTGAGAGAAAGTTCGATATGAAAGACCTTGGAGTTGTGGATATGATCTTAGGTATAAGAATCCATAGAACTCCACAAGGGTTGGCATTGTCACAGTCTCATTATATCAAAAATGTACTTGACAAATTCAAGTATATGAAATTCAGTATTGCCAAGACTTCTTTGGATGTGAGCTTTGCACTCTGAAAGAACGAAGGTGAAAGTGACTCACAATTGGAGTACGCAAGAGTATTGGGATATTTAATGTATATAATAAATTGTACACGACCAGACATAGCATGCGCTATTAGTAAATTGAGTCGGTACACGAGTAATCCCAATAAAACTCATTGGATGGCAATGAAAAGAGTTTTGGGGAATCTTAAATACACTCACGATTATGCCTTGCATTATAACAAATATCCTGCGGCACTTGAAGGATATAGTGATGCAAATTGGATCACCGAATCAAATGAAGTAAAATTCACAAGTGGATATGTATTTACTATCGGTGGAGGAGCAGTCTCTTGGAAATTATCCAAACAGACTTGTATTGCTCGCTCTACAATGGAATCTGAATTTATCGCATTAGATAAATCCGGTGAAGAAGCAGAATGACTCCGAAATTTTTTGGACCAGTATGTATACACTGTGATAGCCAAGCGGCAATAGGTAGGGAAGGGAACATGATGTATAACGGTAAATATCGTCTATAAGACGAAGACGTAATACTGTTAGAGAACTTCTCTATAGTGGAATTATCACAGTTAACTATGTAAAGTCAAAGGATAATGTGTCGGATTCAGTTACAAAAGGCCTATCTAGAGAAGGAGTGGAAAGGACATCCAAGGGAATGAGTTTAAGGACTAGGACAAGTCTGAATGGCGGTAACTCTACCTAGCAGACTGGAGATCCCAAGAGCTAGGTTCAAGGAGATCAAACAAAGTTGTGTCTGACAGGTTCAACATTGTCAATTACCCAATCCATTCTCATGATGTAGACAATGTATAGTAAACAAGGATAAGACTTAAGGCAAAAAGTCTTTTAATGATTATATAAATTTGACAGATTTGACCAAATAGTTTAATCTATAGAATTGAACATTTAGAAATCACCTATGTGAGGGCGAGGTGGAAGCCGCTTCAAGGAGAATGTTAGTAAAGACCTATTCTCTAAGCTCTCATGAAACCGGGATGTGTTCATGGATGAAAAGAATAAAACCATGAGAACCATAAATGTTAAAAGGCTGGTTGTGTGACATGTATTGTCTAGGTGTACATTAAATCTCGACGGTTCAAAGATATCAAATCTACCGATTTACCGAGTGCATCCAATGTATGTTCACTACGGAAAGTTCAAAGAGAAACCCACTTATCCAGATGCAATCAGTCTTTGCTTGATGATCACGTACTTGTACGTAAAACTTTTTCAAAAAATAGTCATTCCCCATTCATATGGGGGATTGTTGGGTTCATAGTATATGAAAGAAGTGTGAATGGAAAAATGGAGAGTAAAATAGTGGAGGGAAGGAGACACTAAAATGGAAAGTGTACTCCCAAATTAGAAAGTTTACTCTTTCTCTCACATTGGTGGAAGAAGAGAACTTGGAAGTGTTTATAATTAAGAACACTTACTCCACATGGTAAGTGAGGCAAGAAATTAGAGATGCCTCGCGCCGTCGTCGTCGCTCGCTCACTCTGCTTCGGCTTCGGATTCAAAATTTATTTGAGATCCGAACATACCAAAAGAAAAACGCAGAAAAAATTTTCTGATGCTCCATTTATATAATATGCATGCAGTAACAGTTGCAATGTTTCGAATAGAACTGATGCTTCAGTTGCACTGTTTCAAGTGAACTGATGCTGAGATGACTGTTCAGGAAAAGATGCACTCTTTGATAAACAGATATTAATTTTCAGAAAGAGGTGCAACCTTTAAAGTGAACCATTGCCTCTTTTCAGAAGAGGCATGTTATGGCTATATAAACCTGCTTTCATTCACAGGTTTAGAGACGAAAAAAAAAATCAGAATAAAAATACTCTTCTTGACTTAAAAAATATTCTATGTGATCACTCAAAACGTTCAGTGAGTTCGAAGATATTTCAATTGTTTGAGGTACCGCTACAGTTGGTTTGTTTGGCCATTTTATCCTGGGGGGGGAAATTCCACAACCCGGGTACAGTGAGGGGAATTATTTCCTTAAGGAAACTCTGTGACTTCAGACGACTTGGCCAGTTCTGCTTCATCTTTATTTCTGAAAATAAAATACACCTCTTATAAAGATCACTTTGATCTTGGGTTGAGGGTATTTTTTGTACTTCATTGTGTTCTTGTTCTTAAACTTGAACTACTTGAAGTGGTTGTTTCTAGTATACAGATTCGTGTACCCTTAGAAGGAAGAATAACAACTTATACATCCGTGGATGACATATCAACATATTGTGAATGATAAAAAGGAATCTAATTTGTTAGTATTACATTTTGCTATGAACTTTCCTAGATAAAATTATTACTACTGTTTCCTACCTAAATTAGGTCTTTTTTCTCAGGATGTATAAAAATTTCTGTAGTTGCAACATGTTACCTTCTTTGTCATTTATCATGCTGATCTCACGATGCTTCCTCAGCTTCACAGTGACAATAGATGCTACACGCTGCTCAACAAGATTTAATTAAGGAAAAGAATTAACAAACAAGCAAAGAGAAGTAATAAAAAAAAAAAAGCTACCGAAAAAAAAATAAAAAAATTACTTACATTTATCAGTGCAGCACTCGTTTTAAACAGTACAGGTATTCCCGATCAATCTCAATGTAGAAGATATAAGCAATTTATGACAAATAACCCCCTTTCTCACAATTCTAGACGTGGTTCAAGTGACAGGCAGTTGGAAATATATAGTTCAGACATGGAAGAGACAATCTGATGATTCTGGAAGCTATTGGAGATTACATCAATGATATATATGCAGATCAGAGGTTGAACAACTCCTACAATGACAACCAACTGTGAAGTTATCTAGACATTAAAGCACAACGAACAAAGCACTTCGAATGAAAAAGAACTTAGTACGAAAATTTTCCTTCAAAATCTTTGCTTTCCAAGCTTCATAACAAGGAATAGGCAAAACATACTACCTGATAGTGAAATAGAGATTTCATTCTTCAAGCATTTGTGCATTTCTTAGTGGTTCTGCAAATTGATTGAACAACTACTGCAATAATAAATGGATCAACAAACTGAAAAAAAAAAAAAAAAAGCTAATAGACAAGCAAGGAGAAGTTTTCAAAGGTAACTGTCACGTTTTCTAGACAGTAAGTCGTGTTTTCAGTAGCACGATCTTCATCTTTGGACGAAAAAATTAATATTTTTTGGGCGAAACTATAGTTTTGGGGTACTTCAAAAACTTAGAATTTACCTAGACCTTCTATATTTTCTTAAAAAACTCCACTAATTATTCCTCCCAACTATAATTGTTCCAATTGTTTAATTCTTGTCAAGTTAGTAGTGGTTAAAGCTTATAAGCTTATATTTAATGATATTTTTGAAAAAAAAAAAATGAAATATGTTTTCCAAACCCTAAACTTTATCCAAAACTTCACCCAATAGCTTAACAAGGGAAAATAATTAACAAACAAGTAACGGGAAGTAATAAGCAAAACTAAAAAGATACTGAGGAAAGAGAAAAACTTACATCTGTGGGAGCTTCGTTTTTATAACCATCACAGGCATTCACAGTCAAACATAGTGCGACCGATATATATTTCAGGAATATGAGCAATTTCTGGCCAGTACTCCCCCTTGTCAAATTCTAGGAGTGGTTCGAGAAATGGGCATTTGTAAATAGATAGTATAGAGAGGGAAGAGGGCATCCCTTTTACTGGAAGGGATTGGAGATTAGGGCAATTCTCGATGGTCAGCTCAGAGAGGGAGGAAGGAAATGCTGATTTGGGAAGGGATTGGAGATTAGGGCGATCCCTGATGGTCAACTTAGAGAGGGAGGAGGGCAGCGCTGATTCTGCAAGAGATTGGAGATTAGGGCAATTCCAGATCAATAGACTTTGAAGCGAATTGAGGTGCTGAAGACCTTGTAGTGAATGGAGCTCATCATGGCTGTATAAATATAGCTTAGAAAAAGAAGAGGGAAGCCCTTGTTCCAGCAGTGACCGAATTTGAGGTAAATTACGAAAATCTAGAGATTCAAGAGAGGTGAGGCTTTTGAGAAGTTGGCTGCTTAATGTTTTCAGATTGTCTATGGTAAGCCTTTGAATAGAGAAAGGCAACTCCCAATTCTCACCCCCAACAATCTCTTCGTCACTGCCATCGTGGTGGATGAACAACTCTCTGAGAGAATGGAGTCTCTGTAGACGCCACTCCTTTCGACCGTTCACCAGTTTCTCGCAATAGTTGATCACGAGGAGTTGTAAATTGAAGGGCAATCCTCCATCAGGAAAGGACTCTATTTCTGGACAATTCCACAGATGCAGTTCCTTAAGAGATGGAAGGAGTTCCTGCATACATTCTGGCAGCCGCTTCAGCTTTGCGCAAGAGTGGATATTCAAAAACGTCATCTGGGTCCCACATGCCACCGAAAATATTTCAAGATTCTCACAACCCCAAATATCGAGTCTTTCAGTCCCATTAGGAATCAAAAACCTAGTAAGGTTTTGGCACCTCTTCACAGTCAAAGTGCGTGCTGTTGGGACCAACTCAAGTGATGATATAGAATCACATTCCTCCAGTCTCAATTCCTCCAGAAACATGTCAGAAATCATCCTACTACTATCTGGTGCCTCCAATTTCAATTTCCGGCAACGACATATCCATATTGTCTTCAACGTACTCGGCAGAGTGCTAGTAGGCAAGGAGGTAAGAGAGTCGCAATTCAAAATATTTAAGGTGAACAGTTCAGTTTCATCAAAAATAAATCCAGCCTTAGAAGAACCAGAAACTTCAAACCATTTTAGACTTGAAAGTTGGATGGGTGTCTCCAAATTGAGTTCAGGACATATTGAGATTCTCAATTTCGTCAGAGAACAAAGATTCTCGAGGAAATTTCCAACCAACTTGGGGCAATCTTCAATTGAAAGGTCCCGAAGTGCAGGAAACTCTCCGTTCCCTAGTACGTGCCACTGCTTCCACTCAGGCATCTCTGCAAATTCAAGCTTCTCAAGAGAGTTAAAAGGCTTTTCAGAGGACGGACTACCATAGAATTCTTCCGTCACCTCTGTTATTCGATGCATCTTTCTAATGGAAAGGAATTTCAAACAAGGAAGTTGTCCTAGCGCTGGCAAGGAAAAACAGTCCTTGCAGTTGCTAAGAGACAATTGTACTAGCAGCTTAAGAAACGAATCATCAGCTAGCCAATTTGGAAATTGTGTCCCTCTATATCCGGAGATTTCGACTTCTTTTATTTTTGTGTGTGGACGTAGCTCATCAAGTATGTCTCTTTCGGTTTGTGAATTGTCCGCATCACTTCCACTCCACTCCAACGATAACTTCTCAACATGATTCTTCTTCTTATCCCTCATCTTCGCCTTCTGAGCTTCCCTTCTATCAACCACATTTTGCAATTCTAAAATTGATAGAGATCCATACATGTAGTGTGGTTCACCCAAATCTTCCATTCTCCAACCACAGGGGCCACCTAGTAGAAACTTGGCTCCCACTAGCACTTGGAGGCTTTTCAACTTGCTCAGATGTAGCGGCATCTTCAAGCGAGAAGTGTTGCTGATGTCAAGGTGCCGCAAGTTGATCAACTTCTCCATCTGCAGCGGTAGCTCCTCAAGATCATCACAAGATGACAGGAGAAGTGTCTCCAAGTTATACAATGCACAGATAGAATCGGGCAATTTTGTAATCTCTGTCCGAGAAAGGTCCAAAAATCTCAGGAGCTTAAATTTGATAAACAAATCTTTTGGAAGCTCCACAATCGCATAACATGACAATGATAATGCCCTTAAGTAAGTTAGTCTTGGCAATATGTTATGCAGCACCCTCTTGCTTAGTTTAGGGCGGTAAAGGAACTGGATAGAGATTGGAAGCAATGTCCTCAGCTGCTCTGACTTAGAGAGCGGTTTCAATTTCTCAAAGTCACCATCTCTCCCCATTGAATACGACGTGTGCCGACTTTGTTCCAATATATGAGATCCTTGGCACTCTTCCAACCTGACACAAAGTTTTGAAGATGCAATTTGGGCCAAATCATTGACAAGATCATGCATTAAGAATTTCCCTCCGTATCTTTCAGAAGACTCTGGGACCCTTTCGAACAATGATCTTGATCTCAACTCATTAAAGTATTGGTTACCAGAATGCAACTGTTGTACCAGACCATTAGCAATCCACAGGTGAATAACTTGCTCTTTGCAAAATTTATAATCTTTGGGATATATTGCACAAAAAGCAAAACATCGCTTCAAATGTGCAGGAAGATCATTGTAGCTCAACATCAACTCTGGTAATATACCATTCTTACACCTTGGCAGCTCCCATATTTCACTTCTTAAGACGTTTTTCCAGTCGTACACCTCTGATTTGTGGCATAAAATACCAGCAAGTGCCTTTAGAGCTAAAGGCAATCCTTTGCACTTGTCTGCAATTTGCTTTCCAACCTCTTCAAGTTCTGGATGTTCCTCCGGATCCCTGTTTTTTAATGAATGCTGTTTGAATAGATCCCAAGAGACTTCATCAGACAGAGTCTCCACATTGATTGCCCCATTACCCATCATCAAGGCAACATCCTCCTTACGTGTCGTCACAAGGATCTTACTTCCCATAGCTCCTTGTACAAAAAGATTTTTCAAGTCATCCCACTCATCACAGTCATCATTCCACAAGTCATCAAGGACAACAAGAAATCTTTTTCCCTTTAGGCTTTCCTTCAATTTTACCTGTAGCTGATTAAGATTGTTGTCATCCTTTAAGTCGAATGATCCAATTTCTTGAAGTAATCCTTTTGTTATTCTGAAAGCATCATATGCCTCCGAAACACAAAACCAAGCTTTCAAGCCAAAATGATCTTTCACCTTCTTATCGTTGTAAACAATTTTAGCAAGTGTTGTCTTGCCCACGCCCCCCATTCCAACAATAGGGACAACAGTCAGATTTTCTCCATTTGAATCACTTGACAATAAACGGTCAATCAATCGCTCTTTTTCAATCATTCTACCAAGGATTTTAGATTCATCGACCAAAGAAGTTGAAGGTGTTCTAGTTTCTAGTTTCTTACCCAAATCTAAATGCTTCTGTAAGCCAAGGTCACCTATTTGCTTTTGCAAATCCTCCAATGTTTCAATGGTTTCTTCCAACTTCTCCTGTATGTCGAGAAAATAATCATCACTCAAGTTCAGTTTGAGGTCACTTACTTGCTGGTTGCTTGTTTCTGCAAGATTTTGATGCCGACCTTCCACCTTAAGCCTCAAAGCCTCATAATTGACTTGTTCCATTAAGTTTTCAGCACCGTCCACAGCACCTCGAAGTTCATTAAGCCACTGGCTCACGTGTTGATTTGATGCCTGCTTATTCTCTGCATCACTTAACACAGCCTGAAGGCCAACCAAAGTCATTTTCAGCTTCTTTAAGAGTCGAACATCATTCTTATTCTTCTGAAACATGTTGAGCAGATCACCAAGAGGAGCAAGCCTATCAAAGAGAACATTCAAAGCTGAAGACAGAAATGCACCACCAACTGCTAAGCCAATCTCCATTTCTGAAATCTACAAAATAAAACAAAGGAACCACAAAAATGATTTTTAAGTATTTTGAGAAGATAAATGTTTCCATCTTCAAATAGCAAGAACTTTATTTTACCTGTTGAATGCTGAGTAAATTGCAAACAAGAATGATCTGTGAGTTTTCTCCCTCTCTCTTTTGCTAGTGTTCTTACTTGTAATTGGTACAACAAAGTTAGCTACTATTACCATAAAGTTTTTACTTTTCATCCCACGAGAAGACAAAGACTTCCTAATAGAGTGGTTTCTAAATTGAATAATTGAGGCAAGAGAGGAAGGGTACTTGTGGGGTGTAATAAGGGGGGACCCAAGTGAGGGACTAAAAATAAAATGTAAGCTCGTTTTTTCACATGATGAATTTGTTTTAGACTTTTAGACAACAACAACAACAACAAACCCAGTGTATTCCCACAGACTGGGATCTGGGGAGGGTAAAATGTACGCAGTCCATACTGCTACCTCCAAGGAAGTAGAGAAACTGTTTCTGATAGACCCCCGGCTCAAGATGGAGAAGATAGAGAAGGAGTAAAGAATAAGAAGTAATAAACTTGCATTCCATATACTCCGTCTTGGACCTACTCAACCTGAACCCCTTAGATTCGAGTGTTTGCCTCCAAACCTCCAATTTCTCATTCATCCCTCCCGCGTCTCATCAATCAGCACAACATCGTCTGAAAATAACATACACCAAGGCACCTCACCTTGAATACTCCGCGTCAATACGTCCAACACCAACGCAAATAGGAACAAACTAAGGGTCAAACCCTGATGTAACCTAGTCTCGATTGAAAAATGCTCTGAGTCTCCTCCCGTCGCTCTTGCCCGAGTCTTCCCTCCATCGTACATGTCCTTAATAGCTCTGATGTACACCACCGGGACCCCTCTCACCTTCAAGCATCTCCAAAGAACCTCCCTAGGGACTTTGTCATAAGCCTTCTCCAGGTCGATGAACACCATGTGCAAATCCCTCTTCCTTTCTCTATATTGCTCCACCAACCTCCTCACCAGGTGGATTGCCTCTGTCGTTGAGCGACCAGGCATAAAACCAAACTGGTTCTCCGAAATAGATACGACCTTCCTCAATCTCCGCTCACACAAGCATAGTATATGAAAGGGATGTGTGTGTGTTAGCAGAAACTACCAATGTCTACTTGCATTTTAAACTCTATAGAATTATTAAGTGAAGACTAACAAAATACTTCCTCCGTTCCAATTTAAGTGTCTTACATTCATTTTGTCTGTTCCAAAAAGAATATTTTTTTCTATAGTTAGTTTTTCAATTCCAACATTCTACATGAAAGCTTAGAACCATAAGATTTAAAAGGCTATACACATCATTAATTTAAGATCATAAATTTAAAAGTCTTTTTTTATTTTTTAAACATCGTGTCCAATAAAACTAAGATATTTAAATTGCAATGAATACAGTACTATTGGGTTATTGAAAAGTAGTGAAAAGAACTAGCGCAAGGGGACACAGAAGACCAAGACAGTATAAAAAAAGGCAGCCCGATGCACTAAAGTTATCGCTATGCGCGGTGTCCGGAGAAGAGCCCCACCATAAGGGTGTATCGTATGTAGTCTTACCTTGCATTTATGCAAGAGGCTGTTTCCAAGGCTTGAACACGTGACCTCCTGGTCACATGGCAACAACTTTACCAGTTACTCCAAGGCTCCCCTTCAAGACATTGTCCCAAAAGTAATTGATGCACTTCATTTGTCACCAATCAACCTATTGGAAGGATGGGATTTCGGAGAGGTCGTTTGGTGCGAGGTATTACAAAAAATAACACATGTATTAGTTGTATTATTCAGCCTATTCAATAGGAAAATTATTTTTATACATTATAAACCATGACGTTTATAATATGGGGTACTATTCATATTCTCATACACCCAATATTTTTAATCCAACAAACTAAACAATCAATTAAAAGTAACGTCAATGATATATTCTAGTGAGATGGTCCCCAAAACTCAAAATACTTTTCACTGGAAAATTATTCATCGACAATATCATGTCCGAACTTTCTCCTCAAGTTTATATGTGCTCAAACGCAGGTAGACACCCGTATCCTATGTAGTGTTTTAATTTGTACAAGTGGTAATTGATTTGTATTATGTCATATATGTGTCTACTTATTCAGAGTTGGAGGTCGTATATTTTAGTGAAAGTCAAGTTAAATGACACGTGTATGTATGAGAAAAGTCATAATGTAACCACTGAACTTGTCCGAGATTTTCAAAAACACACTTAACTTTGCAGGCTACCTATTATCCCACAAAATTAATATAAATCGTTGTAAATGGACCATTTTGACTGATTTTTCTCATCTGCGTGTAGTCACGCATACGACGCGCGTGATTAAAAAAACTGACTGCAGCCACCAATTAAAAAGTGCCAGGTGTAATTAAATTTATCAATTATTTAAAATGCCTTCTTCTCTTCTCTTTAGAACAACCATGTCCCAAATCTCCATTGTTATGACAATTGAAGCTTTGAAAAAAACGATTAACTCTCTTGTCAAACTCGTCTCCATGAAATCAATCTTAAAAGATAAAATGTTTTCATTTATGTTCTAATTTCTCAACAAAATCAACTTTTAAAACATTAATTTCATCTTACTTTGCTTAAAAAAATTTAAATCAAGTTATATTTTGTGATTAGATTTTATGGGAGATGTTCTTATAATGCCAAATACAATCTTGAATCGTATTTATAAAGACGACAAGAATCCCATAAACAAGTAAAGTCGATTTTTGTAATCAAATATCGGATATTTGTAAAGACAAAAAAAAAATCGTCTTGATATTGAGAAGAATTTCGATATTTATAATGTCAAATAAGTGATACTTTGTTTCATTTCCTTTGTTTTCAATTGTGGTAATTTGAGTATTTGGATTTGGATGAATTTGATATTCATAAGCTAGTAAGTGAGAACTACTTGGTCACCTTACGGTGCAATTGCTGACAATGATGACAACCACCAATATCACAACCAACCATTATTGCAGCCGCTACAAAACCTACCACCTCCATTATTCTAATTATAGCCACCGCTACCGCCACCCCAATGCTAAAACCAATTCCAACGGCACCATCATCATCAACAACTACCGACCAATTCCTACTACCAACCAGCTCATCTATCATAACTAGCACGACTGCTAACTACCACTAATACATCATCAACCTTCACACATTTTTCAGCCACCACCACCATCATTGTCATCGGTATCACAACCTCTACCACCATTTCAACCACTACCATCACTACAATTTATTTCTACTAACAACCATTTACACTATCACAGCTAATAGCGTCTTCAATAACAACCAACGCATCGTCAAACATCATACGTTCATTTTTCAACCATCGTAACATCACAATCACCACCACGGCTAACAGTCATTATAATATCAACCATCTCTATCATCGCAACTATTACCACCAACATTACTAGTCACTAACATCAATCATTACCACCACCACCACCGATACATACCATCTCCACTATCACTAGCAAACATAAATATTTTTTTCAATCAAATAATAATTTTGTTGTATTAATTCAAATATTTTCTTAAATATAAAATATTGTATTTAAACTATGTTTTTTATTATATATCCAAATAAATAAATTTTGCATATTCAGATATTGAAAAATAAACCGTCTTAATAATTTAGTTTTCAGATCTATACACATCATCTTAATCATTCATATAAACTACCAGCGTTGTGAAAAAAAGGAAAAAAACAAATACAATGTCTACTTATGCTTTAGGATTATTAAGTAAATATAGTGTTGTTCCGCCGGGTGCAAAATCTATATGTTTTTTATACATATTTTAAATTAAGTTCAAGAATAAGTTTTCAAGAACTAAAATGAAGTTCAACACCTACAAACACACGTTCTGCAACCATGTGCTCTATTCCCAATATTGACTATTGGGTTATGGAAAAAGTTATAGCAAAAGTAATTGATAAAGTTCAATTGTCACCAATCAACCAACCGGAAAAATCTACCTCCCTTGACTATACACCCAAACCTAATAATATCAATTAGAGAAAATAATACATGCATTTGAATCCCTTGTATGTATTGCTTTCAATTTATGTATAACTAATTAGGAAGAAACATCAAGTACTTATTATTCTTATTAATATAAAAGTTATGATTTTTTCCCTGACGAGTTTTGACGGGAGCAAAGCATCTATTTTTGTCTTTATTGTGCTTTCCCTGCCTACTCTCACCTCATAAATGGTATGCTAAATGTATAATAAATAAATAATTTTTTTATATTTTGTGTCTTTGATAATCTTATTTTAGTGTAAAATAAAGTTATCATGTTGATATATATAAAAAAAAAGTGAAGCTTCTTCAGTAACCGGAAATATTTGAAAAAAAATAAATAATAAGTGCTGTAGTGACCTTTTAATAAGCACGGTAGTTTGTTTATTTCAACAAATATTCCTAAGAGCATTTCGGTAAACATGAAATGCTTTTAGATTTCTATTTATTTATATTTAAATTTGCTCTAGCTATTTAATTTTTCATATTTTATTAGTCTACTAATAGATAACTAACATTTTTATCTTTATTTTTTAAATCTATGTAAAAGACAAAGGGATAAATAATAAATCAAAAAAATAATTACAAATAGCAAAACTAACCTGCTAAAGGAAAAAGAAAAATTGCAAACCAACATAATTTCCCAAATGATTAGGAACTTCCCAAATACCATGAAATTAGGAACTTTAGAAATTCGGTTGTCAAAAAAATAATTTAAAAAACAAATGGCCAAAAAAAAAAAATGAATTTCAAACATAAATATGAAAACCGTGAATACTTGGTGGAGAGAAATGAGTAGTTTTTTTGAGGTTTTTTTTATCCTTTCTTAAAAAGTAGATATTTGTTATTCTATTTTAAATTTTAAATAATTTAACTTGGTATGTTCCAATAAAACCACAAAATTAAAGTACAATATTACAAATTGAATAACCAGAAATTGCCAATTGACAAAACAAACACAGATTTTTTTTTTTAAAATTGCCAATTGACAAAACAAGCACAGAAATTTATATTTAAAATTGCCTATTGACAAAACAAACAAAGAAATTTAAAATTGCCAATTGACAATATATTTAAAATTTTCAATTGACAAAACAAACACAGAACTTTAATATTTTTAAAGAAAAATCTACGAGAAACCTGCTTACTTGAGAATCGCTTTTACAAAATAGCTTTTCAGTAAAATGTTTTAAAAATATAAGTTATGCTTGGCTAACTAATTTAAAAAGTATTTTTGGCAATTAACTGATTTTTATTAATCACCAAGTAAAACAGTATACAACTCCAATGAAAAAGTGTTGCTGATGAACAGATTTTATTTTGACAATCTTTTTAAAAATAATATTTTTGAGAGACTAATTATGAAAAATGACATGTATTAATAGACTTTTACTATTAAGATTATTACATAAAAAATTATTTTAAATATCTATTATAAATATTTTTATTTTATGTTTTTGATTTTTTTTAGATAAAAGGACTGAGTAGTAGTTTAATCATAATATATAAATTGTAAAATAAAATAAGCATTTATGATGTAAAAATGAAGAATAAAATTTTAAAATAAATTTTAATCAAATTTATGATATATGCATATTAATAAATAAGGGATATATTGGTATATGTGTATAAGTGATAGGGATATTTTTGGCATGAAAAAAAATAATTCTCTGCTTCTGCTTCAATTTTTTTAAGAAAATAAAAATTTTCTTCTTCTTACCGATAGCAGAAAAGTTGTTTCTTCTTTTTTTTTTTAAAAAAAAAAAAATTACAAATTTTCCAAATACCCTACTTTATCAAAAAAAAATTAAAAAAAAAATATTTTTAACTTTACAACAGCAATCTCAAAAACCCCAAAATCAAATACCCATAATTCCTATTCCCCCACAAAGCACAATGCCAAAAGCACACAAATTACCCTATAAAAGTAAGCAATATTTCAATTGAGTTCTAATTTCTAAATTATCTGCTTTTACTTTAGTTTTTAGATTTGAATTAATTCATTATCATATCATATTGAGTTTTTTTGTTTAATTTAAAATTGATTAAAACGTCTCAAATGATTACAATTGCTAATCACAATTTTAGTGATTTAATTTATCATGTTTCCAATTCTCATTTTACACAACTTTTCAAATTAGATAAATTAATATAAATCACAGATATAGTGAAAAGTCATTTCTATTTTATTTTTGAAAGAGGAGTAATTGTACAATTTCTTATTCTTATCCTAGTACGTTTATTTCTAGCTTTATTTATTTTAGATAAAGAATATAGAGTGCTTTTCTTTATTCCGCTATATTAAGTATATATGGATTTACATTATAGCCAAAATTAGTCAAGAATATAATGCATAACAATAAATTTAAAAGTGAAGTACTCAAACGAAACTTCACAAATAGTACAAATCATATTTACCGACCACCATAACCATCACCATCATGTGACGAGATTCTTAAAAATATTCTATAATTTTGATAGGTGTTTTAGTTAAAAATATAAAGATGTACACACTAATTATATAAAGTATATTTTTATTTAGTATCATCTTACGGAACAAATCAAAGTTCTCATTAAAACTCATAAGATATAGCTACAAAGTACGTTATTTTTCCTTGATTATAGTATTTGTTAGATTTCTTTAATTCAAATTGAGTATGACTAATTAACTTGAGTTAAAGACGGTTGATTGTTTAAAATGCAGTTCAAGTAAGATAAAAAGAAGGATACCAATTTATCAGAATTTAAAATTATATATCCGTACATGATTAAATTTCTATCTTATAATATACAAAATAAATTACTGCATTGTAAGAAAAAACTAATTAAAAAAGGGTATTTTGTACTACTATTTTTCACACATTATATTTGTTGTGACTATGTTTCTCAAGAATAGTTTTAGTCATTGTATAGTTACAAATACTGAGCATTGTTAGATGTTGTTTTCTTATCAAAAGCACCGTTTTATATAAACTAAATCTATATATTTTTATTTACTTATAAAAATTAATAATGAAAAGTATAGAATTTGCTTATTATTGAGTTCACGAATCCTATATTTCAACTTTTAGCTAATCAATGATAAGCAAAACACAAAATAAATAAAATTAAAAATTTATAAATAATTTTAAAATAATCAAAGAATATTTTAAAAAAATATCTCTGTTTTATTAAAAATCAAGTAATAAATAATTATACTAAATAAGGTGACAAGCTAATAAAATATCATACTAGCGACATGAGATACTTATAGTTGAAATAGTGATTAAATACATTAAAAATTATAAGAAACAAAAAAGTTATTTGATGACTATATAATTGATTTTCCTTAAATTAAAAGTTAGTTTATTATTGGGCATATTAGATTGGAAAAAGAAAAAAAAGTTGTCCCTTGATAAAACAAGGCCAGAAATTGAAAATTGAATATATATTGGATGAAAAACAAAGGAACCACAAAAATGGTTTTAATAATTTTGAGAAGATAAATGTTTCTATCTTCAAATCAAATATTAACAACTTAATTTTACCTGTTGAATGCTAAGAGTAATTTGCAAACAAGAATGATCTGTGATTTCTCTCCCTCTTTCTTTTGCTAGTGTTCTTACTTGTAATTGGTACAACAACAATGTTTGTTATTATTAACTACAATCTACTATTATCAAAAAGTTTGAATTTTCATCCAAGAAGAAGACAAAGACTTCATAATAGAGTCTTCTTTATACTATTCATTACTTTCTAAATGTAATAATTGAGGCAAGAGAGGAAGGGTACTTGGGGGGCTAAGTGGTTATCTTTTCACATCTTCTGCTGTCCATATGCAGATGGATATTATCTCTGTAGATCATTCTTTTCTCATCTCATAAAATGAAATTAATAGTCCTATGAATAGACTTAGGGTCGTTTGGTAGAGTGTATTAAAATATTAATGCATGCATTAGTTTAATGTGTATTAGTAGTACCTTGTTTGGTATACCTTTTTACCCTATGTAAAACTAATGCAAGCATTAGTTATACACTCTATTGTGTATTGAGGTGTGTATTACTAATACCTCAAAATCCATGGCATTAGTAATGCAATGAATCTAATGCATGCATTAACATGCTTAAAGACCCTATTACCCCTCAAAAAATTTTATGCATCCTTTCCAACATATATATTGAGGGTATTATGTAAAAAAAATATATTTTTTTAAGAAAATTATGTAATTCATGTTTTTTTAATACATCGAACCAAACACTGCATAAGAAAAATACAAGCATAGCTAATGCAAGTATAACTAACACAGACGTTACTAATACAAGCATTACTAATACATCATATTTTGCATTATTCTTATACACTCTACCAAACGACCCCTTAATGAGCTTCGAAATGCTTGCATTAGGTAGGGTTGTCTACATCACATCCATTGTGGTGCGGCCCTTTCCTATACCCAGACCCTGTGGGAAGCCTTGTACACCGGTTTGCCGTTTAAGAATGGGTTAAATAGCCGAGTGTCGGTCACGGTATATAAGATTCGGATCATGAATCAGTACTGTCACATTTACCTTATGATTTTTAAGTTAGTTTCGCCAAACACGTAAGGGGTTAAAACACGTAACTACTTATCTATAAGGGATAAATTAATTTTGAAAACCCAAAGTGCTAAGCTATTTCAATCAGCTAGCTCGATAAACTCTTAATTTATTCGCTGTTTTTAAGAGACGAAAATGATGCTTATGCTTCATACACAACATCTCGAAGCATGTATGAATTTGATGCCTGCTTATTCTCTGCGTCACTTAGCACAGGTTTGAAGGCCAAGCAAGGTCAACCCAACTTCTTTAAAAGCAAAATAGGAAATCACAAACTGGTCAAGAATTTTAAGATAGTGTTTTTATCTCAAAATAGCCTTAGTTTTACCTACTCAATGCTAAGACTAATGGGAATACAAGAATGATCAGAGGATACCAACTTAGTGCTTTAGCTAAAGTTTCCTCTTTTCAAAAAGTAAGTGAATAATTGAAGAGACAGAGGAGAGCATCTTTTGCTTTATGTCTATTCAGTACTTTTGCTTTATTCACTTCTCCATTTTTCAACAGCTCAGTGTAGTGCTTATTTGGGCCTATTATATCATGAATATGTTTTAGAATTGTTTGAACTCGAATTATTTTTTCTATGTTCAACAACACCAATAGGAGTCTGAAGAAGGTAGAGTATATATCCACCTTATCATTACCTCATGGAGATAGAGTGACTGTTTTTGAAAGATCCTCAGCTCAAGAACAAAGAAGAAGGAAATAGTATGGAGAAAACATAACAACTAACAAGGGAAGCAGCCAAAGCCTACAAGAGAGGAACAAGAACAACAACAAAATAGTGCGATAATCGAAACACAATAAACTACAAATGACGATAGATATCAAAAGAAAGAACTACAATAATATGGCTTGTATAACGACAAACAACAACAAGCCTAAACCCTCGAATTGTAGTGCTTAATCGGGCCTACTAATACACCTTATTCTTTTAATACAACAACATACCTAATACATAGTGAAATCCCACAAGTGAGGTTTGGAGAGCGTAAAGTATACGCAAAACTTATCACTACCTTAGTGAGGCAGAAAGGTTGTTTCCGAAAAACCCTCGGCTTAAGTGTAGAAAATTCAGGTTCAAAGCGGACGAAAATAGTTAAGAAAATATAGCAACTAACAAGCAAATAGTGCGATAAAAATAATGCTGGAGTAACAAATTTCAGCAGTATTAATATACCCCATTCAATACTATTTTTATTCAATAAATTTCTAATTAATTGATTTTATTCTAGATAACTAATCTCAATACTATTATTCCATTCTCAAGCAGTTCAGTTCATTATCGGGATACTAATTACTAATCCTGATATAATTTATTAGTAAGCAAACAAGGAATAAGGCATTACCAAAATAGCTTTTCCTTGCCAGTAAACTGTAAGAATCCATTGAGATGATCCTCTAAACTCAAAAACCCTTTCGCCGGAACTTTGAAGAAGATGATCGGAAATCTATTTTTCCGGCAAAATAGAAAATTTTCTTGTGTATTATTAGTATTTTGTTTGATATATTTATAGTTATCACTCTATTATGTGTATTATTAATACCTTAACATCTATGACATCAGTAATACATTGAATCTAATGCAAGTATTAGCATTATTAAAGATACAATTATCACCTAAAAAATTCTCCGCATATATATATATATGGAGGGTATTTGGAAGATAGTGGTTGAGAAAACATTTTCTTTTCTCTTTGATGTATTTTGCATGCCAGAGAAAGGAAACCATTGTTTTAGGTTAATTTAAATTGGGTAGTATGTAGTATCACAAAGATCAAACTCATTATCGGTGGATTCTTGAACAATATGACGACACATACATATCAAGGCTCATTAAGTTAGTGTGATTATCATAAATTTCAAAGACAAAGAATCGACACTCCAAAATACAAGTATCATCATATGTTGTAACTTTATTGGCTAAAAAAGACATTGGATTACGAATTACTTATACCCATTTTATTCCTTAGTAGCCGCTGCAATCGCTCATATTTAAGATATAATGAATACACTTGCACAACTACAGGCGATCGACTATATCTTACAAAACCGACTTCATGTAAAACATAACCACCCCAATATAAATTTAGTCTTACTGAATCGTCAGCGTTTTGTCCCATTTGTTTTTTTTCAACATTAATTATCCCCTTTGATATTTTTGCTCCAAAAATTAGCCCTTTGAGCTCCGGACTCGTACTCACAGCATGTTTGATTTAGCAACAGAACACTGAGAGCTGCTATACATAATATAAAGACTTAATAGGAAGACAGATTGTTGATGAAAGAAGTGGTAATGAACCAAGTCATATGAATGGTTGATGTGGAGACAAGGGTTGTCACTGGATATGACAGTAGAATAATGTAGAATTGTTTTGTGATTGCTCTGTGGTGAATGGTTTAGCTTTCAAACTTTAAAAGGTACACATTTAGCATTAACCTTAGCATTTCAAGTCTTCAAGTGGGGCTCTATCGGCCACCTACGGCCTTGGCTTTTTGAGAATCACGCTCCAGTGTCATAAGACTTGTAGCTCGGTACTTGTGTACCCTTTCAACTTCGAGTGTCTTCTTGATCCATCTAACTAAACTATTCGAGTGTCTTCTTCTTTTTATGCATACACATGTAAGACATGATTTGTCTAACTCAACTATTTTAATACAAGACTTTTGTGACTGCAACGAGAGTATGGAGACTCTATTTACCGACAGGCAAGTTTGTGCTCAAACACAATCTCTCGTTGCCAACTAAACCTGATGAAAAGGGTGCACAGGCTTCATGAATGGAATACCAGCACTATTTTTCTTCTTTGCTGATCCAAAAAACATGAGGTAACTTTACCAGTCAAAGGGCAGCCCGGTGCACTAAAGCTCTTGCAATGTGCGAGGTCCAGGGAAGGGCTGGACCACAAGGGTCTATTGTATGCAGCCTTACCTTGCATTTCTGCAAGAGGCTGTTTCCACGGCTCGAACACGTGGCAGCAACTTTACTAGTAATCCAAGACTCCCCTTCAATGTTACCAATCAAAATGAAAAGAAAAAAGTAGGAGAATTTTGTGAACAGAAAAGATGCACTATTACTCAAAACTGAACTTATGCTATTATCACAGTTGGCTGCATAACCATTTACATAATTTGATGTTAATATCCTCATCTTTATCAACTTTTGGGTATAACCTCCAATTTCTGTGGTGTACTCTCAGTCATATCCTTGTCAACTTTATGAAGACGGGAAGGACATTTTACAATTATTCTCTTGAGGTTCAAGGCTACAAAATGAGGCTCAGGAACCAGGTAGAATCATTCTCCCAGAGAAACTAGTATTAACACATGTTACATTTGATTTCCCATCTAAAGAAGAAAGAATCATATAACCTTGTTTAATTGACTCCTGTTGCTATATACCATCCGTTTCGAGTAAATTACATTTTTGGCAAGAATCATATACAATAATCTTCACAGGGGACTCAACTTTTTGAGGCTTCCCAACATTTTCGTCATCGTATTGAAACTGTAAACTGGCATTCTTCCTTGTATACCAAGTGATGAATCAAGACAGCAACAATGAAGTCTTATTTTTTCTGGAAAGTTATCAATAACAAAAATGCTACGCAGCGACTGAGAACACCAAGAAGGATGAGTTTTAGTAAGCAAGGGTACCAATGATCAAGCGCGAAGCCTCTTTTCATTAGTACACCACATCTTGTGATCAGCCACACCCCAGAGTACCTAAACGTCAGGAAAATGAAAATGAAGAGGGTAAAAAAAAAAGAATATATCAACATGTGACTTCTTAAATCCCAAAATATGAGGTGCATTTGATATTCAACAGCTGATCATGGCTAATGATTACGTAGAAGGCTAGTAATAGGAAGTTTGGCGTTTTGCTTTTCGTTACCAGTAGTATTAGTATTATTATTTCCATATTTCTCATTCCTACTTTTCTATTATAACTTGCTGTCTCGTATGCTTCGGTTTTCTTACTATCTTGCTGTTGTTACTGCTTATGTTTCCCTAAATGCTGTGATTATGCTTTCCTTGAGCTAAGGGTCTATTGGAGACAACCTCACCTGCACCCAAAGTAGGGTAAGGTTGTGTACACTCTACTGTCTCCATAACCCCACTTGTGGGATTACACTGGGTATCGCTATTGTTGTTGTCGTTCTAAATTTCAGCAAGTATTTATGTGATACCCTGCAAAATTTTGCGTCAAATTCTGCTCCTTAAGGCTCTAAAATGATCCAACACTTGGAAAATTTTGATAAGCGTTCAACACTTAGTCTCATTTCAAGCCTTCGAACTTCGGGGATTTATTTGATGACCTTCCCGACCTCCGTTTTTGGATTTTCAAGTTGCGTTACAATCGGGCAAGCTTGTAGTGCACCCCGGGTGAGTTTCGGAATTTTTAGAGCAGATTAAGGTCATGTTTGATATCCCTAACCAGTAGCAAAAGGCTATGGGGCCGCGCAGCCTCGCTTAGACCCCCGGTCTAAGCAGGGCGCCGCCTTGGCTGGAGCCTTCTTGCCCAGTTTTCAGCATTTCAGGGTCAACTTCAAACGATCATAACTCCCTGTATATAATGAACTGTGTGAGCCATAATATATCAAACGAGCTATCTTTGTGTCCTCTTTCAAATGAAGTTGGTTTCATCCAATTTGAGTATATGAGTAAAAAGTTATAATCGATTTACTCCAGCCTATCAAACTGTCAACTGAGGGACAGATTTGACCTTAATTGTTCCTTAGGGTATTTTGGTCATCCTCCACCCCTATATATATGTCACGCCCCAAAATCCCATCGGGCCGGACTGGCACCCGAAGCCGAGAAGGCCCGGGAGAACCCGTTCAAATACCTGTACTTTCACTTACATGTCACCAAAAATTTGGACAGCACTTCGTTGCATATAGAAGAATCTAATTACCTGTATCAGCACAACACGCGCAAATATATATATATAACACTTGGCCGTCGGGGCCACCACATATACAAATATAACATGACTATATAAACTTCCATGACTTTACCCTTCCTTATGTCTACAAAGCCTCCAGAATATACATGACATAACTAGGGTCGGGACAAACCCCCGCCCACACACGACTCCTGTACAATGACAAAACATAAGGAACCGACTCGGAAAGCTCCGAAGCAAACTGGAGCTCACCAACAATAGCTGTATGACCTGGCTCCTATCTATGCTGTGAGTGAGCTGAAGCACCTGTGCCTGCAGGATGAAATGCAGGTCCCCCGTAAGGGACGTCAGTACGAAATATGTACTGAGTATGTAAAGCTGTAAATAATCATATGTGATATGGGGAATCAAGAAAATCAGACACAAGTGAATAAATCATAATAGAAGTGAACCACACTTCATAAACACTTTTAGGATCATGTACATTATCATTAATCTGAATTGGGTTCTTGAATTCAAACACATTTGTGGAACGGTATACATTCGTTCATTTCATTCTTTACAATTATCATTCGTCATTATCTCCTCCTCCCGAACCTCCAACCACCTAACAATAATCAATACTGTACCGTACTGTGACCATTAGGCTGCCTCCAGTACATATCAACTGGGATCGACCCATGCTAGGCTTATGCCCCTGGGATACCACCCATAAACACATAAATAGGGATCGACCCATGCTAGGCTTATGCCCCTGGGATACCACCCACACGTATATCAAGTAACACACATAAGAGATCTTTCCAATAACTTAGTTCAAAAGCTTTTGAGATTATTACATTAGAGTTCATGCCAATATAGTACCTTTGGAACAATGATACATCAATAGGAATCAAGTAATAGACCTTCTATACAATAACGATGTTATAAAGACTCATTGGTACATCAACAATGTGTTTCAGAATCATCAATATCACAACAATGAAATAGGAGCCTTTTGGTATATCAATGAAACATTTTTACACTTTATAGAATGGAAACAACTTCGTTGGTAATGTAGAACAATACATGTTTTTGGACAACCTCGGAATCTTATTTGATGGAACATTGGTGTTTTCATGCCAAAGAACATTGTTAGAGTATGCTTTACATACCTCGTTGTAGATTCGGATACCAATTCAACACAACTTCCCGCCTTTACAAATCACTTATCTACAATGAAATGTTTGACATCTAGTATTAGCAACCCAACACCACAATTCTCTTCCATAATTCCATACAACCAATATTTGCAAAACATTCCAAAAACCAACTTGAACAATAGGTTTATGTGTGTATATATATATATATATATATATAATCATTTCAATACCACATCATCAATACCAAATTCCTTCACAATTCAACATAATCCAACCATGCACAAGAATAATCCAACATCATTTCCCAATCATCTTTCAACAACAATCAAATAACATACTTCTTATGCTCACATGCATATATATATATATATATATATATATATATATATACATATCCATATAAATAACACCAACATAATTTACATCCTTACCATAAAATGGCCCTTTTGGTTTTGAAGTCCTGTTGGCACAAATAAGGGGTGCTTCTCGAAGCCCTCGAGACGGTGAACACAACTACGGAATCAATTTGGATTTTCTACGGTTGAATCACAAGATAATTGGAGTTGAAATTAGGCTAGGGTTTCTTATTTTCAATAATTTGATGATAATTGATGGATATGAGACTAATTATATGTATATAATGACCAATTTTCGTCCATGAGGTGATGGAAAATGACCATATTGCCCTTAAAAATTTAAGTAAATCCGAATCTGTCCATGGTGGACTGTTTTGACAGGCTAAAATAAATCGTCCATAACTCTTTTCTCCAATATAGGATTTGGGTGAAATTAGTATCGTTTGATAGATAATTCAAAGGACTTTCATTTCATATAAAGCAGTCCACCCAGTTCGTCCTGTACAAGGAGTTATGATCGTTTGAAGTTGACCCTAAAAAACTGTTTTGAGAGGCTGAAGTAAAACGAGTATAACTCCTTACTCAGACGTTGGATTTGTATGAAACCAATTGAATTGGAAAGAAGACTAAAAGATATTTCTTTTGATATGTGGTATCTCTCCCAGTTCATTATATTAAGGGAGTTATGATCGTTCAAAGTCGACCCAAAAAACTGGCAGGCCTCAGTAGTTTGTGTGCAGGAAATTTTCCTGCACATTTACTATTCACCATATCCCGGCCACCGTTTTATAGTTTCGAACGTGCTCGATTATAACCGAAACTTATCCATTTTTGGAAATCTTTATATCGTTGGAAAGCTTATTCAATAACCTTCGTATGGAACCATCGACGGGAAAATTCCGGTATAAATAAAATAAAAAATTAATTCCATATAAATAAGACCAATCACGTACTTGAATACGCCAATACATGTACTTAAATACGGGGTGTTACAATATACCACCAACACGGAATTAAGCCTTCATTACACCAAAATATTGTTGTTATTCTCAAATTCTCTCAAGAAACTCAAGCTAGGGTTTTATAGAAGATTCAAGCACAAGGATTTCTCTCCGTAAAGCTTCTTGAAATCACGAAATAAGGTATGCGTGAGTTGATTCATGGACTCCTTTCGTCCATGAAGCTCAAGAACCATCTTCTAAATTATGTATTATGATGTTTATGTTGTTGATGGTTGATGATCATGTTGTTGGAGTTTGAGGATGCCCAAGATGGGATTTTTACATGTTTATGTGAAGCTATGGGGGTATATGATGTATGAATATGTGAAATTTATGGTCGACTATTTGTAATCTTGATAAATCCACCTATGCCCAAGATGTGCATGTAAGGTGTTTGTGAAAATACCTAAGGGAATAGAAATCATGCTTTTATGACATAATAGGTTCTAAATGACTATTCCATGTTCTAAGTTTATGTTCAACGTGATTTCCATGCTATTGTCTTGAATTGAAGATGTTGTATGAGATGCCCATGATATTGTTGTGATATGAAATGACCACGATATTGAAACCATGCAAGTATATACATGTTGTATGCGTTCCCGTCCATGTGATAGACTGTTGAGAACCATGCTTAGTATCAAATCTCTACTTATGATATTGTGAATTGTGAACTCTACTCTTATGATCAAGTCAATCTTGTGTGTCAGTTTCCTTCCATCGAGTCCTGGGAGTACTTGTACCCGAAAATTATAGTTGTGTGCCTAGAGCTAGTGTTATGTTTCAAGACATCCTCAGTCAAGCTATGTTTCATAAATTGCAGTTAGTCATGTGACTCAGGAAAGACTTAGAAATCTCATGAAAATTCAGTACTCAGTAAGATCGACAATCTCATGACTTAGCTAGATATCAGATGTTAGTAGTGTTCCGTCAGTTCAAGGAACTCAGTAAACTCAGAATTAGTTCAGTTCAGTGAGTCAGTTCAGCTCAGTTAATCTATTCAGTGTCTTTCAGTTGGGAGTTGGAACTAGCACCGAGCGAGTATGGGGATAGCGGTTGTTGACACCTAATTTTTGCCCTCCATAACTAAGCTCAATTCGGAGTTTCTTCGATTTTCAAATAATATTACAGTATTTATCTGAGTCGAATAAAATAGTTTTTAAAATATTTTCTGTACGTAATTTCGTCATTTTAAGAAGCGATTATACATTATCGTATTCAATTATACGAAGTTATATAATTTTGATACCTGCATATTTGTTTTACCAAATATCGGATCTTAATCAAGGTTCGTGTTGAAAATAATTTCAAATAATTAAGATATTGATTTAAATTTAATTTATTCTCCAAAATAATTTATTTGGATCAATATGAGTTCGATTTTATTGAATCAAGAAACTTCGGAATTGAATTGGTTGTTAATTCATTTCAGATGTCGTTATTTTAGTCAATTTATTGAATTAGACCTCAACTAAAATTATGTTGACCATAAGAATTGGTCAATTTAATTTGGGGTTAGGCTAAATTAAATACGATCATCTAATTTGTCATTCAATGGCTATTTAATAAATAGCCTAAATCCCTAATTTACCCAAATCAACCTAACTTTTTTTTACTATTTAAAAAACTCAAACCAGCCCCTTTATTCTTTTTCATATCAGCCCAACCAAAACTACCCAACCAGCCCAAACCCAAACACTTAACCCGGCCCACTACATCCATTCCTCTTCCTCTCTAAAACAAGATTAGCTTCCAACCTCAACAAAGAAAAACAACCTCCATCCACGCGCAGTTCACCTATGCCCGACCCGAACTATCGACCAAATTCTATCACGGCTCCCCCAACCCGATCTGATTTCAGGCCCTAAATCGACCCCAAAACCGCTCTTTTGCCCTCTTGTATGCGTCACATGACTCTCACACGAGTCTGTACAAGGAAAATTTGAGAGTCTTCTAGAACTCGTGTACGTGTCCTCCCCAACGTCTAAGTTTGATTCTTCTTGGATAAGGTGGTACGAATTCGTACATATCTGGGGGTTTTTAATTGGTTCTCGAATGGAATTCGTTTGGCTCCATTTTTATTGGTCCACCATTTCTATCAAAATGGGTACATTTGTTGAGGAAATCCCAAGCCAAAGGGGGATTTTCGAATTTCAAATTTGAAACATCCTTTTGTTTCAAGTCCCTAAAGTACCCCTTGTCATCTCCTATATAAGGAGGCCCTTCGTTCATTGAAAAAAAAGAAGAGAAGAGGGGGGGAGGAAGTCAGAATTAGGGTTAGAAATTCTGAGGATAAAAGTCAGGGTTCGAGAATTAGGGAAAAAAATTCTAGGGTAGGAAACAGGGGGATTTTTTTTATAGTTGGGGGAAAAATCTGGGGGTTAGGTTCTCTGCAGAGAAAATTTGGGAATTTTATTCTCTCCTCTTCTTTGCCTTTTGAGTTGGAAGTTTTAGAAGCAAAGTGGGTTCGAAATATTTTCAAAAAAAAGCTAAGGGTTGAAGATATTTAGTTTGAAAATCTGGGGGGTTTCAAAATCTCTAAGAGGTAAAAGCAAAAGGACGCTCTGTTGGTGGTCAACGTCGTGAGATTCTAGTAGCGATAAGTTTGCTGATAGCTCGTCGTCCCGTTTGCTGTTTCAAAAGAGGTAAATGCACGCTCGTCCCTCTTTCTACTTCATTTTGATGTTTCCTACTTCATCCCTCTTTCTTCGTAGAAGTAGTTATCTGTGTATCGTGAATGATTGTGGGTTGTCTGTTTGGGTTGTCTGTTGTAGAGGTCTTTAAGACCACAGAGCATAGTTTGCTAAAATTGTTGCTTGTCGTATAATTATGTGTGGTGTCAAATCGCCAGCTTAGCTGTTAAGGAATACTGCTTGAGTCACATGCCTGTCTCAACTTCGTAATCTGCTACTTGATTTTAACCTTGTTAATTAGTTTTTCGATTCGCTTCTGTGTATTGGTATTGATCGTGGATTTAATCCACTGTTTCACTTCACTGGTTAGCCTATGTATCATGTTATAATTGGTATTATGTAAAATTTTCACGTGTTAATAGTTGTAGGGCTAATAATATCCTGTTACAAACGATTCTACGTCAAGTTCGTGTTTTGCATTTATTTCATAGTTTTAGGGTGCGGGTATGTTGTTCTATCTGATCTCGCGGGTAAGGTTCAGTATTTTGACTTGTTTAGTAAGTGTAGAGCTGCTAGAGTTCTATTTACCTGATTCGACGGTTAGAGTCCCGTGTTTTGGCGCTTATCAAAGTTCTGTTGGAAATTTGTTGATCTTTTCATGACTAAGGTGGCCTATTTTGGTTCCGTTTGATAAATTTTGGGTTTCCAGAGTTCGTTTACCTGATCTCAGTGTTCCTGTCATTATGGGATTGTAAAGTTTGAACTTGTTATTTCTCCTTTGAGTTCATTCTAAGTCGATATTTCTATTTGTTGGATCCCCAAGGGAAATGTAATTGTCTTATTGAAAAGAGGATGGGTAGGGTCCCTTCGACATTGTATTTGAGTCTGAATGATATTGTATAATGAAGATATGATCTTGACTTTGAAATGACCCAGTTTATGAACATCCATTGCGTGTCGTTCGAAGCCTGAATGTTTAAATTTTGAGGTTATAATATGTGAAAAGATTATTTTGACCATTAAGAGAAACAAGTCTTTCGTTATGTGTTTGGGATTCCCCATGTTTCATTCTTGGTGTTTTATATAGTGTTCTGACGATGTATTTTATGTCAATTATTTGGATGGATTGCTAGTGTTAGCTAAATTTCCTCAACTCATTAATTAATATGAAAGATTTAAGCAGGTGGCAGTGCATTTGATGTAAGGGAAATTCTCCCGCTTTGCTCAAACTAATTTTCTTTGATTGCCTCTCCATGGTCCGACATTTTTAGTTTTCTATTTGTTATTTTCCAACTAATCTTATAGGATTTTGAGGGTACGCATAAGGAAGATTGTGACTCAGCATGTTGTTTGCCTATATGAACACACCCTCACACTTCTCTTTAGCCTTGTGGTTTTGCTGTGACTGACTAGGAGTTAGTTTGCTCTGTGATGTCTTTCCTTCAGATAGTCATATGTCATGCATCTTATTTTTTTTATATATATTTATTTCCTTGATTGAATGTTTGTGTTTTTCTCCTTTAACTCCTCTTTTCCTTTTCTTTCTTAGTTGATCACATATTAATGGTCATTACTTTCTTGCTTTGCATGAACCCGCTTGAGCGTCCAAACGGACTTTTTCCCTTGCGTTTCGCAGTGGGCCATGGAGGCCCATCCTTTAGGAGACTTTGAAAAGCAAATTGCATGGCATACAGATACAAGAAGTCGAAAGAGGAATAATGGGTTAAAATCCCATACTTAAAGTGAGGACGAAGCCCGAGCCTCATTTCTGTTTCTTTATTTATTGTCATTATCTACTATTGTTGTCATTTTATTATCGTTTATTTCCTCTTTTTCTTTCATTATTCATTCATTTGGGCCTCGAAGCCGAAGTTGTATTTAATACAGGTGGAGTAAGACTCGAGCCAAAGGCTCAAAAATAGTTTAGGACAGGTGAAATGGGTCGGAAGCCCAATTAGACTAGGTCTCGTTGATTTAGGCCCAATGGCTTAAATCCTTTACTTTCTCGTCCCTTCTCCTTTTAAGTGTTTATTTGTTTATTAGTTTTATTTAGACTTAGTTAAAATCCCTACTAAGTCGCCTAAATCTATTTTACACAAGTCTTTAAAAAATCAAATCACTATTTCAACAAATTAATCTTTTCAGAAGTTAATCAAAAGATATTTTCAAACAGTTCGGATAACCGCAAGTTAGCGGGCGTTTTAGGTGCCTAGCACCTTCCTAAAATGTTAATAAGAACCGCTTACTCAGAATCTCTAACTTTAAATGATTTTTCTATTTTGAATCGTTTGAAGTATTTTATAAAGGTTTCTTAATTCCTTTTCAAAATTAAGTGGCGACTCTCTTCAAAAGTCAAAATTTCTCCGCAAAATAGAAATGACGACTCTGCTGGGGTTATTTAACTAAGTTCTAACCAAATGATTGATTTCGTCTTTTGATTAACTATTTATGTGTTCTGATTATGTAAAGTTTAATTATCGCATCTCATGGCATATTCCTGCATCTTATAAACTATTTTGGGGTTTCGTGGATGTCCCGGCCCCTGTTGTTCAATTCCAAAATGTGTTGGAAATACGAACAACTTATCAGCACGTGAGTCGTCTGACGCTGTTTGTATTTTCAAACTCAAGTTGTCCACTTGAGAACCAATTTTTAAACCCACTCTAGACACCTAGGATAGAACGAAACCAAAATCCTATTTTAGGCATGAGCCTAGGACGACCCAATACCCAAGCGGGGTATTGGGCCCATTAGAATACCTGTCCTACGTCTATTGGCCCCGAGTCAATTATAGACGAACCATATTTATGTGTTGAAGAAAATGTATGCAAGTCTAATTCAATCCATTATCCTTTGGGGGTCGGGAAAAAGCTTGATTTGCTTACTTTCGTAAGAAGAATTGAAGCAAGTTAAGCAAGAACTTGATCGATTTGGGAGGTTGCATCTAAGGCACAATTTGAGCGCCGACGGATGTCACCAATATGAGAAGTGGACAAAGCTAAGAAGGCAAAGGCAGACGAAGGAGCCTCCAGTAGCTAGTTTTTCTATTCTCCCCTGCGTGGGAACTTATCCTTTTTCATGTTATTTCCCTTTTTCCCCAAAGATTGTATCCTTCTTTTATTATCGTTTGTACGCATTTATGCCTATTTCGTATCTATATAAGTTGGGGTATAATGGATTGACTTTAGGGAAGCATATACTTTCTTCAAAAATCGTTAGGCCTGAACCCTTGGCTCAAAAAGGGTCATCCCAGTTAGATACACATTATTGTAATGTTTTGTGTGCTTGTGGTGTTTGTTTGGATCAAAGGAAAGTTTATCCGCTATGCTCCTATGGATGAATTTGTCTAGGACTCAAACAATTCTATATGGTTATTTTCTGTCAAATATTTTGCATTACTTATCACATACGGAAACTAACACATCTGCCTTTGAGTTGTTTTACTTTACAGATAATAAAAATTACTCCATGTTGATATAAGCTGGCAGAACATCCCTACTTCAACTGATCGAAAGTGCACAAAATCCCATCCTCTGACCATCATTCAAAAATGACGGGAAATGACGAAGAAAACGCACTGACTATCCGGGATAATGTGATAGCGGAACAGAATGAGATGATTGCGGAACTTGCAAGAAAGTTAGAAATGCTTCAGGAAGAAATAAATCGCACTCGGGATTTGGCTAACTTGGCCATCACCGTCAATGCTCCCGCTCCGGGAGGACACGGGACTCCACTCCAAATTTCTCCCCTCAGCACACCTATTCTCAGGGATCAGCCAAATAACGTATCATCCGGCTCCGCTCCTCCATTTGTCCAAAATACTAATCGTGAAAATAATCCAAACGTCTACCATCCACAAAATCCGTCAGTAACCCCACAGAACCCACCTTCGAATCCATTCCCAAATCCTCTAAACACATTTCCAAATCCGCAAGATTCACTCCCAAATCCACAAAATACGTCAAACCTACCTTTGAATCCACCAAATTCATGTCCAAATCTGCGAAATCCTTCTCAAATTCTGCCAAACTACTCGCAAAGTCCGTAGAGCCTTCCCAATTTCCAAAACGTCCTTCCCACTTACCAACTAAATTCCTTTCATCCACAAAATCAAGCCTCCTTTCCAAATCCCCTTCAGGCTATTATATCCCCTGACACCTATGAACCCTTTCCTAATCCCGAGATGGACCATTACGAGGAGGAGAAAGAGTGGAAGGCCCAGCATGAAAGGAATTTACTAGCTATGAAGGAGGAGATCATGAGGATCAAAGAGTTTCATGGAGCCAAGGACCACGACGGTTTGGGGTATGACTATTTATGTGTTCACCCGGGAGTAGATCTACCAGAAGGGTACAAAGTCCCTAAGTTTGAGATGTTTGACGGTATCGGAAATACAATGGCCCATCTAAGAAGGTACTGTGAGCAACTGGTAGGGATAGGGAAAAACGAGGCGCTATTGATGCGCCTATTCAGTCGAAGTTTGAATGGTGAAGCCTTGGAGTGGTTCATGTCTCAGGAGCCGAAAAAGTTGACTTGTTGGAAAACATTGGCCAAGGGTTTTCTTGACCGGTTTGCATTCAACATCGAAATAGTCCCTGACCGGTATTCACTAGATCGGATCAAACAAAAGAGCGTTGAGAGTTTTCGAGACTATGCTTTTCGTTGGAGGAAAGAAGCTGCCAAAGTGCAACCCCCCATGTCCGAGAAGGAAATGGTATCCGTGTTCTCTCGTGCTCAAGAAAGAGAATATTATACCAGGATGGTGTCCGCTGTCAGAGCAACCTTTGCGGATTTGGTAAAAATAGGAGAATCATTGGAAGAAGGTATTCGGACAGGAAAAATTGCCAAAACCCCGACATCATCTGGAACTGCCATGTTTTCTAAGAAGAAAAAGGAAGAGGTAGGTGGGGTTTCTGCCAATTCTGTTACAAAATTGAAACAGCGGTTCAACTCTAGAAATGTTTTATCTTTCCCTCCATCACCTAACCTTCTGCACGTATTCTACGTCCACCCCTAATACCAAACTCCACTCCAAACATCCCCCATCATACCAAGCTCCACAACCAAATATCTTTCCCCAATACCCAGTTCCACCTCCAAATTATCAGTTGATGAGGAATACGAGCCACTTCGGATACACTTTCCAGACGAGGAAGTTTTGTTCGTAGGAGAAGATATCACGGAAATCTACCCCGGATGGAGGCTATTTTTTGATGGGGCGGTCAACTTCAAAGGTTCAGGAATTGGAGCAGTTTTGGTGTCAGAAACGGGCCAACATTATCCGGTAACTGCTAAGTTACGTTTTCCATGCACCAACAACATGGCTGAACATGAAGCTTGCATCTTGGGGCTCAAATTGGCACTTGAAAGGGTCCGTGCTCGCTATGAACAATTCATGTTAATTGATGAAAAGAGAATGGCCGTTGTATGCCATGGTCAGCTGTATCAACACAGGATGATTCGTGCCTTTAACAAGAAGGTAAGAAATCGAGCATTTGAAGTGGGGCAACTGGTTCTCAAACGAATATTCCCTCACCAAGAGGAGTACAAGGGCATACGAACTGCAATGACGGTGTAAAGGTACCCCATAAATCCAAATATTTCATCACTCACGTCAGCAACTGTTCCTAAACAGATTCCAGCAAGTAACAGAATAAGACAATCAACTGCTTGTAGCCTGGCTTCTCGCAATCGCTGCTTCCCGACTCTGACAATGTGAAGTATCATAGATGTCAACCATCAAAACAAATGCAAACTCAAAAACATTTGTCTATCAACTAAAACTTTCACATGAATACTCCCCCCTAAGTGTCCATAGAAGCTTCTCAGTTGGTCATGCTACTTAGAAGCACCAGTTGTACTCGGGGTCTGGGGAAGGGCCGGACTATAAGGGTTTGTTTTATGCAGCCTCACCTTAAATTTCTGCAAGGGGCTGTTTCCACGGCTTGAACGCGTGACCTCCTGGTCACACGGAAGCAACTTTACCAGTTACTCCCTTCATATAAAAGAAAGAAGTACAGCGGAGAGTTGCCAAACATTTGCATATAGGACTGCAAGCATGAATTAAACACATACACACACACATCTTGAAAAATAATTAGAAGATATACAAGTGAAAAGGAGAGAAACTTATTATTACCTTACAAGGAAATACTTATATTGAAGTAATACACCAGGGGTTTTCCGATGGGACAAGTCCAACCATGCCAAAAAGTTGAATCTCATCCGGTCCTTCTTCTGTGCAACATTGGATTTGATATCTGACCACAGATCTCCAGATTGATCGGAGGTAGCAGCTGCAGGACTTGCTCCATCAGCTGAATTTTCTCCAACCGAAGATGGTTGTGATCCAGAAGAATCTAGCATATCTGGTGGTATGGGGTATCCGTTATGAATCATCCATCCTACAGGAAGATCTTTATAGTTCAGTCCTGTGCTCGGTAGTTTATAAATTCCTTCTAAAATATCAATGAAATGATCAGGAGGATTAACGCGATCAGGTACAGTTATTCCAATGCCTGCAAAGTACTCTTCAACTGTCTTTACTGGTCCATGATATACGGTAAGGCCGCCCTTGGCTAGAAGTACCGAATCGTCAAACATTCTGAACAAAGAATAGCTGCAAAAGGAAGTGATTACTGAGATAGGGTGTCAAAATTAAAGCGATTTGAAAGACCATCGTTATGCTGGAGGAAAAGCTACTTAAAGTTATATGATTATAATTACACATGTCTTGCGATTGCAATATGTTCAATGAGTGCGAGGATAAACAAAAAGATAAAGCAATAGATAAAAGACAATATGATAACCACCAAGGAATGCAAATGGAAGAAGATGAATAGAGTAAGACCAAAAAGACTTAAGAGGCTATCATTCGCAACATTACCTTGGCTGGTGCACCACCATGCATACGTTCACTCCTTCAAGAGCTTCCCGACGAGTAGCTCTGAGTAACAATTGAGATGAAGAGCTATCCAAACCAGAAGTGGGTTCATCTAAGATTAACAAAGAAGGTTCCATAACCATTTCCAGCCCAACGTTGACTCTCTTCCTCTGACCCCCAGAGATGCCTCTCTTCTCCACTGTCCCCACGAGAGAATCTCTCACAGGTTGCAATCCCAGGGACTCTATCACTCTTTCAACAACTAAAACCTTTTCTGGTTTAGGCAAATCAGATGACAGTCTGGAAGAGTGATTCAACAAAGAAGAGTAGACTAGAGTCAGTCGTCATATGAATATAGTAGTATCGAAAAAACAGCAGGCTAACAAGTGAAAGCAGTAGCAAAAAAGCAAACTAACTTCCTTTTGTATAATATAAGCTGGTCATATCTCTGCCTAGTTTGTGTTTTGACAACAATAGATGGCACGGAGGTTTCAGACCCTCACATGAATACTTCGAAAGTTTCATTGACAAGTGTCAGTCAGTGGTTCCTGATAATAAGGGTATGCATGTAGCAGTCCAGAGGAAAAAGAAATGCATGACCTTTCCAAAGAACAAACTACTGGAAGCTGTCACCACCAAAACGTAGACTGATGGTTGAAGTCATGAAACTTATGAAGTAAAAGAATACCATTCGAAAAATGATGTTATATGAATGAATAGATTCGTAATAATAGAACTACAATATCATACCTGCACCGAGCACTAAACCAAAGATTCTCCTCCACAGTTAAATTTCCATGTACTATGTCATCTTGAGGTACAAAGCCAATGATTTTCTTGTATGACTGCACTGGTTCAGGCTTCCCATTTATGAGAATCACTCCGGTCACGGTACACCCAGCAGCCTTCCCAGTCAACGCAGAAAGAAACGTTGTCTTTCCAGCACCAGATGGACCCATAACAGCCGAAACACGGCCAGGTGATAATTTCCCTGATACACACCTCAATAGATGCTTGTTTTTACCCTTCAAAGTGTAACACCCCGTAAAAGTCGTGCATGGATTAGCCTTTAATAGAGTGCCCTTAGACTTAAAAACTTGAAAATTTTTCGAAGTGTAATGAGGACTTAGAGTCATTTTAGCTGGCAATCTTCGGGAAAGAACTTTTCAACCTTCCCAACATCCGTTTTTAGATTTTCAAGTTGCGTTACGATCGGGAAAGCTCATAGTACATCTCGGATAAGTTTCGGAATTTTTCGGAACGCATAAGGCTGCGTTTGGATTTCAAAACAATAGCAAAACGCATAGCCTATTGCCCAGTTTTCAGCATTTCAGGATCAACTTCAAATGATCATAACTCTCTGAATATAATGAACTGGGAGAGATTCTACCTATCAAATGAAAGCTCTTTGAGTCTTCTTTCCAATGCAAATGGTTTCATCCAAATCCAACATCTAAGTAATGATTTATACCCGTTTTACTTCAGCCTGTCAGTTTGTAAACTGAGGGACAGTTTCGACTTTGTTTGTTTTTTAGGGGCATTTTAGTCATTTCACCTCACCCATATTTCTTCTATAACACCAGATTTAGCCCCCAATTCATCAAAATATAATTCTTTTCTCAAATTTTCTCTCAAGAACACCCCTTAGGGTTTCAAAATAAAAACCCAAGTAGTTCAAGATTCAACCATGGGTTTTCAAAACAAATTAGAGATTCGGAATCCCCAATCCACAAGCTTCAAGAATCATCCATTATTCTTCGTAATCGAGGTACACGGAATTTTTCTAAATTCTAATGGGCATAGAAAAATCATGTTTTAGAATGGGGTTTTTGAAACTATGTATATATTCACATATTAGATGTTTTAACATCATTGTTTTTGTCTTTTGACCTTCCCCAAAGTGATTTGAGAATATGTATGTATGAAAACATGTATTTAAGAATGAATTCTTGTTGAGAGCATGACTTTTGGTGAATTCCCTCTTATTATGAATTTTCAGATTTTTCATAGCATATGAATTGTTTTGCAATGCATTCTTGAAAAGCATTGTATGAAATGGTTGAACTCTTGTTATGATTTAAAGATGGTTTAAAATCACTAAAGAGGGAATTTAGAATGAATATTTAATGTTCATAATGCATGTAATAAAAGAGTGCATGATTTGCTAAAGGCACTAGATCACCATATGTTTGATGAAGTTTTTGCATGATTTTGACTTGAGTTTCGGAACACGAAATCTTCTATATCAGTTGCATGTTTTTGGGTGGTCTAAGCTTTGCTTTAAATGAAAGATTTATCTTAATGTATTATGGCTCAGAAATCATGACTTGCAAGTCTTGGTATGACGATACCAAACTCAGAAAATGACATAACAGACACAGACGAATACAAAAATCAGACTTTATCAGATTTGCATATTTTAGAACTTCAGAATGATGCATGTTCATAAAAGGCTAAACTAGGACATAAAGAGAGCTTAGGTGGTTCCCCGAAGAAGGCGTGAGTTCAGACAACTCTTTGCCAAAAATCGTGGTTTGCCGACCCGGGTATATTATTATACACTGACTTAAGTGTCGTGTGGCGTATCAGATTCAGGAACTCCAACCCTTGCGGCACACTCGGGTTGGAGGCTTTCCCGCCGAGTCAATGGAGGATTCCATATCACCCGTGGAATATCAGACTTGTAGGGAATACCACCTAACTCAGAAGTAATACACAGATCAGAATTTGAAATTTACAGACAAGTTACATGTTTTCAGAAAGTGCGCATGTGTTTTTCAGAAACTATTTTATGCATGATGTTTTGATGAAAATTTCTCTCACGTATTATATATATATATAAGTATATGTTCAATTACTCTACTTTGGATTGCTTCACGTGCCAGTACTTTTGTGCTGACCCCCCTCCTTCCAGGTTTTGAGACACAGTCTAGGGGTCCAGATAAACAGTAGATATTTTAGATCGCAGAGAAGATTGTGCAGGGGTGAGCCTTCTATATTCCAGAAGGCCTGTTTACTTTCAGATACTTATCTTTATGTCATGTTTTGGTCTACTAGGGGCCTTGTCCCAGATTTCAGATAGTTGTTATTAGTCATGTAGTAGAGATTTTGCAGACGGATTTCAGATGTTGATAGATGTTGTGGGACTTTATTTTTCATTATTGATTTTATTAGACTTATGACCATATTTTTGTAATATTGTGTATCTTCCGCAATTCTTTTATCATATGAATTATGTGCATGATTACCAAATAAATAGGGGTGTTTCAGGCCTTCATGGTTCGGGATGCTCGTCACGGCCAGAGCCCCGGTTCGGATCGTGACAAACTTGGTATAAGAGCACGGTTCATGGTCCCAGGGTGTCTGCAAAATCGCATCGGGTAGAATCTTATTTATGGGTGTGTAGCGCGCCATACTTATAAGCAGGAGGCTACAAGGCGTTTAGGAATGTCTCTCTTTCTTCATGTTCTAGTTCGTACAACAGAGTCAGAATGTTCCTCCTTCATACTCTAATTCGTGCTATGGTGACGTCCATACGAAAGTAAAATCATTCCAAATTCTTTACTTACTCTGATGTTCTCAGACCCGTCACATTACTGGGGTGATTCAAGTGCAGAAGTTTAGAGTCTAAATGGTATTTTCCCTTCGGATCGCGTCATATAAGAACTTAAAATTGTGCAAGGACTTGAGAAGAGTCCGTTATTGCTTCAGAGTGTATGGGTTCTAGTGTGAACCTTGATCTTGATGAAATTGTGCTTTTCAGCCTTCTGTATTGAGTATATTCGGCCCTTTTCAGAAGTTTATGTTGCAGATGTCATGCTTAAGGGAAAAGATGTATAGTAGAAGTATTGGAATTGTATTTTTACCCAAATAGTAGTATAAGTTAAAGTGTCGGTGTCATGACCTATTGGTAGCTAGTAGCGTGTGTGGATTGTATAATAATCTGTAGGGGAAATATTTGACTCAGATTTTTATCTATACAAAGTAAGATGTGTATTCTTAGATTATGGAATATTGTGTGACAAGTTTCTATCTCTTGAAAATATTTTATCATCGTGTTGATGAAACTAAAAAGTCTAGTGAAGCCGTGTGGGGCTCTTTCGATTCACTAGCATAGTTGCCTTGTCATTCATCTTATTTTCTTGTTCAAACCACAAAAAAATCAAAGTCTAGTGAAGCCGTGTGAGGCCTATTTCGATTCACTAGAAATTTGTCGTTCAACGTGTTGTTCTTGTGTTGGTTGAATATATGTATAGCTGAATCTTTTTGCATAAGATAGAGTTGGTGATGAAGCGATTCGTCCTTGTGTGTTAGTTTATTAGTAGAAGATAGATAAAGAGTTATTAGGCGAGGTGAATTGTCCTTGCTTGAAGTATGAAAATGGTCAGATTAGCCAGTAGGTTATAAGTATAGACTCATGGTTGTTGTGGACTTTGAAGGTAGTGTAAATGTATGCTTGAGTAAGTAATTGTGATGTGAGAAAGCAGTATAAGTAGATACGATTGTACGGGGTTATAATATAAGGATAAGGTTGACCATGTCTATTATGAGGCTTTAACCCCCTTGACCCTCTTTTCATTGGTAATTGTAAACTAGTACTACTTGTGAGAAGGTATGTAGTAGATTTTTGAGATATTTGGGTAGAATTTCTCAATTTGATGGATTAGTATATTTATATTATGTTGCATTCTTCATTGATGGTAAATGATTGATACTAAACTATAGGCTTGAATTTAAATGGTGTGGTGGTAAATAGTGGCAAGAGTTTGATGATGCATGTTTTGTGGGATTAAATTAGTAGGCTTGATGTGCTGAAATAGTATATGCTAATGGATTATGATAAGAAAAACCGTTAGGTCATGATCGATTATTGTGGTTATGAAGTTCTAGTGCACCAGTGTTTCGTGATGTTTATTTCATAGTTTCCAAGTGAAAATTTTGTGTAAGGTTGGGTTGTAAATCATGCATAGCACTAGATATTAAGTTTGAACAGTTGATGTCCATGAAGGTGGATGTGAAGATTTCTTGGTTAATGAATACTAGTTGTATAGAAGTGATCTAATAGACTTGAACGGTGCATGCAATAGAGTAAGTTTATTTGATTTGTAGTGATGTATGATATTGTATGTATGATGTATAAGTATGCCTAAGGTGACATGAGGTTGCGGCATTTTTCTAAGGCTATTACTTGTTGTGCGTGGCTAGTGGTACCATTGAATTGTTAAGTGGAGAAAGACTAGTTAGATGGTATATGGTGATCTAAATAGCCATGTTAAGGTGTTTTGATTGATAGTGTTGGGCCTTTTGCGGTGATCTTGATTCTCATAGTAGAGGGATATAAATTTGGAGTCGCAATAGTGGTAGGCTATGTCTAAAGTGATATGGTTCATCAAAGGCTTGGTGATATCCATGTTAAGTGTTAGAATCTAAGTTTGAGTTTTGAAGGTTGAACCGATAAAAATAAGTGTGCAAGCATTATACTATGACTATTGGTGGCTATGGAAAGTTAGAGTGTATCCCAGAAGGTAGTCATTCGGGTTGAGTTCTATGATATGCATGTATTGTCATTTTTTTTCAGACCCTAGAGTGCAGTAAGTGTAGTTCAGTTAGAATCTGGTAAAAGATCTCCCAAACTCTAGATGATGACTTGAAGCTAAGGGGGAGATGATAGAACGAATGACCAAGTAAGGCTTTCGGATTCTAGTAGTGATGCAGTATGATTTAGAGCATCAGAAAGTGAGGGTGAATCTCAACCCATTCCTACCTCAATATTTTTTTCAGTTATCCGGATGCTTACTCATGCCTTACGATTCAGTTCTGTGATCATAGTTCATGATTTCTATATATGATAGAGAGTCACGTACTCTTCCAGTTCCAAGATAATGAGTTCTAGTTCATTCAAGTAGTCGGAATCACATTCCTTATGTTATGAACTCTAGTTGAGGTCATGCAACTCATGACGCATGTACTCACTCTTTATAGTGTGCTCAGTCCTGTATAAAAATCTTTTCATGCTTCAGGGTCTTATGTTTTAACCTTTTAGTGACCCTCCCTATGCAATGATAGTGGTGATGATGTAAATGTTGTTATTGATGGAAGATCATAGTATGCTTGTTTAGATAAGGCCATAAGTATGAAGTAAGATTTGGGGCCAAATCTTTGATACATGTGATGGTTAGTGGAAAAGTTTGTGTGTGTATGTTTTTAGGATAGCGCATGTGAGTTATATTGATAATAGTTTAGAAACTATGTGAAGTATGTATTTATGGGTGTTTGCCTTGAAGTTAACATGTAGTTAGAAATTAGGCTTGAATGACGTTTTGGGATTGTAGTGGAAGGTCGCAATATGCATTAGCGACTTCATATTAAGAGTTTAGAGTAGTTATTGAAGTGGTAAGGTATGTTATGCTTAGAATGTGATCTTTAAAAGAGGTATAGAAGGTGGCACCATATGGTTTAGAATAATAGCGTGGTGTTGCATGTTGTATTTTTGTGACTTAGAGTTAGGCTTGATCGCGGAGTAAGGATTAAGCTATTTTAGACATTAGTAGAAAAATTTGTCAATGCTCATATGAGAAATTTAAGCTGAATTGAATGAATATCATATTTATAGGGAATAGTATAGTTAAGGAATATTCGGGAAGTGCGCTAAGCCTAAAAGTAAGAAGTTGTATTGCCAAATGTCTGAAAATTCTATCCTAATTTAGGAGTTATATGTCTATATTCCAGACTGCAGAGTAGTGTCAATGTTGTGATTTCCTCAGTTGGATGTCTTGTGTAATCCATACCCAAGATTCATGGCTCCCTATTACTGTTAGAACTTTTTTTAGAGAGAGTGTTGAAGAGATACTCCAGTTAAGTATGAAGGTCTAGCATAATTCAGTCTGTATAGTCAGTAAGTCAGTTTAACAGGCAGATTCACATGACTTATTTTCTCGTCTTTTCATTTATTCATGCTACCCGAAATCTCAAACATGCTATTATTCCAAGATAGAGTATACCAGTAGTTGCGAGTATAGCTCAGTTCATGTGTCATGTACTAGATTCAGATTCCAAATGTTCAGTTATGATTCAATTTGTAGGTGCCTAGTACATCGCCTTATTTTTTTTCGAGTATCTTAATGAATTGAGCATTCATAGAGGGACAGTGTCCCAAGGGGGAGATACCTCATTCAGTTGCACGCATAGATTCTTATTACAAGCCTCGCACCAGTTATCATTGCGTAATCAGTCATACATTCATGCGTTAGTTCAGTCAGATATGCGTGCATTAGAAATGCATGTTCAATAAAAAAGTTCAGGTTATCAGTGTATTTAGTCCTGCGTTCATGAGAACAACTCAGTCACAAATCCATGCATCAGATATGCATGTTCATTATGAGAATTCAGCTTATGAATAGCCTCAGTCGTGTATTCCATGCATCAGATATGCGTGTCCGATATAAGAATTCAAAATATCAGTAGTTCCAGCCATATGGTCATATTTCAGATCAGTGTATTCTTTATTAGAGGACATGTCGTGTCCGCGTTATTCCATATCTTTAAGGCTTCAACAAGTTCCTACCTATCATTCAAGGACGAATGATCCCAAGGGGGAGATAATGTAACACCCCGTAAAAGTCGTGCATGGATTAGCCTTTAATAGAGTGCCCTTAGACTTAAAAACTTGAAATTTTTTCTAAGTGTAATGAGGACTTAGAGTCATTTTAGCTGGCAATCTTCGGGATACAACTTTTCAACCTTTCCAATATCCGTTTTTAGATTTTCAAGTTGCGTTGCGATCGGTCAAGATCATAGTACATCTCGGATAAGTTTTGGAATTTTTCAGAATGCATAAGGCTGCGTTTGGATTTCAAAACAGTAGCAAAACGCATAGCCTATTGTCCAATTTTTAGCATTTCAGGGTCAACTTCAAATGATCATAACTCTCTGAATATCCCAATCCACAAGCTTCAAGAATCATCCATTATTCTTTGTAATCGAGGTACGTGGAATTTTTCTAAATTCTAATGGGCATAGAAAAATCATGTTTTAGAATGGGGTTTTTGAAACTATGTATATATTCACGTATTAGATGTTTTAACATCATTGTTTTGGTCTTTTGACCTTCCCCAAAGTGATTTGAGAATATGTATGTATGAAAACATGTATTTAAGAATGAATTCTTGTTGAGAGCATGACTTTTGGTGAATTCCCTCTTATTATGAATTTTCAGATTTTTCATAGTATATGAATTATTTTGCAATGCATTCTTGAAAAGCACTATATGAAATGGTTGAATTAAAGGTGGTTTTAAATCACTAAAGAGGGAATTTAGCATGAATGTTTAATGTTCATAATGCATGTAATAAAAGAGTGCATGATTTGCTAAAGGCACTAGACCACCATATGTTTGATGAAGTTTTTACATGATTTTGACTTGAGTTTCGGAACACGAAATCTTCTATATCAGTTGCATGTTTTTGGGTGGTCTAAGCTTTGCTTTAAATGAAAGATTTATCTTAATGTATTATGGCTCAAAAATCATGACTTGCAAGTCTTGGTATGACGATACCAAACTCAGAAAATGCCATAACAGACACAGACGAATACAGAAATCAGACTTTATCAGATTTGCATGTTTTAGAACTTCAGAATGATGCATGTTCAGAAAAGGCTAAAATAGGGCATAAAGAGAGCTTAGGTGGTTCCCCGAAGAAGGCGTGAGTTCGGACAACTCTTTGCCCAAAACCGTGGTTTGCCGACCTGGGTATATTATTATACGCTGACTTAAGTGTCGTGTGGCATATCAGATTCAGGAACTCCAACCCTTGCGGCACACTCGGGTTGGAGGCTTCCCTACCGAGTCAATGGCGGATTCCATATCGCCCGTGGAATATCAGACTTGTAGGGGATACCACCTAACTCAGAAGTAATACACAGATCAGAATTTGAAATTTACAGACAGGTTACATGTTTTCAAAAAGTGCCCATGTGTTTTTCAGAAACTTTTTATGCATGATGTTTTGATGAAAATTGGTCTCACGTATTATATATATATATATATATGTTCAATTACTCTATTTTGGATTGCTTCGCGTGCCAGTACTTTTGTGTTGATCCCCTCCTTCCAGGTTTTGAGACACAGTCTAGGGATCCAGATAAACAGTAGATATTTCAGATCGCAGAGCAGATTGTGCAGGGGTGAGCCTTCTATATTCCAGAAGGCCTGTTTACTTTCAGATACTTATCTTTATGTCATGTTTTGGTCTACTGGGGCCTTGTCCCAGATTTCAGATAGTTGCTATTAGTCATGTAGTAGAGATTTTCGCAGACAGATTTCAGATGTTGATAGATGTTGTGGGACTTTATTTCCCATTATTGATTTTATTAGACTTATGACCATGTTTCCGTAATATTGTGTATCTTCCGCAATTCTTTTATCATATGAATTATGTGCATGATTACCAGAAAAATAGGGGTGTTTCGGGCCTTCATGGTTCGGGATGCTTGTCACGGCTAGGGTCCCGGTTCGGGTCGTGACACAAAGTAAGTGTCAAATCTTTGAAACACACCTCAATGGGAGGTCTAGTTCTAATCTCAATATCACTTGCCATTGAGATTACACCAGAAAACATCAAATTCTTATTCTGCTCCTGCAATGCTTTTTCTTTCTCAATTTGACCATACGCATATTTAAAGATTTGGCGCTTGGTATGCAACTTTTCACCCTTGGGCTTTTTTACATTTTTTTCTCCAATCTCAATATTGAAACCATCATGACTATCAGGATTTTCTTCAAGCTCTTGCACCATCTTTGTGAGGTCGGTCTGCTTTTTAGCTTTGGCGTGAGACGTACCTAAGGGCAGGGAGGGGGGGGGGGGTAAGGCAGCTTCTGAACGAGATCTAGCGTGACTAGGAACCTTCTGCGGGTCTTGTTGACTTACATATTTTTTCCGGTAGAATGTCCTCGACAATTGAGATTGTAGACCAGTTGCATTCTTGCGAGCAATCTCTTTAGCAGATTTCCATTTCTCGCTTGCCTGTACATTCTCCCTGTGCACTTATTGCTGCACGTTCCCTCGACTTCGCTTGTTTTCTCTCCCTGCTGCTCAGCACTTGACCAGAACAGTTGTATATAATGAGCAGCACAAGTGTGATTCCAGCCTATTGGAAAATGGAATTGCCAGTTACATATATGTCACTTGTGTAAAACATAAATCTTAGCCCAACTAGGTAATAAAATATGCATGTTGACTAGTTTACAGAAGTCATATCTATTATATGCCTCTATGAAACACAAAACAAGTGTATAAGTCAGGACAGATGGGAGGTCCTTTCAGATTAAAGGAGCACGTGTAAACTCGTTACTTAAAAGAGCATGCCAATAGTTCATTTGACATACTTCTGGAACTTTCACATTTTGAATTCTAGCAGACATCCATTACAAGCGTATCACATGTTTCAGCAAATGCAGCATGAATATGATTATTACAACGAAACATGAATATTCTACTTGACGTCCATTGTTGATAATAAGCAATGCCAAACAGACTCCTCAACGATCAGTTGGATCCAAAATCGAAAAGATGTATCGGAAGCTAATTATATGTATAGGAAAAAAATGTATCTTCATCGGATGTATTATGTATCTTGACGGACCTAAAATAAAAAAAAAATGCATCGAGAGCTAATTATGTATCTTTACAAAGGAAAAAATGCATCTTCGTTAGATGTATCAGGAGCTAATTATGTATCTCGATTCTCGATAGACACAAAAATAAGATTTTCAGTAATTATGTAAAGTATCAAAATTTTCTATAATTAAGCTCCAAGCTATCGGGATTTATGTTTTTCCCCTAAACAATTACACATAGCTCCAAGCTATATTTTCTTTTAGATAATGCTCCCTCTATTCTTAAATACTTGTCATTTATTAAAAATAAATATTTTATTATACTTATTATTGTAGGAATACAAGCCATAATTACTTGTTTGTTTCTACCTTAACCCTTTGTCATAAATATAAAGATATATCAATACAGTGAAGAAAAAAGAATTAAAAAATAATGAAAATTTAATTAATTAAAGTCTAATTAATATTTTATAAGGAGCGTGTAAATAAAAAAATGTGACAAATATTTAAAAATAGAGGGAATATTTACTTTAATGAATAACTAAAGAAAATGAAGGGGAGCTCATTAGCGAGTAAAATGCATTCTTCAAACCCGATTTATATGTATATATATATATATATATATATATATATACTTCCTTCAATTTTGACTAACGTGCACTGCCGGAAAGGTGCACGTTAGCCCAACACCATTGGACCCCTCAAAATACCTTTGGTAAATACTAAAAATACACCTTACTTTATAAGTAGATGTCTCGGGTTGGAGCACTTAGTATAGAGTCGTATTTGGTAAGGTGGCTTTACTTTCATAGTGGGACTTCTGATGCGAATTCGAATTAGTCGGGCTCCAATGTGGGGTACCTATTTCCTGGCGCAAATCTGGATTGGTCAGGTTCTAACGTGGGTTACCAACTTTCTGATGTGAATCTAGATTAGTCGGGCTCCAATATGAGGCATCAGATACAACAACAACAACAACATACGCATTGTATTTTCACTTAGTGGATCGGGGAGGTAATGTGTACGCAGTCCATACCACTATCAGATACGTAGTGAAAAAAATTAAATGCCCAAATATCGTGGAGTGGTAAATACTCCATTTTGATCTAACGTCTCGAATCCGAACTCTGGATATGAAAGTCATATTTGCTCAGGAGGCTTTACTCCATAGTGGGTTTTACAACAACAATAACAACATATCCAATATATTTCCATACAATAATGTTTGCGAAGGACAGAGTATACACAGTCCGTAATATTAATCAGTCGGGCTCCAATTGGATTACCAACTTCTTGACACAAGTTCAAATTAGTCGAGCCCAATTCGAATATATGGAGCAGGAAAAAAAAGCCCAAACACATTTGGACCCCTATATATATATATATATATATATATATATATATATATATCTTTGGCGCGAATATGAAAATTCACATTTTCCATCACTCTTCACTGTTCATTAGAGTTCAATGGAAGACAACGCTGGAGAACGATCAAGATTCGTTGTAGGATTCATTGAGAACCGAGCCCAAGAGGTTCTCTCTCTTTCTCTCTATGCATTTGTGTATTTTTCAACTGTTAATATCAGAAATTTACACAATAAAACAGAGTTTATTTTGATAAGGATGCAATTTTGCGATGTTTAATGAGCGAATTAGATTTTTTTTGAATGATTTGGTGCTATTTTGTGATGTTTAACGAGCGAATTTGAAGTTAAAAGATTAAACAACTACTACAATGACAGCGGATCAACAAATTGAATGAACAACTCCTGCAATAATAATGGATGAACAAAGTGAAACGAGCTAATAGACAAGCAAGGAGAAATTTTCAAAAATAACTAGCAGGTTATCTAAAGAGTAAATGTTCCCAGTAGAACTCTTAGGCCAGTCGTCACCTTTCTAGAGTGTAAACATGGTTCAAGCAACAGATGCCATAAATGCATAGTTCAGAGCTAGGAAATTAATTAATGATTACCAGAACAAAGAGCGATGAGGGAAGATCTTTATTGACGTTGATTGCTACAATCATTACCCCGAAACACCTCTTCTTTGCTCAACACACTGGAAGAAAGGAAACAACAAGAGTATATGAATTGCTATTGAGATGAACTAAAAATATTCAATGGTTCATGTATAGAGATATACTATAAACATCCAGTTGACATATATACCTACGTTAATGGTAAACGATTTGTGGTACGTTAGTAATAATTTATGCTATCAACATTCTTGAGAAAATTATCAATTCCTATCTATACTAAGTCTCTTTTACAACATCTCAGAGCAAGTCTAATGAGTAAATTAGTTGGAATGCTTCAGCTTTTACAATATCAGTTCTGATAGTTAATACCACTGGATCATGTAATTGGTACTAGCAAATGACTACTCCTAATTGGTGTTCAAACTTCACAGAATTCGGGTGGATCAAAGCAATTGCAGCGAAGAATTGATCTGAAAAAACAAATATTAGGTAAAACTGACCGAAACCCTTGGCTTTTGCCAGCATGACAACGAGGAGTCCACTAAATGATCAAAGCATCGGTTGCTTCCACTTGTGACCTTCGTCAACTATAAAATATAAATACAAATACAAGCATGAATTATAAAATACAAATGCAATTATATTAATAAATACAAAAATATAAATGATAGCGTGAACATAAAATCCAATAAGTCACTATGGTATTTTTGTTATCAATCGTAACTTGTGCTCCACAGTCATATTTTTTAAAAATAAAAATGAAATAAAATTTAAAAAAGCGAAATAAAAGATTCAAAAAAGAAAAGAAAAAAAAAGAGGAGAAATACAAGCCATAAATAGAATAGAGAAAAGAGAAGAAAAGAAATGAAAAAAATAAAAATAGAAAAAAAGAAGGAGAAAAACAAAAATAAGAAGAAAAAATCTAAAAAGGAGGAAAATATGAAAAAGAAAAAAATGAGAAAAAATACAAGGAAATTAAAAAAATAATAATCAAAAAGTAAAAGAACATGAAAAAGAGATATAAGAAAAAAATGATGGTGAATATATATACAATGATCGGTTATGATGTATCTGTCATCTTCCATGACTTATACTCGACGTAATCATATTTTTCAGAAATATAAAAAAAATATAAAATATAAAATACAACTAAAACGAAAAAAATGAGAAAAATAAAAAAGAGGAAATTAAAAAGGAAAAAAACAAAAACAAAAATAAGTAAAAAATGGAAAAGAAAAAGAAGTAGAGGCTAGAGATAAAATTAAAAAAAATGAAAAAAAAAAGAGAGAGAATGAAATGTTATGAATTGTAATTTTAAAAGTTGACTAGAAAGACTCATTTTGTTGAAACCTAGACTATTTTTGTAAGCCCCCATTAATAAAATAAAATCTATATCTATAATCTATAATCTATAATCTATAATCTATAATCTATAATCTATCTCTATCTCTATTATATTAAAAGTGTGAAGGGCCTTATAAATCTTATTTGAACTCATTGCCATTCATTAAAAGTTTTCACTTTAGACAAGATCGTCTTTTTCGCCTTTTAAATTACAAAATTTAATCCAATTTTATTTAAAGGTAATTACGTAAATTCAAAAAAAAAACAAAAACAAATCAATAAAGTCCTATTCCTACCAATAAAGCCATGTTCGTATTCTATTTAACAAAGTCCTATTCTACTTAACAAGATCCTATTTTACTTACATTACAATACCTCCATATTCTATTTAACAAAGTCTTATTCTACTTAACAAAGTAAAACAACTTCATTTTTAATTAAATTAGGACAAAGAGCTCACTGCTTCTGTAAATATGTTCATAACATCCAGTTAATTTATCTCCTGTTGTCTCAGCTTTTGTTGTCAGATTTGTCTCAGCTTTTATCTCTTTTTAAAATTTTTAGATACAATTTCTTTCAGCCAATTTACCCTTTTTCTTATATTTTCTACTCCTATATTGTTGCCAATATTAATTATTAATTTAAACACAATATTAATTGTTATGTCAGCTTAAAAGTTGATTTGGTTACATTAATCCTTATGTCCTTAAGTTACTCATCTATTTTCGCATCCGTTCTTAATTTATCTAATTTGTGTTGCTGGTTGAGTCTATTTAATATTTTTTTTTCCCCTAACATTCTTCTCTTTTAGGTAAAGGTTAGTTTAATTGTATCCGCAAGAGTTCATAGATGAAATGGAGAAGATTTTCAGAGTGGTGCATGTGGATCAGGTGGAAGGTGTTGAGATAGCGGCATACCAGCTAAAGGATGTAGCGAACCAATGGTATAATGAGTGGGAAGAGGCAAAGGGTGACAGTGTTGAGCCCACAATGTGGGACAAGTTGGTGAAAGCTTTTCTTGACCGGTTCTTTCCTCTAGAGTTGAGGAAAGCCAAAGCGGAGGAGTTCATGAACCTTAAACAGGGTAAGATGAGTGTTCAAGAGTATACTTTAAAGTTTAATCAATTGGCCCGTTATGCTCCTGAGATGACGAGCAGTATGAGGGCCCGAATGAGGAAGTTTGCTTCCGGCCTTTCAGATGATCTGGTGCTTGAATGTCAAGGGGCGATGCTAAACAGGGAATTGGACTTTGCTAGGTTGATAATCCACATGCAACAGGTTGAGGAGAAGAAGAAAAAGATAGTCGAGTCCAGAGAGAACGACAGACAGACGAAGAGAGCCAGATCAGCGGATCAGAACCCCAGTCAGCAGCAGGGTGGTAATTTTTGCATATTCAGCTATTGAAAAATAAATGGTCTTAATAATTAATTAGTTTCATATCTATACACAACATTTTAATCATTCAGATAAACTACCAGTGTCATGTAAAAAAGAAAAAAAAAAGAACTACAATGTCTATTTAACTCAATAGGATTTTTAAGTACAAAATTTGTATGTTTTCTATACATACTGTAAATTAAGTTCAAGAATAAATTTTCAAGAAATAAAATGAAGTTCAACACCTTCAAACACAAGTTCTGCAACCATGTGCTCTATTCCCACTATTGACTATTGGGTTATGGAAAAACTTGTACCAAAAGTTTCTCTTGACTATACACCCAAACCTAATAATATCAATTGGAAGTGGTGGGGTGCATGGGTTGGGGTGGGTGGAGGGAAGGAAAAAATTTACAGTCATTTGGTAGGAGATATTAGAGAAAATAATACATATATTTGAACCCCTTGTTTGGTACTGTTTTCAATTTATGTACAACAAATAAGGGATCGTTTGATAGAGTGTATAAGATTAATGTTGAATATAGTGTATTAGTAATGCATATATTACTAATGTAAGTATTAATAATGCTGGTACGTATTAATTATGCAGACATTATTTCCTACGCAGTGTTTGGTTTGATGCATTAAAAATAATATATAGTCAAATAAATTTTATAAAAAGATGTTCTTTTTACCAAATTATCCTTCTATGTACATTCTCTTTTTAAGGTAAGCAAGTAGCTGCTATTGTTGTAGACACAAGACCCAAATCTTTTCAAGTTAGAAGTGAGCAACAATAGCTACTGTTTGTAGAAACGAAAATCCCAATTTTTACTTTTCTCTAAATCCCAAAAGCTTGGAAATGAAATCGACGGTATTTTGATTGGAATAAAGACGGAGAAAGGTGGCTTTATGAAGCTTGGGAATAAAGACGGTATTCTGATAGCATTCTAAAACAACCTCTATTTTTCATGGAAAGTAGTACAAGGAGGAGAGAACCAAGAAAGTAATACAACAAAAAATGGTAGGAAAAAGGAACTGGGAAGATATTTTGAGAGGTAAATTTGTCATTTAATAAATTAATGCATGTGTTAAAATGCTTTGTATAATTAATACATAGAAAATGATGGTATTATTAATACATAATTGAGAGTATACCGAATGCAAGCATTAATTATGCATAGACCAAAAGACTGAAACAAACAAGATATTAACAGTGCACAAGATAATGCATACGCTATTTTCGTTAACACATTCTACCAAACAATCCCTAATTGTATTAATTATACACCATATACCATTTTATTTTTATATATGGTAAATCATAAAATTAACAATACGGGGTACTATTTCTATTCCATTACAACTTATTTGGTATTATTTTTATTCTTATACACCCTACTCATTTAATACAACTAGTTTAGCGCACGTGTATCAAATATATATTAATAAAAGTAATGATAGTATATGCTTTGATATCTAAATTAATGAATTATAGTAAAATATACAAACGACAACAACATACCCAATGTAATCCAACACTTGCACACTTGTGACAAAGTGATTTTTTTCATAAGAATATGTAATAAACACTCTTGATAACCTAATATAGTACCAATGTGAGTGAGAATAAAATTTAGAAAAAGTATGTCTTCAGATCTGCTTGTTATAGGCCTGGAGTATCAATCACACCCACCACATGAATCTTCCTTCACTTGCACAAGAATATTGAAGAATTATTTAATAATGACTTATTTAGATTGCATAAATATTGTATCTATCTCAAATTTCTCTGTTGATATTGAATAAAATATTTAAAATCAGTTGACCAAATCCAATATAGACTGACCTCACACCTACACTTTGTGTCGACACGACACGAACGGTGCACCAAAAAGTGAAAATTCCTAGAAACCTAGATTATAATTTGGCGAGAAGAAATCAGCCTTTTTGCTTTACATACATCATGCATTCATCACACGAGCATAAAATGAAAAGCATTTCAACTCACATTGAAAATCAGAAAAAGGGTGAGAGGGGCGATGCATAAGAATCAATCATACTGAAATATTTTATCAATTGTAATTAATTGCAGAATTTATAACTTGATGAAATTAAATGGTGCATAACGCAAAAAAAAGTTACCTGCTTGTTTTGTGTGATCTGTCAATTTCAAAATCGAGTCCGTGAAGCTGTAAGGGCAACAAAAACATACTTTCAGTCTCAATATTGAAATCTCAAGTATTGTTCCTTGATAAAAACAAAGCCAAAAATAATATACATTAGATGCAAAAGAACGTTCTTTTTTTGGAGAATGGTAAGATATGAAACAAGGAACCACAAATTTTAAGATTTTTGAGAAGATAAATGTTTCTATCTTCAAATCAAATATTAACAACTTCATTTTACCTTTTAAATGCTAAGAATAATTTGCAAACAAGAGTGATATGTGATCTCTCTCTTTTGTTAGTGTTCTTACTTGTAATTGGTACTAACTATGTTTTCTATGACTAATGGGAATACAAGGATGATCAGAGTATACCAACATAGTGCTTTAGCTAAAGTTTTTTAATTATAAAAGCAAAACTGTCTTCTTTCCTCTTTTCAAAAAGTAAGTGAATAATTGAAGAGACAAAGGAAAGTATCTTTAGCTTTATGTCTATTTATTACTCTTGCTTTATGCACTTGTCAAAGCTCCTGCTTATTTGGGCCTAAATGAATACTTTTTAGAATTGTGAAGAACTCGAATCTATTTGTTTTTGCTTTCATTAAAATTTCAATAATTTTTCCTTAATTGAAAGGGAATAATAGATGTAAATTTTGTAGGATTTTCATCGGATTTTATATTTTCTAAATGAACCTTTTAATTTTTATCGGACTTGAATGTTATTTTAATGAAGGCAAACTTTAATGAATTATTTTTTATTTTTTTAAAGAAAAAATACATGTATTTGTGATGGTGGTATATTAAGTTTTTTTTTTTTAAACATCTAAAGTCTCTGTGTATATTTTTAATTAGGTAGTAGCATTTGGTTGGAGTACTAGTCGACGTAGGAGCAATTTTCACCCTTATGGTTTGCATGATTGAAGTATTTTTTTTGTTGTATAGTTAAGGGCCAATTGTACATTGGCAAAGTTAATATATAAAATGTACGTGTATCTTTTTAATTAGGTGACAACATTTGGTTGGAGTACTAGCCCACATAGGAGCGATCGAGTTTCACGCATATGTGTTGCAAGATTGAAGGATTTTTTAATTAAGCTTTTGTATAGTTAAAGTGCCTAGTACACTGACAAAGTTAAAAGGTCAAAGTTATAATTTGATGTCAAGTTAAAGGTCTTGTTTATGTATAATGCCTTTTTTTTTTCTGAAAAATTGTGGTGAAGGTGGATGAACTGTAAAGACATGTTTAGAAGGCATTCAATTGTAACACGTAGAGTACTAGTGTGTTTGCTTCTTATGATATATTATGTGTTCTTCTGTAATCAAGCATCCTCATTTTTACTCTTTCTGCAATTTCTTGTTAGTTTGTTTTGCTAACATGGAGAATAGGTATTTTTGACATCTATTTGATTTTTCTTTTCTTGATTTGAAAGGATAAAAAACAGTTGTTGTTGTCAGTTCGTCAATTGGGATAGAGTTGTACATGGACCTAAATAGGCACCTTGAACATAGAAAAAAAATGTCCAAGGGTTTTCGAGGGTTTAGGCTTGTTGCTGTTTATTGATACACAAACCATATTATTGTAGTTTGGGAAAAGACTCAAATACGTCATCGAACTATCAGAAATGACTCATTTATGCCATCCATTAAAAGTTTGGCTCGTTTATGCCACTGCCGTTACAAAACAGGTTCATCCATGTCATTACTTGCTAACGTTGGTTTTTTAAAAACAGTTTTGTCACGTGTCGTCTTACTAGAGGTCCACATCAATAATAAAATTATGGAATAAAGGCTCAAATATGTCATCGGACTAAAAAGAATGGTTCATTTATACCATCCATTAAAAGTATAGCTCGTTTATGCCATCGCCGTTGTAAAACAGGTCCAGTATTTGTTAAGGCGATTTTTCAAAAGGCATAAAACATAGGACCTTTAACTTGACAACAAATTATAACTATGACTTTTAACTTTGTCAGTATACAAGTGGGTCCTTTAACTCTACAAAAGTTCAACAAAAAAACACTTCAATCTTGCAACACATATGCGTGAAACTCAATTGCTCCAACATGGGCTAGTACTCCAATTAAATGTTGCCACCTAATTAAAAAGATACACGTAATTTTAGGTATTAACTTTGTCAGTGTACAAGTAGGCCTTTTGACTATACAAAAGTTGAAAAAAAAAATACTTCAATCTTGTACGTGGACTAGTACTCCAACCAAATGTTGCCACCTAATTAAAACGATACACATAGATTTTAGATATTAAAAAACAAAACTTAATATACGACCATCACAGATACATGTACTTTTTAGATTTTTTCTTTAAGAAAAATAAAAATAATTCATTAAAGGCTGCCTTCATTAAAATAACATTTAAGTTGGACGAAAATTGAAATGTCATTTAGAAGAAGATGTGAAATCCGATGAAAACCCTATAAAATTTCCATCTCTTATTCCCTTTCAATTAAGAAAAAAATATTGAAATTATCCATTGAAGCTTCACAAAATAGAAGTCGTTTAATATGAAATCTGCACAATTCCTTTACAACTTTTAGCTCTTCGGATGTACATGAAGCATACACCATCGTCTTAAGGAGAAACAGAAGAGCACTAGATAAGTGATCGTACATTTCCTAATTGGGTTACATTTTCTAATTTTTTTTTAGAGTTGTTGGAGAAAATAAAAAGAAAATAAAGTGGAAATTTGATTTGTAAAAAGGTGATGGATATATATATAGAGAGAGAGAGGGGGAGGGAGAGAGCGCTCCAATTTTTACTCCCACACGCGTCATTTTGAGTGTAATCACTCATTTTGCCAGGTAGGATTAAGGTATTTTTTTTATTCAGCTTTTGTATAGTTAAAGGGTCTACTTGTGCACGAGCAAAGTTAAAGGTCATAGTTATAATTTGATGTCAAGTTAAAGGTCATGTTTATGTATTATGCCAGAAAAAAAGGTGATATGAAAACTCTTGAAGAAATTGATTCACTGTTGGTGTTTTTCCCGACTTTCTTACCACAATTGAGTTTTCCTTTAGGTACCATAATTATATTTCTCTTAGGAAAAGGAAAACCCGAAATTCTCCATATTTGGCTAATCTTTATACCTTAGACTCTATAAATAGACCTTTCTTCTAGTTTTGTAGCATCCACAAAGGAGTTCTGGGGTTTGAGAGTTTTGTTTGGGGGAGACTTTGTGAGACACAAGTGTTGTGGTATCACTTGTGTGAACCTCTTTTTAGTCTGAGTGAATGGTGTGGGTTGTCTTCTTGACAGTTTGTATTCTCTTTTATATAGTGGATTGCTCGTTTCGTTTTGTAAATATAGGTCAATTGATCGAACCACGTTAAATTAATGTGTCTCTTTTGGTTATCTTCTTATGTGGAGTTTGTACTCTGTTTTATATAGTGAATTGCTCATCTACTTTTGTGGATATAAGTCGATTGATCGAACCACGTTAAATTATTGTGTCTCTTTTGGTGTATTTCTCATTTATCTTCTTATGTGGCGTCTTCCAAGGTTTGCTTTGCTAGCTTCCGCATAACACTTGATTATTTCGGTCCAACATTCACCAATAGTAGAGGCTAATATTGTCCTGGAGATTCTCAGATCAACAATTAAAACGGCAAAGCAAAAAAATATTAAGTGCAAGAAACATACACAATCCAAACCTGACAGCATCGATATGGAAATGACATTACAAATAAACATCCAATGATATAATAAAACATAACTGTCCTGAAAAAGGTACAATACACCATTGTTTTATTGACAACAGTTAGCAACAATATGTTTATTTGCTAAAACTACAAAATACAGACTAAGAAACAGCAAGAAAGTTCTTGGTCTCCAAGTATTAGATGTCATGGATGATTTCATATAAAGTTTCCAACCACAAAATCAAACTTTGGCTCCAAGTAAAAATCTTGCAAGAGATTTCAAAGATTTGACCAAAATGTATGGCCACATAACAATATATTTATAAACCATAATGTACAACATGTTTTATGTGTTACATCAAACAACTTTTATTCCCATGTAATTTTGGGTTCCATAGAACTGTATGTTCCATGTGCAGCAATGCATACTTCATCTCATGGAAGGCAACGTAGGCAGATGTGTCGTGAAAAAGAACCTGTGTTTGGAAATCTTCATCTCATGCATTTTTTATTTGCGTAGTTGCTAACGATTCATGTTCTTCCTTGTGATTCCAAGAATTGACAGACTTTAAGACAACGAAGACAAGATTGAACAACTCCTACAATGACAAACAAAGAAGAAATTCTCAAAATTAACTGTCACGATATCTAGACATTGCACGGCAATAGACGCGTTAAGTAAGACTGAGTCATATTTTGAACAGGTTATATGCATCCGCTTAAACTAGAAGAATTAATAAGAGATGACGTTTTCTAGGAAGTAAAATAAACTACTATCACCACATATATAAGCATCTTGGTAACTGAAACATGAGTAAATCTTTTTTTGTTATCTGACCTTGAATTCATTCCGAAAAGGATACACTTCATTGCCTTTCCCCTGGCTTTGATGTTCAAATCAACGCAAGATTAAATACCATTGAAAGCTTCAGCAGATTTTCCATATCATTTTGAAAAGAGACGTTCAAAACTTTTCCCTTCCAAGATAATTTTGAACACTTCGTCCAAATCCTAACAATGAAAACGTAAAATAATTATAATAACCATAATGTACAATAAGTCTCTTGTGTGTTACATTAAACAACATTTTTTCTATGTACCTATTAGTTAGAGTTGTATGTTCCAATTGCAGCAAGTCATGCTTCATCTCAAGTAAGCTAAAATAGACAGCTATTACCGCCATTGTCTTTATGTTCAATCTCTAATCCACAAATGCCATGTTGTTGAAACGTCGAAGATCAGCGAATAAAGCTACTTAACGAAAAAAGAACTGTGTTTGAAAATCTTCTTTTGTTTTTTTTTTTTGCTTTCCAAGCTTGACGCAGTTTTCTTACAAGGAACAGACAAAATATACCTCATTATGCAATAGAGATTTTATTTTCCCCAGAATTCATGATCTTCCAAATGATTGCGCAAATTGATTGAACAACTCATGAATGATAACAACGAACTGAAACTACCTAATAAACAAGCAAGGAGAATTTTTTTAAAATAACTGGCAGGTGATCCGAAGTGTAAGTGATGTTCCTAGTAGCATGAACTTCATCCTTAGATGAGTTTACCAAAGATCCTTTTAGATGGGAGCAAAGAAATTTTAGGTTAGTCCTCACAAGTCTCACGTGTGAACATGGTTCAAGCAAAGGACGTCATACATACATAATTCAGAGACAGAGAAATTAATGATTGCCAGAATGTAGAGGGATGAAGGAAGACCTTTATCGACACTGATTGGATACAATCATTTACCCGGAACACCTCTTCCTTGCTCAAGGAAACTTCAAGAATACAAGAATTGCTATTGCTATGAAACTTCAAGCAAAGACACGAAAGTAGAACAACGAAAAAGTTTAGCATTACATGAATGGTGAAAAGGACAGTCTTTTGCAACGGTTTAGGCAAAGCTACACTCACATTCATGAAATAGCTGCCAATTCCTAACGAAGGAAGTTTACTTTCCTTTCACCAACTGAGCTAAGAACATATTGTTACCAAAATCCTGATCAAGAAAAAAAAAGAGATTTAAAACTCGATGATAGTTGGGGCCAGGTAATTCATTTTTCTGATGCTTTTAGATGCTGAATTATCTGGAAACAACCTTGCGTATTTTTGATATATAGGAACCAGAATTTTCTTCCACATGTACCTTGGATATTCTATTAGACTTTAGAGACTCTGCATTTCCGGAGGATGATAAGATTCTAGACGTTATCAAAGCACAAGGGGGAACATGAGCAGCTCTAAACCGCATCCTCCTTGCTCAAGTAACTGGAGAAGGGGAAGAAACAAGGATTATTTGATGAAACTTCAAGTAATGCATAGGCAGGCGTATTCACAGTGGTACGTCTATTTCATCTCTAGCTTTTTCAAATAAGAAATGACTCGTATTTCAAAAGACTTATACATCAAGGACTGACATATCAAACTATTGTGTATGATAAAAAGCTACTGGGTAAAAAGAAAAACTTACATCTGTGGGAGCTTCTTTTTTATTAATCATCACAGGCATTCTGATTCGTGGTCAAATATCGTAACACCGATATATATTTCAGGAATATGAGCAATTTCTGGCCAGTACTCCCCCTTGTCAAATTCTAGGAGTGGTTTGAGCAATGGGCAGCTGCAAATAGATATTTTAGAGAGGGAAGATGCGATCCATTTTATTGGAAGGGATTGGAGGTTAGGGAAATCCCTGATGGTCAGCTCAGAGAAGAGGGAAGCCCTGATTCAGGAAGTGATTGGAGTTGATGGCAGCTGCTGATCTCTAGACTTTGAAGCGAAGTGAGGTGCCGAAGACCTTTAGTCGGTAGTGAATGGAGATCATTATGGAGATATAAATGTAGCTTAGAAAGAGAGGAGGGAAGCCCTTGTTCCAGCAGTGACTGAATTTGAGGTAATTTACGAGTATCTAGATATTCAAGTGAGGTGAGGCTTTTGAGAAGTTGGCTGCTTAATGTTTTCAGATTGTCTATGGTAAGACTTTGAATAGAGCAAGGCAACTCCCAATTCGCACCACCAACAATCTCTTCGTCACTGCCATCGTGGTAGATGTCCAACACTCAGAGAGAGGGGAGTCTCTGCAGACACCACCCCTTTCGTCCGTTCACCAGTTTCTTGCAACTTTCGATCACAAGGAGTTGTAAATTGAAGGGCAATCCTCCATCAGGAAAGGACTCTATTTCTGGACAATCAGACAGTCGCAGTTCCTCAAGAGATGGAAGGAGTTCCTGCATACCTTCTGGCGGCCGCTTCAGCTTTTTGCATTCCGAAATAATCAATGTCGTCATCTGGGTCCCACATGCCACCGAAAGTATTTCAAGATTCTCACAACAACGAATATCGAGTCTTTCAGTCCCATTAGGAATCAAAAACCTAGTAAGGTTTTGGCAACTCCATATCGACAAAGTGCGTGCTCTTGGGACCGACTCAGCTGATGATATAGAATCAGATTCATGCAGATCCAATTTCAATTTCCGGCAACGACATATCGTGATATGCTTCAAGGTACTCGGTAGAGTTCTAGTAGGCAAGGAGGTAAGAGAGTTGCAATCACTAATATATAATTCCTCAATCTGCTTCATTAACTCAAGTTGGGAGGTAAACAGTTCAGCTTCATCAAAAATAACTCCAACCTTAGGAGAATCATCAACTTCAAACCATTTTAGACTTGAAAGTTGGATGGGTGTCTCCAAATTGAGTTCAGGACATCTTGAAAATCTCAGTTCTGTCAGAGAACAAAGATTTTCAGGCAGCTTTCCCTTCAACTTCGGACAATTTTCAATTGAAAGGTTCCGAAGTGCAGGAAACTCTCCATTCCCTAGAACGTGCCATTGCTTCAACTCAGGCATCTTTGCAAATTCAAGCTTCTCAAGAGAGTTAAAAGGCTTTTCGGAGGACGGACTACCATAGAATTCTTCCGTCACCTCTGTTATTCGATGCATCTTTCTAATGGAAAGCATTTTCAAACAAGGAAGTTGTCCTAGTGCTGGCAAGGAAAAACAGTGCTTGCAGCTGCTAAGAGACAATCGTACTAGCAGCTTAAGAAACGAAGGATCAGCTAGCCAATTTGGAAATTGTGTCCCTCTATATCCGGAGATTTGGAGTTCTTTTATATTTGAGTATGGGCGTAGCTCATCAAGTATGTCTCTTTCAGTTTGTGAATTGTCGACAATACTTCTACTCCACTTCAAAGATAACTTCTCAACATGTTCCTTTTCCCTCATCTTTGCCTTCAGAGCTTCCCTATTATCAACCACATTTTGCAACTCTAGAATTGATAGAGATCCATACAAGTTATGCAGTTGACCCAAATCTTCCATTCTCAAACCACCTAGAAGAAACTTGGCTCCCACTAACACTAGGAGGCTTTTCAACTTGCTCAGATGTAGCGGCACCTTCAAGTGAAAAGTGTTGCTTATGTCAAGGTGCCGCAAGGTGACTAGCTTTTCCATCTGCAGCGGTAACTCCTCCAGATATCTACAAGATGACAGGAGAAGTGTCGCCAAGTTATACAATGCACAGATAGAATCGGGCAACTTTATAATCTCTGTCCAAGAAAGGTCCAAAAATCTCAAGAGCTTTAATTTGATAAACAAAGCATCTGGCAACTCCTTAATCCAGTAATGAGACAATGATAATGCCCTCAAGGATATTAGACTTGGCAGTAAGTTATGCAGCACCCTCTTGCTTAGAAAAGGGCTGTAAAGGTCCTGGATATGGATTGGAAGCAATGTCCTCAGCTGCTCTGACTTAGAGAGCGGATTCAATTTCTCTAAGCCACCACCTTTCCCCATTGCATACGACATATGCCGACTTTGTTCCAACATATGAGATCCTTGGCATTCTTCCAACCTGACACAAAGTTTTGAAGATGCAATTTGGGCCAAATCATTGACAAGATCATGCATTAAGAATTTCCCTCCATCTCTTTCTGATGACTCTGGGACCCTTTCGAACAACGAACTTGATCTCAACTCGTTAAAGTATTGGTTGCCAAAACCTTTAATTCTTTCATCAGCCCGTTGTTCTACAAGACCATTAGCAATCCACAGATGAATAACTTGTTCTTTCCTAAATGCATAATCTTTAGGAAATATTGCACAATAGGAATAACATGGCTTTAAATCTGGGGGAAGTTCATTGTAGCTCAACATCAACGCTGGTAATATGTCATTTTTTGACAGTTCCCATGTCTCACTTCTCAAAATACATCTCCACCCTTCAACCTCTGATTTGGAGCGTAACATACCAGCGAGCGTCTTCAGAGCTAAGGGCAGTCCTTTGCACTTAGCTACAATTTGTTTTCCGACCTCTTCAAGTTCCGGATGTTCCATAGGGTCCATGTTTTCAAATGCATGTCTTTTAAATAAAGACCAAGAGTCATCAATTGACAAGGTGTCCATACTAATTTGCTCAGTTCGCATCATCAAGGAAACACTCTCTTTACGTGTCGTCACAATGATCTTACTTCAAATACCTCCTTGAACAAAAACATTCCACAAGTCATTCCACTCGTTATAGTTTTCATTCCACATATCATCCAGAACAGTAAGAAACCTCTTCCCCTTTAAGCTTTCCTTCAATTTGACTTGCAGCTGATTAAGATTGTCATCAACCTGCAATGAGCCAATTTCTTGAAGTAACCCTTTTGTTATTCTGAAAGTATCATATGGCTCAGACACACAAAACCAAGCTGCTAAATTAAAATGGCTTTGCACCTTCTCATCATTGTAAGCAGCTTTAGCAAGTGTTGTCTTGACCACGCCCCCCATTCCAACAATAGGGACAACAGCCGGACTTTTTTCACTTGCATCCTTGGACAATAAACGGTCAATCAATTCCTCTATTTCATTCTGCCAACCAAAGACATCAGATTCATCAACCAAAGAAGTTGAATGTCTTCTAGTTTCTTGTTTAGTCAAAGCAAAATGCTCCTTTAAGCCAAGGAGACCAATTTGCTTTTGCAGATCCTCCAATGTTTCAATGGTGTCTTCCAACTTCTCCTTTACGTTAAGAAAATAATCATCACTCAAGCTCAGGTTGAGGTAACTTACTTGCTGGTTGCTTGTTTCTGCAAGATTTCGAAGTTGACCTTCCACCTTAAGCCTCAAAGCCTCATAATTGACTTCTTCCATTAAGTTTTCGGCGCCGTCCACAGCATCTCGAAGTTCATTAAGCCACTGGCTCACGTGTGGATTTGATGCCGGCTTACTCTCTGCGTCACTTAACACAGCCTGAAGGCCAACCAAAGTCATTTTCAGCTTCTTTAAGAGTCGAACATTCAAAGCTGAGGAGAGAAATGCACCACCAACTGCTAAGCCAATCTCCATTTCTGAAATCTACAAAGCAAAACAAGGAGCCACAAAAATGATTTTAAGAATTTTAAGATAAATGTTTCCATCTTCAAATCAAATATTAACACCTACTATATTTTACCTGTTGAATGCTAAGAGTAATTTGCAAACAAGGATGATCAGTGAGTTCTCCCCCTCTCTCTTTTGCTCGTGTTCTTGCTTGTAATTGGTACAAAACTATGTTTGCTACTATTAACTACAATCTACTATTGACTTTTCATAAGACAAAGACTTCATAATAGAGTGTTTTTTTTGACAATTCATCACTTTCTTAATTGAATAATTGAGGCAAGTGAGGAAGGGTATATGAAAGGGGTGTGTGTGGTAGCAGAAACTCTTCAAGAATAATCAACAAAATAAATCTGTTCCAATTTAAGTGTCTTACTTTCGTTTTGTGGTTTGTTTTAAGAAGAATGTTTCTTTCTATATTTAGTTCATTTTTCAACTCCAATATTCTACATGAAAAACTTAAGACCGCAAGATTTAAAAGACTATACACATCTTTAATTTAAGATCATAAAATTCAAATGTCTCCTTTTATTTTTTAAGCGTCACATCCTAATTGTAACAAATACAGGATTACTGGGTTATTGAAAAGTAGTTAAAAGGACTAGAGTAAGGGGACACAGAAGACCAAGACAACACAAGTTGTGCCATAAGTAATTGATAATTGATGCAGTTCATTTGTCACCAATCAACCTATTGCTTGCTAGTTGCTATATTTTCTTCACTGTTTACCTTTGCTTTGTACCTGAATTTACTACACTTAAGTCGAGGGTTTTTCTGAAACAGCCTCTCTACCTTGCCGAGGCAGTGATAAGATTTGCGTATACTTTACCTTCTCCAGACCTCGCTTGTGGAATTTCACTATGTATTATATGTGTTTGTTGTTGTTGGTTTGTTGTATTGAAAGAATAAGGTGTATTAAAATAAGAGCAATGTATAAAAGTAAGTACTTAATAAGATGTATAATACAACAAATACTTGTATTATTTCTCTTATAGGTTGATTGGTGACAAATGAACTGTATCAATTACTTTTGGCACAACTTGTGCAGGCTTGGTCTTCTATGGGCTGTGTAGACTGTAGTCCTTTCCACTACTTTTCAATAACCCAATAGTCAATATAGATGGCTGCAGAAACGATATATTCCCTCCGTTTCAATTTTAGTTTGATTGGGCACGATGTTTAAAAAATAAAAAGAGATTTTTGAATTTTATGATCTTAAATTAAAGATGTGCATAGTCTTTAAAATATTGCGATCTTAACTTTTTCACGTAGAATGTTGAAATTGAAAAACGAACTAAATATATAAAGAAACATTCTTTTTAAAACAAACCACAAAACGAAAGTAAGACACTTAAATTGGAACAAATCTCAAACTTGTATTAATGGTGACATTTTTGTTCTTGAGGATGAGAATGAGTTCCATAAAATTGGACTAGTTCCAATCACCATTTCCTCTGAGATACTACCATGCCCGTGACTAGCAGCTGTTGAAATATTGAAATGGAGGTAGCAACAACTACAAACCATAGCAGAAAAAAAGCTGAAAAGAAGGGGTAAATTTATCATTTAACAAGTTAATGCATGTGTATAGTCTTTTTATTACTAATATATGAAATATGGTGTTTATTATTAATACATACCTCAATACATAATAGATTGTATAATAGGTTAAAAAAATGTACCAAACAAGGTACTTGTAATACACATTTACTAATGCTTGCATTATTTTTTTCAATACACTCTACCAAACGACCCCCAATAATGTTACTTGGGCCTACCATATCATGAATATGTGAAGAAAATTTTTTCCATCCCTACAATCATGATGCCCACCCCCCTTTTCCCATTGATTTTTATTAGGTTTGGGTGTGTAGTTAAGAGGGGTAGGTTGCACTGGTGACAATTGAGAAGGACCAATTACTTTTGGCACAACTTGTGCTGTCTTGGCCCCATGTTGTAATCCTTCCACCATGAATGCTATAGTTGTTTCATAACTTGTTGGATGGTAGCTGCTAACATAAACTCTGCAACAGTAAATGGTACTCATAGGAGTGCGGAACTGAAAGGGTAAATTTTTGAAATAAAAATGTTAAAGGGAACAATGAATATTGGAAAAAATCAAATGGGACAAAATGCCCTTAGCCAGCAATTTAGAAGTCGCTGGTGGGCCAATGACATGTAAGTGGTTGTGGTTCAACGACTCCAGCTGCTTTCGTTAATTTTTTTATTTATTCTCAGTCTTTCTCTATATAATTTTCTTCGCCGTGTTTGAGTCAAGTTATTTATATCATTTGATCAAACTCATTGTCGATGGGTTCTTGAATAATAGGACAACGTTTAATTGACACATACATATCAACACTCGTTAAGTTAATGTGATTATCAAAAATCACATTGTAAATCCATTGGATGAAAAAGACATTGGATATCGTCCGGTAATAACCATCACATCTTTCGAAATTTGTATAGAGAAATGCTGGGAATAAATAGTCACTGGCCCACCAGCGTCTTCTAAATTGCTGAGACAAGAGTGTTTTGTCCCATTTGATTTTTACCAACATTTGTTGTCCCCTTCGATATTTTTACTGTAAATATTAGCCCTTTCATCTCCGAACTCGTACTCATAGCATGTTTGATTTAGCAACAGAACACACTGGGAGCTGCTGTACATAATACAAAGACTTATTAGGATGACAGATTGTTGCTGAAAGAAGTGGTAATGATGCCTCAACTTGAACTAAGCCATATGAATGTTGAACTTATACAAGTTTGATGTTTTATATCTGTGGTGAATGGTTTAGCTTTCTAATTTTAAAAGGTAGACATTTAGCATTAACCTTAGCATTTCAAGTCTCCAAGTGGGGCCCTAGAGAATCACGCTCCTGTGTCATAAGACTTGTAGATCGGTACTTGTGTATCCTTCCAACTTCGAGTGTCTCCTTGATTCATCTAACTAAACTATTCGAGTGTCTTCTTGTTTTTGTGCACACACATCTAACCAACTAATACACGACTTTTGTTACTGCGATGAGAGAATGGAGGGAAAGGCCCTTTTTCTGTCTCTTCAATTATACACTCTTTACCAACAAGCAAGTTTGTGCACAAACACAATTCTCTCTTTGCCAACTAAACCTGATGAGAAGGGTGCACGGGCTTCATGAATTCAATAGACGGTCTATTCTTGCATTTCCATGGCTCGAACACATGGCAACAACATTACTAGCTAATCCAAGACTCCCCTTCAATGTTACCAATCAAAAAGAAAAAGAAAAAAAAAACAGTAGAATTTTGTGAACAGAAAAGATGTACTGTCTACTCAAAACTGAATTTATGCTATTATCACATTTGGCTGCATAGCCATTTACATAATTTGATGTTAATATCCTCATCTTTATCAACTTTTGGGTATAGCCTCCAATTTCTGTAGTGTACTCTCAGTCTCATCCTTGTCAACTTCATGAAGACGAGACGAACATTTTCGGTTATTTCTCTTGAGGTTCAAGGCTACAAAATGAGGCTCAGGAACCAGGTAGAATCATTCTCCCATAGAAACTACTATTAACACATGTTACATTTGATTTTCCATCTAAAGAAGAAAGAATCATATAACCTCTTTAATTGACTCCTGCTGCTATATACCATCTGTTTTGAGTAAATTACATTTTTGGCAAGAATCATATCAAGGTTATGTACAATCATCTTCACAAGGGACCCAACTTTTTGAGGCTTCCCAGCATTTTCGTCATGGTATCGAGACTGTTAACTGGCATTCTTCCTTGTATACCAAGTGATGAAGCAAGACAGCAACAATGAAGTCTTATTTTTTCTGGAAAGTTATCAATAACAAAAATGCTACGCAGCGACTGGCAGCACCGAGAAGGTTGAGTTTTAGTAAGCAAGGGTACCAATGATCAAGCGCGTAGTCTTTTATCCTTCGTACACCACATCTTGTGATCAGCCACACCCCAGAGTACCTAAACGTCAAGAAAATGAAAATGAAGAGGAAAAAAAAAAGAATATATCAACATGTGACTTCTTAAATCCCAAAATATGAGGTGCATCTGATATTCAACAGCTGATCATGGCTAATGATTACGTAGTACGTGGTTTCAAGTTTTGCTTTTCATCACCAGTAGTATTAGTATTATTATTTCCGTATTTCTCATTCCTACTTTTCTATTACTACTTGCTGTCTCGTATGCTTCGGTTTTCTTACTATCTTGCTGTTGTTACTGCTTATGTTTCCCTAAATGCTGTGATTATGCTTTCCTTGAGCTTCTATTGGAGACAACCTTACCTGCACCCAAAGTAGGGTAAGGTCGTGTACACTCTACTGTCTCCATAACCCCACTTGTGGGATTACACTGGGTATTGCTATTGTTGTTGTCGTTTTAAATTTCAGCAAGTATTTGTTAGCAAGTTTAACCATAATGCAAGAAGAATTTAGACACAATGGAGAAGGATTCACCAGACCTTCTAGCATTTGCAATTATAAATGCTTCCAAGGCCCACTTTGAATAGATATAATCTCATACTATCGCAGTGAACACACTGTCCTTGCTTGCTACAAGGGTCAAGACAACTGGTAGCAACACCGGCCACTAAAAACAGATCAGTTTGTTAGTAGAGAATTGCGGCAATAGAGGATAACGGTTGGAGTTGATACGTATTGTATGACCAAGAGCTTGAACCCGTGAGCTCTTGGTCACATGGCAGCAACTTTACCATTACTGCAAGGCTCCCCTTTAACTCATTATCGGTACTAACATTTACGAATTGTTAGCATTAAGAAAGAAGCGGAATTACAAGTGATAACATAGAGATGAACTGCATGATTTTAAAATCGGGAACTTTTTCTCCTAAATTTGCAAACATAGCTAATCAATTGTCTTTAAGTCATCAGTCCTCTTAAAGATAAAAAGCCTGAAGGGTTTTGAACTTACGAACTGCAATGATGGTGTAAAGGTACCCCATAAATCCAAATGATTCATCACTCACGTCACCAAGTGTTCCCAAACAGATTCCAGCAAGTAACAGAATAAGACAATCAACTGCTTGTAGCCTGGCTTCTCGCAATCGCTGCTTCCCGACTCTGACAATGTGAAGTATCATAGATATCAACCATCAAAACAAATGCAAATGCAAAAACATTTGTATATCAACTAAAAATTTCACATGAATACTCCCCCCTAAGTGTCCATAGAAGCTTCTCAGTTGGTCATGCTATGTGCGGGGTCTGGGGAAGGGCTGGACTATAAGGGTTTGTTTTATGCAGCCTCACCTTAAATTTCTGCAAGGGGCTGTTTCCACGGCTTGAACTCATGACCTCCTGGTCACACGGAAGCAACTTTACCAGTTACTCCAAGGCTTCCTGTAACACCCCGACGTCTTCTTAGCTAAATTTCATCCATGGAAAGTCTAGGCATTAGCTTCTAGAATGATCTAAATTAATTTTCATGTGGAAATTCTATATTTCAACCATTTATTACGTAGATGACTGAATTAGCTTTCCAACGATATAAGATTTGTCCAAAACGGACCCTCGGTGAAGAAGTTATGAATAATTTATAGTTCCAGTCGTAAACATCGTCATTTTGGTGTCTAGCGCATCGTGGAGAGGGTCAAATTGACAATCGTCAAATTTCAGTGGGGCTCCGCGATGGTGGCACATCGCGGAGGCACCCAATTTCCCACTCGTCAAATTTCAGTTGACCGCCGCGATTGTGGCGCATCGCGGTGGCACCCGAAATCGGGTTTTTAAGTTCAAATTTTCAGTTCCGTTTAGGAGTCATTAAGGGTAATTTTGACTTTTTTCCTAACCTTTAAAACCGTCCAAACAAAGGATCTAGGGTATGTTTGAGCAACTTAACCCTATTTTCATCAAAATCATCAAGAATCTCTCTAGGATTTTAAAATAAAAACCCAAGTAGTTCAAGATTCAACCGTAGGTTTTCGAAGTTGATCTCATATTTGGAATCCTCAGGTCGTAGGCTTCAATAAGCACCTATTGTCTTCCTAATTCGAGGTACGCGGGGTTTTCCTAAAAATCTCATGGGTATAGAAATCATGTTTTGAGAAAAGGGTTTTAGAATTTATGAATATAATCATGTTTTAGAAGTTTTGACGGTATTATTTTGGTCTTTAGACCTTCCCCAAATTGTTTGGAAAATTATATATACATATGTATGAATGTGTTTAAGGATGAATATTCAATTGAGAGCATGACTTATGACGAACCCCTCTCTTGTTATGATCTTTCTCATCTTTCATATGATATGAATTGTTCTAAATTGCATCTTGAAAAACATGTTATGAAATGTCTTGAATGATGTTATATTTGAATTATGATTTTGATTTCAAAAGAGAGAGGGTTTTTTATGTTGATAAATGTTGAAAATATTCATATAATGAAAGAGTTCATGGTTTTGCCAAAAGTATATGACCACCACAGGTTTGAAGTATTCTTACATAGTATTGACTTGTATTTTCGAAACATGAAATCTTTTATGTTGTTTGCATGTTTGGGTGGTCTGAACTGTGTTTTCATGAAAGAATTATACACGATGCATTATGTCTCAAAAATAGAACTTGCAAGTCTTGGTGTGACGACACCAACTTAAAAAATGCCATGATAAATTCAGAACAAAATAGAATGCATGTTTGAAATCAAATTTATAGATTTTGTGATTAGAATGTTGCATGATTAGAAATGGTTAAAAATTGGGCAGAAAGAGATGTTAGGTGGTTCCCCGAAGAAGGCATGAGTCCAGATACTCATTGTCTGAAATCGTGATTTGCCGATCTAGATATATCTTATATTACGCTGGCCTAGTGCTGTGTGGTCTATTAGAATCAGAGACTCCAACCCTTGCAACACACTCGGATTGGAGGCTTCCCCGCCGAGTCAATGGCGGATTCCATATAGCCCATAGAATATAAAAAAATGTAGGGGAGCGCCACCTAACTCAGAAGTAATACAAAGATCAGAAATTGTTTTGACAAGAATGATTTATAATCACTCGAATGATGCCCATGTGTCTCCCGAAACTATTTTATGCATGGCGTTTGATGAAAAAAAATTGCTCTCATCTATTTTATATATATGTTCAAGTACTCTATTTTGGATTGCTTTACGTGCCAGTATTTCTGTGCTCACCCCCCCTTCTCCCTCCAGGTTCTGAGGCATAGTCTAGGGGTCCAGATAAACAGTAGATATTTCATATCATAGATCAGATTGTGCAGTGGTGAGCCTTCTATGATCCAGAAGACCTGGTTATTTTAGATAATTATCTTTAGTTATGTTTTGGTCTACTGGGGGCTTATCCCAGTTTTCAGACAGTTTGTTTAGTCCATAGTAGAGATTTCACAGACTGAGTCAGACATTATTATTCAGATATATTTTGGATTACAGTTTCCAGTATTATGATCACATTCAGATTGACCATGTTTCCATATTAGATCTCTATTTCTGGATTATCTTTTATTTTATGAATGTTGTGTATGATTACCAAATAGAGAAGGGAATTCCGATCCTTCATGGTTTGGGATGCTCGTCACGGCTAGGGCCTTGATTCGGGTCGTGACAAACTTGGTATCAGAGCATCGTTCATGGTCCCAGGGTATCTGCGAAATTGCGTCGGGTAGAGTCTTATTTATGGATGTGTAGCGCGCCACACTTATAAGCAGGATGCTACTAGGCGTTTAGGAAATATTTCCCTTCTTTGTTATTTAGTTCGTACTTCAGAGTCAAGTCTGTTCCTAATCAGTGATCTTTTGTCTTACAGAAATAATAGTCATGCCTCCCCGTCGCAATACTAATCAGAGTGCTCAGAATGATGAAGTCCGTCCCACTCATGGGATGAGTACACGTAACAGAGCTCCCGCTCTAGATCTTGTCCCTACTCTGGGAGTCCCTCCAGTCCCGACCAGTCCACCTCGGGCTCCACGGACCAACATGAATCCTCCCCTGACTTCTCAGGGGAATGTATCAAACGTAGAGTTTAGGTAATCTATTCACATGCTAGCACAGTTGGTGGTTGTGCAAGCTTAGCAGTCAGAAGATACTGGATCTGGATTAGTTTCATCCGAGGATACTCGGGTGGGCCATTTCATGAGGATGAATCCACCCAAGTTTACTGGCACTAAGGTAGAAGAAGATCTGCAAGAATTCGTAGATAAAATGGAGAAAATTTTCAAAGTGATGTTGAGTTGGAAGCCTACCAGCTGAAGGATGTAGCAAACCAATGGTACAATGAGTGGGAGGATGCAAAGAGTGACAGTGCTGAGCCCACAGTTTGGGTTGAGTGTGCAGAAGCCTTCCTCAATAGGTTCTTTCCTCTGGAGCTGAGGGAAGCTAAAACAGATGAGTTCATGAACCTAAAGTAAGGTAAGATGAGCGTGCATGAGTACACTTTAAAATTTAATCAGCTGGCCCGTTATGCTCCCGTGATGACGAGTAGTAGGAGGGCTCGAATGAGGAAGTTTGCTTCCGGCCTTTTAGATGATCTAGTGCTTGAGTGTCAGGGAGCTATGCTAAACAAGGAGTTGGACTTTGCTAGGCTGACAGTTCACATGCAACAGATAGAGGAGAATAAAAAGAAGATTTCTGAAGCTAGGGAGAAAGAAAGACAGGCAAAAAGAGCCAGATCTGCCAACCAGGGTTACAGTCAGCCTCAAAGCGGTAAGTGGGGAAATAAATGGCAGAAGAAGAAGAATTGGGGTAATGCACAGTCTTCTGCCAGTGTCCCAGCGCCCAGACCACCAGCAGATAGACGATCTCAGAGTTTTCAGACTAGCCATGGACCCAGAGCTCAGGATACTCAGTCACAAGGTAGTGTAGCTCAGCAGCATCGTACTTTTCCATGGTAGGAAGAATGTTGGTGGAGCAAAGTCTCAGGCAAATTCTTCGGCACCATCCCCGCCACAAAAGGGTGCCACATCAGCTACTGGAAGCGGTCGCAACCAGTTATATGCTTTGACCAACCGCCAGGAGGCGGAAGCTTCCCCAGATATTATCACCGGTACGTTACAAATATTTTCTTGTGGTGTTTATGTGTTACTTGATCCCGGGTCTACCTTATCCTATGTGACCTCTTATGTGGCTGTTGGATTCGGGTTTGAGCCCGATGTGATTTCTGAACATTTCTCTGTTTCCACTCCGGTGGGTGATTATGTTGTGTCTAGGAGGGTGTATAAAAATTATGTGGTATATATTCTTAGCCGGGATACTATGGAAGACCTTATAGAACTCGATATGTTTGCCTTTGATGCTATCTTAGGGATGGATTGGCTCCATTCGTACTATGCCACATTAAATTGTAGGACTCAAAGAGTCACTTTTTCTTTCTCGAATGAGCCAGTGATAGAATGGGAGGGACATTCTTTAGCACCTAAAGGGCACTTTATATCCTATCTTAAGGCCCGGAGACTCATTTCTAAAGGTTGTTTGTATCACCTTATCCGGGTTAAGGACTCTAATGCCGAGGGTCTTCCTCTTCAGTCTGTCCCTGTAGTAAATGAATTTCCAGAAGTCTTTCCAGATGATCTCCCAGGAATACCACCTGATAGGGAGATAGAGTTTGGTATTGATATGTTGCCAGATACCCGCCCTATCTCTATTCTGCCATATAGAATGGCTCCTGCAGAACTAAAAGAGTTGAAAGAACAGCTAGCAGATCTTCTAGATAAAGGTTTTATACGCCCCAGTGTGTCACCTTGGGGTGCATCAGTACTCTTAGTGTGAAAGAAAGACGGTTCCCTTCGTATGTTCATAGACTACCGTCAGCTGAATAAGGTCACGATTAAAAATAAGTATCATCTTCCTAGGATTAATGATCTTTTTTACTAGCTTCAGGGTGCTAGATATTTTTCAAAGATAGACCTTCATTCGGGATACCATCAGTTGAAGGTTAGAGAATCAGATATTTCCAAAATAGCTTTCTGGACCAGATACGGTCATTATGAATTCTTAGTCATGTCCTTCAGATTGACTAATGCCCCTGCAGCTTTCATGAACCTAATGAATAGGGTTTTCCGTCAGTTCCTGGATCTGTTTGTGATAGTTTTCATTGATGACATCTTGATTTATTCCAAGAATGAGGAGGATCATGCCACTCACCTCCGAATTATTCTTCAGACTCTTAAAGATCATAGCTTGTATGAGAAATTCTCCAAGTGTGAATTCTGGCTTAATGCCATTGCGTTCTTGGGTCATATTGTGTCTAGTGACGGTATTAGAGTGGATCCCCAAAAAGTTGAAGCAGTAAGAAAATGGCCCAGACCCGCGACTCCAACTAACATTCGGAGTTTCTTGGGTCTGGCGGGTTATTACAGAAGGTTCGTAGAGAGTTTTTCCTCCATAGCTGCTCCGCTCACTAATTTGACTCAGAAAAAGGTAAAGTTTGTGTGGTCTGACTTGTGTGAAAATAGTTTTGAGAATTTTAAAGACAAGCTGACTGCTGCTCCTATTTTGACTCTTCCCGAGGGGGTTCATGGTTTTGTGGTATACTGTGATCTGTCCCGTGTGGGGCTTGGTTGTGTTCTGATGCAGCATGGTAAGGTGGTAGCTTATGCGTCTAGGCAGTTAAAGGTGCATGAGCAAAACTACCCCACTCATGACTTGGAGTTAGCAGCCGTGGTGTTTGCACTTAGAATCTGGAAGCATTGTCTCTATGGAGTGCATGTTGATATTTATACAGACCACAAAAGTTTGCAGTATGTTTTCTCACAGAAAGAATTAAACCTCAGGCAGAGGCGTTGGATGGATCTTTTGAAAGACTATGATATGAGCCTACATTACCATCCAGGCAAGGCAAACATTGTAGCCGACGCTCTCAGTAGGTTGTCTATGGGCAACCTTTCTCATGTTGAAGAGGGGAAGAGAGAGATGGTGAAGGACATTCACCTCCTGGCAAATCTGGGAGTACAACTCTTATATTTCAAAGATGGAGGGGTGATTGTTCATGAGAAAGCTAAATCATCCTTTTGTGTCGAAGTCAAAGAAAAGCAGGCCGAAGATCCCATCTTGATTCAGATTAAGAGAGATGTGGGTCAACAGAAAGTGATGTCATTTGAGATTGGTGGCGATGGTATTCTGAGATATCAGGGTTTTGAGATTGGTGGCGATGGTATTCTGAGATATCAGGGTTTTGAGATTGGTGGCGATGGTATTCTGAGATATCAGGGTTTTGAGATTGGTGGCGATGGTATTCTGAGATATCAGAGTAGATTGTGTGTGCCTGATGTAGATGGGTTGCAGGAAAGAATCCTTAGTGAGGCTCACATGTCGAGGTATGTTGTTCACCCAGGATCTACAAAAATGTATCATGATTTGAAAACTATTTATTGGTGGAATAATATGAAGCGTGATGTGGCTAAGTATGTTGCCAAGTGTTTGAATTGTCAGCAAGTCAAGGAGGAACACATGAGGCCAGGTGGTACTTCTCAAGAGATAGCATTTCCTTTATGGTAGTGGGAGATGATCAATATGGACTTCATTACAGGACTTCCGAAGTCTCGAAACCAGTATGATTCTATATGGGTAATTGTAGATAGGCTAACCAAGTCAGCGCACTTTCTGCCTGTCAGGACTAACTATTCGGGAGAGGATTATGCTAAGCTGTTCATCGCAGAAATAGTTCATTTTCATGGGGCACCTGTGTCTATCATATCCGACCGAGGTACACAGTTTTCTTCTCAGTTTTGGAAATCTTTTCAGAAAGGTTTAGGTACACAAGTGAACCTAAGTACAACATTCCACCCTCAGACTGATGGGCAAGCTGAGCGCACCATTCAGACCCTTGAGGATATGTTGAGGTCCTGTGTGATTGATTTTAAAGGTAGTTGGGTAGAGCACTTGCCATTGATAGAGTTTACGTATAATAACAGTTTTCATTCTAGTATTAAGATGGTGCCATTTGAGGCATTGTATGGGAGAAGATGTAGGTCACCAATAGGGTGGTATGAAGTAGGTGAGATGCAGATGTTTGTACCTGATCTTGTTCATCAAGCGATGGAAGATGTGAAGCTTATTAGAGAACGACTTAAAACAGCTCAGGGTCGTCAAAAATCCTACGCCGATGTTAGGAGGAGAGAGTTAGAGTTTGAGGTAGGAGATTGGGTATTTCTTAAGGTTTCTCCCACGAAGGGAGTTATGCAATTTGTGAAGAAGGGTAAGCTGAGTCCTTGCTATATAGGACCATACCAGATTGTGAGAAGAATAGGTTAAGTTGCGTATGAATTAGAGTTGCCTGCAAGTTTGGGTTCTGTCCATCCGGTATTTCATATATCCATGCTGAAGAAGTGCATTAGAGATCATTTGTTAGTAGTACCCTTCGAAGAAATCAAGGTGATAGACTCCTTGTCCTACGAAGAAGAGCCGATAGCAATTTTGGATCGCCAAGTTAGAAAGTTGAGAAGCAAAGAGATTGTTTCGATTAAAGTGTTATGGAGAAATCAAAAAGTCAAAGAAACAACTTGGGAATCAGAAGATAATATGAGAGATAGATACCCAAATTTATTTGATCCGGTGAATGAAGTGATGGAAGGTACAATATTTTTCCTTTTCTTTCCATGCCTTTGTTTGCTTGAAATCGTGCTTGTCTGTTTTTCGCATCATCATTCGGGGACGAATGATCCCAAGGGGGGATATTGTAACACCCCGACGTCTTCTTAGCTATATTTCGTCCATGGAAAGTTTAGGGATTAGCTTCTAGAATGATCTAAATTAATTTTCATGTGGAATTTCCTACATCTCAACCTTTTATTACGTAGATGACTGAATTAGCTTTCCAAAGATATAATATTCGTCCAAAACGGACCCTCGGTGAAGAAGTTATGAATAATTTATAGTTCCAGTCATAAACATCGTCATTTTGGTGTCTAGCGCATCGTGGAGAGGGTCAAATTGACAATCGTCAAATTCCAGTGGGGCTCCGCAATGGTGGCGCATCGCGGAGGCACCCAATTTCCCACTCGTCAAATTTCAGTGGACCGCAGCGATTGTGGCGCATCGCGGTGGCACCCGAAATCGGGTTTTTAAGTTCAAATTTTCAGTTCCATTTAGGATTCATTAAGGGTAGTTTTGACGTTTTCCTAACTTTTAAAACCGTCCAAACAAAGGATTTAGGGTATGTTTGAGCAACTTAACTCTATTTTCATCAAAATCATCAAGAATCCTCTCTAGGGTTTCAAAATAAAAATCCAAGTAGTTCAAGATTCAACCGTAGGTTTTCGAAGTTGATCACATATTTGAAATCTCCAGGTCGTAGGCTTCAATAAGCACCTATTGTCTTCCTAATTCGAGGTACGCGGGGTTTTCTTAAAAATCTCATGGGTATAGAAATCATGTTTTGAGAAAAGGGTTTTAGAATTTATGAATATAATCATGTTTTAGAAGTTTTGACGGTATTGTTTTGGTCTTTAGACCTTCCCCAAATTGTTTGAAAAATTATATATACATATGTATGAATGTGTTTAAGGATGAATATTCAATTGAGAGCATGACTTATGACGAACCCCTCTCTTGTTATGATCTTTCTCATCTTTCATATGATATGAATTGTTCTAAATTGCATCTTGAAAAGCATGTTATGAAATGTCTTGAATGATGTTATATTTGAATTATGATTTCGATTTCAAAAGAGAGAGGGTTGTTTATGTTGATAAATGTTGAAAATATTCATATAATGAAAGAGTGCATGGTTTTGACAAAAGTACATGACCACCACATGTTTGAAGTATTCTTACATAGTATTGACTTGTATTTTCGAAACATGAAATCTTTTATGTTGTTTGCATGTTTGGGTGGTCTGAACTGTGTTTTCATGAAAGAATTATGCACGATGCATTATGGCTCAGAAATAGGACTTGCAAGTCTTGGTGTGACGACACCAACTCAGAAAATGCCATGATAAATTCAGAACAAAATAGAATGCATGTTTGAAATCAGATTTATAGATTTTGTGATTAGAAAGTTGCATGATTAGAAATGGTTAAAAATTGAGCAGAAAGAGATGTTAGGTGGTTCCCCGAAGAAGGCATGAGTCCAGATACTCATTGCCCAAAACCGTGATTTGTTGATCCGGGTATATTTTATATTACGCTGGCCTAGTGCCATGTGGTGTATTAGAATCAGAGACTCCAACCCTTGCGGCACACTTGGGTTGGAGGCTTCCTCGCCGAGTCAATGGCGGATTCCATATAGCCCATGAAATATCAGAAAATGTAGGGGAGCGCCACCTAACTCAGAAGTAATACAAAGACCAGAAACTGTTTTGACCAGAATGATTTATGATCACTCGAATGATGCCCATGTGTCTCCCGAAACTATTTTATGCATGACGTTTGATGAATAAAAAATTGCTCTCATCTATTTTATATATATGTTCAAGTACTCTATTTTGGATTGCTTCGCGTGCCAGAATTTTTGTGCTGACCCCCCTCCTCTTCCCTCCAGGTTCTGAAGCACAGTCTAGGGGTCCAGATAAATAGTAGATATTTCAGATCGCAGATCAGATTGTGCAGTGGTGAGCCTTCTATGATCCAGAAGGCCTGGTTATTTCAGATAATTATCTTTAGTTATGTTTTGGTCTACTGGGGGCCTTGTCCCAGTTTTCAGACAGTTTGTTTAGTCCATAGTAGAGATTTCACAGACTGAGTCAGACATTATTATTCAGATATATTTTGGATTACAGTTTCCAGTATTATGATCACATTCAGATTGACCATGTTTCTGTATGATCACTCAGAAATGTTGTGCATGATTACCAGATAGAGAAGCGCATTCCGGGACTTCATGGTTCGGGATGCTCGTCACGGCTAGGGCCCCGGTTCGGGTCGTGACACTCCCCTTCATATAAAAGAAAGAAGTACTGCGGAGAGTTGCCAAACATTTGCATATAGGACTGCAAGCATGAATTAAACACATACACACATCTTGAAAAATAATTAGAAGGTATACAAGTGAAAAGGAGAGAAACTTATTATTATCTTACAAGGAAATACTTATATTGAAGTAATACACCAGGGGTTTTCCGATGGGACAAGTCCGACCATGTCAAAAAGTTGAATCTCATGCGGTCCTTCTTCTGTGCAACATTGGATTTTATATCTGACCACAGATCTCCAGATTGATCGGTGGTAGAAGCTGCAGGACTTGCTCCATCAGCTGAATTTCTTGGAGTAGTATTGCTAGTCGGGAACACGGCTTCCAGTTAAAATGCAATAACTTAAATTGGATTCTTGAGCTAATTTGGCACATTTTTCGTTAAATTTCTAGCTGCGTCACTGACTTTATGGCCATTTTGTTACTACCTAGAGGGGAAAATATTTACAATTTAGGGAAAATTTCAATTAGTACTTTTTATGTAGTTTTTGAATATCTATATTTTAATTTCTTAAAAATTAAATTAATCTAATCTAAGTTTGAAACTTAGTCAAATTGACTCACGGGGAGCCATGTATATAGTGAGCCATGTATATAATGATTATGAATATGGATTTTTGGTTATTCGATTCAAAATCAAAAATAATATTGTTAGAGTTTGTGACCCGAATTTTGTTGATCCGGCCTTGAAAAGTTTACGGTGCGACCCATGTTGGTGATTTTTTGTGGGGTCTGTGGTATGGACCTGTATGTTTTTGGGCTTAGGCTTTATTTGTACGCACATATTATATAAGTGCGTTTAGTGGGTTGTTTTTGGCGGTTCACATACGCCATTGAGACTTTCGTCTCCTCCTTGTACTTCTCTCCATTATAGTGAAATTTCTCTGCCTCTGCTCGTGGGTTTTCCATCAGAGTTTTCACGTAAATCTGTATGTTCATCTTGTGAATATGAATATGAATATGAATATGAATATGAATATGAATATGAATAGGAATAGGAATATGAATATTGTTGTTGTCCAGCCTTTCCTGTTGGCAAATGAAAAATATCAAGTTGATTTAGTGAAAGTCCAATTTGTTTAGTTTTGAGACAATTCATCCACTATCCCACAATTTGTTTAGTTTTGAGACAATTCATCCACTATCCAACAATATCTCAACTTATTGAAAAGTTACCATAAAAGGATGTGGTGCAGTGGATGAGATTGCTCCTCCCTTAATCAAAGCTCTCGGGTTCGAGCCCTGGGTATGGAAAAATCCTTGATAAAGAGCGCTGCCCCCAAATGGGGCCCTACCCGTCGTGAATCCGAATTAGTCCAGTTGCAGTTGCAGCAGATGGATATTTCCATATGCATGGACTAGAACTACCTCGACTTGACATTGAGTTTGTTTTTGAAAATTCTAATAGTCAAGACATAGTCACATTAAATTCAAATTCTCTATGTAATTACACGTAGAGGAAGTTAGGTTTCCTGAAGACCCATTCGACGACGGGGTAAAACAAGAAAGCCATTGTCACATCAACAAAACAAAACACATGAGAGACAATGATTGCTAGTATATAAAGAAGTGAGCCTTAGACTCTTGTGACATATTTCAAAGTCGTGCGAACCTAATTATCCAAAACCAAAAGCCAACAATACAAGTTATCACATCCATGGTCTTGATGTACCATCCAACATGAGAATAAGTACCACTCAAAGGTTCAATAGCTTTCCCTTCTCGACTTGAACAGAGATCGTTGAAACTTTTTACTTCCCAAATAATTGTTGAGCATTGTCAAAACAATATGTTCTTTTGTGTGTTCCATTAAACAACTTTTATTCACATGTACCTTTGGGTTCCATTAGAGTTGTATGCTCCATGTGTAGCAAATCATGCTTCATATATATCAAGCAAGCAAATTAATAAGAAATATTAGAGCTTTTAGACATTTTAGGTATTACAGTTACTGACCAACCCATGTGTCTATAGCTAAAAAATGAATCCTACAAAAAATGGATTCCAATTAATTGACTTCCAAGTGAAGTAATTTTAATGTGGTGTTCAAACTTACAGAATTTAGGTGGATCAAAGTGATTGCAGCGAAGAATTGATCTGAAAAAATCCAATCGTAGGTATAACCGACCGACATCCTGCTTTTGCCAGCATGGCAGCAAGCACGGACTGGCAGAAAAGAGTCAATAGAATGATCAAAGTACCAGTTGCTTTCACTTGTGACCTTCGAGCGTCTTGACACCTTAATAACAAGGAAGCCCCCCTATTCCTGAATGACCGTACCGAGGAATTCTACCATACTCTGTGCGCTATGGTTGTTGATACTGTAGAGTCTACCCGAAGGTTCAGTCTAGATTGTAGTCCAGATATAGACCGAAGGGTGTGGCCTAGTGGTCAATGAAGTGGGTTGAGGGTCGAGGTGCACGAAAGCTGGCCTAGACACCACAGTTATCCAACAAAAAAAGGCTTGTAGTCGAGATATTCTGATCAAAGAGTAATACTGTCTAATTCCACACAAAGAGATGCACTTCTCTTCACTTACAGTTTGCTCGCAGACCACAGTTAAGGTGATTGTCCTTTCAAGGGAGAATGTTAGCACGATTTTCCTCGCACCAATTGAGCTAAGAGCATAGTGTGACCAAAATCCTGATCAATAAAAAAAAAGGAAGATTTAAAACTCGCTAATAGTTGAAGCCAAGTAATTCATTGTTCTAATGCTTTCAGGTGTTAACCTTTCATACAACAACAACAGCAACATACCCGGTATATTCCCATCAAGTGGGGTCTGGGTGATGTTAGCCTTTCGTATTTTTTATATATAGGAACCAGAATTTTTTTACACATGTACCTTGGATATTCTATTGGAGACTGCATTTCCGGAGGACAACAAAATTCTACTCATTATCAAAGCACAAGGGTGAACATGAGCAGCTCTAAACTGCATCCTCCTTTCTCAAGCTGACTGACTCACTCCTGCAGTAATAAATGGATCAACAAGCTGAAAAAAAAACAAATAGACAAGCAAGGAGAAGTTTTCAAAGGTAACTGACATGTTATCTAGATAGTAAGTCGTATTTTCAATAGCACGATCTTCATCTTTGGACGAAAAAAAATATTTTTTGCGCGAAATTATAGTTTTTGGGTACTTTAAAAACTTAGAATTTACCTAGAACTTTTATATTTTTTTAAAAAACTCCACTAATTATTCCTCCCAACTATAATTGTCTTCATTCTTGTCAAGTCTGTAGTGGTTAAAGCCTATAAGCTTACATTTTATGACTTTTTTGAAAAAAAGTGAAATATGTTTTCCAAACACAAAACTTTACCCAAAACTTCACCCGATAGCTTAACAAGGGAAAATAATTAACAAACAAGCATCGGGGAGTAATAAGCAAAACTTAAAAGCTACTGAGGAAAGAGAAAAACTTACATCTGTGGGAGCTTCGTTTTTATTAATCATCACAGGCATTCGCGGTCACTTATTGAGACACCGATGTATATTTCAGGAATATGAGCAATTTCTGGCCAGTACTCCCCTTGTCAAATTCTAGGAGTGGTTTGAGCGATGGGCAGCAGGAAATATACAGTTTAGAGAGGAAAGAGGGCATCCCTTTTACTGGAAGGGATTGGAGGTTAGGGAAATCCTCGATGGTCAGCTCAGAGAGGGATGAGGGCAGTGCTGATTCGGGAAGTGATTGGAGATTAAGGCAATTGCTGATGTCTAGACGTTGAAGCGAAGTGAGGTGCCCAAGACCTTCAGCCTGTAGTGAATGGAGCTCATCATGGTCAGATAAATATAGCTCAGAAAGTGAGGAGGGAAGCCCTTCTTCCAGAAGTGACTGAACTTGAGGTAAATTAAAAGTCCGTAGGGATTCAAGAGAGGTGAGGCTGTTGAGAACTTGACTGCTTACTGTTTTCAGATTTTCTATGAAAAGGCTTTGAATAGAGCAAGGCAACTCCCAATTCTCACCACCAACAATCTCTTCGTCACTGCTATTGTGGAAGATGTACAACTCTCTGAGAGAGGGGAGTCTCTGTAAACGCCATTCCTTTTGACCGCTCACCAGTTTCTCGCAATCCTCCATCAGGAAAGGACTCTATTTCTGGACAATGAGACAGTCGCAGTTCCTTAAGAGATGGAAGGAGTTCTGGCAGCCGCTTCAGCTTTTTGCAATTTTCAATAAACAATGACATCATCTGGGTCCCACATGCCACCGAAGAAAGTAGTATTTCAAGATTCTCACACCAACTAATATAGAGTCTTTCAGTCCCATTAGGAATCAAAAATCTAGTAAGGTTTTGGCACCTCTGTATAGACAAATAGCGTGCTCTTGGGACCAACTCAGGTGATGATATAGAATCACATTCATCCAGTCTCAATTCCTCCAGAAACATGTTAGAATTCATCTTACTACTATCTGGTGCCTCCAATTCCAATTTCCGGCAGTGATATATGCTTATTGTCTTCAACGTACTCGGAAGAGTGCTAATAGGCAAGGAGGTAAGAGATTTGCAATCCCTAATATCTAATACCTCAAGTTGGGATGTAAGCAGTTGAGCTTCATCAAAGAAAACTCCAGCCTTAGGAGAACCATCAACTTCAAACCTTTTTAGACTTGAAAGTTGGATGGGTGTCTCCAAATTCAGTTCAGGACATCTCGAGATTCTCAATTTCGTCAGAGAACAGAGATTCTCAGGGAACTTCCCAACCAACTTGGGGCAATCATAAATGAAAAGGTCCTGAAGAGCAAGAAACTCTCTGTTCCCTAGTATGTGTCACTGCTTCCACTCGGGCATCTTTGCAAATTCAAGCTTCTCAAGAGAGTCAAAAGGATTTTCGGAGGACGGACTACCATAGAATTCTTCCGTAACCTCTGTTATTCGAAGAATCTCTCTAATGGAAAGGAATTTCAAAGAAGGAGGTTGTCCTAGTGCTGGCAAGGAAAAACAGTCCTTGCATTTGCTAAGAGACAATCGTACTAGCAGCTTAAGAAACGAATGATCAGCTAACCAATTTGGAAATTGCGTCCCTCTATATCCGGAGATTTTGAGTTCTTTTATGTTTGAGTGTGGGTGCAGCTCATCAAGTATGTCTCTTTCAGTTTGTGAATTGTCGGCAATACTTCCACTCCACCTCAAAGATAACTTCTCAACATATTCCTTTTCCCTCATCTTTGCCTTCGGAGCTTCCCTTTTATCAACCAAATTTTGCAACTCTAAAATTGATAGAGATCCATACAAGTTATGATGATCACCTAAATCTTCCATTCTCCAACCACATGGGTCACCTAAAAGAAATTCAGCTCCCACTAGCACTTGGAGGCTTTTCAACTTGCTCAGATGTAGCGGCCTCTTCAAGTGAGAAGTGTCGCTAATGTCAAGGTGCCGCAATTTGATTAGCTTTTCCATCTGTGGTGGTAGCTCCTCAAGATCATCACAAGATGACAGGAGAAGTGTCTCCAAGTTATACAATGCACAGATAGAATCTGGCAATTTTTTAGTATCTGTCCGAGAAAGGTCCAAAAATCTCAGGAGCTTTAATCTGATAAACAAGTCATTTGGCATCTCCACAATCCCATAACTTGACAATGATAATGCCCTTAAGGATCTTAGACTTGGTAATATGTTATGCAGCACCCTCTTTCTTAGAGAAATTTTAATGTTGTGAAAAATTACACTATTGTGTTGGATATTAACTGGAAGCAATGTCCTCAGCTGCTCCAATTTTTTGACGGGTGTCAATTTCTCAAAGTCACCACCTTTTCCCATTGAATAGGACATGTGATGACTTTGATTCAACATATGAGATTCTTGGCACTCTTCCAACCCGACACAAAGTTTTGACGATGCAATCAGGGCTAAATCATTGACAAGGTCATGCATTAAGAATTCCTCTGTGTTCCCATGAAAAGGATTTCGGACCCTTTCAAATAATGATCTTGATCTCAACTCGTTAAAGTATTGGTTTCCTAAATCTTGAATTCTTTCATCGCCCCGTTGTTCTACAAGACCATTAGAAATCGACAGATGAATAACTTGTGCTTTCCTAAATGGATAATCTTTAGGAAATATTGCACAATAGGAAAAACATGGCTTTAAATGTGGGGGAAGTTCATTGTTGCTCAACATCAACACTGGTAATATGTCATTGTTTGACAGGTCCCATATTTCACTTCTCAAAATACGTCTCCACCCTTCAACCTCTGATTCGGAGCGTAACATACCAGCGAGCGTCTTCAGAGCTAAGGGCAGTCCTTTGCACTTAGCTGCAATTTGTTTTGCGACCTTTTCAAGTTCCGGATGTTCCATAGGGTTCATGTTTTCAAATGCATGTCTTTTAAATAAAGACCAAGAGTCATCAATTGACAAGGTGTCCATGCTAATTTTCTCAGCTTGCATCATCAAGGCAACTCTCTCATTACGTGTTGTCACAATGATCTTACTTCCAATACCTCCTTGAACAAAAATATTCCACAAGTCGTTCCACTGGTTGTAGTTGTCATTCCACATATCATCCAGAACAATAACAAACCTCTTTCCCTTTAAGCTTTCCTTCAATTTGACTTGCAGTTGATCCAGATTGTTATCATCCTTTAAGTCAAATGAGTTAAATGCTTGAAGTAACCCTTTTGATATTCTAAAAGCATCATATGTCTCAGACACACAGATCCAAGCTTTCAATTTAAAATGGCTTTGCACCTTCTCATCATTGTAAGCCGCTTGAACTAGTGTTGTCTTACCCACGCCCCCCATTCCAACAATAGGGAGAACAATCAGATTTTTTTCACTTGCCTCCTTGGACGTTAAATTGTCAATCAATCGCTCTATTTCATTCTGCCTACCAAAGACATCAGATTCAACCACAGAAGTTGAAGGTGGTCTAGTTTCTAGTTTCTTACCCGAATCGACATGCTTCTGTAAGCCAAGGCGACCGATTTGCTTTTCCAACACCTCCAATTTTTTAATGGTGTCTTTCAACTTCTCATCTATGTTAAGAAAGAAATCATCACTCAAGCTCAGGTTGAGGTCACTTACTTGTTGGTTACTTGTTTCTGCAAGATTTCGATGTTGACCTTCCACCTTTAGCCTCAAAGCCTCATAATTGACTTCTTCCAAGAGGTTTTCAGCACCGTCCACAGCACGCTGAAGCTTATTCAACCACTTCCTGACGAGTGGATCTGATGCCTGCTTATTCTCTGCATCACTTAGCACAATCTGAAACATCATGCTTATTCTTCTGAAACATCTTGAGATGATCACCATGAGGAGCAAGCCTATCAAAGAGAACATTCAAAGCTGAAGACAGAAATGCACCACCAACTGCTAAGACAATCTCCATTCCTGAAATCTACAAAGAAAAACAAAGGAACCACAAAAATGGTTTTAAGAATTATGAGAAGATAAATGTTTCTATCTTCAAATCAAATATTAACAACTTTATTTTACCTGTTGAATGCTAAAGAGTAAATTGCAAACAAGAATGATCCGTGATGTCTCTCCCTCTCTCTTTTGCTAGTGTTCTTACTTGAAATTGGTACAGCAATGTTTGCTACTATTAACAATCTACTCTTACCAAAAGTTTGACTTTTCATCCAAGAAGAAGACTTCATAATAGATCTGCTTTATACTATTCATTACTTTCGAAATTCAATAATTGAGGCAAGAGAGGAAGGGTACTTGGGGGTTTCATACGAGGGACTAAAAAATAAAGTGATAAAATCATCTTTGCATATTTCATTATAGTGTTATTTGGGCCTACAATATACTGAATATAGTTTTTGAACCGTAAAGAATTGAATAAGATACTCTACTGAAAAAGAACAAAAAAAAAGTTGTTCTAGTAAATTACTTTCTTGCAATAATAGTGTAGGAAATTAAATTAATAGTGGCTTTAATAGTACTGTAGCCACTCACTATCTTTGAGAATTTATTGATCCACTGTGTATTATAGCTTTTTATTGTTCCTTGAAGAAGCACATTAGCAGGTTTAGTATGTGTTTTTGGAAATAATAATAGATATTTATAATAAACTTAGGTGTCTTAAACAGCGTAAAGTAATGGCGGAGGTAGGATGTTGCAGTGAGATTAAGAATACAAAAGTAAACACACGAAAAAGCCAGTAAGAATCATTTTACTATATACTATAAATTTTCTATTTCCTTTTTCTTGTTTAGGTTCATTCCGATATCAATTTGCCTCCATAGTTAGCAACAAAAACAAACCCAATATATTCCCACATAGTGGGTCTGGGGAGGATAGAATGTACGCAGTGCATACCACTACATCCGAAGAAGTAGAGAGGCTGTTTCCGATAGACCCTCGGCTCAAGAAAAAGCCTCCATAGTTAGCAACTTCTAGAATTGCTAATTGATAACCTGCAACAAACAAGCACCCAAGGGTGTGACATAGTGGTTAATGAAGTGTGTGAAGGCCATGAGGTCTTAGGTTAAAATCTCCCGTGGGGACAAAACATTAGGTGATTTATTTCCATCTATTATTCTAACCTCCATGGACAGAGTTACCTGATGCCCATTGCTGCTGGTGGGAGATGACAGGTATCCCATATAACTAGTCGATGTGTTCGAAAGTAGGCTCGAACACCACAGTAAATAAAAAGAAAATACATGAGGTCTCAGATTCAAATCCCAACGGAGACAAATAAAAAAAAATAGGAGGTCTCAGGTTCAAATTCTAGCACAAACAAAAGATCAATAGGTGATTCTTCGTAATATGTGTTGCTAGTGAGAGGTGAAAAGTATCCCGTAGAATTTATTAATGTCCTAAAACCTGGAACGAACACTACGATGATTAAAAAAGGACACGGGGTGTCATGTTCAAATTCCAATAGAGACAAAAGAAATTATCTATTGCTGGTGGGAGACAGAAGGTATGCGTGAATTAGTCGAGGTTCCGAAATAAGACTTGAGGTCTCAGGTTCAAATTCCAGTGATTCTTTGTAATATTTATTACTGTCAGAAACTCACTTACATCAAGGAACAACACACATATAAAATCAAGAAAGAAATTTGGAAATAAAATAGATGACACACAAATTTAACATGGAAACCCAAGTTGGGAAAAACCACGGGCAACGACGAGCTCACTATATGGAAGGTAGAGTACAATCAAATCCTCAAGAATTCAAAATATGAAGGAATGAGGATAAAGAAGATTTTAATCTTCAGTACAAGAAAGACACTGCCTCAAGCAGTTACAGAGAAAATATATATCACCAACATACGGAAAATGCCCCTGAGAAATAGGCTGCACTTCCAGGAAAAATTGGTGACCAGTAACTGCACAATAGGCACATGATTTGCTCAACTTTCCTACAATTGGGTAACTGCCAAGAACCAAGCTGGAAGGCATAGTCAGCAGAGAGATAAATAATGTGAGGCAACTCTAACAATCTTCACCTTGACTTACATTTAGTAGATTCTCGTCATTACCATAAAAGCCGCGAAGGGAAATCAAGTGTTGTAAACACCAGCTAAGCTCAAAAAATGTTTGAACTTAGCAATGGGAAGTGTCTTAGTAAGCATATCTGCCGGATTCTCCGAAGTGTGTACTTTCTTAACTACAATCTCTCCGGCAGTCATTGTATCTATGATATAATGATACTTCACACTAATATGCTTAGTCTTGGAGTGATAAGCATCATTCTTTGTTAGATATATTGCACTCTGACTATCTGAGAACACAACAGTAGTATCTTGTGAAACACCAAGCTCAAGAATAAGACCACGTAATGATACAAAAGTGAGTGTGTATCAAGAGAGTCAAGCCAACACAAGAATAACAAGATAAACAACAACAATGCTAGTGAATCGAAATAGGCCACACTTCACTAGATTTCAAGGTTTACAAAAATGACAAGATGATAGAGATTACAATAACAACAACAAGAGCAACAAAGTGGCATCAACTATAGTGAATCAAAAATAGCCCCACACGGCTTCACTATGTTACCACACAAACAACAAGATTACAAAATTAAAGATAGTAACTTGACATACAATATTCAAAAATCTAAGAACCCTAACAACATGAAAGGACCCTAAGATTAAAGAATATTATCACCAAGCTCTTACTCGGACCAAGAGGAACTCAATGACCTCAAGATCCTAGTTTCTAGCCTAGATTCAACCCAAGTGTCACTCCAATTGGGAATTTTGGTTTTGAGCTTCTCCAATGGAAGAGAAAAGTTCAAAATATTACAAGTCTTGTGTTCTCAAAATATCATGAATGAACTACCACAAGACTACCCCTAACAAATGACTTATATAGTTAATTACAAAGGAGGGACAAAAGACCAAAATATCCTTGGCATTAAGTGGGTGGGTTTGGGGTGTTTTGTTGGGCCTCTTCACATTTTAATAAGTATAGGCCCTTGGATGGGCTCACAAGGGCCTCACACAAGGCCAAGGATGAGAACAAGGCTTGGAGTCATTGCAACTCACGCGCTTGGCTTCGTGTGAAAGGTCTCGAGCTAGGAATTCTCGTATCATCCTCTCCATCTTGAAGGGAATTTGTCCTCAAATTCGGATCATTGCCATCCTCCACTGTGTCCACCCGAGAGAGGTCACACACGTTGAAAGTGTTGTGCACTTGATATTCCGGGGGTAGATCAATCTTGTAGGCGTTGTCGTTGATCCTTTCTAATACTTGGAACGGGCCATCACCCTACGGCATCAACTTAGTATTCCTTTTAGACGGGAATCTATCCTTCCTTAGGTGCACCCAAACCTAATCTCTCAGTTCAATAATAAGCTTTCTTCTTCCTTTGTTGGTTCTCCTTGTAACTTCTTGGTTTTTCTTATCCAACCTCAACCTCACCTTCTCATGTAGCTTTTTCATGGCCTCGGCCCATTTGCTTCCATCTAAGCTTATCACAAGATCACTTGGCAAAGGGGTTAAATCCAAAGGGGTAAGGGGGTTGATGTCGTATACACACTCAAAGGGTGTCATCCCCGTGCTTGAGTGTATAACACGATTATAAGCAAACTCAATCAATGGTAAGTGCTCCTCCCGAGAAGTCATTTTTCCCTTAACCATCGTTTTGTGGGTGGCATGAAGTCGAAAACAACAACTTAGTACCGAGCCTACCCCACATGGACTTCCAAAAGTGGCTTAGGAATTTAGAATCCCTATCACTAACTATGGTCCTCGGAACACCATGAAGTTTTACAATATTATCAACAAACAAAGAGGCTACACTAGGCGCATCATCACATTTAGAACAAGGAATAAAGTGAGCCATCTTGGAAAACTGATCCACCATGATAAAAATACTATCCCGCCCCCTTTTAATTCTCGGTAATCCCAACACAAAGTCCATTGATATGTCAAGCCAAGGACACAAAGGGGTGGACAACGGGGTGTACAACCCATGGGGTTGGAGCCGTGACTTGGCTCGTTTGCACTCAACACATTGGCCGCAAATCCGGGCCACATCCTTGTGCATTCTAGGCCAATAAAATTGTTCTTCCAAAATTCCGAGGGTCTTCTCAACCCCAAAATGGCCCATTAGACCGCCATTGTGTGATTCCCTCACAAACAATTCTCTCCACGAACTTGAGGGAACACACAATCGTCTACCCTTAAATAAGTATCCATCAAATTTGGTATAAGGATGGGAACCCTTATCCGTAACCCACCTATCCCTATCCAACTCTTCACTTTCCCTATAGATAGGAGAGAAGTGAGGGTCCTCGAGATATAAAGACTTGAGGCTTTCAAACCCCATCAACTTAGATGACAAAGTAGACACAAGCACATGTTTTTGGGATAAAACATCAACAACCACATTGTCTTTACCCTTCTTGTAATGAATAACATAAGGGAAAGTTTCAAGAAATTTAATCCATTTGGCATGCCGCCGGTTAAGCTTGTCTTGTGCCCGTAGATGCTTCAAGGATTCATGATCCATTCGGATCACAAATTCTTTAGGCCACAAATAATGTTGCCAAGTGGCCAAGGCTGTAATCAAGGAATACAACTCTAAATCATACGTAGAGTAGTTTAGAGTTTCTCCTTTGAGCTTTTTGCTAAAGTAGGCAATAGGCTTCAATTCTTGCATTAAAAATGCACCTATGTCGACTTTGCTAGTGTCACATTCGACCTCAAAAGTCTTGTCAAAATTTGGCAATTGTAGCAAAGCGGTCAAGATGAGCATAGCTTTCAAGTCCTCGAAGGCCTTAGCTTGTTCATTTCCCCACTTGAAAGGTCGATCCTTTTTAATCACTTCGGTCAAGGGGGTGACAATGGTGCTAAATCCTTTGACAAAACGTCTATAAAAACTAGCCAACCCGTGGAAGCTTCTCACTTCACCTATGGTTTTGGGGGTTGGCCAATTTTTAATGGCGTCAATCTTAGATTCATCCACTTCAACCCCTCTTGAGCTCACCACAAACCTAAGAAATACAACCTCATGGACACCAAAAGAACACTTTTCTAGATTGGCATATAACTTCTCCTTTCGGAGGACATCAAACACACATTGTAAATGCTTTACATGCTCATATAAGGACTTACTATACACCAACATATCATCAAAGTAAACAACAACAAACTTTCCGATAAATGGCTTCATCACATGATTCATTAGCCTCATGAAAGTACTTGGAGCGTTTGTTAGGCCGAATGGCATAACCATCCATTCATAGAGACCGAATTTGGTCTTGAAGGCGGTTTTACATTCATCACCCGGTTGCATACGAATTTGGTGATAGCCACTCCTTAAATCTATTTTAGAAAACAAACACGAACCATTCAATTCATCAAGCATATTATCTAGCCTAGGAATAGGGTGATGATATTTTACCGTTATCTTGTTGATGGCTCGGTAATCAACACACATACGCCAAGTCCCGTCTTTCTTGGGCACTAGTAGCACCGGGACTGCACAAGGGCTCATACTCTCCTTGATATACCCTTTGTTGAGGAGTTCCTCAACTTGGAATTGCAATTCCTTGGTATCCGTCGGGTTGCTCCTATAAGCTGGTTTGTTGGGCAATTGTAAATCCGGTACAAAATATATTTGATGCTCAATTCCCCGAAGTGGGGGCGATTCTTGTGGTAATTCCTTCGGGAAGACATCTTCGTAATCCTGCACAACATGAGAAATATGAGGAGAAATAGAAACGTTAGTGGGGTTAGTATTAAAACAATGAGCCAAGAGGAGCATCGGAGTGTCCTCGTCATGATCCACAAATAGTTCTTTCCTCCTAGCCATCATAACCACACTCCCTTGCCCCTTAGAAATTAGGATCTCCTCGGTTTCTCCTACTCTCTCACTCTCGAATTCCCCTATTTTCCCTCACTCTCGGCCTTCTTTCCCTTCTCCCTCAATTCCCGCATCTTTTGGTGTAATTCATTTACTTGGGAAGGCAATAATGGATGAAGAGCGACCTTTCGGCCATCCTTCTCTAGTGTATATAGATTGGACCTTCCATCATGTTTGGTCGACCTATCGTATTGCCAAGGCCTTCCTAACAACAAGTGACAAGTGTCACGACCCGAATCAGGGCCCTGGCCGTGACGAGTATTCCGAACCATGAAGGCCCGAAACACCCCTTATCTATCTGGTAATCATGCACATGACTTATATGAAAAAGAAATGCGGAAGATACACTATATAACAGAAACATGGTCAAGAATCATATGAAAATAATAATGGGTAATAATGACCCACAATCTCAATCAACATCTCTATAACGTCTGCGAAATCTCTACTACATGACTAAAACAAATGTCTATCTGAGAACTGGGACAAGGACCCCAGTAGACCCAAAACTAATAAATGACAAATTAAACTGCAGACATCAGGCCTTCCGAAATATAGAAGGCTCACCACTTGATTCTGTGATCTGTCGGAAGGAATCTACTGGTTGTCTGGACCCCTAGACTGTGCCTCCGAACCTGGGAGGAGAGGGGGTCAATACAAAAGTACTGGTACGCAGAGAAATCAAAATAGAAATATAATATTTTTACACAACATAGGTGAGAGCCATTATAAAGAAGTTTCATATCAAGTTATTTGAAAACACATGGGCATAATGTAATAGTTTTCAATACCAATGTAATGTGATTGAGCTAGGTGGAATACCCTACAATTGTAATTCCACGGCTAAGTGGAATCCACCTCTGGTGCTCGGCAGCCAAGCCTTCAATCCAAGTAGCCGCCAGGATTTGGAGCCGGTATACCCCCCATGTGAGTACACCGCAGGGAATCCCCCCATGTGAGATGTCCCAATTATTTTATTATCCTCCCATGTAGGATACAATATCACCCGCATCGGAAACTACGATTTCCAGCGATGAGCCCTTTCACTCAAACGCCTTCTTCGGGCATCCACCTTTATCATGAAAATCAATGCATTCAAACTTTGTTCAAATAAATCACATGTCATACTCTGTAGGGTATCGTCATACCCGACTTGCAAGCCATCAATATCACATCATTCTTCTCATTCAACCATTGTATTCAACATGAATAACCTTCTCGTTTTCAAGTTAAAATCATATCAATTCTCAAAACATTTCATGTCATGCTCTTCAAGATGTTTTCAAACAATTTACATCATATGAACATTTAAAACAAATTCACATCAAGAGAGGAAATTTCATATCATTCATGCTCTCAAGTTAACATCTTTTCGGAATACATGCATATACATATATCCTATAGCAAATCACTTTGGGAGTAGGCCTAAGGGACAAATCAATATCATAAAATGTTTAAAACATAATCATATTCGTAATTTCAAAACCCCTATTTAAAACATGAATTTTTAAAGCCTATGAGACTTTTGAGATAACCCCACGTACCTCGATTACTACGAATATTAGGTGCTTCTTGAAGCCTACGTTGAGAGGATTCCAAATATGCAATTAGTTTCTAAAACCCACGGTTGAATCTTGAGTTGCTTGGGTTTTTATTTTGAAACCCTAGAGAGAGTTCTTGAACAATTTTGATGAATAAAGGTGTATTTTGGGGTATTTGGGAACTGAATTTCATGTTTAGGGCTAAGTAAGGGTGGAAAAGGACCATTTTGCCCCCAAAACGGAGTGTTTAAGTCACTTGAAACCTTTACATAGGCGCTGCCTATGCTATCGCCTATGTTTACATAGGCACCGCCTACTACTTTGAAAGGCGATAACTTCTTGCTCGGGTGCCAGATTTTAGCAAAATTGGTATTGTTGGAAAGCTAACTCAAAGACCTATCATTTGACACATAGTAGACTCTCTAATTCGACACATACAGAGAGTTATGGTCGATGGAAGATGACACAAATTACAACATCCACTAAAACTTAATCGATTGAAATAGTTTCAACTCGTCCTTGAGTTGAAGGATCTCTATGGTCTAAATTCAAGCTTGAATGGATTCACATACTACACAAATAATTAACATGCCATATTGGCATAGGATTTATGGCTTCGGGATTATCAACGCATCGAAATCATGGTCTATATTGTAGCCCGAAATGCGGGGCGTTACAAGAATAATTCAGTTCGGGTCTATATACGTAGGAACGACGGTCTAAACTCTAGCCCGAAAATATGGGGTGTTACATTATCTCCCCCTTGGGATCATTCGTCCTCGAATGATGGGTAGGAACATATTGAAGCTTAGAGGTATGGAATAACGCGTACATGATATGTTTCTCTAAGAAAGAATACACTGATCTGAAACATGACTATAAGACTAGAACTACTGATGTTCTAAATTCTTATACCGGACGTGCATATATGATGCATGGAATACACAACTGAAGCGACTCATAGGCTGAATTCTCATAATGAATCATGCATATCTTATGCATGGATTTGTTACTGAGTTGTTCTCATGAACACTGAACTGAATACACTGATAAGTGTAGACACCTAATTTCGTCCCTCCCCGATATCGTTTTTACCTATTGTTTACCTTATCCTACCGTGTACCCTAACCCGTGTGATAATCCCTCCACAAAATGACAAAAATAACAACCCCCTAACTAATTTTGTTTTATCCTAATATTCTAACAACCCACCCAATTAAAAAACAACACCTACCTACCCTATCCTAACAACCCATCCAATCAAAAAAACCCATCACACCCTACCCCCTAGCCCACGTGACCTCACCACTACCTTACCCCACAACCCCATCCTAATATATACACAATACACTCTCAATTAATCAACACAGACCTCACATATCACAGACCAAAAAAAACACCATTTTTGGTTTTCTTCTTCGCAACAACAATTCACAATACTGTGTTTGGTTGATGATTGTGATGTGGTGATATGTTTTGATATTGTGTTTGAGAAATCGTGATTACTATTGATGATATTGATTGATTCATGTGAATGAAGGAATTGAAAGATTTGAATTTATGTGGGAATAAGTGGGGCAAGAATTGAAAACTTGATATAATTAGTGAATTTTGATTAGTTTGATTCCTTAGTTGTTTGACTTGAAATGAACGTTAATTGAATTTGGTAGTATCAAGATACGTCGATTGGAATAGGCAAGATGTAGGTCGGGTAGGAAAACCTAGAGATTGTGGGTTGATTGAATGTTTGAAATTTGATTGAATGGTTTGATTTTATCACTTTTGAATCAATTGTATAATTTGGCCGTGGAATGCCCCGAAGTATCTGTATATATATTTATTCACCGGGGAATACCCCGAGGTATCATGTACCCGGAGGACGTTCGTGATGAAGGTCTGCGGCATCGGGTAAGGCATTGGAGCTTAGTCTAGATTTAGTTTAGAATAGAATTTATATTTTTTCGTATTTTTCTATTTTTGGCCTGTATAATTGGACTGGACTTTACATTTTTGATTGTTTTGTTTGGTTCATTGTTTGATTATTTTGCGTGCTTTTGTTTGGTTTATACATTTCGTAGTGCAAAAATAGTTGATACACTCTACCAAGAGACCGTGGTTGAACCACGGGATCGAGGGGTGCCTAACACCTTCTCCTCGGTCAACAAAATTCCTTAGCCGGAGTCTCTATTCGCAAACCAGTTTAAAGAGTCAAATGGTTTTGAAAAGGATTTTCCAATGGTGACTTGGCACACCAGATTATGCCAAGTGGAGACTCTGAATAAAAATGTAAATAATCCTTTTCCAAAATAAATTTTCATTTCTTGTTACTGAAATAATAAAACCCTTTCGCACTTGAACATAATATTTTGGAGTACGTAAAAGAGAGTGTGACAGCTCTGGCGACTCTGCTGGGAACGGTTTCAGAATTCGAGCTTATTTTTTGAGTCGTATCGGCTTTGTTTGGCATTACGAGTGTATAAGCATTGTTTGTGATTATTGCTTGTGTTATTATTTTCACTTTTGTGCGTTTTCGTGCTCTTTGTTTATAGTATTTATCCTATGTGTTACCTCTTTATATCTATCATCATGAGTCCGCCCCCCGGCCTTCTTTCTGCAACAAGTCCGTAGTACACGTGTTGTACACAACCTCTAGTTGAGTCACCCTTATTTTAGGGGGGGAGCCGTCGGTGTTATGGAGTAGGTGGAAAGAAAAGCAGCCACTATCGACCATACGCTCCCCCGAACAGCCTTGTTAGTGAACCACAATGTAGGTCAGCCTTTAGGTCATGCTTATATGCATCATGCGGAGACCTAGCGGGACCCATCCCTTTGTAGGAGACTCACCTCTAAAGCATCCCTACGTGCTAACTGTTGCATCTTCAAGGGTAACGTGGTCATTTGACGGACTGATTTGAAAAAAAAAAGTGAGTCGAAAAGAATGAATCAAAAGGAATGTCGTAGTTTATTTTAGAATTCTTTATGTCTTTTGTTCTTCACGATCCAAAAAAGACTTTTTTTTACGTTTTGCATTTGTCTTCTTAAAATGCTGTAAGCTAAAAAAAAAAAGATTTTTGTTTGGCTTTTATACTTATTTGTCAAAAGAAAAAATACCAAAAAGATTTTTTCCATAATTGGAGGTGTCAGTCTTAGTTAAAGTGTCTAGTTGAAAATCCAAAAGTTTTTATTCGTTTGTTTTGGTTGTGTCTCTTAAGTGAGTGATGTTTATGCACATGCTGCCCGAACTACGGAAGATCTGATTCATGTACAACATGATACGTAGGCAACCTACTTTTGGGTTCGATCTAATTATTTTGTTTCATTGTTTTTCATTATTTTTCCTCTTTTTAAAGAAAAACAAAAGCCATAAAGAATGATAAAATAAAGGTAGATAACGAGAGAAAAGAAAAAACAGAGATGGATACGAAAAAGAAAATATAATAATAATAATAAGTGTAGATAAAAAAAAAGTGTAGACAAAAATCAGGATGATGTTAAAATGACCTCGGTACCCTCAAAAGCTGGTAGAAATGAATATGAATTTAGGAAAATTTTACCAATGTGATTCCCATGCTTGTTGTGTGCCTTAATCCTAACGGATGTCGTCTTTGATGAGCATGTTCTTTCAAATAACAGTGGTAGGTTTGCAGCACTCTGGCTAGTCACCCATACTTCACTAGATCCAAAGCAAAGCTCGCCATGGCTAGCAGGGAGATTGAAAATTCGCTCATTGACCCGGATCAGGATCACAGGGAAGAAAGTTCTGAACACAATGATGAGGTAGTAAGGCTCAGGCAACAATTGATAGATTTACACCGGGCATGGGCCAGCGGAATGCCTCCTCCTCCGCTCCCTGAAGGTCTTGGGAATATCTTTAACTGCCCACCGCTCTCTCAGGCACAATTCTCTACTCCTACTGAGTCACCTGAGCACGCGCCAGGATTCACTCCGCGTTATTATTATCCTGGCAGTTCTGGTGTGCCCTTGGCAGCTCCCCAATCAAGACCAGCTGCTCAGCCAGTGCCACCAATCACACCGGTATTCGTGTCTCCGCCACCACATGAAACTCCCATATATGATGTGCATCCCACAACGAGGCTTCCTAGGTCTGCCAGTGAGCTAGTACTGAAGGTTCCAGATAGTCAGTATTATGCCCCGGAGCCTACTTTGCAAATGAACGAACCGTATGGGTACACTCAGCCGCCTGCATTTCCTTTTGATACGGAGAAACCTATCGCAACAGAGGAACAGGATGTCATAGCCCGGAAATTGAAAAGTTTAGAATAGGCTATGAGTAATTTGCAAGGAATCAGAGATTATAGGAGTGTTTCTTATAAAGATCTTTGCATGTTCCCAGACATCAACCTTCCCCTCGGTTTTAAGATGCCAAAGTTTGAGAATTATGCAGGACACGGTGATCCCGTGGCACACTTGAGGCGTTATTGCAACCAGTTAAGGGCTGCAGGAGGAAGGGAAGAGCTGCTCATGGCCTTCTTTGGTGAGAGTCTTTCTGATCTGGCCTCAGAATGGTTTATTGATCGAGATATCGATAAATGGAACAGCTGGGATGACTTAGCTTCTGAATTTGTTCAACATTTTCAGTATAACATCGACCTGGTTCCGGATGAAAAATCCTTGGTCAACATGAAGAAAAAGAGCACTGAAGGTTTTAGGGAATACACGATAAGATGGCGTGAATAGGCTGCCAGGGTAAAGCCTCCAATGAAAGAAAGTAAGTTGGTAGAAGTTTTCATTCAGGCACAAGATGAGACCTATTTTCAACATTTACTTCCGGCAATGGGAAAATCTTTCATCGAAGTTCTCAAAATGGGGGAGATGATAGAGGACAAAGTTAAGACCGGCCAAATAGTGAGTTTTGCTGCATTAAAATCCACCACACAAGAGATTCAAGGTGGATCTGGAACATTTGGAGGTAAAAAAGAAGAAAGAGGATGTGGCGACTGTCGTAGCTGGAACCCATTCCTATCCCAAAAGATCACCTCGCCCCTATCCCCAATCCCAAGCCCAAGTCTATGCCCAAGCTTCATATATTACTTCCCACCATTACTACCCTCCATAAAACCCTTTATATTCCATTCCACCACCCTCGTACCCAGTATATAGCGTGCAGCCATATGCCCAAACCCCTTCTTACCCACAGTGGCGCGCGCAAGCTCCACAAAATCACCCATTCGCTCCACCAAATTACCAAAACCCTTCCAGACCCAGTTTTCAACCTAGGCCCGAGTATAAGAAAGAGAAGGCGGTCAAAAATCAATTTACACCTCTTGGGGAGTCATATGCTAGCTTGTTTGATAGGTTGAGAAAGTTGAAGGTCTTAATCCCAATTCAAGGAAGGCTTTCAAATCCACCGCCGAGAAATCTCGATTATTCTTTAAGGTGTGTGTACTGTTCTGATATGCCAGGCCATGATATCGAGAAATGCTGGCATTTAAAGAGAGCTGTCCAAGATTTAATTAACACAAATCAGATGCTGGTCCAGGCCCCGAGGGTCCAAACATCAACCAGAATCCGCTGCCAACCCATGCTGAAGCCAATATGTTAGAATTAATATATGATGGGAAAAATTCTTCGAGGGGTTACAAGCCTATTGTCAAGATACAGACCATTGAGGAGAAATCGGTGAACGTAGCGGAGTCTTTGAAAGCAATGTCATTGAACCAGGAATGAGAGAAGATAAAGCCCAAGAAAGCACAAAGAAACCCCTGATCACAGTACAAGGCGCCAGAAGGTATGTTGATTTAAGTTAGGATAAACCTAAGTTGACAGTGGTGGGAGCTCTGAGTCAGCCCATCTTGACGGTGAAAGGAGCACTGGCAGAGCGCCTATTTTCCTCAAACCGATGACCCAACCTCCGATAGTTGATACGAAAAGGATTCCCTGGAATTATGGGCGGAACGTGATGACCTATCATGGGAAAGAAGTAGTGGAAGATGTAGATGAGGTAGGGGGTTTGACTAGGTTAGGAAGATGCTTCGTGCCTAAAAGCTTAAGAAATTCTAAGCCAACGGCGAGTGGACCGTCATCTATCAAAAAGCCTATCACCGAAGAAGAAGCCGAAGAATTTTTGAAAAAGATGAAATTGCCAGAGTATTCAATATTAGACCAGTTGAAGAAAACCCCTACTCAAATTTCCCTTTTATCTTTGCTGTTGCACTCCAAGGAGCATCGTGATGTTTTAATGAAGGTATTAAATGAAGCATATGTTCCAAGGGAGATTACAATCAACCAACTTGAGAAAATGGTTGGAAAAATCTTTGAGGTCAATCGGATCAACTTTTCTGACGATGAATTGCCTGTTGAAGGTACAGGGCATAACCGGGGCCTTTACAGTACAGTGAAGTGTGAAGATTTCTATGTCACTCATGTTATGATTGATGGAGGTTCAGGCGCAAATATTTTCCCTATTTCTACTCTGCAAAAGTTGAATATTGGGGCTGACAGGATCAGGCCCAACAATGTATGTGTTAGGGCTTTTGATGGTGCAAAATCAAATTCCATTGGCGAAATAGAACTAATGTTGATCATAGGGCCTGTTGAGTTCGCCATAGAGTTTCAAGTATTGAATGTAGACTCCTCTTACAATCTGTTGTTGGGAAGGCCGTGGATTCACAAGGCCAAGACGGTTGCATCTACACTGCACCAAATGATTAAGTTTGAGCATGACAGGCAAGAAGTAGTTATTCACGGTGAAGGAGATTTGTCCGCCTACGAAGATTCTCCCTTGTCTCTTATTGAAGAAAATAACGTAGAGGAGACATTCGTCTATCAAATTTTTGATACAGTGCCAGTGAATCATATTCTTGAATGGCAGGTTATACCGGGACCACAATTGTCTTCCGCTTCTATCATGATGGTGAGTGAACTTTGGAAATACGGATTTGAGCCAGGAAAGGGTTTGGGAGCGTCTCTGCACGGTATAGTCCGTCCCATATGTCCAAGTAAGAACGTGGGCACGTTTGGTCTGGGATTTGAGCCTACGGCTGAAGATCTGAAGAAAACCAAAGGAAATAAAAAGGAAACATGGTCACTCCCTCGCCCAATGCCACTAATCAGTGAATCATTTATTAAGAGCGGTGTCACCAAGCATGTGGAATTTGAAGTTGAATTGGTTGATGACTGCCAGGACCCTTTTATTGACGATGATATGGTCGAAGCAGGAGAAGGTACCAGTATGGCAGACGTGCAATTCATAGGTCCAGCTGTCCGGCTCAATAATTGGGAAGTCAATCCTCTTCCCGTCAGGAGGGAGTTTTGGTAGTTTATTTTTTTTTTCTGTTTATCCGAGTTATTTCAGGGTTGTAATTTGGAATTTAGTATTGTTTATGTTATGTTGGTATCTATGTTTAAACCCTTCTATCTTTTTATTTAATGAAATGCAATGTCCCTTTTGATTCGTGTCTAATATATTTTGTTTTTTTCTTTTGTTTTGTATATACAGTTCTCTTTATGCTGATTCTAATGACATGACATGCATGCGGAATTTTTATCCTGACCTTAAAATCCAAACTAATCAAGATGTAATGAAGCAGGATGGGGAATATGATGAAGAAGAAGCACTAGAAGAAATAAGCAAAGAGTTGGAACAGTTTGAAGACAAACCGAATCCTAATTTGAATGAGACTGAGCCAATAAATCTAGGGGATCAAGAAGATGTTAGGGAAACTAAAATCAGTGTACATGCTTTTCCACAACTAAAAGAGGGAATGATTCAAGCATTAATTGATTACAAGGATGTTTTTCCATGGTCTTATGATGATATGCCCGGTTTAAGCACTGAATTAGTGGCTCACAAGTTGCCAACTGATCCCGCGTTCCCTCCTATCAAACAGAAGTTGAGGAAGTTTAAAACTGATGTAAGTATTAAAATCAAAGAGGAAATCATGATACAACTTGCAGCCAAAGTAATTCGAGTGTCTCGTTATCCCATGTAGTTATCCAATGTTGTTCCCGTACCAAAGAAAGATGGCAAAATTGAGTGTGTGTTGATTACCGTGATTTGAAAAGAGCAAGTCTGAAAGATGATTTTCCACTGCCCAACATCCATATTTTTTTAGACAACTGTGCTAAACACGAGGTTGCCTCTTTTGTGGATTGCTATGCCGGATATCACCAGATCATTATGGATGATGACGACCCAGAGAAGACGTCTTTTATCACACCATGAGGGACTTATTGTTATCGAGTGATGCTGTTCAGTCTGAAGAATGCTGGAGCAACATACATGAGAGCCATGACCACTATGTTTCATGATATGATGCATAAGGAGATTGAGGTCTACGTGGATGATGTGATTATTAAGTTAAAAAGTCAGGCCGACCATGTGAAAGATTTAAGAAAGTTCTTTGAAAGACTTCGCAGGTATAATCTCAAACTCAATCCGACAAAATGTGTATTTGGAGTTCCGTCTGGAAAGTTGTTGGGGTTTGTAGTCAGCCGTCGGGGAATTGAATTGGATCCCTTGAAAATCAAAGCCATTCAGGATTTGGCCCCGCCCAAGAATAGAACGGAGGTGATGAGTTTGCTTGGTAGACTGAACTACATTTATCAGGTTTATTGCTCAACTCACAACCACTTGTGAGCCCATATTCAAGTTGCTGAAAAAGAGTGATGCGGTAAAGTGGACTGAAGAATGTCAGGAAGCGTTCGATCGAATCAAGAGATATTTGTCAAATCCGCCCATGCTGGTACCCCCGGAGCCTGATAGGCCTTTGATCTTATATTTATTAGTCATGGACAATTCTTTCGGTTGTGTCTTGGGTCAACATGATGTCACAGGCAAAAAGGAGCAGGCTATTTATTATCTTAGCAAGAAGTTCACCGCATATGAGGCCAGGTATACTCTTCTTGAAAGGACGTGTTGCGCCCTAACTTGGGTAGCACAGAAGTTGAAACACTATCTCTCATCCTACACTACTTATCTTATCTCCCGCATGGATCCTTTGAAGTATATCTTTTAGAAGCCTATGCCAACTGGTCGATTGGCAAAGTGGCAAATATTGCTTACCGAGTTCGACATTGTATATGTGACTCGAACCGCCATGAAAGACCAAGCCTTGGCAGATCATCTTGCTGAGAATCCCATCGATGAAGAGTATGAGCCATTAAAGACATATTTTCCTGACGAAGAAGTGTCGTGTGTCGATGAAGTCGTTATAGATGCTGATCCAGGTTGGAGGTTGTTCTTCGATGGAGTTGTCAGTATGAAAGGAGTCGGAATAGGTGCGGTTCTTATCTCTAAATTGGGACAACATTTCCCGGTAACAGCACAACTTCGATTCTACTGTACTAATAATATGGCAGAGTATGAAGCCTGCATTCTTGGTTTGAGGTTAGCTGTTGATATGGGAGTCCAAGAATTATTGGTGTTGGGAGATTCGGATTTGCTCGTCCATCAAATTCAAGGCAATTGGGAGACGCGAGATTTGAAGCTCATCCCGTATCGACAATGCTTGCAGGAGCTATGTCAACGGTTTGTGTTAGTAAAATTTAGGCATATTCCAAGGATTCGTAATGAAATTACTGATGCTTTAGCCACTTTGTCTTCAATGCTCCAACATCCTGACAAAGCCTACATCGATCCAGTGCATATATAGAGTCGTGATCAGCATGCTTACTGTAATGCGGTTGAAGAAGAGCTCGATGGAGAACCTTGGTTCTTGGATATCAAGCGGTACATTCAGTCAGAAGAATACCCAGCAGATGCTACCAACGATCAAAAGAGGACTATTAGGCGTTTCGCTAGTGGATTTTTCTTAAGTGGGGGAATCTTGTATAAGAGGAACCCAGATCTGGGACTTTTAAGGTGTGTAGATGCAAGAGAATCCTCGGCAATCATGGTTGAAATACACTCTGGAATATGCGGGTTGCATATGAACGGTCATGTCTTGTCAAAGAAGATTCTTCGAGCAGGTTATTACTGGCTTACTATGGAAAGGGATTCTATTCAATTTGTTCGAAAGTGTCATCAATGTCAGGTACACGGTGATCTGATACGTTCTCCTCCTGTTGAGTTGCATGCAATGGCCTCTCCATGGCCGTTCGTGGCTTGGGGAATAGATGTGATTGGACCGATTGAGCCGAAGGCATCAAATGGACATAGATTCATTTTGGTATCCATTGACTACTTCACAAAGCGGGTAGAAGCAGTAACTTTCAAGTCAGTGATAAAGAAGGCAGTGGTAGACTTTGTTCATGCCAATATCATTTGTAGATTTGGAATTCCTAAGATGATCATTACAGACAATGCTGCCAATCTCAATAGTCATTTGATGCAAGAAGTATGTCAACAGTTTAAGATCGCACATCAAAATTCTACTCCATATCACCCAAAGGCCAATGGTGCTGTAGAAGCCGCCAATAAAAATATAAAAAAGATACTGCGAAAAATGGTACAAGGTTCTAGACAGTGGCATAAAAAGTTGCCGTTTGCATTGCTAGGTTATCACACCACTTTTTGCACTTCAACAGGGGCAACTCCATATTTATTGGTGTATGGGACAGAAGCAGTCATCCCTGCAGAAGTTGAAATTCCCTCTCTTCGAGTCATTGTAGAAGCAGAGATTGATGATGACGAATGGGTAAAAACCCGACTGGAACATTTGAGTTTGATCGAGGAAAAAAGGCTAACGTTCGTGTGTCATGGCCAGTTGTATCAGAGGAGGATGGCTCGAGCGTATAACAAAAAGGTCCATCCCAGGAATTTTGAAGTTGGTCAGTTGGTATTGAGACGTATCCTTCCTCACCAGGTTGAAGCGAAAGACAAGTTCTCCCCTAACTGGCAAGTTCCCTTCGTTGTGAAGAAAGTGTTGTCCAATTGAGCCTTATATTTGACAGATATTGAAGGCAAAATGGCAGAAATGGCTATCAATTCTCATGCGGTCAAAAGATACTATGTATGATATTTGATCCTTTGTTGAGTTTATTGCATGTTTAGTACTTGCATTTTTGAAGATTGATATGATGAAGGCATTTCATTCTTCTATCCAAACATTGTGTCATTCTTTGTTTACCCGTTTGAACTTCGTTTATTTTTCTTTCATATCCCTCTTTTGGAATCAAAATAGAGTCAAAGATAAATGTCAAGAAAATAAGAATAAAAGAAAGAGTTCAAAAAAAAAATAATCAATCAAATCAAAATAAAGAACAAGCTGATGGAACTACGTGCGACCTGATTCTCCTCTCTCGGGAGTGATATACGTAGGCTGCCCTATTTCGGGCTCGGTCCAACCAAATAAAGATCTAAGATTCACCCAGTCAACAAAACTGGGGCATGAGTTAATGTGTTGTTTGAGTCGATTCTAAAAGTTGTAAGTCCCACCCCCACTTCAAGTGTCGTTTGAACCCCTTGCCATCCTTTTATAACCTTATCCAAAAGCCATGTTACAACCAAAGAAACTCCTTCAGATCAATTTTTGATAATGTTAAGGCTAAGCATGCAATGGATATGATGATACATTGTGAGGTACTACTTGTCTCCCTCACATAAGAAATCAGGAGAGAAATAAAAATGAGAGAGTCTTATTGGTGAAAACCCTTGCAGGCACCATAAGGCGATGGTAAGTGGAGAGAAATAAAAATGAGAGAGTCTTATTGGTGAAAACCCCCGCGGGCATTATAAGGCGATGGCGAGTTGAGAGAAATGAAAATGAGAGAGTCTTATTGGTGAAAACCCTTGCAGGCACCATAAGGCGATGATGAGTGGAGAGAAATAAAAATGAGAGAGTCTTATTGGTGAAAACCCTTACGGGCACCGTAAGACGATGGAGAGTTCAAGAGAAAAGTGAAAAGTGAAAAGAAAGAGATTTGTTGGCGAAAGTCTTTTAAGATGTCGTCAATCGAATGTGATGAATGAGTCCAATGGATTTGAAGAAGCGGCAAAGGCACGAACTCAACAACAAATGAGGAGTTTGGATAGGAAGATCAGGCAGCTGAATCCAAAATGCATGTCATCCTCATTGGAGCTGGTCGTCGTATTCAGATAAGTTTTTCTTTATGGGACATTGCCCTTTTCTTTCATTTACATATTCATGCTTTTTGTCTTTTCTTATGTCATTTATCAAAATAAAATTCACCATCATTTCTTTACATTTTAAGTCAAGTCTGTGTCAACACAAGCGAGAAAGGATTTCAAAATTTACTACCAGTATTTCCAATTATATGAGGAAAAAAACAAGGAACAACACAAGAAATAAATATGATTGTAATTCAACACGAAGCAAAGGAAGTCTATCAACCGACAGGCTATTGGATTCGTGGAATCATTCAGATTTGGGAAAAGAGTACACCTCAGGGGCATGGTAAAATGAAAACCCATTTGTTTGAGTCAGAACTCATTTCCCTCAATCTAGATCCGGGGACATGATGTGGAAAGATAGGGCAGGTATCAGCGATGTGGAAGAAAGATGAAAGGAACGAGTGCTAGAGTAGATACCTGAGAATCCAAGAGTTGCAAGCCACCATTAAGTTTTTAACTGACAAATTTTCTTTGTTGAAATAGGGGAAAATTCGCTTCACTCAATTCAGCTACCATTGGAAATGCACATCAATGAGATTTTACTTTATGTTCAAGACCCTCCTGAAAAATGGGATTTTACTTTCTGTTCAGGACCCTCCTGAAAAATGGGATTTTACTTTATGTTCAGGACCCTCCTGAAAAAAATGGGATTTTACTTTATGTTCAGGACCCTCCTGAAAAATGGAATTTTACTTTCTGTTCAGGGCCCTCCTGAAAAATGGGATTTTACTTTCTGTTCAGGGCCCTCCTAAAAAATGGGATTTTACTTTATGTTCAGGACCCTCCTGAAAAATGGGATTTTACTTTATGTTCAGGACCCTCCTGAAAAATGAGATTTTACTTTCTGTTCAGGACCCTCCTGAAAAATGGGATGAGATTTTACTTTCTGTTCAGGACCCTCCTGAAAAATGGGATTTTACCTTCTGTTCAGGACCCTCCTGAAAAATGGGACTTTACCTTCTGTTTAGGACCCTCCTGGAAAATGGGACAACACTTTCAAAAATGAAATACTACTTTACTATAATTTTTGTTTGGGATAATTTTCGTTCTAGTTTTAATTTTGGGTTTCAGGAGCCCGCCTGAAGAACAGGGTGATGAAATAGAAAGTCAGAGGACCGCCTGGAGAACAGAGTGAAGAAATGAAAAGTCAAGCAACAAAGCGAAACAATTGAAAGCCAAGCAACAAGTTGAAAGAAATTACAAGTCAGGAGCCCGCCTGAAGAATAGGGTGATAAAAGTTGAGTCAAGAGCCAACAGAAGCTGTATAGATAGGATTTTGTAATTTCATTTATGTTTTAACTTGTAATTTTCATTTTTTTTGATGTAATGACAGAGCCGCGGACCGGAACCTCGATGGAACCTCACTCGACTCTCCAACTCAGTATAGTCCACTTCTCTTCCAATCCTTTGAAATACCCGTGACTTGATTCTCTCATAACTTGGGTAGGAAGGATGTCTTAAGTCAAGACCCATTTGTCCTTCTTCCTTCTGTTTCTTTCTTTGAATAATGGTCGGGTCAAAATTTGGTCTCGCTGTCTACTTCTTTGTCTGAAAACACTTCGTGTTTACATTCAAAGGGGGCATGATGTAGACACCTAATTTCGTCCCTCCCCGATATCATTTTTACCTATTGTTTACCTTATCCTACCGTGTACCCTCACCTGTGTGATAATCCCTCCACAAAATGACAAAAATAACAACCCCCTAACTAATTTTATTTTATCCTAATATTCTAACAACCCACCCAATTAAAAAACAACACCTACCTACCCTATCCTAACAACCCATCCAATCAAAAAAACCCATCACACCCTACCCCCTACCCCACGTGACCTCACCACTACCCTACCCCTACCTCACTACCCTACCCCACTACCCCATCCTAATATATACATAATACACTCTCAATTAATCAACACAGACCTCACATATCACAGACCTAAAAAAAACACCATTTTTGGTTTTCTTCTTCGCAACAACAATTCACAGACCTTGGGTATGGATTACACAAGACACCCACTAAGGAATCATCACAATGACACCACTCTGTAGTCTGGAGTATAGGCATATAACTCCTAAATTAGGATAGAATTACCAGACCTTTGGCAATACAACTTCTTACTTTCAGGCTTAGCGCACTTCCCGAATATCCCTTAACTATACTATTCCCTATAAATATCATATTCATTCAACTCAACTTAAAATTCTCATATGAGCATTGACAAATCTTTCTACTAATGTCAGAAATAACTTAATCCCTTCGCCGTGATCAAGCCTAACTCTAAGTCACAAAAAATACAACATGCCAGACCACGCTATTATTCTAAACCATATGATGCAATCTTCTATATCTCCTTTAAAGATCACATCCTAAGTATAACATGCCTTACCACTTCAATGACTACTTTGAACTCTTAATATGAAGTCACTAATGCATATTGCGACCTTCCACTACAATCCTAAAACGTCATTCAAGCCTAATTTATAACCACATGTTAACTCCAAGGCAATCACCCATAAATACATACTTCACATAGTTTCTAAACTATAATCAATATAACTCCCACGCGCTATCCTAAAAACATACACACACTAACTTTTCCACTAACCATCACATGTATCAAAGACTTGGCCCCAACTCTTACTTCATACTTATGGCCTTATCTAAGCAAGCATACTATGATCTTCCATCAACAAGAACATTTACATCGTCACCACTATCATTGCATAGGGAGGGTCACTAAAAGGTTAAAACATAAGATCCTGAAGCATGAAAATATTTTTATACGGGACTGAGCACACTATAAAGAGTGAGTACATGCGTAATGAGTTGCATGACCTCAACTAGAGTTCATAACATAAGAAATGTGATTCCGACTACTTGAATGAACTAGAACTCATTATCTCGAAAATGGAAGAGTACGTGACTCTCTATCATATACAGGAATCATGAACTACGATCACGGAATTGGATCGTAAGGCATGAGTAAGCATCCGAATAACTAAAAAAAAATACTGAGGTAGGAATGGGTTGAGATTCACCCTTACTTTCTGATGTTCTAAATCATACTGCATCACTACTAGAATCTGAGAGTCTTACTTGGTCATTTGTTCTATCATCTCCCCCTTAGATTTAAGTCATCATCTAGAGTTTGGGAGATCCCTTACCAGATTCTAACTGAACTACACTTACTGCACTCTAGGGTCTGAAAGACAAAAAAAAATGATAATACATGCATATCGTAGACTTAACCCGAATGACTACCTTCTGGGATACACTTTATCTTTCCAAAGCCACCAATACTTATTTCTATCGGTTCAACCTTCAAAACTCAAACTTAGATTCTAACACTTAACATGGCTATTTAGATCACCATATACCATCTAACTAGTCTTTCTCCACTTAACAATTCAATGGCACCACTAGCCACACAAATTATGTAATAGTCTTAGAAAAATATGCCGCAACCTCATATCACCTTGGCATACTTCTACACCATACCTACAATATTATACTTCATTATGAATCAATTTAAACTTAAGCCATTTCATACACCGTTCAAGCCTATTAGATCACTTTCATATAACTAACATCATTGATCAAGAAATCATCACATCCACCTTTATGAACTTCAACTGTTCAAACCTAATGTCTAGTGCTAAACATGATTTTACAACCCAACCTTACGCATGATTCTCACTTGGAAACCATGAAATAAACATTAAGAAACACTAGTACACTAGAACTTCATAACAACAATAATCGACCTTGACCTTACGGTCTTCCTTATCATAACTCATTAGCACATACTATTTCAGCACATCAAGCCTACTAATATTTATTCCCACAAATATACATCATTAATCTCATGCCACTATTCTTACATCCACATCCTACATTAAATTCAAGCCAATGGTCTAGCATCAATCATCTACCACCAATGACGAGTGCAACATAATATACTAATCCATCAAATTGGAAATTCTATCCCAAATACTTCAAAATATGCTACATACCTTCTCACAAGTAGTACTAGTTTACAACTATCAATAAAAGAAGGTCAAGGGGTAAGGTCACATAATAGACATGATCAACCTTAATCTTATATTATAAACCCATACAATCTTTTCTACTTATACGGATTTCTCACCTCATACTTACTCACTCAATCATACATTTAGACTACCTTCAAATTCCTCAATCAACCATGAGTCTATAATCATAACTTACTCACTAATATAGCCATTTTCACATTCAAGCAACCAACAAATCACCCTGACTAACAACTCCTTCTCTACCTTATACTAAACTAACTCACAAGGATGAATTACCTCTTTACCAACTCAATCTCATTCAAACAGATTCAGCCATACATATATTAAACCAACGAAAGAACAACAAGATGGACAACAAGTTGCTAGTGAATCGAAATAGGCCTCACACGGCTTTACTAGACTTTGATTTTGTATTTTGAACAAGAAAATGGGATGAATGACAAGTCAACTATGCTAGTGAATCAAAAGAGCCCCACACGGCTTCACTAGACTTTATGTTTCAACAACACTTTGATGACAATATTTCATGAGATAGAGATTTAATAACAATATTTAATGAACTAAGAATACACATCTTACTCTGTAGACATAAAATAGGAGTCAAACACTTCCTCCATAGACTACCATACTGTCCACACATGCTGCTAGCTACCAAATTAGTTTATCACTATAAAGGGGTAAATCATCCTCAAACATCGGTTATTCAACTGAAATATTCATTTATACAAAATCACCCTTACTTTGACTTCTAACTTTGTGACTTTACATCACCAACTACTTGGTCCAATATCACTAACAATAGGTCATGAAAACAACACTTTAACTTATACTACTTTTCGGGTAGAAATACAGTTCCAACATTCTGCTATACATTGTCCACATCTGTAACAAGATTATGAGTGGGACTAGATACACTTAATACCTTAAGATGGAATGCACAATTCCATCAGGATCAATATTTACATCAGAATCAACACATATTGATGCACTAACAGACTCCTATGGAGTTTTTGCACAATTTTTAAAATCTTATAGGACTCAATCGGAAAGGACTATATCATGTATATTCTAAATTTTTTGTACTTGAATCAGCCCAATAATGGGACATGTCAGAGAATGTCCGAGTAAGGAAATAATTGGGATGACTGTTACTTTCGTATGGGCGACACCATAGCATGAATTTGAGTATGAAAGGGGAACATTCTGACTCTATTGTACGAACTAGAACATGAAGAAAAAGAGACATTTCTAAACTCCTAGTAGCCTCCTGCTTATAAGTGTGGCGCGCTACACACCCATAAATAAGACTCTACCCGATGCGATTTCGCAGACACCCTGGGACCATGAACCGTGCTTTGATACCAAGTTTGTCATGACCCGAACCAGGGCCCTCGCCGTGTCGAGTATTCTGAACCATCAAGGCCCGAAACACCCCTTATCTATCTGATAATCATGCACATGGCTTATATGAAAAAGAAATGTGGAAGATACACTATATAACGAAAACATGGTCAAGAATCATATGAAAACAATAATGGGGAATAATGTCCCACAATCTCAATCAACATCTCTATAACGTCTGCGAAATCTCTACTATATGACTAAAATAAATGTCTATCTGAGAACTAGGACAAGGCCCCCAGTAGACCCAAAACTAATAAATGATAAATTAAACTGCAAACATCAGGCCTTCCGAAATATAGAAGGCTCACCACTTGATTCTGCGATCTGTCGGACGGAATCTACTAGTTGTCTGGACCCCTAGACTGTGCCTCCAAACCTGGGAGGAAAGGGGGTCAATACAAAGTACTGGTACACAGAGAAATCAAAACAAAAATATAATATTTTTACACAATATAGATGAGAGCCATTATAAAGCAGTTTCATATCAAGTTATTTGAAAACACATGGGCATAATGTAATAGTTTTCAATACCAATGTAATGTGATTGAGCTAGATGGAATACCCTACAATTGTAATTCCACGGCTATGTGGAATCCGCCTCTGGTGCTCGACGACCAAGCCTCCAATCCAAGTAGCCGCCAGAATTTGGAGCCGGTATACCCCCATGTGAGTACACCGCAGGGAATTCCCCCATGTGAGATGTCTCAATTATTTTATTATCCTCCCATGTAGTATACAATATCATATGACCCGCATCGGCAACTACGGTTTTCAGTGATGAGCCCTTTCACTCAAACGTCTTTTTCGGGCATCCACCTTTCTCATGAAAATCAATGCATTCAAACTTTGTTCAAATAAATCACATGTCATACTCTGTAGGGTATCGTCATACCCGACTTGCAATCCATCAATATCACATCATTCTTCTCATTCAACTATTGTATTCAACATGAATAACCTTCTCGTTTTCAAGTCAAAATCATATCAATTCTCAAAACATTTCATGTCATGTTCTTCAAGATGTTTTCAAACAATTTACATCATATGAACATTTAAAACAAATTCACATCAAGAGAGGAAATTTCATATCATTCATGCTCTCAAGTTAACATCTTTTTGGAATACATGCATATACATATATCCTATAGAAAATCACTTTGGGAGTAGGCCTAAGGGCCAAATCAATATCATAAAATGTTTAAAACATAATCATATTCGTAAGTTCAAAACCCCCATTTGAAAACATGAATTTTTAAAGCGCATGAGATTTTTGAGATAACCCCACGTACCTCGATTACTACGAATATTAGGTGCTTCTTGAAGCCTACGTTGAGAGGATTCCAAATATGCAATTAGTTTCTAAAACCCATGGTTGAATCTTGAGTTGCTTGGGTTTTTATTTTGAAACCCTAGAGAGAGTTCTTGAACAATTTTGATGAATAAAGGTGTATTTTGGGGTCTTTGGGAACTGAATTTCGTGTTTAGGGCTAAGTAATGGTGGAAAAGGACCATTTTGCCCCAAAAACGGAGTGTTTAAGTCACTTGAAACCTTTACATAGACGCTGCCTATGCTATCGCCTATGTTTACATAGGCGCCACCTACTACTTTGAAAGGCCATAACTTCTTGCTCGGGTGCCGGATTTTAGCAAAATTGGTATCGTTGGAAAGCTAACTCGAAGACCTATCATTTGAAACATAGTAGGCTCTCTAATTCGACACATACAGAGAGTTATGGTTGATGGAAGATGACACAAATTACAACGTCCACTAAAACTTAATCGATCGAAATAGTTTCAACTCGTCCTTGAGTTGAAGGACCTCTATGGTCTAAATTCAAGCTTGAATGGATTCACATACTACGCAAATAATTAACATGCCATATTGGCACAAGATTTATGGCTTCGAGATTATCAACACATCGAAATCATGGTCTATATTGTAACCCGAAATGCGGGGCGTTACAAGAATAATTCAGTTCGGGTCTATATACGTAGGAACGACAGTCTAAACTCTAGCCCAAAAATACGGGGTGTTACAACAAGCTTGCATTGGTATCACGTCACAAAGCACCTCATCATGGTAGTTGGCTACCTTAAAACATATCACGCATTGCCTTGTGACCTTTAACTCGCCGCATTCATTCAACCATTGCAACTTGTAAGGACTACTGTGAGGTGTAGTCAGCAATTTCAAGAAGTTCACCATTGCAACACTAACCACATTCGCACAACTTCCACTATCTATCACCATAGTTCACACACTTCCCTTCACAAGACATTTAGTATGGAATATATTCTCCCGTTGGCTAGGATCATCTATCACCTTACTAATCATGGAACGCCTCACTACAAAGTTTGGAACCACACACTCCCCTTCTTGCGGATATGCATCCTCACAATCATCATCATCATGTGGTTCATTTTTGGGTTCCTCTCCATCTTGAGTCTTAGCCTCATTCTCTTCATTTTCAAGACCCACTTCCTCACCAAGGTAATACAATCTCCCTTCCCTTAGGATCACATTGCGTTGGTTTGGACATTCATTGGCTTTATGTCCCCAACCTTGGCACTTGAAACATTAGAACCCCTTAGGATTAGGATACTTGTGAGCCTCTTGCCTTGGTGGATATTTTTGCATTGCCTTGGCCTCAGGTTGCCTTGTAGTAGTGGGTTAGTCTTTGTTTTTGTGCCAACCCGTGGTGGAGGAAGCAACCTCCTTAACCCTCGGCCAACCCGAGGGTGCTTGACCCTTGGCTTTGTAACTTGTTCTTTCCTTAAGTTCTATTTCAATTTCAACGGCCGCTTGAAAGATGCCTTCAACGGTATTAAATTTATGGAGAGTCAAGTGAGTAGCAATCTCCTTATTCAACCCACACTTGAACCGAATGATGTCATGGCCGATTTGTTCTCCCCGATGGTCAAGCTTCAACATGAGTTGTTGAAACTCATCATAGTATGCCATAACACTTCGATTCCCTTGTCGCAAGTTGTACAACCTCGCAAGCAACTCATGGAAATAACTATCGGGAAGGTACCGTTGCCTTATTAGATACCTTAACCGAAACCATGGTGGTGGTTGCCCATCTATCAACTCGTTGCCAAATTGCTTGATGTATTCCCACCAAGTGTTAGCATAGCCTTCAAAGTGGGCTATGTCATAACAACTCTTATTCTCCTCCAAAATATCATTCACTTGGAATACCTTGTCACACACCGATTCCCAAGCGAGATACACCTCGGGGTCACTTTCACCCTTAAAGATAGGTAGACTCAATTTGATGGTATTGATGCCCACGTCTCTCTCTAGGTATCAGTTTCCTCTTTCTCCATACCCTCGGTATCTCCTTGGATCCACACGACCCTCTCTCTTCTCCTCCTCTCTCATGTAGGCATCGTCAAAGGCTCCATACCCTTCATAATCCCCTCTACCATATTCCTCAAGGTGGACGGGATGGTTTTGGACATTTGGAACTTGATTCGGAGGAATTAGATTTTGTGGAGGTGGTGGTCTTTGGTTTAGTGGAGCTTGGAAAGGGGGGTTCGGGTTTTGTGGAGGCATTTGACGTTCCAGTACCTCTTGCGGAACTTGAGGAATTTGGGAATAGGTTGGTCTATTGGAGTCTCGATTTAGAATTTTATGAGTGGTTTGGCTTGCGGCATTTAGGGGAGCTAGTGAATAAATTGGCAATTGTGGCCATGTTTCGGGAGTAACGATGGCGGAGGAATTTCTATCATGTCCACTTGATGAAACATTTCGAGGAGTAGAAGGACGAGAGTTCCTTTGACTCTCCACTTGTTCTAACCTCCCACTAATAGTCGTCACTTCTCCCCTTATGGCTCCCACTTCCGTACTCAATCTTTCAAGAGCTCGGGTCACCAAGAGTGACCCTCATATTCTCCATTTCATTAGAATCCATGGTTTGAGACGTGGTTCCCTCCATTTTCAAGGTATCACCTACACAAACAACAAACAAGTTAGTTAAAATCCCTCTTCTCACTCACACTCTTTCGGTTCACTCACACTCGAGCTCCACAAGTGTTGGAGATTGGCTAATTGAATCCTTAAGGTATGAGTATGCTCTTGTCCGGAGTGGATTTTTGTTGGAAACTCAAAGAATTCTCGTCGGACTAGAGCCAAGAGTTACAACGTATTCAAACGACAAAAGCACACAAACAAACGTTGACACGAACACAAAGCTTCAAAGGACTGATTAACAAGCTAGTAGGAATGTACTAGGTTGTCAATTAGTGTTTGAACCAACAAACGAAACTAAGAAACAATAAAATGAAACTAAGAAATCTAAAATTTGAACTCAAAATATTGTGTGAACGGTAATTTAGTGATGTGGCAATCCACTATTGGCCTCGGTTTTGTCAGAATTTTACTCTCCAACTTCAAGTCTTGACCAATCTACAATTTGGAAATGGTGGAATTGGTTAATGGAGGGACATTTGGTCTTGAAGCTTCCTTTTCAAGTTCAAAACAAGACTTGACCTTCTTGGTACTTTCTCCTTGAAACAAGGTCATTAAATCAAGGAAAAAAGTGGTTGTCAAGTCTTTTGAGTGATGTGATCAAGTCTTTCATCAACAAATACTACAACTTGGTGTTTCACCTTTTGTGGATCTAATATTCACTTTTTGTTTTAACAAATATGAAAAGGGTGAAGAACAATAAGAACAAAATAACAAAACCAAGAACAACAAACAACAACCACGGCCAAAACAATCCACCACAACAACAATGTTCAACAATGGGCAGCCAAGTTCAAGTTCACAATAACAACATCAATTTTTAGAGCTCAAATCTAGATCGACTCAAAGTGTTAGTGAACAAGAGAACTAACACTAGAAACAACACTCAAGAAAATTAAAAATCTTGCCAAGACACAACAAGAATACAATTTTTGGCCAAGAACACAACAACGGACAGATTTTACTGTTTCTGGATTTTTTCAGTTTTCAGTTTTTTTTTTTTTTTTGTAGTTTTCAAGTCCCAAGCCCAAGATTGATCTCGTTAAAACAAAATCGAAGATGGATTTGATACCAAATGATACAAAAGTGAGTGTGTATCAAGAGAGTCAAGCCAACACAAGAACACAAGAATAACAAGATGAATAACAACAATGCTAGTGAATCGAAATAGGCCACACACGGCTTCACTAGACTTCAAGGTTTACAAAAATGACAAGATGATAGAGATTAAAATAACAACAACAAGAGAAACAAAGTGGCATCAACTATAGTGAATCGAAAATAGCCCCACACGGCTTCACTAGGTTACCACACAAACAACAAGATTACAAAATTAAAGATAGTAACTTGACATACAATATTCAAGAATCTAAGAACCCTAACAACATGAAAGGACCCTAAGATTAAAGAATATTATCACCAAGCTCTTACTTGGACCAAGAGGAACTCAATGACCTCAAGATCCTAGTTTCTAGCCAAGATTCAACCCAAGTGTCACTCCAATTGGGAATTTCGGTTTTGAGCTTCTCCAATGGAAGAGAAAAGTTCAAAATATTACAAGTCTTGTGTTCTCAAAATATCATGAATGAACTACCACAAGACTAGCCCTAACAAATGACTTATATAGTCAATTACAAAGGAGGTACAAAAGACCAAAATACCCTTGGCATTAGGTGGGTGGGTTTGGGGTGTTTTGTTGGGCCTCTTCACATTTTAATAAGTATAGGCCCTTGGATGGGCTCACAAGGCCAAGGATGTAAACAAGGCTTGGAGTAATTGCAACTCACGCGCTTGGCTTCGTGTGAAAGGTATTGATCTAGGAATTCTCGTATCACATAACCATGTAGCCTCTTTCACACCTTCAGTAGCTGCAACGTACTCCGCTTCTGTAGTGGATAGAGCTACAATAGATTGCAAAGATGCTTTCCAACTGATAGAACCAGAACATGAAGTGAAGATGTACCCGGAAAGAGATCTGTGTCTATCAAGATCACCACCATAATCAGAATCAACAAGCCCAACAACATCATTAGATGTCACCTTGTTCCTATCAAAGACGAAACCAAGATTAACCGTACCTTTCAAGTATCGAAAAATCCACTTCACCACATCCCAATGGTACTTTCCAGGATTGTGCATATACCAACTTACCATACTCACCGCATATGCAAGATCGGGTCTAGTGCAGAACATAACATACATGAGACTGCCAACTGCACTGGAGTAGGGAACATTGGACATTATTTCAATCTCTTCCTCTGTTTTAGGACAAAATTCAGAAGATATCTTGAAGTGAGCTGATAGAGGAGTTGAGACGGACTTGCTCTTACTCATATTGAACTTGTCAAGCATTTTCTGAACATATGTTTTCTCAGACAAGTATAGCTTTCCAGCTTGTCATTCTCTAGAAATTTCCATTCCCAGAATCTTCTTTGATGCACCAAGGTCCTTCATTTCAAAATCATTACTTAGTTGAGATTTAATCTTCTTGATCAAAGACATGTCTTTTGAAGCAATCAACATGTCATCCACATATAATAACAAGTAAATGAAGGAACCATTTGAAGACTTTTGAAAATACACACAATTATCATATTGACTTCATGTGTAGCCCTGACCAACCATAAAAGTATCAAATCGCTTGTACCACTGCCTAGGTTCTTGTTTAAGTCCATACAAGGACCTTTTCAAACGACAAACACGTTGTTCATTGCCCGGAACAACAAAGCCCTGAGGTTGCTTCATATAAATTTCTTCCTCTAATTCTCCATGTAGAAAATCCTCTTTAACATCTAATTGCTCCAATTCCAAGTCAAATAGTGCAACGAAGGAAAGAAGCACTCTAATGGAAGAATGACGAACAACGGGAGAGAAAATTTGATCAAAATCAATGCCTTCCTTATGATCAAAGCCTCAAACAACTAAACGAGCTTTCCATTTTGCATCTTTAACCCCAGGAATTCCTTCTTTTTGTTTGTAGATCCATTTGCAGCTTAATGCACGACAACCGTTTGGAAGTTCACATAAATCCTATGTCCTGTTCTTATGCAAACTTTCAATTTCTTCTTGCATTGCTATCAGCCACGGGGATGAATTAGAACTGGTGATTGCCTCCGAATATGAAGTAGGTTCAACTCCTTCAGAAATCTCTTGTGCAACTGTAAGTGCATAGGCAATCAGGCCATCATTATCACTGTATCTGTTGGGTTTTCTAATAACTCTCCTTAGTCTATTATGAGCAATAGAAGAATCATCCATCACCTGTGGCTCAACGGGACGGGTGGTACTGGAATCTTGTTCATCAACATGAACATCACCGCTACATTGTGGATCTGTAGAAGAGATAGGGTCAATCTTCTGAGATGTAGTTCTCACTTCTAACTCCACCTTTTCACTGGTATCTTGTTGATCACCTATACCAGGAGATAATACAGAAGACTCTTTTCCAGAACACAACAGTGCATTTTTATTAAAAGTGATGTCTCTACTCAAAATTATTTTTCTCAAATCAGAACACCATAAATGATACCCTTTTGACTCAGAAGCATAGCCAAGAAATAAGCATTTTACAGCCCTAGGAGCTAACTTTCCGTTATTAACATGGGCAAAAGCAGGGCATCCAAATACTTTTAAATTAGAGAAATCCACCGGATTACCTGACCAAACTTCTTCTGGAATTTTGAAGTTAATGGATGAGTGAGGAGATCGGTTGACGAGATAACAAGCTGTAGAAATTGCCTTAGCCCAAAAATCACGACGATGCCACACTCCCGCATTAGAGAGCATACAACGCGCTCTCACAAGAAGAGTTCTATTAATACGTTCCGCAACTCCATTTTGTTGGGGCTTCCCAACAAGAGTCTTATGTCTAGCAATACCATGACTCGTGCAGAACTCATTGAAATCTGACTCACAAAACTCCAAGCCATTATCATTCCGGAGTTTTCTAATCTTCTTTCCAGTTTGATTCTCAACAAGAGCCTTGAAGTTCTTGAACTTAAGAAAAGCTTCATTTTTTTGTCTCAAGAAATAAACCCAGACTTTTCGAGAGAAATCATCTATAAGGGTCATCATGTAGCGTTTTCCTCCGAGAGATATAACCTTTGAAGGCCCCTATAAATCAGAATGGATATAATCAAGAAGACCATGTGTGCGATGTATAGCTGTTGAAAAACTCGCTCTCTTTTGTTTTCCAAATATGCAATGTTCACAGAAAACCAATTTCCCAGTAACTTGATTACCGAGAAGACCTCTTTTGCTAAGAAGAGTCATACCTTTCTCACTCATATGACCCAGGCGTATATGCCATAAACGACTGAGATCATCATCAGATAATGATGTGGAAACTACTGCAGATCCTGTCACAATTGAACCTTGCAAATAATAGAGTGTCCCACATCTTATTCCTTTCATCAAGACGAGATAACCTTTTGAAACCTTGAGAATTCCACCTTCTGCTGAATATTTACATCCAAAAGATTCAAGAGTACCCAAAGAAATCAGGTTGCGTTTCAGGTCAGGAATATGAAGAACGTTGGTCAAGGTTCAGATAACGCCACCATGGGTCCTTATTTGTACAGTACCAATTCTAACAACTTTGCATTGGGCATCATTCCCCATTAGGACAACACCTAATTCAGCTTTTTCATATGTTGAAAATCAGTCCTTACGAGGACACATATGATACGTACATCCAGTATCAAAAACCCATTCAGAAGAGTTCTTCTTATCAGCAGAGACAGCTAACAAAACATCACCTTTGGAATCATATTCAGCGACTCCGGCTTCAGCAGTTTTCTGCAACGTTTTGTTATTTTCTTCTCTCTCCATTTTATTCTTCAGCTTTTCACATTCAGAAATAACATGCCCAGGTTTCTTGCAGTAATGACATGTCTTGTTGGAATAACGCCCTTTGTTCTGTGATCTACCTCTAACAAACAAGCCCTCTGTTTTATCTTCTGGATGAACTTCAAGATCAAATTTTTCTTTGGACAACAAATTTGATTTAACGTCTTCATAAGATAAAGTTTCATGATTTCCATATAACATAATCTCCTTGAAGTGTTTATAGGTAGATGGCAGAGAGACAATTAACAAGACAGCCTTGTCTTCATCCTCAATTTTAACTTCTAAATTTTCCAGATCTATTATAATTGAATTGTATGCATCAAGATGAGATTGAATGGAAGAACCTTCAGACATACGAAGCGTGTATAAACGCTCTTTGAGGCGGAGCTTATTGGCAAGGATTTTGGTCATATAAAGAGACTCAAGTTTCAACCAGAGACTTGCAGCAGTAGTCTCACGAATAACCTCCCGCAAAACCTCTTTGGAAAGGCTAAGTTGAATTGCAGAAAGTGCCTTTTCATCCAACTCCTCCCATTGTTCGTCGTTCATAGAATCAGGCTTCTTAGACTTGCCATCTAAAGCCTTCTTCAAACCGTTGTGTGTGAGAACAACCTTCATATGGATCTTCCAGCTACTAAAGCTAATTTTTTCCATCAAATTTCTCGATATCAAACTTGGTTACAGTAGACATCCTTGAACCTGTCTCTGATACCACTTGTCAGAAACTCACTTACATCAAGGAACAACACACATAAAATCAAGAAAGAAATTTGGAAATAAAATAGATGAAACACAAATTTAACGTGGAAATCCAAGTTGGGAAAAATCACGGGCAACGACGAGCTCACTATATGGAAGGTAGAGTACAATCAAATCCTCAAGAATTCAAAATATGAAGGAATGAGGATAAAGAAGATTTTAATCTTCAGTACAAGAAAGACACTGCCTCAAGCAGTTACAGAGAAAATATATATCACCAACATACAGAAAATGCCCTGAGAAATATTCTACACTTCCAGGAAAAACTGGTGACCAGTAACTGCACAATAGGCACATGATCTGCTCAACTTTCCTACAATTGGGCAACTGCCAAGAACCAAGCTGGAAGGCATAGTCAGCAGAGAGACAAATAATGTGAGGCAACTCTAACAATTACGAGTGAGAAATGACAGATATCCATGAATTTAATAAGTACACAAATGGTTACATAATAATCATAAACATAGTACTCCATCATTTTATTATGTGACATTATTTTTTGATAAACGGTAATCGAGTTATGTGACATTATTTAACTTGGGACAATGTTTATTCTAAGAAAAAAACAAGATTGTTAAAACCTATCGTCTAAAAAAATAAGGATAAAATGAATTGTTTTTAATTTTAGTAATAGATACGGAATAATTTTTTTTGGGACCAACTAGAAAGGTGGCGTATAAAATAAGATGGGAATTATAATATTTATTGATTCTTTTTAATTTTATTTTAATTTTATTGGTAATAGTTAGTGAATAAAGAATCATGTAAATGCAGTTGTTTGCATGAGTATTAGTTTTTGATTAATATTGATTAGTTCAATTATATTCTTATTTATTTATTATTGAATAGAAATGAATTTCAATTTTATCATTATTTATTGAATAAAAAAAAAGGAAAAAGCAACAACACACTGTCTTACACATTATTATCATTACTACTTCATCCTTTCTATTTCATAGATCTAATATTTTGCAAAAAAAGAAAAAAAACACTTCTGGTTTGGAATATTTCGTACAATGATAATATAATATATTGTGGGGCTGTTAGGCTATATTACTATGTTATTGCAGTAAAGGTTTTGTATGCACTATCTCGTAATATATAAAAATGTCCATTATGTAATTAATTACTTAATAAAAGGTAATTATTAATTTATTAATGATTTTTACTTTGTGCAAAGATATATTTATTTTGTGTATATTTTTTATTTATTTGAAGATATGGATAATTTTCAAAATAAGTTGTCCAATTATGAAGATATATGTTTGATTGATTCTGGCACTACACATACGATATTCAAAGACGAGAAATATTTCTCTCATCTAAACATGGACAAGATTAATGTTACTACAATTTCTGGTAGTGGTAATTTGGTTGAAGGCTTCGGAAAAGCCATTATAATCTTGCCCAAGGGAACTAAACTCATCATAAATAATGTCATATTTTCTCCTAAGTCTCGGAGAAACTTGATGAGTTTTAAAGATATCCGTGAAAATGGTTATCATATAAAGACATTTGATGAGACGAATCTTGAATATCTTGGTATCACCAAGAATGTCTCTGGGTAGACATGTGTTAGAGAAAAGTTTCCTACTTTATCTTCTGGCCTGTATTGGACAAAGATTTGTGCAATTGAGGCACATTCCATAGTAAACCAGAAGCTTACTGATTCCAATACTTTCGTACTTTGGCATGATCGTCTGGGACATCCAGGATCAATAATGATTAATTGAAGGTTCTTTCGAATGGGAATTTTCATGTAATGCTTGTTATCAAGGCAAGTTGATTGTGAGACCATCGCCAAGAAAAGTTGGGATTGAGTCCCCCGCGTTCTTGGAACGCATACATGGGGACATTTGTGGACCAATTCACCCACCAAGTGGGTTGTTTAGATACTTCATGGTCCTAATAGATGCTTCTTCTAGATGGTCTCATGTGTGCCTTTTGTCATCTCGCAACTTGGCATTTGCAAAATTGTTGGCACAAATAATACGATTACGGGCACAATTTCCTGATAATCAAATCAAGTTTATTTGCCTTGATAATGCTGCAGAATTTTCATCCCAAGTACTTAATGACTATTGCTTATCGATCAGGATAAGAGTGGAATATCCTGTACCCCATGTTCACACTCAAAATGGCCTTGCTGAGTCATTAATTAAACGTCTGCAGTTGATAGCAAGACCATTACTAATGAAAACTAAGTTGCCCACTTCTGTTTGGGGTCATGCAATTTTGCATGCTGCAACACTTATTCGTCTTAGACTGACAAATTATCATAAATTTTCTCCGTTGCAATTGGTTCTGGGTCAAGAGCCTTATATATCTCATCTGAGAATTTTTGGGTGCGGTGTTTATGTGCCGATAGCACCACCAAACCGCACCAAGATGGGCCCCCAAAGAATGTTAGAAAGTTATGTTGGGTTTGAATCACCCTCCATTATTCGCTATCTTGAACCATTAACGGGAGATATGTTCACTGCTCGATTTGCAGACTGTGAGTTTGATGAGATACTTTTCTCAAAATTAGGGGGAGAAGATAGTGACATCAAAAGAGAAATTTTGTGGAAAAATCCATCACTATCTAATCTTGATCCACGTGCTTTTATTTGTGAGCAAGAAGTACAAAAGATTATTCATCTGCAGAAAATTGCAAATCAAATGCCGGACGCATTTATAGATTTGAAAAGGATCACTAAATCACATATTCCTGCAGAGAATGTCCCAATTCGAATTGATTTCCCTAAAGGACCATCCACTAGTGTCATAGCTAATGAATCTAAAGCACCCTTGAAGCGTGGCAGACCATTAGGTTCTAAGGATCGAAATCCTAGAAAAAAAAACAAATGGTCAAGATGACACTATGTAACATCCACATACGGAAATTCAAGATTTGAGCAATGTTGATATCCCTGAAGGAATCAATGAGTCTAAGACTTAAAAAAATGAAGAACTATCCATCCATAAATTCAAGTGATGTTAAAACTAATTTGAATCGATCTGAAATAATAGTGGATCATGTCTTTGCATATAATGTTGCAACGAAAATCATGCAAGATAGCGAGGATCTTGAACCTAGATCTATCACAGAATGTCGACAAAGAAATGACTGGCCAAAATGGCAAGAAGCAATTCAATCTGAATTGAATTCGCTCGCCAAAAGTGAAGTTTTTAGACCCATAGCTCAAACACCTAACGGTGTTAAGCCTCTTGGCTATAAATAGGTCTTTGTGCAAAAAAGAAATGAGAAATATGAAATATAAAGGTATAAGGCACGCCTTGTTGCACAAGGATTTTCACAAAGGCCTGGTGTCGATTATGACGAGACATATTCACCAGTTATGGACGCAATAACATTGTGTTATCTTATTATTTTCACTTTCCATGAGAGACTTGAAATGCATTTGATGGATGTGGTAACAGCCTATCTATATGGATCACTTGATAATGAGATATACATGAAAATTTCCGAAGGATTCAAAATACCGGAAGCATATAGTTCAAAGTCTCGGGAAATGTATTCCATTAGATTGCAAAGATCATTGTATGGTTTGAAGCAATCTGGATGTATGTGGTATAACCGTCTTAGTGAATATTTATCTAAAGAAGGTTATACGAATGATGAAATTTGCCCATGTGTTTTCATAAAGAAAACAACGTCGGAGTTTGTTATACTTGCTGTCTATGTCGATGACATAAACTTTATTAGAACGCCAATAGAGCTTCAAACGGCAATTGATTACCTAAAGAAAGAATTTGAGATGAAAGATCTCGAAAAGACAAAGTTATGCCTTGGTTTGCAAATTGAGCATTTGACAAACGGTATCTTTGTCCATCAATCTGCCTACACAGAAAAGGTTTTGAAATGATTCTATATGGATGGAGCACATCCATTAATTACTCCGATGGTTGTTCGATCACTTGATATGAATAAGGATCCATTCCGACCTCAAGAAAAGAATGAGGAACTCCTTGGTCCCGAAATACCATATCTTAGTGCAATTGGTGCACTAATGTATCTTGGAAATACGACAAGGCCTGATATTGCCTTTTCAGTTAATTTGCTAGCAAGGCATAGTTTTGCTCCTACTAGGTGACATTGGAATGGGATCAAACACATATTTCGATATCTAAAAGGGACTACCGATATGGGCTTTTTTTATTCTAAAGAATGCAGTTCCAATCTTGTTGGTTATGCTGATGTTGGGTACTTATCTGACCCGCATAAAGCTCAGTCTCAAACAGGCTATGTGTTCATATGTGGGGGTACTGCCATATCTTGGAGATCAACAAAGCATTCTATCGTAGCCACTTCATCGAATCACACTGAGATTATAGCTATTCATGAAGCAAGACGAGAGTGTGTGTGGTTGAGGTCCATAATACATCTCATTCGAGAAAAATATGGTTTAAAATGTGACAAAGTACCCACAACTTTATATGAAGATAATGCAGCATGCACAACACAACTGAAAAGTGGATTCATAAAAGGAGATAGAATGAAGCACATATCGCCAAAGCTTTTCTATACATATGAGCTCCAAAAGAATGGTGATATTGACGTACAACAGATTCGTTCAAGTGAAAATGTGGCTGATTTATTCACCAAGTCTCTTCCAACTGCAACTTTCAAGAAGATGGTGGTCAAGATTGGAATGCAAAGGTTGAAGGATGTTCTTATTAGGGGGAGCTAATACGCGTTGTACTCTTTTTCCCTTACGAGATTTTGTCCCACTGGATTTTCCTTGTAAGGTTTTTAATGAGGCAGCCTATATGCGTATTGTTAGACATTCAAGGGGGAGTGTTATGATATATATCAATTATAGTGAATGTCTATCAAGATCTATTCAGATCTATTTGATGTCTATCAGGATTTGATGTATTTGTCTTTTAGTGTGAAACTAGGGCAAATTCCCCCTATAAATAGAAGGGTTTCCTTCATTGTAAATGATCCCTCAAGAAAAGAAATAACAATTACTCTCTCTATTCTCTCTACTCTTCTTCTTGTTCTTTCTTGTTTTTATAATAGACCCGACTTTTACTTATTTATCTGAGTACTTATTTTGATATGTGTTTTAATTAGGGGTCAAATTTTGGGTATATGTTGTAATTAACAGTTAAACCTTCAATATTTTTTTTTTTATGTTAGTGCAAAATATATACTCCCTTCATTCCTTTTTAATTGCTCCCCTTTTTTTAAGTCAAACAAGATAAATTATGACTAATATTTTAAGATGTATTTTTTAATCAAATTGCGGGGGGAGAAAAATTGCAATTTATAGTACTTTTCACGTAATTTTTGAATATCTAAATTTTAATTTTAAAAGAATTAAATTAATGTTGATATGTAATCTTACTAAAATTTTGAGTTAAATACACAAGAATATCTCAAGGCTTTAGCTAAGGTAACTTGAAGTTCTTTATCTTTATTTAATCGTTAAATGTTTCTGTTCTTATTTTATCAACGCATAGTATTTTTAATAATTAATTTATTTTTTCCGCGCATCGCGCGAGTACATTACTAGTTTAGCTTTAAAACTTAGTCAAATTGACTTAGAGGAAGCAATTAAAAAGGAATGAAAGGAGTATTATATTTTGTTTGATTTGATTTTATTTGATGTTAATAATTTCAAAAAAACAATTATATTGATTTTATTTTGGTTTTAACCTATAATCATCCAAACTAAATAGTAAACGAGTGCTTTCACTTTTAACTAGGGGTGGGTGTTTGGTATTCGGTTTGGTGTTTTCAAAGTTCGAGTTCGATAATTTGATAATCGGTATTTGAAGGTAGATACAACATACCACACTTATAAACATCGGTTCGGTAATTTGGTAATCGGTAAATCAAACTTCGGTTCGGTACGGTAATTGGTAATACCATATTAAAGTTGGAAATATGTAAATGTACATTTAAACTTCAAAGAGTAAATTTAATAGAAATTTTACTAGCCCTAAGGTTGTGTTCGGCACGAGAATTTTTTTTGATTGCAGAAAATTCTCAAAAAAAATAATTGTATTTATTTTCTGGTGTCAGCCATGCTAACGTGCTCTGATACCACTTCATTCCAACTTAGCATTAACTATTGATTAGCACAAGTAAGTCACGAATTCATTTTGAAAATAAAATTAAATATACAACCTTAAGTTGTTTATTGCAAGTTGTAGCAAAACCTTTTAGATTGCAAACCCACATGAGGGACTCAAAAATAAAGTGATACGGTCATCTTTTCACATCTCATTATAGTGTTACTTGGGCCTACAATATCATGAATATGTTTTAAAACTGTAAAGAATTGAATAAGATACTATATATTCTTGTTACAAACTATTGTAGTAAATTACTTTCTTGCAATAATAATGTAGAAAAAATAAATTAAGAGTGGCTTTAATAGTACTGTAGTCACTCACTATCTTGAAGAATTTATTGATCCACTGTATATTATAGCTTTATTGTTCCTTGAAGAAGCACATTAGCAGGTTTAGTACGTGTTTTTGGAGATAATAATAGGTATTTCTAATAAACTTAGGTGTCTTAAACAGGCATAAAGCAGTGGCGGAGGTAGAATTTTGTAGTGAGATTAAGAATACAAAAGTAAACACATGAAAAATCCAGGAAAAATCATTTTACTATATACTGTAAATTTTTTATTTCCTTTTTCTTGTTTAGGTTCATTCCAATATCAATCTGCCTCTATAATCAACAACTTCTAGAATTGCTAACCGATAACTTGCAACAAACGTTCACTGAAGGGTGTGGCATAGTGGTCAATGAAGTGGGTGGGGACCATGAGATCTCATCTTCAAATCTTCCGTGAGGACAAAAACATCAAGTGATTTCTTTCCATCTATTATTCCAATCTCCGTGGACAAAGTTACCTGTTACCTATTGCTGCTGGTGGGAGGTGAAAGGTATCCAGTAGAACTAGTCGATGGGTGCGAAAGTAGGCTCGGATACCACAGTTGACAAATAAAGACATGAGGCCTCGGCTTCAAATCCCCCGTGGGGACAAAAACATTAGGTGATTTCTTTCCATCTATTATTGTTGCCTCCGTGGCAGAGTTACCTAGTACCTATTGCTGCTGGTGGGGGTGGCATGTATCCCGTGGAATTAGTCGTAGTATGCAAAAGTAGGCCTGAACGCCACAGTTAACAAAAAAAGACATGAGGCCTCAGGTTCAACCCCAACAGAGACAAAAAAAATACTAGGTGTCCTATTGCTACCTGTTGCTTGTAGGAGATGGCAAGCACCCTAGCGCAATAGCGACCCCTAGGATCACGATAGCAATATCTCCTTACCTGTAGGGGCTATATATAGACCCCAAGACGCGTTTGGGGCGTTTCCCTTCAACTTTGAGCTCGTTGATTTAGTTGATGTGTGCCAAAGTTAACCCGAACTTCATGGTTATCAAAAAAAACAATCTCAGGTTCAAATCCCAAATATAACAAAAACACTAAGGAGTCGTTTGGTAGAGTGTATTGGCAAAAATAATGCATGCATTAATTAATGTTTATTATGAATACCTTGTTTGGTACAATTTTTAGTCTATGTACACTCTATTGTGTATTAAGGTGTGTATTACTAATACCATCCATTTTCTATGTATTAGTAATGCAAAGGCTTTAATACATGCATTAGCTTATTAAATGACTTTAATACCCCTCAATTTCCCTCTCAAAATATTTCACCATTCCTTTTCCCGCCATTTTAATTTACAATAGTGAATTTTTTCAAAACATTTCACAATTTCTTTCCCACCATTTTAATTTACAACAATAAATAATTGATTTAAATAATTGTAACATATTTTTTCTTTGCTTCGAGGGTCTTTAAAAAGATTAAAAAAAAAGTTTGAGACTATTTCTTAATTTTACGTCTTATATTTTATTTTTGTTTCGACTATGTTAATCCGTTGGCGTAATATTTCATGCGCAAAGACGAAGGTCTTGCAATTAATCCGAAACCTCTATATACTAGTTCAACAATACCAATTATGTTTGAGATGACCAAAGAATTTTGTTGCAAAAAAGTGTACAAAATCAAAGAAGGGTACTTTTGTAAACAAACATTTCTTTTATAAAAATTATGTAAGATGTATTATTTCTTATACATCAAACCAAACAATGTATAAGAAATAATATATGCATAACTAATATAAGCATAACTAATACAAGCATTATTAATGCAAACATTATTAATACACTATATTTTGCATTGTTCTTATACACTCTACCAAACGACCCCTAATTCTCCCTGCTTTGTCTGTGGAAGGTGGCAAATATCCCGTGAATTTTATGAGGTGTGAAAAAGCTAGCCCGAACTTCACGTGTTATCAAATAAAATAAAATATCTTGCAACAAACATATGAATAGCTGAGCAAGAGAGCAAGCGTGCTTCCATAATAATGGAGACGATTTTACTCCCATAACAAGTTCATATAGACATATTACATATATTAACTAGGAAAAGGAATCACAAAATTGCATGTTAGTGGTAAATCAATATATAAGTCATGTTTCTATGATAGAACACAAATTAAAAAAGACACGAGATACAAAAAATCACTAGGTGTTCTAGCCTCGGATAAAAAGAGTTACTTGCTACTGTTGGAGGGAGGTGGTAGGTATTCCGCAGAATTAGTCAATGTCCTGAAAGTTGGCACGAACAACACAGTAATAAAAAAAGACATGAGGTCTCAGGTTCAAATCTCAATAGATACAAAAAAAACACTAGGTGTTCTAGCCTCGGTAAAAAGAGTTACTTGGTACCTATTGCTTGCTGGAGGGAGGTGACAAGTATTCTACGAAATTAGTCAATGTCCTGAAAGCCGACACAAACACCGCAGTAATAAAAAAGACATGAGGTCTAAGGTTTAAATTTCAGTAGAGACAAAAAAATCACTAGGTGTTCTAGCCTCGGTAAAAAGAGTTACTTGGTACCTATTGCTTGCTGGAGGGAGGTGGAAGGTATTTCGCGTAATTAGTCAATATCCTGAAAGATGGCACGAACACCAGAGTAATAAAAAAGACATGAGGTCTCAGGTTTAAATTTCAGTAGAGGAAAAAAAATCACTAGGTGATTCTTCATGATATCTGTTGCTGGTGGGAGGTGGGAGGTATCTCAAAAATTAGTCGAGGTCCCGAAAGCTAGCACGAACATGACGGTGATTAAAAAAAGACATGAGGTCTCAGGTTCAAATTACAATAGAGATAAAAAATCACTAGGTGATTCCTCGTAATATCGTGGAAGGTGAAAGGTATCTCGTGGAATTAATTGATGTCCCCAAAGCTGGCACGAACACGATGGTGATTAAAAAGAAGACATGAGGTCTCATGTTCAAATTCCAGCACAGATAAAAGATCACTAGATGATTCTCCGTAATACCTATTGCTAATGAGAGATGACAGATATCCATGAATTTAATTGAAGTACACGAAAGCCGGCTCAGACACCATATATTATCAAATATATAAAAAAAAAAAACTTGAAACAAACATACGTATAGCAGAGCTTTTTTAGAGTCCATTTTCGGCGGGAGATTTTAGGGTGGTAAATTACACAAATGGTCATTCACATAATAATCAAAAACATAGTACTCCCTCATTTTATTATGTAACATTATTTAACTTGGGATAATGTTTATTTTAAGAAAAAAAACAAGACTAATAAAACTTGTCATCTAAAATAATGCTAAAATAATCTTTTCCTAGTTATAGTAAGATGAATAATTTTCTTGGGACGAACTTAAAAAGAAAGGCGACATATAAAATAAGACGGGGGAATTATAATATTTATTGACCTTTTTTATTATTATAATAACTATTTTATCTTTTTTGGATGACAATTGAGAAAAAAATAAAAAAATAAATAGAGATTAACCATCTAGATTTCTTTATAACTTTATCAGGATGGTGTATATATATATATTAAATTCAAATTTTTATGTAGTAAAAATTAGTGACGTAATACAATTTCGTTGGCTCAAAATCCCCCCCAATTGTTTTCAAATTTAAATATTAATATTTTTTATTATTTACAACTTATTTTCATGGAATCAATCATAATTAGTATGTAGTAGTTCAATAGTTTGATTATTAGGAACATTTATCAAAAGATTTCGTTAGTTACAAATTATTTAACAATAAATTAATAATAAATTTTGCAAGTAAATTTTGCAATTGGATTCTAATTTTTTTTTGCAGTGAGCATAGAAATTAGAAAGTGATTATATTGTATTAAAACACATGATAAACAATTACACAATGCTCAAATTCAAATTTCTCAATACCGGAGATCCAATTCAGGGTAACTAGAAATCATAAAGTCATTGTCGCATCCTAGACAAATGTCATATCGACAAAAAAATGAGAGACATTGACTGGTAGTATATAAAGAAGCGGGCCTTAGACCCTTGTGACATATTTTAAAGTCGTGCGAGCCTAATCGAAAACAAAAAGTCAACAATACAAGCTATCAAATCTATAATCGTAATGTTCGATCCAATATAAGAAATAAAATATCAGTTAAAGCTTTTACAACTTAAGCAGAGACTTATTTTAAGACCATTTTGTTATTACCTATAAGGGAAAATGATTACAATTTTCGCGTGAATAAATTATTGTGTTCTAAAATATTGTCGTCTCATATAAATAACTATTACTATATTAATCATAAAATAAAGAAGACAAGAAAAAATAAAGTGTGCAGCAATCAAAAAAGAGACAGCACAATCTAATTTGTACTATTGGGAAATCGTTTTTCTATTTGGTCAGGTTTGATTTAGTTTTGATTTAGTTTACAAAAAAAATTAAAAAAATAATCGAACTGATAAATTTTTCATATATAATATTATTTTTATGAATAATTTTAATATCTTATATATGTTTTCATTAAAGTTTATTTATAATTTAAGGTCCCGTTTGACCATAATTTTTTTTAAAACTTTTTCTTGGAAAATGTATTTTACTTAATTCAAAATGTTGTTTGGCCATAAAAATCTCAAATACATACTAAATATCTTGTATTAAATAGATGTCATGTTATTGTTTTACGTGCTAATCTATATGGATTTTATTTTATTTTTGAATGAATCATTTTTTTTATTTTCATATATGATTAATAACCGAATCAAACTGAACTCAAATTAATGACAACAAGGCATAATTATACTGATAATTATCAACATAGTCAAATATGGGGGCTATTTATAAAAGCTCCCTATTATTGCTCAAACCTAAACGATGAATGTTTATTTAGGCTTAATATTTACGTGTATCTGTATCGATTATTGCTTGTATATCTTTTAATACATCCGACTTTTACTTATGTATTTGAGTACTTATTTTGATATATGTTTTAATTAGGGGTCAAATTTTGGGTATATGTTGTAATCAGGGGTTAAACGTCCTATATATTTTTTTTATGTTCGTGCTAAATATATACTCCTTTCATTCCTTTTTAATTGTTCTCCTTTTTTTAGAGTTACACGATATAAACTATGAGCAATATTTTAAGTTATATTTCTTAATCAAATTGGGGGGAAAAAGGAAAAATTCCAATTTATAGTATTTTTCACGTAGCTTTTTAATATCTAAATTTTAATTTAAAAAAAATTAAATTAATGTAATCTAATTTAGTTTTAAAATTTAGTCAAATTGACTTATAGGAAGCAATTAAAAAGGAATGAAAGAAGTATTATACAACAAAAATAAATCCAGTGTATTTCCACCAAGTGGGGTCTGGAGAGGATAAGATGCACGCAGTCCACACCACTACCTCCGAAGAAGTAGAGAGGCTGTTTCCGATAGACCCCCGGCTCAAGATAGAGAATAGTTGACAAGGTCAAATGAAAGAAGTATTATATTTTATTTGATTTGATTTAATAATTAAAAAAAACAATTATATTGATTTTATTTTGGTTTTACCCAATAATCATCCAAACTAAACAGTAAACGAGTGCTTCACTCTTTTTGTTTTTTTTTGGTTTTCTATCCGATGTCCGGAGCCCTCATTAAAGTGCGATTAATCCGAATTCGCACATCCTAGGGCCCATTCGAGAAAGGTTTATTTATTAATTCCCAATTTGTATGGGAAAGGAAAATAAATTTTCCTATTCCCACCTAAACAGCCAGAAAATACTACGTAGTAAAATTTCAATTTTGTTTCCTTCTTCACATATCCATAGGATTAATTAATTCTCTAAATTCATTCCTTGTGTATATAAATAATACAAAGACTACCAATAATTCAATTATACAAATTATAATTCAAATTTAGATGGGATTTTTAGGTATTGTTCCTAATTAAAAGTTGGGGTTTTTCATGTATGTGGTATTCTTTCCGTCCTAAATTATGTGATGATGTTCGGATTTCGAGAGTCAAAATAAATTATTTTTTGATCACAATTTATTCATTTGCCATTTTAAATTATTAATTATTCTAACCTATATTATTTTAAACGTAGTATTCAAGTATGTAAATTTCATGTTTGAAGATTAAATGATTATAAATATGTTCAAATCTAGGGTCAAAATTAAGAGTAATATTAAAGTGGGTTAAGGTGATAGGTTGGGTGCGGGTGGATTCTTTTTAATGGGTCAAAACTAAAAAAAATAAAAAAATGTGGACCTCTAATAAGAGGCCACGTGGCAAAGCAGTTTTTTAGAAAACCATCGTTAAAAAGTAATGGCATGGATTAACCGGTTTTATAACGACGATGACATGAACGAGCCCAACTTTTAACAGATGGCATAAATGAGTCATTTCTGATAATTTAGTGGCATATTTGAGCCTTTTCCCTTCTTACTTCATGAGATCAATCATTATTAGTATGTAGTGTTTCACTAATTATTAGCAACATATCATCAAAAAAACTTGTTAGTTACAAACTATTTAACGATAAATTAGTAATAAAACTTTGTAACTAATTCCTAATTTTTTTTCGCAGTGAGCATAGAAGTTAGAAAGTGATTATATTCTCTTAAAACACATGATAAACAATTACACATCGCTCAAATTCAAATTTTTCAATACTGGAGATCCATTTTTTTACACCTGACTTGAAAAGAAATTGAAGGAGACAAAACGTTGGTGGTTGAGCAATTTGCAAGTTGCTTGATGTTCAGCGATTTGCAAGTCGCTTGGTGTCCGGTGATTTTCAAATAACTTGGTTCTGACGACGATTTGGAAATCACTGGACACCAGGCGACTTGCAAATCGCTGGACACTACGCGACTTGCAAAATGTTGGATACCAAGGGACTTGTAAATCGCTTAGTCAACAACGTGTTGTTCCCTTTGGTTTCTTCCAAATCAAGTGTCTCCTTTGAATTTTTTGGTCAAAAAACTAGACCTTTTGGCTTCGGACTCAAATAATAATCATGTCATCTTTTGATTTTTGTTGGCTTAGACATATTCAGAGAAACACGAAAGTCATTGTCACATCCTAGACAAGTGTTACATCGACAAAACACATGAGAGACGTTGATTGTTAATATATTTGATAGCGAGCCTTAGACCCTTATGACACATTTTAAAGTCGTGCAAGACTAGTCGGAAATCAAAACCCAATAATACAAGCTATCACATCCATAGTCCCTTATGTTCAATCCAACATGAGAATAAAATACCAGTTAAAGTTTCTACAACTTGAGCAGAGACACCTTCAAAACTTTCTACTTCCCAAATAATTGCTGAGCCTTGTCAAAATCATAACAATGAATCTATAACCACAATATACAACATGTTCGTTTGTGTGTTACGTTAAACAACTTTTTTGCTCATGTACCTTTGGGTTCCATTAGAGCAGTTTTTGATTGCATAGTTTCTGACGTCCATGCTCTTCCCTGCGATTCCAAGAACTGATGGATTTAAGACGACGAAGACAAGATTGAACCAATCCTACAATGACAACAGATCAACATCGAAATCAAACTAATAGACAAACAAAGAAGAAATCCAAACTTACTGTCATGTTATCTAGACATTTGATTTCAATATACGCGTTAAGTAAAAGACTCTCATATTTTGAAAAGCGTATATGCATTCGCTAAGACTAGAAGAGTTAATAAGAGATGACTCTTTCTTGGTTATGCTGTCAATTCTAAAGATTTAACAAAAGGTAACATTCATCAATCATCAGTATTACCTATCAGATGCCTTGTTAAACGTCAAAGATCAAAGAACAAAGCTACTTAATGAAAAAGTACTGCGATTGAAAATCATTTGATTTCCAAGCTCGATGCAGTCTTCTTACAAGGAATAGGTAAACATACCTAACTGTGAAATAGAGATTTCATTTTTCCGAAAATTCATGCTCTTCCAAGTGTTCCACAAATTGAATGAACAACTCCTGCAATGATAATAGACGAACAAAGTGAAACGAGCTAATAGACAAGCAAGGAGAAATTTTCAAAAATAACTGGCAGGTTATCTAAAGAGTAAATGTTGTTCCCAGTAGCATGAACTTCCATCTTTAGATGAGTCACTACACATACTTTTAGATGGACAAGAAATCTTACGCTAGTCTTCACCTTTCTAGAGTGTAAACATGGTTCAAGCTACACATGCCATAAACGCATAGTTCAGATATAGGAAAATGATTACCAGAACAAAGTGCGATGAGGGAAAATCTTTATTGACGCAGATTGCTATACAATCATTACCCCGAAACACCTCTTCCTAGCTCAACGCACTGGAAAAAAGGAAACAACAAGAGAATATGAATTGATATTGAGATGACCTAAAAATCTTCAATGGTTCATATATGTAACGCCCCGCATTTCGGGCTACAATATAGACCATGATTCCGATGTGTTGATAAATCCCGAAGCCATAAATCCTATGCCAATACGGCATGTTAATTATTTCTGTAGCATGTGAATCCATTCAAGCTTGAATTTAGACCATAGGGGTCATTTGACTCAAGGACGAGTTGAAAACTACTTCGACCGATTAAGCTTAAGTGGACATTATAATTTGTGTCAACTTCTATCGACCATGACTCTTTGTATATGTCGAATTAGAAAGCCTACTATGTGTAAAATGATAGGTTTCCGAGTTAGCTTTCCAACGATACCAATTTTGCTAAAATCCGGCACCCGAGCAAGAAGTTATGGCCTTTCAAAGTAATATGCGTCGCCTAACCAATCGCACATGGTCACTGGAAAGCATAGGCGATAGCATAGGCGGCGCATATGTAAGGTTTCAAGTGACTTAAACACTCCGTTTGTGGGGCAAAATGGTCCTTTTCCACCCTTACTTAGCCCTAAACACGAAATTCAGTTCAAAAGACCCCAAAATACACCTTCATTCATCAAAAGTGCTCAAGGATTCTCCTTAGGGTTTCAAAATAAAAACCCAAGCAACTCAAGATTCAACCGGGGGTTTTAGAAACTAATTGCATATTTGGAATCCTCTCAACGTAGGCTTCAAGAAGCACCTAATATTCGTTGCAATCGAGGTACGTGGGGTTATCCAAAAATCTCATGGGTGTAGTTTTATGAACATGCATGCTTTTAAATGGGGGTTTTCAATAAAATACTAATAACTTGCTCTTATTATGATTTCTAAGTCATTTTTTTAGGTCATGGGAATTGTTTGCCTATATACTTCAATGGTTGAAACCATGCATATGTGATTTGAGATTTTCCATGGAAGTTTGATAAATATGAATGATAAATTGCTTTCAAATTCCCATGATAATATTTCGATACCCCATATTATACTGTGACCAACAAAAGAGAGCATGAATTTGAAATAATTATTGTTCACTACTTTTAAATGATGAAAACATCTTGATTTTTACATGATTATGCATATGTTGATGTGATATTGATGACTTGCAAGTCGGGTATGACGATACCCTACAAATAAGATATGTGATTGAATCAGATAAAATTTGAATGCATTGATTTTACATGAGATAGGTGGATGCCCGAAGAAGGCGTTTGAGTGTAAGGGCTCATCGCTGGAAACCGTGTTTGGCGACATGGGAATTTGGTACCCTGCTTTGTGATCTTTTGTACTTGACTTTATGTCATTCCCAAATTGGGACTATGGTTAGGAGCCCTGCTTTGTGATCTTGTGCACTACCATTGGGTCGAGACACCCTGCTGTGTGATCTTGTGTGTCTTCCCCTCACATATACTCTAATCTCGGCGGCAATTGAGGTTTGACAGTTGGTGTAAATGTGATATGTAGGGTATTCCACCTAGCTCAGCTGCATTACATTGTTGTTGAAAACAATTATATTATGCCCATGTGTTTTCAAATGACTTGATATGAAACTGCTTTATAATGGCTCTCAACTATATTTTGTAAAAATATTATGTTTTGTTTTGATATCTCTGCGTATCAATACTTTTGTATTGACCCCCTTCCTCCCAGGTTCGGAGGCGCAGTCTAGGGGTCCAGAAAATCAGTAGATTCTTTGGACAGATTTGCAGAGTCACTTGGTGAGCCTTCTATATTTCGGAAGGCCTGATTATCTGGCAGTGTCATTTATCACTTATTAGTTTTGGGTCTACTGGGGGCCTTGTCCCAGTTTTCAGATAAACATTTGTTTCAGTCATGTAGTAGAGATTTCGCAGACGTTATAGAGGTGTTGATTTGAGATTTTGGGACATTATTCCTTATTATTGCTTTTATATGACTCTTGACCATGTTTTCCGTAATGTTATTGTCTTCCGCATCTCTTTATCATTTGAATTATGTGCATAATTACCAGCCAGATAGGGGTGTTTCGGGCCTTCATGGTTTGGGATACTCGTCACGGCCAGGGCCCCGGTTCGGATCGTGACAATGTATAGACATACTATAAACATAATGAGTAAATTAGCTCAAATGCTTCAGCTTTAACAATATCAGTTCTGATAGTTAATACCACTGGATCATGTAATTGGTACTAGAAAATGACTACTCCTAATTGGTGTTCAAACTTCACAGAATTTGGGTGGATCAAAGCGATTGCAGCAAAGAATTGATCTGAAAAAATCCAATAGTAGGTAAAACCAACCGACCCCCTGCTTTTGCCAGCATGACAGCGAGGAGTCAATTGAATGATCAAAGCATCGGTTGCTTCCACTTGTGACCTTCGACCGCCTTGACACCTTAATAGCAAGGAAACCCCCCTATTCCACAAGCAAGTGGAAATCTGGAGGGTCGGGAACCCCAATGGGAAACCTTTCACCGCGTCACATGATTCTTGAATAGCCATACCGAGGAATTCTACCATACTCCGTGCGCTATGGTTGTTGATCCTGTAGAGTCTACCCACATGTACAACTCTAAATCACATCCTCCTTTCTCAAGTAACTGGAGAAGGAGAAAAAACAAGAATTATTTGATGAAACGTCAAGCTACATGAACTAGGCAGGCGTATTCGCAATGATACGTCTATTTTATCTTTAGCATTTTCAAATAAAAAATGACTCATATTTCAAAAGACTTATACATCCGGGGCTGACATATCTTTAGCATTGCAGGTACTCCCGACCAGTCTCGATGAGGAGATATAAGCAATTTATGACAAGCAATCCCCTTTCTCAAATGCTAGACGTGGTTCGAGCAATAGGCAGTTGGAAATACATAGTTCAGACATGGAAGAGGCCAGTCTGATGGTTCTGCAAGCGATTGGAGATTACGTCAATGATATATATATATGCAGCTCAGCGATTGAACAACTCCTACAATGCCAATGGATCAAATGTCAAATCAAGCTAATAGGCAAGCAAAGGCGAATTCTACAAATTAACTGTCAAGTTATCTAGACATTAAAGCACAATGAACAAAGTTTGCCCCTCCGAATGAAAAAGAACTGTGTATGAAAATTTTCCTTCAAAATCTTTGCTTTCCAAGCTTTATAATAAGGAATGGGCAAAACATATTACCTGATTGTGAAATAGAGATTTCATTTTTTCGAGCATTTATGCACTTCTTAGTGGTTCTGCAAATTGATTGAACAACTCCTGCAATAATAAATGAACCAACAAGCAGTTTCTGAAAAAAAATTGGCAAAAAACTCAAGTTCTCAAAAACTAGAAAAAAAATAATATTTTTTGGGAGAAATTATTGTTTTTGGGTACTTTAAAAACTTAGAATATACCTCGAACTTTAATATTTTTTTAAGAAACTCCACTAATCCTCCCAGCTATAATTGTTCCAATTGTTTCATTCTAGTCAAGTCTGTAGTGGTTAAAGCTTATAAGTTTATATTTTATGATTTTTTGCGAAAAAGTGAAATATCTTTTCCAAACACAAAACTTCACCCAATAGCTTATCAAGGGAAAATAATTAACAAACATGCAACGGGAAGTAATAAGCAAAACTAAAAAGCGACTGAGGAAAAAGAAAAACTTACATGTGTGGGAGCTTCGTTTTTATTAATCATCACAGCCATTCGCTGTCACCTAATGCGAAATCCATATATATTTCAGGAATATGAGCAATTTCTGGCCAGTACCTCCCCTTGTCAAATTCTAGGAGTGGTTTGAGCAATGGGCATCTGTAAATAGATAGTTTAGAGAGGGAAGAGGGAATCCTTTTTACTGGAAGGGATTGGAGATTAGGGCAATTCCAGATGGTCAGCTCAGAGAGGGAGGAGGGCAGCGCTGATTCTGCAAGAGATTGGAGTTGAGGGCAATTGATGATCTCTAGACGTCGAAGCGAAGTAAGGTGCCCAAGACATTCGGTCGGTAGTGGATGAAGCTCATCATGAAGAGATAAACGTAGCTCAGAAAGAGAGGAGGGAAGCCCTTGTTCCAGCAGTGACTGAATTTGAGGTAAATTATCAGTACGTAGATATTCAAGAGAGGTGAGGCTTTTGAGAAGTTGGCTGCTTAATGTTTTCAGACTACCTATGAAAAGCCTTTGAATAGAGCAAGGCAACTCCCAATTCTCACCACCAACAATCTCTTCGTCGCTGCCATTGTGGATGATGTACAACTCTCTGAGAGAGAGGAGTCTCTGTAAACGCCACTCCTTTCGCCCGTTCACCAGTTTCTCGCAATAGCTGATCTCAAGGAGTTGTAAATTGAAGGGCAATCCTCCATCAGGAAAGGACTCTATTTCTGGACATTTCCTCAGTCGCAGTTCCTTAAGAGAGCGAAGGAGTTCCTGCATACGTTCTGGCAGCCGCTTCAGCTTTTTGCAATCCGAAATAAACAGTAACGTCATCTGGGTCCCACATGCCACCGAAAGTATTTCAACACAACAGCCAATATCGAGTGTTTCAAGATTCTCACACCAACTAATATCGAGTCTTCCAGTCCCATTAGGAATCAAAAACCTAGTAAGGTTTTGGCAACTCCTTACCTCCAAATAGCGCGCTCTTGGGACCAACTCAGCTGATGATATAGAATCACATCCATCCAGACCCAACACCTCCAGAAACATGTCAGAAATCATCCTACTACTATCTGATGCCTCCAATTTCAATTTCCGCCAACAGTGTATCCTTATTTTCTTCAAGGTACTCGGCAGAGTGCTAGTAGGCAAGGAGGTAAGAGAGTTGCAATTCCTAATACGTAATTCCTCAATCTGCTTCATTCCCTCAAGTTGGGATGTAAACAGTTCAGCTTCATCAAAGAGAACTCCAGCCTTAGGAGAACCATCAACTTCAAAACTTTTTAGACTTGAAAGTTGGATGGGTGTCTCCAAATTGAGTTCAGGACATCCTGAAATTCTCAATTTTGTCAGAGAACAAAGATTTTCAGGCAACTTCCCCATCAACTTGGGGCAATCATCAATGGAAAGGTCCTGAAGTGCAGGAAACTCTCCGTTCCCTAGTACGTGCCACTGCTTCCACTCAGGCATCTCTGCAAATTCAAGCTTCTCAAGGGAGTTAAAAGGCTTTTTGGAGGACGGACTACAATAAAATTCCTCCGTCACCTCTGTTATTCGAAGCATCCCTCTAATGGAAAGGAATTTCAAAGAAGGAAGTTGTCCTAGTGCTGGCAATGAAAAACAGTCCATGCAGTTGCTAAGAGACAATTGTACTAGCAGTTTAAGAAACGAATGATTAGCTAGCCAATTTGGAAATTGTGTCCCTCTATATCCGGAGATTTGGAGTTCTTTTATATTTGTGTGTGGGCATAGCTCATCAAGTATCTCTCTTTCAGTTTGTGAATTGTCAGCATCACTTTCACTCCACTCCAACGATAACTTTTCAACATGATTCTCCTCCCTCATCTTTGCCTTCTGAGCTTCCCTTCTATCAACCACATTTTGCAGCTCTAAAATTGATAGAGATCCATACAAGTAATGTGCTCCACCCAAATCTTCCATTCTCCAACCACAGGAGCCACCTAAAAGAAATTCAGCTCCCACTATCACTTGGAGGCTTTTCAACTTGCTCAGATGTAGCGGCATCTTCAAGCGAGAAGTTTTGCTTATGTCAAGGTGCCGCAAGTTGATTAGCTTTTCCATCTGCAGTGGTAGCTCCTCAAGACATGCACAAGATGACAGGAGAAGCGTCTCTAAGTTATACAGTACACAAATGGAATCGGGCAACTTTTTTATACATGTCTGAGAAAGGTCCAAAAATCTCAGGAGCTTTAATTTGATAAACAAATCATTTGGCAGCTCCATATTCTCATAACATGACAATGATAATGCCTTTAAGGATGTTAGCCTTGGCAGTATGTTATGCAGCACCCTCTTGCTTAGTTTAGGGTTGTAAGGGTGCTGGATATCGATTGCAAGCAATGTCCTCAGCTGCTCTGATTCGATGAGTGGTTTCAATTTCACAAAGTCACCACCTTTCCCAACTGAATACGACATATGACGACTTTGTTCCAATATATGAGATCCTTGGCACTCTTCCAACCTGACACAAAGTTTTGAAGATGCAGTTTGGGCCAAATCATTGACAAGATCATGCATTAAGAATTTCCTTCCATCTCTTTCAGAAGACTCTGGGACCCTTTCGAACAACGATCTTGATCTCAACTCGTTAAAGTATTGGTTACCAGAATGCAACTGTTGTACAAGACCATTAGCAATCCACAGGTGAATAACTTGCTCTTTGCAAAATTGATTATCTTTGGGATATATAGCACAATAAGCAAAACATTGCTTCAAATGTGCGGGAAGATCATTGTAGCTCAACATCAACGCTGGTAGTATACCATTCAAATTCTGCTCCCATATTTCACTTCTTAAAATCTCTTTCCACTCGTCCACCTCTGATTTGCGGCGTAAAATACCAGCAAGTGCCTTTAGAGCTAAAGGCAATCCTTTGCACTTGTCTGCAATTTGTTTTCCAACCTCCTCAAGTTCTGGATGTTCCTCGGGATCCCTGTTTTTTAGAGAATGTCGTTTGAATAAAGCCCAAGAGGCTTCACTAGACATAGTCCCCACGTTGATTGCCCCACTATCCATCATCCGGGCAACATTCTCCTTACGGGTAGTTACAATGATCTTACTTCCCATAGCTCCTTCTACAAAAAGATTTCTCAAGTCATCCCACTCGTTACAGTCATCATTCCACAAGTCATCAAGGACAACAAGAAATCTTTTTCCCTTTAGGCTTTCCTTTAATTTTACCTGTAGCTGATTAAGATTGTTGTCATCCTTTAAGTCAAATGATCTAACTTCTTGAAGTAACCCTTTTGTTATTCTGAAAGCATCATATGCCTCAGAAACGCAAAACCAGGCTTTCAAGCCAAAATGATTTTTCACCTTTTTATCATTGTAAACAATTTTAGCTAGTGTTGTCTTGCCCACGCCCCCCATTCCAACAATAGGGACAACAGTCAGATTTTCTCCATTTGAATCACTAGACAATAAACGGTCAATCAATCGCTCTTTTTCAATCATTCTACCAAGGATTTTAGATTCATCGACCAAAGAAGTTGAAGGTGTTCTAGTTTCTAGTTTCTTACCCGAATCAAAATGCTTCTGTAAGCCGAGGCGACTGATTTGATTTTCCAACACCTCCAATTTTTTAATGGTGTCTTCCAACTTCTCTTCTATGTAAATAAAATAATCATCACTCAATCTCAAGTTGAGGTCACTTACTTGCTGGTTACTTGTTTCTGCAAGATTTCGAAGCTGATCTTCCACCTTACTCCTCAAAGCCTCATAATTGACTTCTTCCAATAGCACGCTGAAGCTTATTCAACCACTTCCTCACGAGTGGATTTGATGCCTTCTTATTCTCTGCATCACTTAGCACAATCTGAAGACCAAGCAAAATGTCCTCCAACTTCTCTAAAAGCCCATCATCATGCTTATGCTTCTGAAACATCTTGAGCAGATCACCATGAGGAGCAAGCCTATCAAAGAGAACATTCAAAGCTGAAGAGAGAAATGCACCACCAACTGCCAAGCCAATCTCCATTTCTGAAATCTACAAAGCAAAACAAGGAACCACAAAAATGATTTTAAGAATTTTGAGATGATCAATCTTTCTATCTTCAAATCAAATATTTAACAACTATATTTTACCTGTTGAATGTTCAGAGTAATTTGCAAAGTGATTCTTCTGTCCCCCCTTTTTTTTTTGGCAGTGGTTTTACTTGTAATTGGTACAACTATCCCTTTTCCAGAAAGTCTGAGGGTGTATTAAGAATCAAAACTGTCCTTTCTTCTCCATTACATGAATATGACTTTTCACGTAACAAGAAGACTTAGTCTTTCTGACTAAGTTGAATAATTGAGGCAACAGAGGAAGGGTGGTGGGGTGGTTGCATTGACAAAGACTTCATAATATTTTGTTTTCATTTCATGTCTCCTTGCTATGACTTTTCTACTTCCTCATCCGTAGTTTATGTGATGTAGTTTAATTTGGCGCGCAATTTAAAAAAGAATCTTTTTGAAAATTATGGTATAAAATAAATCGTCGATATTTGTGTGATTATAAATTATTTAATTAAGGGTAAAATGCGCATTTGAAAGTTAAATTGTCATTAATTCTTTTTTTGAACTGACTAGAAAAAAAGTGAGTTGTATAAATTGAAAAAGGGAGTACTTGAAAACATGTCAACAAGTTCGGAATCTGGTAACACCAAGAGATACGATGAGATGATAAGAGTTTGCTCCATAGCTGCAACATATTGTCAAAAGATCTTGTTAGTTACAAGGCATAATACATAAACAGGACCTTTAACTTGACACCAAATTATAATTATGATCGTTTAACTTTGTCAGTGCACAAGTAGGCCCTTTAACTATGAAAAAGCTGGAAAAAAAACACTCCAATTCTGCAACTTACATGCGTGAAACTCAATCGCTTCTACGTGGATTAGTAATCCACTCAGATGCTGCCACCTAATAGAAAAGACACATTATAACTACGATCTTTCACTTTGCCAGTGCACAGGTAGGCCCTTTAACTATACAAAAGCTGAACAAAAAAACACTTCAATTCTAACTCTGACGTGCGTGGTTTGAGTGTATACACGCATTTTATCAGGTCGGATTGGAGTGTTTTTTTATTTAGCTTTTGTATAGTTAAAAGGTTTACTTGTGCACTGCACAGTGTGCACTGCACAGGTAAAGTTAAGGGTCATAGTAGTTATAATTTGGCGTAAGGTCCTGTTTATGTGTGTGTGTGTCTCTGTGTGTGTATGTATATGTTTACATTTATAGTTCTACTAGTCAAGTGTACGTGCTTTGTACGAAAATCCTTTTGTTCGTCTACTTTCATCTCCTTGCACCCTGCACAATCACACCATCAAACATCAATTTTCCATCATACCATACAAGATAACATACTTCTCTCCGTTGCTCGAACTCTTCAATAATGTCAACGGGTGCATGTCGGATTCGTCAAAACTATTGTATTTTTGGAGAATTCGACACGGGTGCGACATCAAATGTGAAGAGTCAACTCAACTTAGTTTCCCTCTGTTTCAACTTATTTGTTCAATAAAAATGCCTCATTTCAACTTTTTTCTATTTCTTAAACTCGTGCAAGTCAGAACTCGACAAACAAATTGAAACGAACGAAAACATAAGAGTCGGGGGAATTTAGATGAATCGAATCTTTACATTTGAATTTGGTGACGATTTCGTCGATTTTCTGAATACATCCTTGACAATGGCAATGCAACTTCAACACCGCGGTGGTGATCGGAGGCTGTTAAACAAATCCCAAAACATTACGATATCAAGTAGACATGCATTCATAAAAAAGCATCTAATAAAAATTATGAAAGACGGATATTCCTTTGTTCATTCTAGGACAATTACTTATTCACAAACTTCATGCGGAGAAAATAGTTTTCATCTCCCATTCTCATCTGTAATGATCGGGCAGAAAATAAGCAAACAAAAAAAACAAGAAACACACAGATTTAGGTGAAAATCCTTGCGGAAAAAACCATGGACAGAGAAGGAGGATTTTCACTACAATGGAGAGGAGTACAATGTAGGAAATGTAGCCTCAATGACGTAATTTTGTTACGTCCAAACCGACCCACTAAATGCACTTATATAATACATGCGTACAAATAGGTCCAAATTACCCACAAGATGCGCAAATATCATATTTCACTCCGTAAAACTATTTTCGCTCCAAATTACTCACAGAATGCACAAATATCATATTTCACTTTGAAAACAAAAACTACTTAATTAAAGTAGTCGTAATTTCCATCTAAGTTGCTCGGACTCTCCAAAAATGTTGTTGCTGATCGTTCAAAAATCCACTATTTTTGGATCCTCCGACACGCACTCATAGACATTTTTGAAGAGTGCGAGCAACTTAGATTTTCATGGCCAAACGCTTACTAAATTTATCAGTAAATTTTAACTAAAGTACCTCTTTCTCTTTGTTTTTTTTATCTTCTCCTCCTGTGTTCTCCCTTGAATCCTTTTCCTTGTTCTGCTTCTGCATCTTCTTCTTCTCCTCTCCGGCGCCATTATCACTGCCATTGTCGCCACCTCCTTTTCCCTTACCGTCCTTTTTCGGTATCGGAGAGACAACTTCAACATTCTTCTGTGTTTTCCGTTCAACTTCCTCTCGTAACATCACCGGATCAACTTTTCCAATCACAGTTAGTTTCTTCGAATCTACATCACACATAACTTTGTCCACACCTATATGAGCATACAATCAATACTAAGAAACTGAAAAGGAGAGAAAAACGTAAAAAACGACAATTTTTCTTCAAATTCCAAAAAATATATTTGACCAGAAAACTCCGCAATTTTGAAATTTTCAGGAATTCACTGTAAAGATGTTTTCATTTTTTTTTGGGCTCCAAATTACTCACAAATATTCAAAAAACAGACTCCGATAAGTTTTCATGGCCAAACGACTCCAATTTTTTGTTCAGTTGAAGCAAAAATGCAGAAATTGAAACACAACATTACCAAAGAGAACAACAACAAAAAAAAAATATCAATTTTCATTCAATTTATAGTGTATAGTATACCTCCAACACTTGAAATGGCTTTCACAACTTTTGTAGCACATCCTTCACAATTACATGATTTCAAAACAACACTTAAGTTTCCTCCATCCTTCTTATTCTCTTCTCCTCCTCCTTTCTTCTTCTTTTCTCCTCCTTCATTCTTCTTAGTACTCTTCTTCTACAAATAAGAAAAAAAATAATCAAGAAATGGTCAGTAACCAAATACACTAGTAAAAAAATTGAGCATTGTCCAATAATGAGACGCACAAATTGAAAAATGGTTCATTAAACAAAAAACCTTAGTAAGCAAATCGAGCAATGGCCCCTAAACAAGATGACACGCACAAATTGAAAAACGGTTCAGTAACAAGAAAATACACCACAAAACAACAACAACAACAACAAGTGGTGTTGTGTTTCAAAGATGACACACACAAATAGAGAAATGGCTCAGTAAACAAATATAGTGATAAACAATTGAAGCAATGGTCCCTGTGCAGTGTAAGAATTGACACACAACAACAAGTACTAGTGTTGTGTTTTAAGGTTTTAAGGATGACATTGTTGGGTACGATGTAGTTTTGACGATTGACAAATTGACAAAGTGATATGAAACATGTCAGTCAAGTTCACAGATACACTGTTTCATGTAGCTGAATTTGTAGCAAAATCATCGATGATTAAAGACAAGCGTGCAAAAATCAAGGAAGGACCAGATGGGTGGATAATTCAGATAAACTCAAGGAAATAAACATGTGCTGATTTAAAGAGTTGAAGTTTGACTACAACACTAAGGAGACAAGAGTTGTAATTGAAGAAGGAGAGAGTTCTGATTAAAGGATTGAATTTATTTTTCGTGTGTATTTCGTCTCAATTTTTTTTAATGTATTTGTATAATTCAAAATTTGAATTTTAGTAGCTGTTACATAATTTAAGGGATGCAGTAATCTGGTTGAGTTAATTGCGTCCTTGAAGGGAATTCGTTATTTCCATTTTTAACTGCAGTAATAAAATCACATTTACACAAGATGCTATGTACATGATGCGTATGTTATGTATATGAATAGGGAGAGAGAGTAAAGTAATTAAAAAAAGTGGGAGAGATTGTAATTAGTTCTAAAAGGGTTGGTATTTGTGTTATTTATACTAAAAATTATACAAGCCTACAACTTATGTTTCACTTATTATAAAAAATCCCATCTCCCTAAACTTATTACATAAATCCCACTTTTTATGTTTCTCCCTCTTAAAGTACATATACATACATATCTCCTTTTCTCTCAAGATTTTTTCTCCTTAAAAACAAAACTATAATCAAGAGTCTGTTTCCATGTTTGAGATAATTTAAGGGATGCAGTAATCCACTTAATTAATTGGTTGAGTTAATTGCGTCAAGGGAATTCATTATTCCCATTTTTAACTGCAGTAACAAAATCACATATACACAAGATGCTATGTATATGACGCGTATGTTATGTATATGAACAGGGAGAGAGTAAAGTAATTAAAAAAAGGGAGAGATTGTAATTAGTTTAAAAGGTTGGTATTTGTGTTATTTATACAAGAATAAATGGTCCACCAAAAGTTATTTCTTAAAAGTCCACCTTTATAATTTAAATTTAAATTAAATAAGTTTTGTTACATTTTCTAGAGTAGGATAGGATTAGTTTCTTTATTCTTAATTTTCAAAATTTTCTTTTGTATTTGACTAGTTGATCTCGCAGTACGGAGATGTGAGACACCGTTATGGATGATTTCAGGCGGAATAGAGTTAGACAGAAAAAATATTGAAGGGGTAATTAGGCATGATATGGAGCAATTACAGGTTACTGAGGACATGACTCTTGATAGGAAAATGTGGAGGATGCAGATTAGGGTAGAGGGTTAGGAGGTAGGAGTGTGTTGGTAACAACAGTAAAGGGTAAGTGATGTCTATGATTTCAAATAGATAGTTTATAGTATTATCTTGTGGCTGTACTGTTTTTGTATTAGCAAGCAGTGTTAGTTTATTTTGCATAATGTATTAGTTTATATGCATTAATGTTTTATTTCTGTTATACTGTTATCGGTCATGAGCCGGAGGTCTATCGAAAACAACCACTCTACTTCACCTGAGGTAGTGGTATAATTGTCACGACCCGAGCCTAGGCCCTAGCCGTGACGAGCATCCCGAACCATGAAGGCCCGGAACACCCAATCTCTATCTGGTTATCATGCACAACATTCATAATCATAATAAAATGCGGAATTCAAACTTAATATCTAGTGCTATGCATGACTTACAACCCAACGTTACACAAAATTTTTTTACTTGGAAACTATAAGTAAACATCACGAAACACTAGTGCACTAGAACTTCATAACCACAATAATCGATCATGACCTAACGGTTTACCTTATCATCATTCCGTTAGCATGTACTATTTCAGCACCTCAAGCCTACTAAATTAATCCCACAAAATATGCATCAACAAACTCTTGCCACTATTTACCACCACACCATTTAAATTCAAGCCTATAGTTTAGTATCAATCATCTACCACCAATGAAGAATGCAACATAATATAAATACACTAATCCATCAAATTGGGATATTCTACCCAAATATCTCAAAAATATACTACATACCTTCTCACAAGTAGCACTAGTTTACAACTACCAAAGAAAAGAGGGTCAAGGGGGTTAAAGCCTCATAATAGACATGGTCAACCTTAATCTTATATTATAACCCCGTACAATTGTATCTACTTATACGGATTTCTCACCTCATGCTTACTCACTCATTCATACATTTAGTCTGCCTTCAAATTCCTCAAACAACCATGAGTCTATAATCATAACTTACTCGCTAATATAGTCATTTCCACATTCAAGCAATCAACAAATCACCCTGACCAACAACTCCTTCTCTACCTTCAACTAATAACACACAAGGATGAATCACTTCATTACCAACTCTATCTCATGCAAACAGATTCAGCCATACATATATTAAACCAATGAAAGAACAACAAGTTGGACAACAAGTTGGACAACAAGTTGCTAGTGAATCGAAACAGGCCTCACACGGCTTCACTAGACTTTGGTTTTGTATTTTGAACAAGAAAATGAGATGGATGACAAGGCAACTATGCTAGTGAATCGAAAGAGCCCCACACGGCTTCACTAGACTTTAATTTTTTTTTTTTTCAAAAACATCATGATAACAAGATTACATATTACAAGGGTTAGAAAATTGACACCTAATATTTAATGGTCTAAGAATATACATATTATTCTGTATAAATAAAAATCTGAGTAAAACACTTCCTCCATGGACTACCATACAATCCACACATGCTGCTAGCTACCACATTAGTTTATCACTATAAAGGGGTAAATCATCCTCAAACATCGATTATTCAACTGAAATATTCATTTACACAATATCACCCTCACTCTGACTTCTAACTTTGTGACTTTACATCACCAACTTCTTGGTCCAATATCACTACCAATAGGCCATGACAACAACACTTTAACTTATGCTACTATTTGGGTAGAAATATAGTTCCAACATTCTGCTATACATTGTCCACAACTGTAACAAGATTTTGAGAGGGACAATATACACTTAATACCTTAAGCTGGAATGCACGATTCCTATCAGGATCAATATTTACATCAGAATCAACATATATTGATGCACTAACAGACTCCTATCGAGTTTTTCCATAATTTTTAAAATCTTATAGAACGTAATCGAAAAGGACTATATCATGTATACTCTAAACTTTTTGCACTTGAATCAACCCAATAATGGGACAGTTTAGACTCTGAAGCACGAACTAAATCACAAAGAAGGGAAACATTCCTAAACGCCTAGTAGCCTCCTGTTTATAAGTGTGGCGCACTACACACCCATAAACAGAACTCTACTCGACACGATTTCGCAGACACCCTGGGACCATGAACCGTGCTCTGATACCAAGTTTGTCACGACCCGAGCCTAGGCCCTAGCCGTGACGAGCATCCCGAACCATGAAGGCCCGAAACACCCATTCTCTATCTGGTTATCATGCACAACATTCATAATCATAATAAAATGCGGAATTGAAACTGAGTACGGAAAACATGGTCAAGTTCTGCAACATTTCTGAATAATACTATCTGACATCAGTCTGTGAAATCTCTACTAGGAACATAAACATTTGTCTGGAAAGAAGCTGGGACAAGGCCCCCAGTAAACCAAAAACATAATAAATAAGATAGTGTCTGACATAATTAGGTCTTCCGAATAATAGAAGGCTCACCACTGTGAGATCAAGTCTGCAAATCCGAGAATGTCTACTGAGTAGCTGGACCCCTAAACTGTGCCTCAGGACCTGGAAGGAGGGGGGGTCAGCACAAAAGTACTGGTACGCGAATCAATCCAAAAGTAGTATAATGGAACATACATACAGACATATATATATATTAAGGAAAAGCAATTTTTCATCAAGACATCATGTATAAAACTGTTTCTGAAAAATACATGGGCACTTTCTGAAAACATGCAACCTGTTTGTTCATTTCGAATCATGATCTGTGTTTTACTTCTGAGTTAGGTGGTATTCCCCTACAAGTCTGAATATTCCACGGGCTGTATGGAATCCGCCATTGACTCGGCGGGGAAGCCCCCAACCCAAGTGTGCCGCAAGGGTTGGAGTGTCTGAGTCTGATACGCCACAGGACATTTAAGTCAGCGCATAATAATATACCCGGGTCGGCAAACCACGGTTTTTGGCAAAGAGTTGTCTGAAACTTCTTCCTTCTTCAGGGAACCACCTAAGCTCTCTTTATGCCCTATTTTAGCCTTTTCTGAACATGTATCATTCTGAAATTTTTAAATCATGAGAGTCTGATAGAAATCTGATTTCTGAACTAGTCTGTGTGTGTTATGGCATTTGTCTGAGTTGGTATCGTCATACCAAGACTTGCAAGTCCTATTTCTGAGCCATAATATATTAGGCAAGAGCTTTCATTCAAAACATAGTTTAGACCACCAAAACAAGTAATTTACATTAAAGATGTCATGTTCCAAAACTCAAGTCAAATCCATGCAAAAACTTTCATCAAACATATGGTGGTCATGTGCATTTTTGGCAAAACCATGCATTCTTTCATTACATGCATATTCAACATTCACAACCCTCTCTTTTGTGTTCAAAACATTGTATATTACGTGAAACATGGAAAAATTTACATTAAGAGAGATGTTTCATGAAAATCATGCTCTAAATTCATATTTCAGGACAAACGCATATATATATATACTTAATACTTTCAAATCACTTTGGGGGAAAGCCAAAAGGCCAAAACAATATCATTAAAGCTTCTGAAACATGAGTATGTACATGAACTCGAAAACCCAATTCTTAAAACATGATTTCTATGCCCATGAGATTTTAGGAAAACCCCGCGTACCTTATTCTCCACGAATTTTTGGTGTCCATCGAAGCCTACGTCGAGAGGATTCCGAATCTGTAATTTGTTTCACGAAGAAGTTTCGGAAGGATCGGTCCTTCAAGCTTATTTTCTCAAACCCTAGTTGCTCCTTCTCTTAAGTTTTTTTGAAGGATTAGATTTTTTGGGGGTTTTTATAGGAGGCTTCAATGTTGTTAATAGGCCCAAATCCTTTTAGGAGTGGGTAAGGACGATTTTTGGGTTTTGTAAGGATTAACTTGCGCGTAATGTAACTCAAAACGGAGGCCCAAATCCGTTTAGGAGTGGGCGCCGCCCTATGCATCGCCTATATGTGCATAGGCGACACATTCAACTTTGAAAGGCCATAACTTCTTCACCGGGTGTCCGTTTTAGGCGAATTTGGTATCGTTGGAAAGCTTATTCAATTATCTACAATTTGGTATATAGTAGGCCACCCAGTTCATCATACACAATGAGTTATAGTCAATAGAATTTGACACAAATTACTACGTCCACTAAAACTTAATCGATCGAAATAGTTTTAACTCGTCCTTGAGTTGAAGGACTTCTATGGTGTAAATTCATGCTCAAATGGATTCACATACTACAAACTTGATTAACATGCCAAATTGGCATAGGATTTAAGGCTCGGAGATTATCAACGCATTAGAGATATATTTTATTCTATCCCGAAATGCGGGGCGTTACAATAATCTGCGTACACTCTATCCTCCCCGGATCTCACAATGTAGGAATACACTGAATATATTGTTGTTGTTGTTGCTATTCACGTACACCTCTATTACTCCTTAAAAGGCTTTCGTCTCAGATAAATTACCCACCTCCTTTTTAAGTAAAAGAATTTTCTTTTTTCTTTATTAAATTTTTTACTTTGGGTACTTCGCTATTCCTTTTTTTAAATAAGTAAAAAGTTAATAACTAAAATCTAAGTAATAATTGAGGAAGCAAGTAGCCCAAGGAAACAAAGGAACCATCAAAGAGTGTGGGTTATTGTAACACCCCGTAAAATTCGTGCGTGTGTTAGCTTCTGGTAGCATGCGCAAAGAGTTGAAAACACTTGAAAATTTTTCTAAGTGTTAAAGAGACTTAGTCTCATTTTTATCTTTCAATCTTCGGGGATTTTATTTTCGACCTTCCCGACCTTTGATAGTTGATATTTTAGAAAATTCTTGATCCAGAAGGTAAATAGGTATTCCCGGACGAGTTTCGGATTTTTCGGAGCGCGTTTAGATATCGTTTGGTGTTCCAAAACAGTGGACCAACGCGATCTTGGCGCGCCGCGTCGCCCATCGCGTTGGTCAAATTTTTGCGTAGGAAATGCCAGGAAAAATACTGAGGCTCGACGCGATGGTGGAGCGACGTGTTGAGTATCGCGTTGGTCAACCAACGCGCCGCGTTGCCTACAACGTCGATGCCCAGTTATTTCAGCTTTTAAAAATCCGCGTCTTAAAGGGGCATTTGGGTAATTTTCCCTCATTCTAATACGACCAAACACGGGATTTAATCCCAAGAACACCAAAGTAAGGGTAATTTCATCAAAATCTCTCAAAAAACTCCATTAGGGTTTCAGACTAAAGCCCAAATAACTCGAGATTCAACCGTGGGTTTCAGAAATTGATTGGAGATTCGGAATCCCCAGACCGTAGGCTTCAAGAAGCACCCATTGAAATCCTATATAGAGGTATGCGGGGTTTTTCTAAAATTTCATGGGCATAGAAATCATGAGTTTAAGAAAGTAGTTTTTAGATTTATAAATATAATCATGTTTTAGAATACTTGATGGAATTGTTTTGGTCTTTAGGCCTTCCCCAAATTGATTTAAAATTATATATATATGCAAGCATCTGTTTTAAGATTAATTTATTAAATTGAGAGCATGACTCATATGAAATCTCTCTCTTGATGTGATTGTTTCTATGTTTCACATGATATGAATTGTTTTGAAATGCATCTTGAAAAGCTTGTTACGAAAAGCCTTGATTTATGAATGATTTGGTTATGAATCTTGAATTCAAAAGAGATGGTTGTTTGTATTGATAAATGTTGAATGTACATATAATGAAAGATGCATGGTGTTGCCAAAAGCACATGACCACCTTATGTTTAAAGGATTCGTGCATAGTTTTGACTTATGTTTCAGAACATGAAATCTCTTATACAAATTACATGATTTGGTGGTCTGAACTATGTTTTAATGAAAGATCATGCTTATTGCATTATGACTCAAAAATAGGACTTGCAAGCCTTGGTGTGACGACACCAATTTAAATTATGCCATGATAATTCAGAACAGAATAGAATGCATGTTTGAAATTAGACTTTTCAGATGTTGAAACTAGAAACATGCATGATTCAGAACAGGATAAAATTGGGCATAAAGAGAGTTTAGGTGGTTCCCCGAAGAAGGCATGAGTTCAGACAACTCTTTGCCTAAAACCATGATTTTCCAATCCGGGTTTATGTTTATATATTACGCTGGCCTAGAGCCCTGTGGTGTATCAGAATCAAAAACTCCAACCCTTGCAACACACTCGGGTTGGGGGCTTCCCCGCCGAGTCAATGGCGGATTCCATATAGCCCGTGGAATATCAGAATTGTAGGGGAGTGCCACCTAACTCAGAAGTAATACAAAGATCAGAATTTGCATTGACAGAAAGGTTACACGTTTTCAGAAAGTGCCTATGTGTTTTGAAAACCACTTGATATATAATGTTTTGCCAAGTTGCTCTCAACTATTTTATTTATATAAAAGCTTTATTTTGGATTACTTTGCGTACCAATACATCTATATTGACCCCCCTCTCCTCCCTCCAGGTTCTGAGGCTCAGTCTAGGGGCCCAGAAAAGCAGTGGAGTTTATCAGACCAAGTTGCAGGTGTTCAGTTGGTGAGCCTTCTTTATTCCAGAAGGCCTGTCTTTTCAGATTACGTCATTTATTTCCGTTTTGGTCTACTGGGGCCTTGTCCCAATTTCAGGCAGTTATCAGATTTTCATATAGTAGAGATTTCGCTGACTGAGTCAGATGTTATTTAGATGTAGTTGATTTACAGTTTCCATACTTATGTTGAAATCAGAATTAACCATGTTTCCGTAGCAGATTATGTTTCCGCATCTTCTTTATTTATATGAATGTTGTGCATGACTACCAGATAGAGAAGGGCATTTCGGGCCTTCATGGTTCGGGATGTCCGTCACGGCCAGGCCTTAGTTCGGGTCGTGAAAATTATTTCTCCTTAAGTTCTCAATTTGAGTTTTGGATATGAAAAATTTTTTGATAGAAAAAACATTCTTCGAACAAACTCTAGATAACATGATTTCAAATTAATCTAGCTCCAAAGCCTACGGAAACATCAAAGGTTATGGTGCTCGTTCTCCTTAATCAGTGGTCTCAATTTGAGTTTCGGATATACAAAAAATTTTGATAGAAAGGACTTTCTTCGAGCAGACTCTAGATAACATCAATTCAAATTAATCCAGCTCCAATATGGATAATGAATTGAAATGATTTTCTTTTAAAAAAAAAAGAAAACAAACAAGGAGAAGCGACAACAATAATATACCTTGTGAAACTTCACAAGCAAGGTCTGAAAGAAGAGAGTGTACGCAGACTTTTTCATTGTTGCATTGAAAAGCAGAGAGACTCTTTCTGAAAGATCCCGACTAACAAACAAGGAGAAGCAACAACAACATATCTAGTGAAGCCTCAGAAGTGAGGTATGAAAAAGATAATGTATGAAGACCTTTTAACTCTTAAGTAGGAGATAGAGAGGCTTTTTTAGAAAAACTATTTTCGCTCCAAATTACTCACAGGATCCGCAAATATTATATTTCACTCTGGATAACTATTTTAGCTCCAAATTACTCACATAATCCGCAAATATCATATTTCACTCTGTAAAACTATTTTCACTCCAAATTACACACAAGATGCGCAAATATCATATTTCACTCCGTAAAACTATTTTCGCTCCAAATTACTCACAGGATCCACAAATATCATATTTCACTTTGAAAACAAAAACTACTTAATTAAAGTAGTCGTAATTTCCATCTAAGTTGCTCGGACTCTCCAAAAATGTTGTTGCTGATCGTTCAAAAATCCACTATTTTTGGATCCTCCGACACGCACTCATAGACATTTTTGAAGAGTGCGAGCAACTTAGATTTTCATGGCCAAACGCTTACTAAATTTATCAGTAAATTTTAACTAAAGTACCTCTTTCTCTTTGTTTTTTTTATCTTCTCCTCCTGTGTTCTCCCTTGAATCCCTTTCCTTGTTCTGCTTCTGCATCTTCTTCTTCTCATCTCCGGCGCCATTATCACTGCCATTGTCGCCACCTCCTTTTCCCTTACCGTCCTTTTTCGGTATCGGAGAGACAACTTCAACATTCTTCTGTGTTTTCCGTTCAACTTCCTCTCGTAACATCACCGGATCAACTTTTCCAATCACAGTTAGTTTCTTCGAATCTACATCACACATAACTTTGTCCACACCTATATGAACACACAATCAATACTAAGAAACTGAAAAGGAGAAAAAAACGTAAAAAACGCCAATTTTTCTTCAAATTCCAAAAAATATATTTGACCAAAAAACTCCGCAATTTTGAAATTTCCAGGAATTCACTGTAAAGATGTTTTCATTTTTTTTTTTGGGCTCCAAATTACTCACAAATATTCAAAAAACAGACTCCGATAAGTTTTCATGGCCAAACGACTCCAATTTTTTGTTCAGTTGAAGCAAAAATGCAGAAATTGAAACACAACATTACCAAAGAGAACAACAACAAAAAAAAAATATCAATTTTCATTCAATTTATAGTGTATAGTATACCTCCAATACTTGAAATGGCTTTCACAACTTTTGTAGAACATCCTTCACAATTACATGATTTCAAAACAACACTTAAGTTTCCTCCATCCTTCTTATTCTCTTCTCCTCCTCCTTTCTTCTTCTTTTCTCCTCCTTCATTCTTCTTAGTACTCTTCTTCTACAAATAAGAAAAAAAATAATCAAGAAATGGTCAGTAACCAAATACACTAGTAAAAAATTTGAGCATTGTCCAATAATGAGACGCACAAATTGAAAAATGGTTCATTAAACAAAAAAACTTAGTAAGCAAATCGAGCAATGCCCCCCCCCCCCCTCCCCCTAAACAAGACGACACGCACAAATTGAAAAATGGTTCAGTAACGTGGTTTTACTTTCATAGTGGAACTTCTGACGTGAATTCGAATTAGTCGGGCTTCAATATGGGGTACCTATTTCCTAGCCCAAATCTGGATTGGTCAGGTTGTAACGTGGGTTACCAACTTTCTGACGCGAATCTAGATTAGACGTTAAACGGTCAATCAATCGCTCTATTTCATTTTGCCTACCAAAGACATCAGATTCAACCACAGAAGTTGAAGGTGTTCTAATTTCTATTTTTTTTACCCGAATCTAAATGCTTCTGTAAGCCAAGGCGACCGATTTGCTTTTCCAACAACTCCAATGTTTCAATGGTGTCTTCCAACTTCTCCTTTAGCTCAGGTTGACGTTGTCAAGAATGGACCTTGGGCCTAACTCAACCTCAAAAGCTAGCTCAGGAGAGGAGGATTGCCCAAGTCCATATAAGCAAACCACCAGTCCATTCCCTAACCAATGTGGGACTTTTACCCACTCTAACACCCCCCTCACGCCCAGGCCCAACTGGCACTGGCGCGTCCCCCCTCACGCCCAGGCCCAATTGGCATTGGCGCATGGACTGGGATCCCAAAACGGGGATGGACCTGGGCCTAACTCAACCTCAAAAGCTAGCTCAAGAGGTGAGGATTATCCAAGTCCATATAAGCAAACTACTAGTCCATTTCCCAACCAATGTGGGACTTTGAGCCCAAAACGGGAATGGACCTAGCTCTGATACCATGTCAAGAATGGACCTTGTGATACAATGCTAAGTGTGTATCAAGAGATTCCAACCAACACAAGAACAACAAGATGAACAACAAAGTGCTAGTGAATCGAAAATGGCCACACACGGCTTCACTAGGCTTGGAACACTTGTTTGAACTAGAAAAGAGAGTTTAACAACAAGAACAACAAAGACAATAGTGCTAGTGAATCGAAAGAGCCCCATACGGCTTCACTAGACTTTTATATTCAACAGCACAATGTTAACAAGATTTACAAAGAAAGAGATAGAAACTTGACACACAATATTCATTAATCTAAGAACCCTAACAAGAGAAAGGACCCTAAGACTAATAAATATCAATACCAAGTTCTTACTTGGACCAAGAGGAACTCAAAGAACCTCAAGAACCTAGTTTCTAGCCAAGATACAACACTAGTATCACTCTACTAGTGAGAATTTGATTTTGGCCTCTCCAAATGATGAGAAAGAGAAGTAAAAAATTTACAAGTCTTTGTTTCTTGAATAATAGGAATGAACTAAAGCAAGACTAGCCCTATTACATAGCTTAAATAGTCACTTAGAAAGAGGGACAAAGACCAAATTACCCTTGGCATTTAAGTGGGTGGGTTTGGGGTGTCTTGGTGGGCCTCTTTACATTTTATTAAATATAGGCCCTTAGATGGGCTCACAAGGGCCTCACACATGGCCAAGAATGTGAACATGTCACGACCCGAGCCTAGGCCCTAGCCGTGACGAGCATCCCGAACCATGAAGGCCTGGAACACCCAGTCTCTATCTGGTTATCATGCACAACATTCATAATCATAATAAAATGCGGAATTGAAATTGAGTACGGAAAACATGGTCAAGTTCTGCAACATTTCTGAATAATACTATCTGACATCAGTCTGCGAAATCTCTACTAAGAACATAAACATCTGTCTGAAAAGAAACTGGGACAAGGCCCCCAGTAAACCAAAAACATAATAAATAAGATAATGTATGACATAATTAGGCCTTCCGAATAATAGAAGGCTCACCACTGTGAGATCAAGTCTGCAAATTCGAGAATGTCTACTGAGTAGCTGGACCCCTAGACTGTGCCTCAGAACCTGGAAGGAGGGGGGGGGTCAGCATAAAAGTACTGGCACGCGAAGCAATCCAAAAGTAGTATAATGGAACATACATACAGACATATATATATATTAAGGAAAAGAATTTTTTCATCAAGACATCATGTATAAAACTGTTTCTGAAAAATACATGGGCACTTTCTGAAAACATGCAACCTGTTTGTTCATTTCAAATCATGATCTGTGTTTTACTTCTGAGTTAGGTGGTATTCCCCTACAAGTCTGAATATTCCACGGGCTGTATGGAATCCGCCATTGACTCGGCGGGGAATCCCCCAACCCAAGTGTGCCGCAAGGGTTGGATTGTCTGAGTCTGATACGCCACAGGACATTTAAGTCAGCGCATAATAATATACCCGGGTCGGCAAACCACGGTTTTTGGCAAAGAGTTGTCTGAAACTCCTGCCTTCTTCAGGGAACCACCTAAGCTCTCTTTATGCCCTATTTTAGCCTTTTCTGAACATGTATCATTCTGAAATTTCTAAATCATAAGAGTCTGATAAAAAAAATCTGATTTCTGAATTAGTCTGTGTCTGTTATGGCATTTGTCTGAGTTGGTATCATCATACCAAGACTTGCAAGTCCTATTTCTGAGCCATAATGTATAAAGCAAGAGCTTTCATTAAAAACATAGTTTAGACCACCAAAACATGTAACTTGCATTAAAGGTGTTATGTTCCGAAACTCAAGTCAAATCCATGCAAAACTTTCATCAAACATATGGTGGTCATGTGCATTTTTGGCAAAACCATGCATTCTTTTATTACATGCATATTCAACATTCACAACCCTCTCTTTCGTGTTCAAAACATTGTATATTACGTGAAACATGAAAAAAATTTACATTAAGAGAGAGGTTTCATGAAAATCATGCTCTAAATTCATATTTCAGGACAAACGCATATATATATATACATATAACTTTCAAATCACTTTGGGGGAAAGACAAAAGGCCAAAACAATATCATTAAAGCTTCTGAAACATGAGTATGTACATGAATTTGAAAACCCAATTCTTAAAACATGATTTCTATGCCCATGAGATTTTAGGAAAACCCCGCGTACCTTATTCTCCATGAATTTTTGGTGTCTATCGAAGCCTACGTCGAGAGGATTCCGAATCTGTAATTTGTTTCACGAAGAAGTTTCGGAAGGATCGGTCCTTCAAGCTTATTTTCCCAAACCCTAGTTGCTCCTTCTCTTAAGTTTTTGAAGGATTAGATTCTTGGGGTTTTTATAGGAGGCTTCAATGTTGTTAATAGGCCCAAATCCTTTTAGGAGTGGGTAAGGAAGATTTTTGGGTTTTGTAAGGACTAACTTGCACTTAAAGTAACTCAAAACGGAGGCCCAAATCTGTTTAGGAGTGGGCGCCGCCCTATGCATCGCCTATATGTGCATAGGCGACACATTCAACTTTGAAAGGTCATAACTTCTTCACCGGGTGTCTATTTTAGGAGGCGAATTTGGTATCGTTTGAAAGCTTATTCAATTTTCTACAATTTGGTATATAGTAGGCCACCCAGTTCATCATATACAATGAGTTATGGTCAATAGAATTTGACACAAATTACAACGTCCACTAAAACTTAATCGATCGAAATAGTTTTAACTCGTCCTTGAGTTGAAGGACTTCTATGGTCTAAATTCATGCTCAAATGGATTCACATACTACAAACTTGATTAACATGCCAAATTGGCATAGGATTTAAGGCTCGGAGATTATCAACGCATCAGAGTCATATATTTTATTCTAGCCCGAAATGCGGGGCGTTACATTATCTCCCCCTTGGGATCATTCGTCCTCGAATGATGGGTAGGAACTTGTTGAAGCCTTAAATATATGGAATAACGCGGACATGACATGTCCTCTAATAAAAATACACTGATCTGAACATTTGGAATCTGAATTTAATGCATGATGCATGAACTGGGCTATACTCGTAACTACTGGTATACTCTCTCTTCGACTAGTAGCATGTCTGAGATTTCGAGTAGCATGAATAAGTGCAAAGACAAGAAAACAAGTCATGCGAATCTGACTGCTAAACTGACTTATTGGCCATACAGACTGAATTATACTACACCCTCATACTTAACTGGAGTATTCTCTTCAACACTCTCTCTAAGGAAGCTCTAGCAGTAATAGGGAACCATGAATCTTGGGTATGGATTACACAAAACATCCCACTGAGGAAATCACAACATTGACACTACCCTGCAGTCTGGAATATAGACATATAACTCCTAAATTAGGATAGAATTTTCAGACCTTTGGCAATACAACTTCTTACTTTAAGGCTTAGAGCACTTCCCGAATATCCCTTAACTATACTATTCCCTATAAATATCATATTCATTCAACTCAGCTTAAAATTCTCATATGAGCATTGATAATGTTTTTTTTTTTTCTACTAATGTCTAAAATATCTTAATCCTTACCCCGCGATCAAGCCTAACTTTAAATCACAAAAACACAACATGCTACACCACACTATTATTCTAAACCATATGATGCCACCTTCTATACCTCTTTTAAAAATCACATCCTAAGCATAACATGCCTTACCACTTCAATGACTACACTGAACTCTTAATATGAAGTCGCTAATGCATATGGCGACCTTCCACTACAATCCCAAAACGTCGTTCAAGCCTAATTTATAACCACATGTTAACTTCAAGGCAAACACCCAGAAGTAGATACTTCACATAGTTTCTAAACTACTATCAATATAACTCCCACGCGCTATCCTAAAAACATACACACACAAACTTTTCCACTAACCATCACATGTATCAAAGACTTGGCCCCAAATCTTACTTCATACTTATGGCCTTATCTAAACAAGCATACTATGATCTTCCATCAACAAGAACATTTACATCAACACCACTATCATTGCATAGGAAGGGTCACTAAAAGGTTAAAACATAAGACCCTCAAGCGTGAAAAAGATCTTTATATGGGACTGAGCACACTATAAAGAGTGAGTACATGTGTCATGAGTTGCATGACCTCAACTAGAATTCATAACATAAGGAATGTGATTCCGGCTACTTGAATGAACTAGAACTCATTATCTTGGAATTGGAAGAGTACGTGACTCTCTATCATATACCGGAATCATAAACTATTATCACGGAACTGCATCGTAAGGCATGAGTAAGCATCCGGATAACAAAAAAAAAATATTGAGGTAGGAATGGGTTGAGATTCACCCTTACTTTCTGATGTTCTAAATCACACTGCATCACTACTAGAATCTGAGAGCCTTACTTGGTTATTCGTTCTATCATCTCCCACTTAGCTTCAAGTCATCATCTAGCGTTTGGGAGATCCCTTACCAAATTCTAACTGAACTACACTTACTGCACTCTAGGGTCTGAAAAAATTGACAATACATGCATATCATAGAACTCAACCCGAATGACTACCTTCTGGGATACACTCTATCTTTCCATAGACACCAATAGTCAAAGTATAATGCTTGCACACTTATTTCTATCCGTTCAACCTTCAAAACTCAAACTTAGATTCTAACACTTAACATGGATATCACCAAGCCTTTGATGAACCATACCACTTCCGTCCTAGCATACCAATATTGCTACTCCAAACTTATATCTCTCTACCATGAGAATCGAGATCACATCAAAAGGCTCAACACTATCAATCAAGGCTCCTTAACTTGGCTATCTAGAACACCATATATCATCTAACTAGTCTTTTTCCAACTAGCAACTCCATGGTACCACTAGTCACACACAACATGTAATAGTCTTAGAGAAATGCCACAACTCCATATCGCCTTGGGCATACTTACACACCATACCCACAACATTATACTTCATTACGAATCAATTTAAACTTAAGCCATTTCACACACCGTTCAAGCCTATTAGATCACTTTCATATAACTAACATCATTGATCAAGAAATCATCACATCCACCTTTATGAACTTCAACTATTCAAACTTAATATCTAGTGCTATGCATGACTTACAACCCAACCTTACACAAAATTTTTTTACTTGGAAACTATAAGTAAACATCACGAAACACTAGTGCACTAGAACTTCATAACCACAATAATCGATCATGACCTAACGGTTTACCTTATCATCATTCCGTTAGCATGTACTATTTCAGCACCTCAAGCCTACTAAATTAATCCCACAAAATATGCATCAACAAACTCTTGCCACTATTTACCACCACACCATTTAAATTCAAGCCTATAGTTTAGTATCAATCATCTACCACCAATGAAGAATGCAACATAATATAAATACACTAATCCATCAAATTGGGATATTCTACCCAAATATCTCAAAAATCTACTACATACCTTCTCACAAGTAGCACTAGTTTACAACTACCAATGAAAAGAGGGTCAAGGGGGTTAAAGCCTTATAATAGACATGGTCAACCTTAATCTTATATTATAACCCCATACAATTGAATCTACTTATACGGATTTCTCACCTCATACTTACTCACTCATTCATACATTTAGACTGCCTTCAAATTCCTCAAACAACCATGAGTCTATAATCATAACTTACTCGCTAATATAGCCATTTCCACATTCAAGCAATCAACAAATCACCCTGACCAACAACTCCTTCTCTACCTTCAACTAATAACACACAAGGATGAATCACTTCATTACCAACTCTATCTCATGCAAACAGATTCAGCCATACATATATTAAACCAATGAAAGAACAACAAGTTGGACAACAAGTTGGACAACAAGTTGGACAACAAGTTGCTAGTGAATCGAAACAGGCCTCACACGGCTTCACTAGACTTTGGTTTTGTATTTTGAACAAGAAAATGAGATGGACGACAAGGCAACTATGCTAGTGAATCGAAAGAGCCCCACACGGCTTCACTAGACTTTAAATTTTTATTTTTTTTCAAAAACATCATGATAACAAGACATATTACAAGGGATAGAAAATTGACACCTAATATTTAATGGTCTAAGAATATACATATTATTCTGTATAAATAAAAATCTGAGTAAAACACTTCCTCCATGGACTACCGTACAATCCACACATGCTGCTAGCTACCACATTAGTTTATCACTATAAAGAGGTAAATCATCCTCAAACATCGATTATTCAACTGAAATATTCATTTACACAAAATCACCCTCACTCTGACTTCTAACTTTGTGACTTTACATCACCAACTTCTTGGTCCAATATCACTACCAATAGGTCATGACAACAACACTTTAACTTATGCTACTATTTGGGTAGAAATATAGTTCCAACATTCTGCTATACATTGTCCACAACTGTAACAAGATTTTGAGAGGGACAATATACACTTAATACCTTAAGCTGGAATGCACGATTCCATCAGGATCAATATTTACATCAGAATCAGCATATATTGATGCACTAACAGACTCCTATCGAGTTTTTCCATAATTTTTAAAATCTTATAGAACGTAATCGAAAAGGACTATATCATGTATACTCTACACTTTTTGCACTTGAATCAACCCAATAATGGGACATTTTAGACTCTGAAGCACGAACTAAATCACAAAGAAGGGAAACATTCCTAAACACCTAGTAGCCTCCTGTTTATAAGTGTGGCGCGCTACACACCCATAAACAGAACTCTACTCTACCCATAAACAGAACTCTACTCGACGCTACTCTGATACCAAGTTTGTCACGACCCGAGCCTAGGCCCTAGCCGTGACGAGCATCCCGAACCATGATGGCCCGGAACACCCATTCTCTATCTGGTTATCATGCACAACATTCATAATCATAATAAAATGCGGAATTAAAACTGAGTACGGAAAACATGGTCAAGTTCTGCAACATTTCTGAATAATACTATCTGACATCAATCTGCGAAATCTCTACTAAGAACATAAACATCTGTCTGAAAAGAAACTGGGACAAGGCCCCCAGTAAACAAAAAACATAATAAATAAGACAATGTCTGACATAATTAGGCCTTCCGAATAATAGAAGGCTCACCACTGTGAGATCAAGTCTGCAAATCCGAGAATGTCTACTGAGTAGCTGGACCCCTAGACTGTGCCTCAGAACCTGGAAGGAGGGGGGGTCAGCACAAAAGTACTGGCACGCGAAGCAATCCAAAAAAATAGTATAATGGAACATACATATATATATATATATATATACATATTAAGTGAAAGCAATTTTTCATCAAGACATCATGTATAAAACTGTTTCTGAAAAATACATGGGCACTTTTTGAAAACATGTAACCTGTCTGTTCATTCCAAATCATGATCTGTGTTTTACTTCTGAGTTAGGTGGTATTCCCCTACAAGTCTGATATTCCACGGGCTGTATGGAATCCTCCATTGACTCGGCGGGGAAGCCCCCAACCCAAGTGTGCCGCAAGGGTTGGAGTGTCTAAGTCTGATACGCCACAGGGCATTTAAGTCAGCGCATAATAATATACCCGGGTCGGCAAACCACGGTTTTTGGCAAAGAGTTGTCTGAAATTCCCGCCTTCTTCAGGGAACCACCTAAGCTCTCTTTATGCCCTATTTTAGCCTTTTCTGAACATGTATCATTCTGAAATTTCTAAATCATGAGAGTCTGATAAAAAAAATCTGATTTCTGAATTAGTCTGTGTCTGTTATGGCATTTGTCTGAGTTGGTATCGTCATACCAAGACTTGAAAGTCCTATTTCTGAGCCATAATGTATTAAGCAAGAGCTTTCATTCAAAACATAGTTTAGACCACCAAAACATGTAACTTGCATTAAAGGTGTCATGTTCCGAAACTCAAGTCAAATCCATGCAAAACTTTCATCAAACATATGGTGGTCATGTGCATTTTTGGCAAAACCATGCATTCTTTTATTACATGCATATTCAACATTCACAACCCTCTCTTTCGTGTTCAAAACATTGTATATTACGTGAAACATGAAAAAAATTTACATTAAGAGAGAGGTTTCATGAAAATCATGCTCTAAATTCATATTTCAGGACAAACGCATATATATATATACATATAACTTTCAAATCACTTTGGGGGAAAGCCAAAAGGCCAAAACAATATCATTAAAGCTTCTGAAACATGAGTATGTACATGAATTTGAAAACCCAATTCTTAAATCATGATTTCTATACCCATGAGATTTTAGGAAAACACCGTGTACCTTATTCTCCACGAATTTTTGGTGTCTATCGAAGCCTACGTCGAGAGGATTCCGAATCTGTAATTTGTTTCACGAAGAAGTTTCGGAAGGATCGGTCCTTCAAGCTTATTTTCCCAAACCCTAGTTGCTCCTTCTCTTATGTTTTTGAAGGATTAGATTCTTGGGGTTTTTATAGGAGGCTTCAATGTTGTTAATAGGCCCAAATCCTTTTAGGAGTGGGTAAGGACGATTTTTGGGTTTTGTAAGGACTAACTTGCACTTAAAGTAACTCAAAATGGAGGCCCAAATCCGTTTAGGAGTGGGCGCCGCCCTATGCATCGCCTATATGTGCATAGGCGACACATTCAACTTTGAAAGGTCATAACTTCTTCACCGGGTGTCCGTTTTAGGCGAATTTGGTATCGTTGGAAAGCTTATTCAATTATCTACAATTTGGTATATAGTAGGCCACCCAGTTCATCATATACAATGAGTTATGGTCAATAGAATTTGACACAAATTAAAACGTCCACTAAAACTTAATCGATCGAAATAGTTTTAACTCGTCCTTGAGTTGAAGGACTTCTATGGTCTAAATTCATGCTCAAATGGATTCACATACTACAAACTTGATTAACATGCCAAATTGGCATAGGATTTAAGGCTCGGGGATTATCAACGCATTAGAGTCATATATTTTATTCTAGCCCGAAATGCGGGGCGTTACAGAACAAGGCTTGGAGTCGTTGCAACTCACGTGCTTGGCTTCGTGTGAAAGGTCTCGAGCTAGGAATTCCCGTATCACCTTGGGCCTAACTCAACCTCAAAAGCTAGCTCAGGAGGGGAGGATTGCCCAAGTCCATATAAGCAAACCACCAGTTCATTCCATAACCAATGTGGGACTTTTACCCACTCTAACAGACGTAACTTACTTGCTGGTTGCTTTTTTCTTCAAGATTTCGAAGTTGACCTTCCACCTTAAGCCTCAAAGCCTCATAATTGACTTCTTCCAAGAGGTTTGCATCGACGTCTACAGCACGCTGAAGCTTATTCAACCACTTCCTCACGAGTGGATCTGATGCCTGCTTATTCTCTGCATCACTTCGCTCAATCTGAAGACCAAGCAAAATGTCCTCCAACTTCTCTAAAAGCCTATCATCATGCTTATTCTTCTTGAGCAGCTCAACCCAACTAGCAATCCTTTCAAAGAGAACATTCAGAAATGCACCACCAACTACACAACCAACTGCTAAGGCAATCTCGGCCATTTCTGAAATCTACAAAGCAAAACAAAGGAACCACAAAAATGGTTTTAAGAATTATGAGAAGATAAATGTTTCTATCTTCAAATATTTAACAACTATATTTTACCTGTTCGAATGCTAAGAGTAATTTGCAAACAAGAATGATCTGTGATTTCTCTCCCTCTCTCTTTTGCTAGTGTTCTTACTTGTAATTGGCACAACAATGTTTGCTTCTATTAACTTACCAAAAGTTTGACTTTTCATCCAACAAGAAGACGAAGACTTCAGAGTCTACTTTATACAATTCATCTCTTTCTAAATTGAATAATTGAGGAAAGAGAGGAAGGGTACTTGGGGTGCCCAAGTGTGTTATCTTTGTCTTTTAACTAGTCCAATGAAAATCTCCTCTATTGCAGCAAAAGTCAAAAAAAGGGTACTCGCGCAGCAGCCTGCTTGCCAAAAATGAATCTCATTATAGTGTTTGTTACTTGGCCTATAATATCATGAATATGTTTTACTCATAAAAAACTGTTCTAGTAAATTACTTTCTTGCAATAATAGTGTAGTCATTCACCATCTTTTAAGAATTTATTAATCCACAGTGTATTATACCTTTATTGTTCCTCAAAGAAGCACATGAGCAGATCTAGTATGTGTTTTGGACATAATAATAGATATTTATAATAAACTTAGGTGTCTTAAACAGGCATTACTTTTACAAGACAATAAACATTTTCTACTTTCCAAATTTTGCCAGAGAGAAGGATAAGTGAAGACAGTGGTGGACATGTTCTCTACAACTGTAGATCATTCTTTTCTCCTCATAAAATGAAATTAATTGTCCTATGAATAGGCTTAGTGAGCATCGAAATGCTTGCATTAGGGTAGGTTGTCTACATCACACCCATTGCGGTGCGGACCTTCCCCATACCCGGACCCTGTGGGATGCCTTGTGCACCAGTTTGCCGTTTAAGAAAGGGTTAAATTGCCGAGTGTCATATTTTTTAATTAATATTGATTTATTTTACTTAATTACGTGGACCTCTAATAAGAGGCCATGTGGAAAAGTTGTTTTTAAAAAACCACAGTTAAAAATAATGGCATGGATGGGCCGGTTTTGTAACAGCGATGGCATGAATGAGCCGAACTTTTAACGGATGACATAAATGAGTCATTTCTGATAGTTCAGTGGCATATTTGAGTCTTTTCCCATAATTCAATTATTCTTTGGTTTTCTGAGTCATCCTTTTTTGACACCAGTTAGCAGCAATATGTTTATTTGCTAAAACTACAACATACAGACTAAGAAACAGCAAAAAAGTTCTTGGTCTCCAAGTACTTGATGTCATGGATGATGTCATATAAAAGTTTCCAAACCCAAAATCAAACTTTGGCTCCAAGTAAAAATCTTGCAAGAGATTTTCAAAAATTTGACCAAAATATATGGCCTCATAACAATATATTTATAAACCATAATATACAACATGTTCTTTTATGTGTTACATCAAACTACTTTTATTCTCATCAAACTACTTCCTTGGGATTCCAAGAATTGACAAGACTTTAAGACAACGAAGACAATATTGAACAGCTCCTACAATGACAAACAAAGAAGAAATCCTCAAAATTAACTTTCACGATATCTAGATATCGGACTGCAATAGACGTGTTAAGTAAGACTGCATCATATTTTGAAAAGGTTATATGCATCCGCTTAAACTAAAAGAATTAATAAGAGATGACGTTTTTTAGCAAGTAAAATAAACTACTACTACCACATATATAAGCATCTTGGTAACTGAAACATGAGTAAATCCTTTTTTGTTATCTAACGTTGAATTCATTCCGAAAAGGATAGACTTCATTGCCTTTCCCCTGGTTTTGACGATCAAACCAAAATAAGATTAAATACCATTGAAAGCTTCAACAGATTTTCCATCTCATTTTGAAAAGAGACCTTCAAAACTTTTCCCATCCAAGATAATTTTGAACACTTCGTCCAAATCCTAACAATGAAAATGCAATATGTTAATAATAATCATAATGTACAAAAGTCTCTTGTGTGTTACATTAAACAACATTTTTTCTATGTACCTCATTAAGATCCAGTAGAGCTGTAAGTTCCATTTGCAGCAAGTTATGCTTCATCTGTCAAAATAGACGGGTATTACAGTCATTGTCTTTATGTTCAATTCACATAACAATGAATACTACTTAATGATTCAACAACTTTCCCTTCTTCTACTACCAGAGAGACCTTCAAAACTTTTCCCTTCCCAAATATTCATTTAGCCATGTTAAATTCCTAAAAATGAAAAACTAAGATCTTCCCTTATAATCTAACCATAATGTACGATATGCTCTTTTGTGTGTTACGTAAAACAACTTTCTTTTCTCGTGTACCTTTGGGTTCCATTAGAGTTGTATGTTCCTTGTTGCATGTTTGTTAATTATTTTCCCTTGTTAAGCTATTGGGTGAAGTTTTGTGTTTGGAAAACATATTTCACTTTTTTGCAAAAAAATCATAAAATATAAACTTATAAGCTTTAACCACCACAGACTTGACTAGAATGAAACAATTGGAACAATTATAGCTGGGAGGATTAGTGGAGTTTCTTAAAAAAATATTAAAGTTCGAGGTATATTCTAAGTTTTTAAAGTACCCAAAAACAATAATTTCTCCCAAAAAATATTATTTTTTTTCTAGTTTTTGAGAACTTGAGTTTTTTGCCAAATTTTTTTCAGAAACTGCTTGTTGATTCATTTATTATTGCAGGAGTTGTTCAATCAATTTGCAGAACCACTAAGAAGTGCATAAATGCTCGAAAAAATGAAATCTCTATTTCACAATCAGGTAATATGTTTTGCCCATTCCTTATTATAAAGCTTGGAAAGCAAAGATTTTGAAGGAAAATTTTCATACACAGTTCTTTTTCATTCGGAGGGGCAAACTTTGTTCATTGTGCTTTAATGTCTAGATAACTTGACAGTTAATTTGTAGAATTCGCCTTTGCTTGCCTATTAGCTTGATTTGACATTTGATCCATTGGCATTGTAGGAGTTGTTCAATCGCTGAGCTGCATATATATATATCATTGACGTAATCTCCAATCGCTTGCAGAACCACCAGACTGGCCTCTTCCATGTCTGAACTATGTATTTCCAACTGCCTATTGCTCGAACCACGTCTAGCATTTGAGAAAGGGGATTGCTTGTCATAAATTGCTTATATCTCCTCATCGAGATTGGTCGGGAGTACCTGCAATGCTAAAGATATGTCAGCCCCGGATGTATAAGTCTTTTGAAATATGAGTCATTTTTTATTTGAAAATGCTAAAGATAAAATAGACGTATCATTGCAAATACGCCTGCCTAGTTCATGTAGCTTGACGTTTCATCAAATAATTCTTGTTTTTTCTCCTTCTCCAGTTACTTGAGAAAGGAGGATGTGATTTAGAGTTGTACATGTGGGTAGACTCTACAGGATCAACAACCATAGCGCACGGAGTATGGTAGAATTCCTCGGTATGGCTATTCAAGAATCATGTGACGCGGTGAAAGGTTTCCCATTGGGGTTCCCGACCCTCCAGATTTCCACTTGCTTGTGGAATAGGGGGGTTTCCTTGCTATTAAGGTGTCAAGGCGGTCGAAGGTCACAAGTGGAAGCAACCGATGCTTTGATCATTCAATTGACTCCTCGCTGTCATGCTGGCAAAAGAAGGGGGGTCGGTTGGTTTTACCTACTATTGGATTTTTTCAGATCAATTCTTTGCTGCAATCGCTTTGATCCACCCAAATTCTGTGAAGATTGAACACCAATTAGGAGTAGTCATTTTCTAGTACCAATTACATGATCCAGTGGTATTAACTATCAGAACTGATATTGTTAAAGCTGAAGCATTTGATCTAATTTACTCATTATGTTTATAGTATGTCTATACATTGTCACGATCTGAACCGGGGCCCTGGCCGTGACGAGTATCCCAAACCATGAAGGCCCGAAACACCCCTATCTGGTTGGTAATCATGCACATAATTCAAATGATAAAGAGATGCGGAAGACAATAACATTACGGAAAACATGGTCAAGAGTCATATAAAAGCAATAATAAGGAATAATGTCCCAAAATCTCAAATCAACACCTCTATAACGTCTGTGAAATCTCTACTACATGACTGAAACAAATATTTATTTGAAAACTGGGACAAGGCCCCCAGTAGACCCAAAACTAATAAGTGATAAATGACACTGCCAGATAATCAGGCCTTCCGAAATATAGAAGGCTCACCAAGTGACTCTGCAAATTTGTCCAAAGAATATACTGATTTTCTGTACCCCTAGACTGCGCCTCCGAACCTGGGAGGAAGGGGGTCAATACAAAAGTATTGATACGCAGAGATATCAAAACAAAACATAATATTTTTACAAAATATAGTTGAGAGCCATTGTAAAGCAGTTTCATATCAAGTCATTTGAAAACACATGGGCATAATATAATTGTTTTCAACAACAATGTAATGCAGCTGAGCTAGGTGGAATACCCTACATATCACATTTACACCAACTGTCAAACCTCAGTTGCCGCCGAGATTAGAGTATACGTGAGGGGAAGACACACAAGATCACACAGCAGGGTGTCTCGACCCAATGATAGTGCACAAGATCACAAAGCAGGGCTCCTAACCATAGTCCCAATTTGGGAATAACATAAAGTCAAGTACACAAGATCACAAAGCAGGGTACCAAATTCCCATGTTGGCAAACACGGTTTCCAGCGATGAGCCCTTACACTCAAACGCCTTCTTCGGGCATCCACCTATCTCATGTAAAATCAATGCATTCAAATTTCATCTGATTCAATCACATATCTTATTTGTAGAGTATCGCCATACCCGACTTGCAAGTCATCAATATCACATCAACATATGCATAATCATGTAAAAATCAAGTTGTTTTCATCATTTACAAGTAGTGAACAATAATTATTTCAAATTCATGCTCTCTTTTGTTGGTCACAGTATAATATGGGGTATCGAAACATTATCATGGGAATTTGAAAGCAATTTATCATTCATATTTATCAAACTTCCATGGAAAATCTCAAATCACATATGCATGGTTTCAACCATTGAAGTATATAGGCAAACAATTCCCATGACCTAAAAAAAAATGACTTAGAAATCATAATAAGAGCAAGTTATTAGTATTTTATTGAAAACCCCCATTTAAAAGCATGTATGTTCATAAAACTACACCCATGAGATTTTTGCGTAACCCCACGTACCTCGATTGCTACGAATATTAGGTGCTTCTTGAAGCCTACGTTGAGAGGATTCCAAATATGCAATTAGTTTCTAAAACCCCCGGTTGAATCTTGAGTTGCTTGGGTTTTTATTTTGAAACCCTAAGGAGAATCTTTGGGCACTTTTGATGAATGAAGGTGTATTTTGGGGTCTTTTGAACTGAATTTCGTGTTTAGGGCTAAGTAAGGGTGGAAAGGGACCATTTTGCCCCAAAAACGGAGTGTTTAAGTCACTTGAATCCTTTACATAGGCGCCGCCTATGCTTTCCAGTGGCCATGTGTGATTGGTTAGGCGACGCATATTATTTTGAAAGGCCATAACTTCTTGCTCGGGTGCCGGATTTTAGCAAAGTTGGTATCATTGGAAAGCTAACTCGAAAACCTATCATTTTACACATAGTAGGCTTTCTAATTCGACATATACAAAGATTCATGGTCGATAGAAGTTGACACAAATTATAATGTCCACTAAAGCTTAATCGGTTGAAGTAGTTTTCAACTCGTCCTTGAGTCAAATGACCCCTATGGTCTAAATTCAAGCTTGAATGGATTCACATGCTACACAAATAATTACGATATATAGAATACCGAATGAACGGAACACAAACTTGCAGGCAATTCTAGCTCATAAGCAACTGCACCAACCTTTCTCAGAATCTAATATGGCCCTATATAGCGAGGGCTCAATTTACCCCTTTTTTTTTCAAACCGCATAACTCCTTTCATAAGAGAAACCTTGAGAAACACCCAATCACCAACTTCAAACTTTAGTTCTCTTCTCCGAACATCGGCATAGGACCTTTGACGACTCTGAGCAGTCTTGAATCATTCTATAATGATTTTCACTTTCTCCATCGCCTGATGAACAAGATCAGGCCCATAAAACTGAGTCTCACCCACTTCATACCATCCTATCGTAGACCTACATCTCCTCCCATACAAAGCCTCAAAAGGAGCCATCTTGATGCTGGCATGGTAACTATTATTGTAAGCAAATTCAACCAGTGGCAGGTTATCTACCCAACTACCTTTGAAATCAATGACGCATGCCCTCAACATATCCTCAAGGGCCTGAATGGTACGCTCAACTTGTCCATCCGTCTGAGGGTGGAAAGCTATGCTCAAATTCACTTGTGTACTTAAACCCTTCTGAAAAGATCTCCAGAACTGGGATGAAAACTGCGTACCTCTATCGGATATAATAGACACTGGTGCCCCATGCAACCGAATTATCTTCTCAATGTAAATCTTAGCATAACCCTCTCCCGAATAATTAGTCTTCACAGGCAAAAAGTGGGTTGACTTTGTCAACCGATCTACAATCACCCATATAGAATTATACTAGTTTCAGGATCTCGAAAGTCCTGTAATGAAGTCCATGTTTATCATCTCCCACTTCCATAAAGGCAGGGCTATCTCTTGGGAAGTACCACCTGGCCTCATGTGTTCTACCTTCACTTGTTGACTGTTCAAACACTTGGACACAAAATCAGCTACATCACGTTTCATGTTATTCCACCAATACAAGGTTTTCAGGTCATGGTACATCTTAGTAGATCCTGGGTGAACGACATACCTTGAAGTGTGCACCTCATCAAGGATTCTTTCCCGCAGTCCATCAACATTCAGAACGTACAACCTACCCTGGAATCTCAGAATACCATCACCACCAATTTCAAACGACATAACCTTTTGTTGACCCACATCTTTCTTGATTTGCATCAAGATGGGATCTTCAACCTACTTCTCCTTAACTTCATCACAAAGGGATGACTTAGCTAACTCATGAACAATCACCCCTCCATCTTCGGAATCTAAGAGTCGTACTCCCAGATTTGCAAGGCGGTGAATATCCTTCACCATCTCTTTTTTACCTTCTTCTATATGAGAAAGGTTGCCTATAGACAACCTGTTGAGGGCGTCGACTACAACATTTGCCTTGCCCGGATGGTAATGCAGGCTCATATCATAGTCTTTCAGAAGCTCCATCCAGCGCCTCTGCCTGAGGTTCAATTCTTTCTGCGAGAAAACATACTGCAGACTCTTGTGGTCAGTAAAGATATCAACATGAACACCGTACAAGTAGTGCCACCAAATCTTAAGTGCAAACACCACAGCCGTTAACTCCAAATCATGGGTGGGGAAGTTCCGCTCGTGCATTTTCAACTGCCTAGATGCATAATCCACTACCTTGCCATGCTGCATCAACACACAACCAAGTCCCACACGGGGCGCATCACAGTATACCACAAAGCCATCTACGCCCTCGGGGAGGGTCAAAACAGGAGCAGTGGTCAGTTTGTCTTTCAAATTCTCAAAACTATTCTCACATATATCAGACAAAACAAACTTCACCTTTTTCTGAGTCAATTTAGTGAGTGGAGCAGCTATGGAAGAGAAACTCTCTACGAACCTCTTGTAATACCCCGCCAAACCCAAGAAGCTCCAAATATCGATTGGAGTCGTGGGTCTGGGACACTTTGTCACTACTTCAACTTTCTGGGGATCCACTCTTATCCCGTCACTGGAAACAATATGCCCCAAGAAGGCAATAGAATCTAACCAGAATTCACACTTAGAAAATTTGGCATACAGCTAATGATCCTTAAGGGTCTGAAGAATAATTCGGAGGTGATTGGCGTGATCCTCTTTACTCTTAGAATAGATCAGAATATCATCAATAAATACAATGACGAACAAGTCAAGAAACTAAAGGAATACTCTATTCATAAGATCCATGAAGGCTGCAGGGGCGTTAGTCAACCCGAAGGACATGACTAGAAATTCGTAGTGACCATTTCGGGTTCGGAAGGCTGTCTTGGGTATGTCTGACTCCCTAACTTTCAACTGATGATAAACCGAACGAAGGTCTATTTTTGAAAAACACGTCGCACCCTGAAGCTGGTCAAAAAGGTCTTCAATCATAGGAAGAGGATATTTATTTTTAATCGTGACCTTATTCAGCTGACGGTAGTCTATGCACATACGAACGGAACCATCTTTCTTTCGTACGAAAAGTACAGGCGCGCCCCAAGGAGACACACTGGGGCGTATAAAACCCTTATCTAGGAGATCTGCTAACTGTTCTTTCAACTCTTTTAGTTCTGCAGGATCCATTCTATATGGCGGAATGGAAATAGGACGAGTGTCTGGCAACACATCAATACCAAACTCAATCTCCCTATCAGGTGGTATTCCTGGCAGATCATTTGGAAAGACTTCTGGGAATTCTTTTACTACGGGAATAGATTGAAAAGGAAGACTCTCGGCATTGGAGTCCTTAACTCGGATAAGGTGGTATAAGCAACCTTTAAAAATGAGTTTGCAGGCTCTGAGATAGGATATAAAATGCCCTCTGGGTGCTAAAGAATGTCCTTCCCACTCTATCACTGGTTCCTTCGGGAAAGAAAAAGTGACTCTTTGAGTCCTACAATCTAATGTGGCATAGCATGAATGGAGCCAATCCATTCCCAAGATAGCATCAAAAGCAACCATATCTAACTCTATGAGATCTTCCAGCGCATCCTGGCTATCAACAGTCACAACACAACCCCTGTACACCCTCCTAGCAACAATAGAATCCCCCACTGGGGTGGAAATAAAAAAGGGTTCAGAAATCACACTGGGCTCAAACCCGAAACTAACAGCCACATAAGGGGTCACATAGGATAAAGTAGACCCAGGATCAAGTAACACATAAACATCACGGGAAAAGATTTGTAACGTACCGATAACAACATCTGGGGAAACTTCCGCCTCCTGGCGGTTGGTCAAAGCATATAATCGGTTGCGATTGTTCCCAACAGCTAAAGGGCAGTATTTCTGAAGGTGTCCCACCTTGCCACAAGTATAACAATTCCTCCCCTCAAAATAACACCTCCATGAGTGATTCTTCCCATAAGTCTCGCACCATGGATGAGTACGACGTTGTTGGGCCACACTGCCCTGTGACTGAGTATCTGGGGCTCTAAATCCATGAGGAGTCTGAAAACTCTGCGATCATCTGTCTGCTGGTGGTCTGGGCACTGGGGCGCTGGCAGTTGACTGTGCATTACTCCAAGACTTCTTCTTTTGCCATCTATTTCCCCAGTTGCCGCTCTGTGGTTGGTTATGATTCTGATCTGCGGTTCTGGCTTTCTTTGCTTGCCTATCTTTCTCTCTTGTTTCTAAAATTTTCTTTTTCTTCTCGTCTATCTGCTGCATATAAATGGTCAGTCGAGCAAAGTCTAGCTCCTTATTCAACATTGCCCCCTGGCACTCAAGCACCAGGTTATTAGAAAGGCCGGATGCAAATTTCCTCATCTGGGCTCTCATATTACTAGTCAACTATGGGGCATAGCGGGCTAGTTTATTAAACTTCAAAGTGTACTCCTGGACACTTATACTGCCCTGCTTCAGATTCATAAACTCTTCCTCTTTGGCCTCCCTCAACTCCAGAGGAAAGAATCGATCAAGGAAAGCTTCCACAAATTTGCCCCAAACTGTGGGCTCAGCACTCTCACCTTTTGCATCCTCCCAGTCAGCATACCACTGATTCGCAACATCCTTGAGCTGATAAGTTGCTAGTTCCACCCCTTCAACCTCATCCACATGCATTACCTTAAAAATCTTTTCCATCTCATCCACGAACTCCTGTGGATCTTCCTCCACCTTGGTGCTAGTGAACTTAGGTGGGTTCATCTTCATGAAATGTCCGACCCTAGTAGCCTCAGATGCAACAGATGCAGACCCAATATCTTCCAATTATTGAGCCTGGTTAGCTACCAACTGTGTCAGCATATGAATAGACCGTCTGAATTTAGCATTTGAAATATCTCCCTGAGCAGTTGGGAGACGGTTGACATTAGTCCGCGGAGCCCAAGGTGGACTGGTCGGGACTGGAGGGACTCCCGGAGTAGGGACAAGTTCTGGAGTGTGAGCTCTGTTACGGGTCTGCATCCCATGGGTGGGACGGACCTCATCTGTCTGAGCATTCTGATCGATGATACGACGTGGAGGCATAACTGTGTTTCTGAAATACAAGAGAACATTGATTAGGGGACAGTTCAGACTCTGAAGCACGAACTAAATCACAAAGAAAGGAAACATTTCCTAAACGCCTAGCAGCCTCCTGCTTATAAGTGTGGCTCGCTACACACCCATAAACAGGACTCTACCCGACGCGATTTTTCAGACACCCTGGGACCATGAACCGTGCTTTGATACCAAGTTTGTCACGACCCGAACCGGGGCCCTGGCCGTGACGAGTATCCCGAACCATGAAGTCCCGAAATACCCCTATCTGGCTGTTAATCATGCACATAATTCAAATGATAAAGAGATGCGGAAGACAATAACATTACGGAAAACATGGTCAAGAGTCATATGAAAGCAATAATAGGGAATAATGTCCCAAAATCTCAAATCAACACCTCTATAACGTCTGCGAAATCTCTACTACATGACTGAAACAAATGTCTATCTGAAAACTGGGACAAGGCCCCCAGTAGACCCAAAACTAATAAGTGATAAATGACACTGCCAGATAATCAGGCCTTCCGAAATATAGAAGGCTCACCAAGTGACTCTGTAAATCTGTCCGAGGAATCTACTGATTTTTTGAACCCCTAGACTGCGCCTCCGAACCTGGGAGGAAGGGGGTCAATACAAAAGTACTGGTACGCAGAGATATCAAAACAAAACATAATGTTTTTACAAAATATAGTTGAGAGCCATTATAAAGCAGTTTCATATCAAGTCATTTGAAAACACATGGGCATAATATAATTATTTTCAACAACAATGTAATGCAGCTGAGCTAGGTGGACTACCCTACATATCACATTTACACCAACTGTCAAACCTCGGTTGCCGCCGAGATTAGAGTATACGTGAGGGGAAGACACACAAGATCACACAGCAAGGTGTCTCGACCCAATGGTAGTGCACAAGATCACAAAGCAGGGCTCCTAACCATAGTCCCAATTTGGGAATGACATAAAGTCAGGTACGCAAGATCACAAAGCAAGGTACCAAATTCCCATGTCGGCAAACACATTTTCCAGCGATGAGACCTTACACTCAAACGCCTTCTTCGGGCATCCACCTATCTCATGTAAAATCAATGCATTCAAATTTCATCTGATTCAATCACATATCTTATTTGTAGGGTATCGTCATACCCGACTTGTAAGTCATCAATATCACATCAACATATGCATAATCATGTAAAAATCAAGATGTTTTCATCATTTACAAGTAGTGAACAATAATTATTTCAAATTCATGCTCTCTTTTGTTGGTCACAGTATAATATGGGGTATCGAAACATTATCATGGGAATTTGAAAGCAATTTATCATTCATATTTATCAAACTTCCATGGAAAATCTCAAATCACATATGCATGGTTTCAACCATTGAAGTATATAGGCAAACAATTCCCATGACCTAAAAAAAATGACTTAGAAGTCATAATAAGAGCAAGTTATTAGTATTTTATTGAAAACCCCCATTTAAAAGCATGCATGTTCATAAAACTACACCCATGAGATTTTTGGATAACCCCACGTACCTCGATTTCTACGAATATTAGGTGCTTCTTGAAGCCTACGTTGAGAGGATTCCAAATATGCAATTAGTTTCTAAAACCCCCGGTTGAATCCTGAGTTGCTTGAGTTTTTATTTTGAAACCCTAAGGAGAATCCTTGAGCACTTTTGATGAATGAAGGTGTATTTTGGGGTCTTTTGAACTGAATTTCGTGTTTAGGGCTAAGTAAGGGTGGAAAAGGACCATTTTGCCCCAAAAACGGAGTGTTTAAGTCACTTGAAACCTTTACATAGGCGCCGCCTATGCTATCGCCTATGTTTACATAGGTGCCGCCTATGCTATCGCCTATGTTTACATAGGCGCCGCCTATGCTATCGCCTATGCTTTCCAGTGGCCATGTGCGATTGGTTAGGCGACGCATATTACTTTGAAAGGCCATAACTTCTTGCTCGGGTGCCGGATTTTAGCAAAATTGGTATCGTTGGAAAGCTAACTCGGAAACCTATCATTTTACACATAGTAGGCTTTCTAATTCGACATATACAAAGAGTCATGGTCGATAGAAGTTGACACAAATTATAATGTCCACTTAAGCTTAATCAGTCGAAGTAGTTTTCAACTCGTCCTTGAGTCAAATGACCCCTATTGGCATAGGATTTATGGCTCAGCAATTATATGGTCTAAATTCAAGCTTGAATGGATTCACATGCTACACAAATAATTAACATGCCGTATTGGCATAGGATTTATGGCTTCGGGATTTATCAACACATCGGAATCATGGTCTATATTGTAGCCCGAAATGCGGGGCGTTACATATATGAACCATTGAAGATTTTTAGGTCATCACAATATCAATTCATATTCTCTTGTTGTTTCCTTTTTTCCAGTGCGTTGAGCTAGGAAGAGGTGTTTCGGGGTAATGATTGTATAGCAATCTGCGTCAATAAAGATTTTCCCTCATCGCACTTTGTTCTGGTAATCATTTTCCTATATCTGAACTATGCGTTTATGGCATGTGTAGCTTGAACCATGTTTACACTCTAGAAAGGTGAAGACTGGCGTAAGATTTCTTGTCCATCTAAAAGTATCTGTAGTGACTCATCTAAAGATGGAAGTTCATGCTACTGGGAACAACATTTACTCTTTAGATAACCTGCCAGTTATTTTTGAAAATTTCTCCTTGCTTGTCTATTAGCTCGTTTCACTTTGTTCGTCTATTATCATTGCAGGAGTTGTTCATTCAATTTGTGGAACACTTGGAAGAGCATGAATTTTCGGAAAAATGAAATCTCTATTTCACAGTTAGGTATGTTTACCTATTCCTTGTAAGAAGACTGCATCGAGCTTGGAAATCAAATGATTTTCAATCGCAGTACTTTTTCATTAAGTAGCTTTGTTCTTTGATCTTTGACGTTTAACAAGGCATCTGATAGGTAATACTGATGATTGATGAATGTTACCTTTTGTTAAATCTTTAGAATTGACAGCATAACCAAGAAAGAGTCATCTCTTATTAACTCTTCTAGTCTTAGCGAATGCATATACGCTTTTCAAAATATGAGAGTCTTTTACTTAACGCGTATATTGAAATCAAATGTCTAGATAACATGACAGTAAGTTTGGATTTCTTCTTTGTTTGTCTATTAGTTTGATTTCGATGTTGATCTGTTGTCATTGTAGGATTGGTTCAATCTTGTCTTCGTCGTCTTAAATCCATCAGTTCTTGGAATCGCAGGGAAGAGCATGGACGTCAGAAACTATGCAATCAAAAACTGCTCTAATGGAACCCAAAGGTACATGAGCAAAAAAGTTGTTTAACGTAACACACAAACGAACATGTTGTATATTGTGGTTATAGATTCATTGTTATGATTTTGACAAGGCTCAGCAATTATTTGGGAAGTAGAAAGTTTTGAAGGTGTCTCTGCTCAAGTTGTAGAAACTTTAACTGGTATTTTATTCTCATGTTGGATTGAACATAAGGGACTATGGATGTGATAGCTTGTATTATTGGGTTTTGATTTCCGACTAGTCTTGCACGACTTTAAAATGTGTCATAAGGGTCTAAGGCTCGCTATCAAATATATTAACAATCAACGTCTCTCATGTGTTTTGTCGATGTAACACTTGTCTAGGATGTGACAATGACTTTCGTGTTTCTCTGAATATGTCTAAGCCAACAAAAATCAAAAGATGACATGATTATTATTTGAGTCCGAAGCCAAAAGGTCTAGTTTTTTGACCAAAAAATTCAAAGGAGACACTTGATTTGGAAGAAACCAAAGGGAACAACACGTTGTTGACTAAGCGATTTACAAGTCCCTTGGTATCCAACATTTTGCAAGTCGCGTAGTGTCCAGCGATTTGCAAGTCGCCTGGTGTCCAGTGATTTCCAAATCGTCGTCAGAACCAAGTTATTTGAAAATCACCGGACACCAAGCGACTTGCAAATCGCTGAACATCAAGCAACTTGCAAATTGCTCAACCACCAACGTTTTGTCTCCTTCAATTTCTTTTCAAGTCAGGTGTAAAAAAATGGATCTCCAGTATTGAAAAATCTGAATTTGAGCGAAGTGTAATTGTTTATCATGTGTTTTAAGAGAATATAATCACTTTCTAATTTCTATGCTCACTGCGAAAAAAAATTAGGAATTAGTTACAAAGTTTTATTACTAATTTATCGTTAAATAGTTTGTAACTAACAAGTTTTTTTGATGATATGTTGCTAATAATTAGTGAAACACTACATACTAATAATGATTGATCTCATGAAGTAAGAAGGGAAAAGGCTCAAATATGTCACTAAATTATCAGAAATGACTCATTTATGCCATCTGTTAAAAGTTGGGCTCGTTCATGTCATCGTCGTTATAAAACCGGTTAATCCATGCCATTACTTTTTAACGATGGTTTTCTAAAAAACTGCTTTGCCACGTGGCCTCTTATTAGAGGTCCACATTTTTTTATTTTTTTAGTTTTGACCCATTAAAAAGAATCCACCCGCACCCAACATATCACCTTAACTCACTTTAATATTACTCTTAATTTTGACCCTAGATTTGAACATATTTATAATTATTTAATCTTCGAACATGAAATTTACATACTTGAATACTACGTTTAAAATAATATAGATTAGAATAATTAATAATTTAAAATGGCAAATGAATAAATTGTGATCAAAAAATAATTTATTTTGACTCTCGAAATCCGAACATCATCACATAATTTAGGACGGAAAGAATACCACATACATGAAAAACCCCAACTTTTAATTAGGAACAATACCTAAAAATCCCATCTAAATTTGAATTATAATTTGTATAATTGAATTATTGGTAGTCTTTGTATTATTTATATACACAAGGAATGAATTTAGAGAATTAATTAATCCTATGGATATGTGAAGAAGGAAACAAAATTGAAATTTTACTACGTAGTATTTTCTGGCTGTTTAGGTGGGAATTTCCCATACAAATTGGGAATTAATAAATAAACCTTTCTCGAATGGGCCCTAGGACGTGCGAATCCGGATTAATCGCACTTCAATGCGGGCTCCGGACATCGGATAGAAAACCAAAAAAAACAAAAAGAGTGAAGCACTCGTTTACTGTTTAGTTTGGATGATTATTGGGTAAAACCAAAATAAAATCAATATAATTGTTTTTTTTTTAATTATTAAATCAAATCAAATAAAATATAATACTTCTTTCATTTGACCTTGTCAACTATTCTCTATCTTGAGCCGGGGTCTATCGGAAACAGCCTCTCTACTTCTTCGGAGATAGTGGTGTGGACTGCGTGCATCTTACCCTCCCCAGACCCCACTTGGTGGGAATACACTGGATTTATTTTTTTTGTATAATACTTCTTTCATTCCTTTTTAATTGCTTCCTATAAGTCAATTTGACTAAATTTTAAAACTAAATTAGATTACATTAATTTAATTTTTTTAAAAATTAAAATTTAGATATTAAAAAACTACATAAAAAGTACTATAAATTGGAATTTTTCCTTTTTCCCCCAATTTGATTAAGAAATATAACTTAAAATATTGCTCATAGTTTATATCGTGTAACTCTAAAAAAAGGGAGCAATTAAAAAGGAATAAAGGGAGTATATATTTAGCACAAACATAAAAAAATATATATATATAGGACGTTTAACCCCTAATTACAACATATACCCAAAATTTGACCCCTAATTAAAACATATATCAAAATAAGTACTCAAATACATAAGTAAAAGTCGGATGTATTAAAAGATATACAAGCAATAAACATTCATCGTTTAGGTTTGAGCAATAATAGGGAGCTTTTATAAATAGCCCCCATATTTGACTATGTTGATAATTATCAGTATAATTATGCCTTGTTGTCATTAATTTGAGTTCAGTTTGATTCGGTTATTAATCATATATGAAAATAAAAAAAATGATTCATTCAAAAATAAAATAAAATCCATATAGATTAGCACGTAAAACAATAACATGACATCTATTTAATACAAGATATTTAGTATGTATTTGAGATTTTTATGGCCAAACAACATTTTGAATTAAGTAAAATACATTTTCCAAGAAAAAGTTTTAAAAAAAATTATGGTCAAACGGGACCTTAAATTATAAATAAACTTTAATGAAAACATATATAAGATATTAAAATTATTCATAAAAATAATATTATATATGAAAAATTTATCAGTTCGATTATTTTTTTAATTTTTTTTGTAAACTAAATCAAAACTAAATCAAACCTGACCAAATAGAAAAACGATTTCCCAATAGTACAAATTAGATTGTGCTGTCTCTTTTTTGATTGCTGCACACTTTATTTTTTCTTGTCTTCTTTATTTTATGATTAATATAGTAATAGTTATTTATATGAGACGACAATATTTTAGAACACAATAATTTATTCACGCGAAAATTGTAATCATTTTCCCTTATAGGTAATAACAAAATGGTCTTAAAATAAGTCTCTGCTTAAGTTGTAAAAGCTTTAACTGATATTTTATTTCTTATATTGGATCGAACATTACGATTATAGATTTGATAGCTTGTATTGTTGACTTTTGGTTTTCGATTAGGCTCGCACGACTTTAAAATATGTCACAAGGGTCTAAGGCCCGCTTCTTTATATACTACCAGTCAATGTCTCTCATGTTTTTTGTCGATATGACATTTCTCTAGGATGTGACAATGACTTTATAATTTCTAGTTACCCTGAATACATCTGAGTCAACGAAAATTAAAAGATGACTTGATTATTATTGAATCTCCGGTATTGAGAAATTTGAATTTGAGCTTTGTGTAATTGTTTATCATGTGTTTTAATACAATATAATCACTTTCTAATTTCTATGCTCACTGCAAATTAGAATCCAATTGCAAAATTTACTTGCAAAATTTATTACTAATTTATTGTTAAATAATTTGTAACTAACGAAATCTTTTGATAAATGTTCCTAATAATCAAACTATTGAACTACTACATACTAATTATGATTGATTCCATGAAAATAAGTTGTAAATAATAAAAAATATTAATATTTAAATTTGAAAACAATTGGGGGGGATTTTGACCCAACGAAATTGTATTACGTCACTAATTTTTACTACATAAAAATTTGAATTTAATATATATATATACACCATCCTGATAAAGTTATAAAGAAATCTAGATGGTTAATCTCTATTTATTTTTTTATTTTTTTCTCAATTGTCATCCAAAAAAGATAAAATAGTTATTATAATAATAAAAAAGGTCAATAAATATTATAATTCCCCCGTCTTATTTTATATGTCGCCTTTCTTTTTAAGTTCGTCCCAAGAAAATTATTCATCTTACTATAACTAGGAAAAAAATATTTTAGCATTATTTTAGATGGACTCTAAAAAAGCTCTGCTATACGTATGTTTGTTTCAAGTTATTTTATTTTTTTCATATTTGATAATATATGGTGTATGAGCGACTTTCGTGTACTTCAACTAAATTCATGTATATTTGTCATCTCTCGCTAGCAATAGATATTACGAAGAATCACCTAGTGATCTTTTATCTGTGCTGGAATTTGAACATGAGACCTCATGTCTTCTTTTTAATCACCATCGTGTTCGTGCAAGCTTTGGAGACATCGATTAATTCCACGAGATACCTTTTACCTTCCACTATATTACGAGGAATCACCTAGTGATTTTTTTATCTTTGTTGTAATTTGAACCTGAGACCTCGTGTCTTTTTTTAATCACCGTCGTGTTCGTGGTAGCTTTCGGGACATCAACTAATTCCACGAGATATCTTTCACCCCCCACATATATTACGAGGAATCACCTAGTGATTTTTTATCTCTGTTGTAATTTGAACCTGAGACCTCATGTCTTTTTTTAATCACCATGGTGTTCATGCAAGCTTTCGGGACCTCGACTAATTTTTGAGATACCTTCCACCTCCCACCAGCAACAGATATCACGAAGAATCACCTAGTGATTTTTTTTTCTCTACTGAAATTTAAACCTTAGATCTCATGTCTTTTTTATTACTGTGGTGTTTGTGCCGGTTTTCAGGACATTGACTAATTTCATGGAATACTTGTCACCTCCCTCCAGCAAGCAATAGGTACCAAGTAACTCTTTTTACCGAGGCTAGAACACCTAGTGCTTTTTTGTATCTTTTGAGATTTGAACCTGAGACCTCATGTCTTTTTTTATTACTGTGGTGTTCGTGCCAGATTTCAAGACATTGACTAATTCCGCGGAATACCTACCACCTCCCTCCAACAACCAATAGGTACCAAGTAACTCTTTTTATCCGAGGCTAGAACACCTAGTGATTTTTTGTATCTCGTGTCTTTTTTAATATGTGTTCTATCATAGAAACATGACTAATATATTGATTTACCACTACCATGCAATTTTGTGATTCCTTTTCGTAGTTAATATATTTAATATGTCTATAAGAAATTATGAATTTGTTATGGGAGTAAAATCGTCTCCATTATTATGGAAGCACGTTTGCTCTCTAGCTCTGCTATTCATATTTTATTTTGTTTTATTTTATTTGATAACACGTGAAGTTCGGGCTAATTTTTGCACACCTCGTAAAATTCACGAGATATTTTTCACCTTCCACAGACAAATCAGGGAGAATCACCTAGGGATCGTTTGGTAGAATGTATAAGAACAATGCAAAATATAGTGTATTAATAATGTTTGCATTAATAATGTTTGTATTAGTTATGCTTATATTAGTTATGCATATATTATTTCTTATACATTATTTGATTTGATGTATAAGAAATAATACATATTACATAATTTCTATAAAAGAAATGTTTGTTTACAAAAATATCCTTCTTTGATTTTGTACACTTTTTTGCAACAAAATTCTTTTGTCATCTCAAACATAATTGGTATTGTTGAACTAGTATATAGAGGTTTCGGATTAATTGCAAGACCTTCGTCTTTGCGCATGAAATATTACGCCGACGGATTAACATAGTCGAAACAAAAATAAAATATAAGACGTAAAATTAAGAAATAGTCTCAATTTTTTTTAATCTTTTTAAAGACTCTCGAAGCAAAGCAAAAATATGTTACAATTATTTAAATCAATTATTTATTGTTGTAAATTAAAATGGTGGGAAAAAAATTGTGAAATGTTTTGAAAAAATTCACCATTGCAAATTAAAATTACGGGAAAAGAAATGGTGAAATATTTTGAGAGGGAAATTGAGGAGTATTAAAGTCATTTAATAAGTTAATGCATGTATTAAATTCTTTGCATTACTAATACATAAAAAAAGGGTGGTATTAGTAAAACACACCTTAATACACAATAGAGTGTATAACTAATGCTTGCATTAGTTATACATAGACTAAAAATTGTACCAAACAAGATATTCATAATACACATTAATTAATGCATGCATTATTTTTGCCAATACACTCTACCAAACGACCCCCTAGTATTTTTGTTGTATCTGGGATTTGAACCTAAGATTGTTTTTTTGATAACCATGAAGTTCGGGTTAACTTTGGCACACGTCAACTAAATCAACGAGCTCAAAGTTGAAGGGAAACGCCCCAAACGTGTCATGGGGTCTATATATAGCCCCTACAGGTAAGGAGATATTGCTATCGTGATCCTAGGGGTCACTATTGCGCTAGGGCGCTTGCCATCTCCTGCAAGCAACAGGTACCAATAGGACACCTAGTATTTTTTTTTGTCTCTGTTGGGATTGAACCTGAGGCCTCATGTCTTTTTTTGTTAATTGTGGCGTTCAGGCCTACTTTTGCACACTACGACTAATTCCACGGGATACGTGCCACCCCCACCAGTAGCAATAGGTAACTCTGCCACAGAGGCTACAATAATAGATGGAAAGAAATCACTTAATATTTTTGTCCCCACGGGAGATTTGAAGTCGAGGCCTCATGTCTTTATTTTTCAACTGTGGTATCCGAGCCTACTTTCGCACCCATCGACTAGTTCTACGGGATACCTTTCATCTCCCACCAGCAGCAATAGGTAATAGGTAACTTTGTCCATGGAGATTGAAATAATAGATGGAAAGAAATCACCTGATATTTTTGTCCCCACGGAAGATTTGAACCTGAGATCTCATGGTCCTCACCCACTTCATTGACCACTACGTCACACCCTTCGGCGAACGTTTGTCGCAAGTTATCTGTTAGCAATTCTAGAAGTTGCTGATTATAGAGGCAGATTGATATTGGAATGAACCTAAACAAGAAAAAGGAAATAGAAAATTTACAGTATATAGTAAAATGACCTTTCCTCGATTTTTCGTATGTTTACTTTTGTATTCTTAATCTCACTACAAAATCCTACCTCCGCCACTGCTTTATGCCTATTTAAGACACCTAAGTTTATTAGAAATACCTATTATTATCTCCCAAAACACGTACTAAACCTGCTAATGTGCTTCTTCAAGGAACAATAAAGCTATAATTAAGGGTGTCTAACGGGCCGGGTCGGGCCAACCCGGAACCGGCCCTCCCATTTTACCCGGGTTCCAGGCCGGTGACGGGCTGGGTTTGGGGTTAATCGGGCCG